>JAWNOK010000042.1:2047500-2730000 GCA_035046005.1 Drosophila acutilabella
CACATATTTTGTCAGTCAATACAAGAATCTTTTTTTTTTTTCGATGCCACGCCCCATTCGCCCACAATGAGCAAAAATCCAGACACATCTCGGAAAAAATCGGTATTTTCGGCGAATATCTCAGTAACTATGGACACCTAGTATGGAGATTCTTAGCGACAGCGTAAATGCATTGACATTTAAAATTTTGGAATTTTTCCCACAATTAATACAAATAATTCTCAACTTTCGTTCCGTTTTTAGGCATTTGTTGATATAATACAGTATTGTAGAAACGTTACAATATTGATAATTGAATGCAATATCAATGTACGAGTGCAAGCGAGACAGAAACATACAAGCACATGTTTGAACGCTTTCGCTGTCTGTGTGGCTGCAGCGCTGCCCGCGTTCGCTGGCTATGCCGACCAATACATACATACATGCATACATATAATGTCAAACGAATTTGTAAGTGCAAACAGACAAATGAATGTTTGTTTGATTATGCATAGAATTTATTTTTGTTTCAACGTGTCCTAATACTATAAAAGTAAAATCTACTGTGATACCTGGATGCCGATTTAATTATTGAATCGAGAATAAAAGCAGAGAGTATTATACGGTCGGGCGTGTTCAATTGTACTTTCCTTTCTTGTTTTTTATTAGTTTTTGAAGTAACGCGACGAAGGCGGGAGTGTGTTAGCTTTTAACGAAACTTTACTCGCGGTGTACACGGGAGTTTGTTACGGATTATTATTTATCCGTTGTCATTCTTACAATAGCTTTCATTCTTTATTTATGATCCGTGTGGATCGTTGCGCGATTCTTATAAAACTAGCTTAAGCCCAACTCCCTAAATATAACTTAAGCTTCGATGCCGACGGCATTCCCTCCAGAATGCTGATCACACGCCTCGTTACATTCCTTAGCGGCCTGTCGCGATGAATCCTTTTACATTTTCATCAGCGATTTCTGTTGAATGGCGCAATTTTATTGCTCACGCAACCGGTTTCCCTAATTCAGCTCATTTGTGCTAACTTGTATATACATTTTTTAATAAGAAACACTGAAATATCAAAAAATCGATTATTGGGTCCAATTGTTTGTATACGTTACTTTCGCATATTTTCACCTCATACCTTAAATTATATCAATTTAAAATTTGTAATAATTTTTGAAACGTTTATAAGATTTTTATCTTTTCAAACGAAGAATATTTTGGTGCCGACTTTAACGCCCAAATTGACTGGGCTGAGGATCAACTTGTAGAAGTTCGTATTTCAAAAAAGAATACCTACACCACTGACGATGCCCGACAATTGTCCATAGGACAGCGTAAGTGTATTTTTAGCGATGAAGTAAAGCTGAACTTTTTCCCGGGCTCCTATACGTTCTCATCATGTATGAAGCAATGCCGAATGGCTAAGGCCATTCAATTATGCAGGTGTAATCCGCCTTTTTACAAACCAATCTGTAAGAGCTGGTACAATGGAAAATATAGTAAAATATAACAAATTATGAACACTTTGCAGTAAACGTTCCCATGTGTGCAGTAAGCGATTTTTCTTGCCTCAGCGACCACAAACTCAATATTACGAATATTAGAGATTGCCTTCAGTGTGAGCTCAGTTGTTCAAAGACAGTCTTTAATATAGATAAGCTAATGAAAATGTAAGTTTATATAAACATTCTGTTAATCAACAAAATAAAATATTTTCTTTTTGCCCAAAAGTACAGATCGTGCAGAGATGCCTGGAGTGCTGGTAGAGTTCCTTACTTGGCCAATTATCCGATAC
Organism: Drosophila acutilabella; assembly: GCA_035046005.1. Classification (NCBI taxonomy): domain Eukaryota; kingdom Metazoa; phylum Arthropoda; class Insecta; order Diptera; family Drosophilidae; genus Drosophila; species Drosophila acutilabella. The sequence continues at coordinate 2,049,279 of JAWNOK010000042.1, forward strand.
AAGCGTGAGGTGCTTTTCGGTTGGGTAGATTTGCTTGTCTCCTTCGGTGGCATTGCCAGTTTATTTCTTGGATTCTCCCTGCTCTCTGGCGTTGAAATTATTTACTATTTTTCGCTGCGAGCTTGCTGCATGGCTTACAAAAATCGGGTATGTTTAAAAAGCAATTATGCACAAAATAATATGGAACAAATTTTCAATCTTTATTTAGAAACATTTAAGTGAGATTGAGGAAAAGATTCAATATGAGCCGCCACCTGCAATAAATCTTCAGTTAAAGCTTAAGCGTCAAGTAAAACCAACCAAAATCTCTGTGGCAAGGAATCGAAAAAACAGTCAGGTACATAGTTTTTTTGTCCAAATCAAATTTAAATTACGGCATGTAAAATGCGCAACCAGCTTGAAGGTGTCTGGAGGACGGTGTGAGTTTGTTTGAGATCGCTCTATTATTACTGCATATTTAGACCCCTTACACAAAAAAAAGAGTAGAGGGGTCTATTAAGTTTGTCAGAAGCGAAATGTGCGTAACAGGTAGAAGGAGGCGTGGCCGACCCCATAAAGTATATATACTCTTGACCAGCATCAACAGCCAAGTCGATATAGCAATGTCTGTCTGTCCGTCCGTATGGACAACTGGATCTTTTAAGCTACAAAAGCTAGGGAATCGGAAAGAGCCAAGGTAAAAGCAACAAACTCAAAATTTGGTACGTTTATGTGCAGGAAGATCAAACTAAATTTAAATTTTTGGCACTCACAATATTATATTATAGTTATAGCCTTTGTTTGGGCGTGGAGGCGTGGCAGACCCCATAAAGTATATATATTCTGGATCAGCATCACAAGCCGAGTCGATATAGCCATGTCCGTCTGTCCGTCTGTCTGTCTGTCTGTCCGTATGAACAAACAGATTTCAGAGATGGTAAGAGCTACAAGTTCGAGCTTGGTCTCAATCGATCACATATTTAGTCAGTCAATACAAGAATCTTTTTTTTTCGATGCCACGCCCCGTTCGCCCACAATGAGCCAAAAACTAGACACACCTCGGAAAAAAACAGTGTTTTCGCGAATATCTCAGTAACTATGGCACCTAGGATGATCAATTTTGGAATGGATGTTCCTAGCGACAGTGCAAAAGCACTGACATATAAAATTTTGGACTGCCACGCCCCTTTTTCCCACAATTTTTAAAAATAATTTTCAGGTTTCGTTCCGTTTTTAGGCATTTGTCAATATAGTACAGTATTGTAATTTCTAATTCGTGTGAAGACTAACTATATCAAAATATCCAGAAAGGTGCATTAAAATCGGACTATAAACAAGAAAACTAGAAGCGTTACAATATTGATAACTGAATGCAATATCATGTATGAGTGCAAGCGAGACAGAAACATACAAGCACATGTTCGAATGTTTTTGCTGCCTGCGTGGCGGCAGCGCTGGCCGCGGCATATACACACATACATACATATATGCATCATATATTGACTTTTGTATGTATATTCGCATACAGACAAATAGATGTATGTTTGATTATGCTTAGATTGCTTTTGGTTCTACGTGTTTTAATGCAAGTACTACACATATTAATATCTCAAAACCGACTTTAATAATTTAATCGGGAAAACAATGCAGAGAGTATTTTACGGTCGGGCGTGCTCGACTGTACTTTCCTTACTTGTTCTATTTTGATTCGATGTTCCTTTAACGTTTTTCTTTTAGGAAATTATTAAACTGTCGCTCCTGAGATAATACTCAGTAAGTAAGTGAATGATTGAATTAGGCAATGCATACAGTCTTTCTAACACGTAGATTTACCTTGACAAACATTTTAAAAAACTATTTACATAACGCAGCTCTCGATATTTTTGGAACATTCTTTTTTTTTCGAAAAGTTGGTAGGACTTTCATCATTTACTGTGACATTTATAATAGTAAATTCTAAAGCTAAAAATCGACAGCGGCTATCCAATCTAGTCGACCTTAGTAGATTGTTTCGATTTTAAGAATGGAAAAAAATATTACATTTCATTAAATGCTACTAAGTAGGCTTATAGGGACTCTGCTCCATCAAATACCCAAGACTACGATTGGTACATTGCCATAACTGATGGTCGGAAAGCCTTCAAAGACTTGCCATCAATCGTCGGAATGAATACCGACCCACAACGGAACACCGACAATGACATGACGGCAATTTTATTCAATCTTCGGCGAGCCGAAGATATCCGTTTTTAGGCCATGTACTTTAAAAGTGAGTAGATGAGGGACCTATCAGGTTTGTCAGAAGCGAGATGTGCTTACCAGGTAGAAGAAAGCATTTCAAACCTCATGAAGTATATATATTCTTGATAAGCATCAACAGCCGAGTCGATATAGAAATGTCCGCCTGTCTGCCTGATTGTTTGTCCGTACAAAGACATGTATCTTCTACAATACAAGAGATAGATCCACCAAATTTGGAATGACAGCCCATATATATAGTGTACGCAGATCAAGTAAATTTAATATATTTCCACGTCAACAACCACTTTCGAATATTGTAATAAACTAATTTCATACAACTTCGAAACTATAAGAGCTATCGTCACCAAATGTCACAGAGTAAGTGTACCATTATAATTATTCTCACTAAGTTTGATCCGGATCGGACAACTACAGCCTATAGCTCCCGTAGGCCAAATCGTTAAAAAATAGAAACAAAATATGTAGTGTTAGTTGAGCTTACGCAGCTAAAATCACATATAATGTGTATAGTATTATTATAATTATCCTCAACATGTTTGATTCGGATCGGAAAATAGCATCTAGATATTTTAGTGGGTTAATCGAAATAATTTAATTACATTTGTTCATACTTGAACGGTTGCAAAAATTTTGTCGTATCAATTGACATTTTTTGCGGACTCTCACTGGGTATCTAACGGTCGGGAGAGTCCAACTGTACTTTGCTCCTAAATTAATTTGTTTTAATAATCTTTTCTATTTCGAATATAGAGCCACGCAGACGACTTTGGACCAGAATAATCATGTGAAAACTGATGATAAAGTGTACAAAACTCCAGCCTTTTTTCTTTATTTTCAAAAGAATCTGAACATTGTGTGACTTATAATGGTATCTTTCATATGAAAGTCAGTGTAAAATATAATTTAAATGTGTTTAAATAGCCTAATTGGTTTGTTTTATTTATTACGGTTTAATAACTTTTTTCCGAATTTGCAACTATTCTTTGTCATTAACATTGCATTGTGGTCACATTCTAAATCTTGTAACATATTAACAAGAATTTTTTCATGGAGAATCTTTGAATTATCTTATGCATCTGATAACTGAATTTTCGGAACCACACTCCTATCTATCATCTTTGATTTATGTGTTTTTATACTCTCTGCAAAAGTATATTGGGTTTGTGCAAAGTATGTAACAGTCAGATGAAGGCTTGCCAGACACTATATATATATATAACATATATATCTATATATATATATTTAGCCTATATAGATACTGAGATCTGTCGTTCGGCAGATCGACGCCTGCATTTGTAAGTGTGTCTGCCTCCTCATTTCCAGGTATGCCCTGGTGGCTCGGAACCCAGTAGATGTGTACTGACTTAGTCGTACCTAGTTCATATAGTGCGTCTCACCTGGACAGTTCTAGAGTTGGTGGTTGACGATTCAGGGCCTAGATTCTTGGCAAATTCTGCTGCTTTTCCGATAGCGTAGACCTCTGCTTGAAAAATGTTGCATTGGTCTGTTGGTTTGTATGCCAGTTTCGTGAGCGGTACATCGCAGTACACTGCGGCTCCTACTCATCCTGCCATTTTGGAGCTATCTGTATATATATTGAGGTGGCCGTGCATTTTTTGGCACGTCTTTCAATCGTCGGACCCAAAGTGTGTCTCGATTCGGGAAGCTAGGCTTTTTTGGGCTATAATGTGAACAGAGTGGCCATTTAGGTTCCTTCCGATAGCGCCATGACCGTAGCTCTGCGGTGACAGGTAACCCCGTGCTGCCAGGCGTTGCGCTGACTTGGCTGACTTGGATCCAAAGGAGGTTGCCCCAGTAGGAGTTCCAGGGCTTTTGTCGGGCTTGTTCTCAATGCACCCATGATGCATATAAGTGCCTGGCGGTAAGCCTTCTCCATTAAGACCAGATATGTCTTCTTTTCTTTCGCTGGCCACCACACAAGAGCCCCGTAGAGAAGTGTCGGGCGCACCACCGAGATGTAGATCCAATGCATCAGTCGGGGTGACATAATGCGTATAGCGTCATGGTAACATTTTTCACCCTTTCTTTGACATTGAGTCTCCATGCCAGCTTGCTATCCAACACGGTTCCTAGGTATCTTACGTGGGTGCTTGGCTTTAGTGTTTTTCCATTTAGCGTCGGGCGAGTCCAGTGCGGAACCTTGTACTTCTAAGTCCTCTTCACTAAGGTCCGACTTCTCGGCGCTAATGTGTAAGCCGGCTACCTCCGCCCACTTACAAATAACCGTGGGTGTCTGTTCTATTAAGGAGCTGAGAGTAGATGGGCACACTCCCGTGATAATTATGGCTGTCATCCTCGTAGGCAGTTATTTTGGGGGCTCCTCCATCAAATCTACTACCAGATTCCATAGAAGTGGTGATAGAACTCCACCCTGTGGAGTTCCTCTACACGCACTTCTAACTGATGTTGCCGTACCCCATTCCGACTGAACTCTTCTACAGCTTAGGAGATTCTTGATCCAGTTGGTGATGGTAGGATGAGTATCCATCGATGTCAGTGGATTGATGATGAAGTTTGTGTTGACGTTGTCAAATGCGCCTGAGATGTCTACGAAGGCTCCCATTGCATATTCTTTGTGATGTAGAGCATTCTCAATCGTGCTTACTAGTGAGTGTAGAGCAGTCTTGGCTGATCTGCCCTATCAGTCTTACGTCCTTTCTACTCAAAACGAAGGAGAAGCTGCTCGACCTACACATCAGAAATGATGTGGGAGAACGGTTGGCAACAAATCAATACTCATATACCCAATAGATATTGGGTAGTTTTTATACTTTCTGCAAGAGTATATTGGGTTTGTGCAAATGTATGTAACAGGCAGAAGGAGGCGTGGCAGACCCCATAAAGTATATATATTCTTGATCAGCATCACATGCCGAGTCGATATAGCCATGTCCGTCTGTCTGTCTGTCCGTATGAACAAACAGATTTCAGAGATGGTAAGAGCTACAAGTTCGAGCTTGGTCTCAATCGATCACATATTTTGTCAGTCAATACAAGAATCTTTTTTTTTTTTTCGATGCCACGCCCCATTCGCCCACAATGAGCCAAAAACTAGACACACCTCGGAAAAAATTGGTGTTTTGGGCGAATATCTCAGTAACTATGGCACCTAGGATGACCAATTTTGGAATGGAGGTTCCTATCGACAGTGCAAAAGCATTGACATATAAAATTTGGACTACCACGCCCCTTTTTCCACAATTAGTACAAATAATTCTCAACTTTGGTTCCGTTTTTAGTCATTTGTCAATATAGTACAGTATTGTAATTTATAATTCTTGTGAAGACTAATTATATCAAACTATCCTGAAAGGCGCATTGAAATCGCACTATAAACAAGAAAACTAGAAGCGTTACAATATTGATAACTGAATGCAATGTCATGTGTGAGTGCAAGCGAGACAGAAACTGACACAAACATGTTCGAACGTTTTCTCTGCCTGCGTGGCGGCAGCGCTGCCCGCAGTTGCTGGTCGCGTTGAATACACACATACATACATATATGCATCATATTTTGTCTTTCGTATGTATATTCGCATACAGACAAACAGATGTGTGTTTGATTATGCTTAGATTGTTTTTGCTTTAACGTGTTTTAATGCAAGTACTACGCATTTTAATATTTCTAGACCGATTTTAATAATTTTATCGGGAAAAAAATGCAGAGAGTATTTTACGGTCGGGCGTGCTCGACTGTACTTTCCTTACTTGTTTAAGCTAATTTAATTAATATTGGCACTTAAATTTTTGAGTTCATTATTTTGAGGTTATTTTTATAAATTAGCATTTTGTGGTCGATTTTCCTTAAAATAATCGTCAACAGTTGGCTTTGTATCTAATAAACCTATCATATCGGAGCTATAATTGCACTCTTCCAAATCTTTGCGGGTTCGCAGGTTTCTAAATGTGAGACAGCCAGCATGTTGAACAAGTCTTCATTCTGCCTTTTTCGAGAGATCTTGCATGTGTTTCAGTATCTAAATCTTTTGTAGTCCTTGTTTTTGCACTCCTGTACTTCTTCGGTCACCTCTCCAATTGGTAAACATTGATACTCAATGAATTCCTTTCCATGAGCCAAAATCCTGAGTAATGTTGGTGTACGTTTATTCTCCGGATACATTTTGGTTATAAGTTTTGATGTTATTTATGCGTATTCAGAAAATTTTGTACCATTAATCTTTGCAATTAATAACATTAAGAACTATTGCCAGCCTTCGAATTACTTCAAAATTCACACCTGTTATTTCAGATGACAGTAAAGCATTTTCAAAAAATTTCCTAGATGTGTCCATCGTTCCTATTTCCGTATCCGTTCTTGGGACGGGCTTGTATTATTCCCTTCCTTGAAAACTTTCCTAGAACTAAAAACAAACTTATACCTTTTAAAAATACCTACCACCTGTTGCCAAAACAAATGAATACGGGTAAAACCCTCACAAAATAAAAGTTTTTAAGGGTTACTAAGTCAGGTATAATTTATAACATGATTTTACGCAATTTTTTTAGTCAAATTCCCATTCCCGCTCTTCTTCTTCCATACCTGAGTCGCGCATTTTTAGCGCGAGGTTGCGTTCGTTTTATGACTTTAAATTTTAAACGGGCAAACTAGGGCAAAGGAAATTATATAGGCATATTAGAAGAATGTCCATTCTATCATATGTATATTGTCTCCTCGTGAACATCGGTGAACATTAGAAGTTATCTCCTTGTGAAATTAAAAAAACTGCGCAAAAATAGTCTATTTTTTTAACTTTTTTGGAATATTCAGTTATAAAACGAAATTTTTCCTGAATTTAATAAAGAATTAATTATATTTGAAAAAAAAAATTACAACTTTAAGATTGATCGATCATTAAGCCCAAAATTAAATTTCAAAGTTGATATTTTGCGACGAAAATTTATGCATTTTGACACATTTCAGAAATAGGTCAACATTGAGGGGCTCTACCACCCACAATTTTCAACCGATTTCTAAAAAAAATTTCGGATTTATCACCTATGTGCAGTTTTTAAGGAAACGCAATTTTTCTTTTTGTCGTACGCTACCATCAAAAAATTGAGTTTTCCGGCCGGCTGCCCCACAGTGCTTCGCTGCCAAGTGCACCAATACGGTGGACTGTCGGAACTGCGTTGGCGTTGCCTTCTGTGCATCACATGCTCTCTGAGGCATGCCCGATTTACGGTGCAGTGATGGCCAGGCTTGCTGCTAGACATTAATAATGTTTAACATCATCCAAGCGAACTGCGGCAGAAGTCGAGCTGCTGTCATCGAGCTCGGAGTAAAGATGAGGGACTCAGAGCCGAACGTCAACCGTTAAGGAAGGATCACCGGACCATCGTCAGGCATGCGAGTCTTCTCCGACCTTTGCTACACAGCTGCCATTGTCGTAGAGTACCAGGAGGTCGTGTGCATGCCTGTCGCCCATCATCACCGAATATGGAAAGTGCGTGAGTGTCAACTCGAATTTTGGCTTAATTTTCCTAACCGCCGTGTACTGCTAGTTCAATGCTGAGCTTGAGCCGTACCTGCTGTATATGGATGCGGTGCGACTGTTGGCCAGCCGCACGCGTGTCATCTATGGCTTAGATGCGAACGCAGTATCCCACCTGTGGTTCAGTAAGACACCCGAGGTCTCTCGGGCTTACTTGGGCAATAACTGGGGCATGCTTCTAGCGAATTGGATTCAGAACAGACATACCGGAGTGCTTAATATGCCCAACAGAGTGTACACGCTTGATAATCGCAGTGCACGGAGCGATATCTTTATTTCTAATTCTTTTACAATTAGTGTTGTTATTGAGTGTTCCCTAAATTGCCATGCTGCGCTTTCTAACGGAACTCTAATGTTCCGCTATCATCAACTTACTCTTTTCTATTTTTTCTCGCAAACGCGCGAATTCGCTACGTTTGTCCTATTTCGCTGCCGATCAAAAAGTATAACGGCTCTCTCAATCGTGCAGCGCAAGGGCCGTCGCGATACAACTCTACCACGAAAGCTCTCTCTTCACCACCGAGCTCACGTGCAGAGTTGTACCCGATCGCTTTCCGCGCTGCCGATAGATGGCGCCGCTTGCTTAATAAAAACTCCTGCACTTTTTCTGAATACAGAACTGGTGACTCCTTTTTATATTTATAATTTAATTGCCTTCAAAATTTTTAAAATACATTTACAAAATAAAAGTATAATATTTACATTTTGAATTAAAATTTAAAAAATTAAATTAACAATTGTCATTGTCAGCATTCGAACCCGCGATCTCAGACGACGAAGGTTCCATATTCTAACATTCTTCCGCTTAGCTGCATTTACATGCTACAAATTCGTTCGAAATTACATGTTTATGTGCACATATGTATGTATAGCATTAGTCGGCGCGGCCTGCCACTGAGGGAAGCGCTGCCGCCACACAGGCAGCAAAAACGTTCGAACAAATGTTTACATGTTTCTGTCTCGCTTGCGCTCATACAGTGATATTGCAGTTAAATAACATAAACTTTGAACCGTGATAACTCTCTTGTTTACAGAAGGATTTTGATATAACGTTCAGGATAGTTAGATATAATAAGTTTTCAAAGGAATGTTAAATTACAACACTATACTATTTGAACAAATGCCTTAAAAGCAGCATTGAAGTTGAGAAGTTTTTTAGTTTTTATGAGAAAAGGGGCCGTTGCAGCTCAAAATTTTGAATGTCAATGCATTTAACCTGTCTCTATGAACCTGTATCGTGCTCTTAAGTGCCATAGCTATTGAATTATTCGCTTAAAACACAAATTTTTCCGAGGTGTGTCTGGTTTTTTGCTCATTGCGGTGGCGGTAAGGGGCGTGGCAAAAATTTGAAATAAACTTGGTCCGAGTACATCATCAACGGACTTTCATATCAAATTTTTCGGACGGACGAACGGACAGACGGACATTGCTATATCGACTCGGCTGTTGATGCTGATCAAGAATATATATACTTTATGGGGTCGGCCAAGCCTCCTTCTGCCTGTTACGCACATCTCGCTTCTGACAAACTTAATAGACCCCTTTACCCTTTTTTAAAGAGTTCGGGGTCTGAAAATAACCGGCACAATCTTGTATAAGATACAAGATGAAAGCACTATATCAGGCATAATAAATAAACTCGAAGGAATCGTCAAAGGTGAATCCACCGACGTACTAAAAGCCAAATTGTTAAACATTAAACAAAAACTAACTTCTTTACTTTCAATGATGTAATGGGAAAATATATCCATTGCAGCACCGAAATGACTGGAAGTTCTAGCACTGTATTATTCCACCGAATCCGAAGCAATAGAGGAGGTGGTTACCGATACCAAAGAGGTAGAGGCAATGGCCGCGGTAACTATCACTCTACTAATTCAAACTATAATAACAATGGTAGACGTCGAAGTTACAACCGAGGAAGAAATAACTCCAAGCGATGCAATAATCAAATCCAAAACTACCAAACTAATAGCAATAACAATGTCCGAGTTGCTCAGACTAATTCGAGAAACGGACAGAACCCTTCAGATACTCAGAGAAATTAGAAAATAATATATATACACTAAATCTCAGTTTCAGCATTTTTATAAAAATTATTAATGAAAGTACAGGTAAAACTTATACCTTATTAATAGACACTGGTGCAGATATTTCAACCCTAAAAGAAAACATAGACATATTTGACAATGTTAATACAAACATTTAAACCCAAATAACAGGCATTGGTAAAGGTTCAGTTTTTTCGAAAGGTTTAGCATTCGTAGAATTATCTACAGGAAAACATGTAAAACCACATGATTTCCATCTAGTCAATCAAGTCTTCCCAATACCAAGCAATGGCATTATTGGAATAGAATTCATTAAAAAATATGATCAACAAGTAAGAAAAGTTCAGTCGAGCACGCCCGACCGTAAAATACTCTCTGCAATTTTTTCCGATTTAATTATTAAAATCGGTCTAGAGATATTACAATGTGTAGTACGTGTATTAAAACACGTTTAAACAAAAACAATCTAAGCATAATCACACATACATCGGTTTGTCTGTATGGGAATACACATACGAAAGCCAATATATGATGCATATACATGTACATATGTATGTATGTGTGTATTCAGCGCGGCCAGCGAGCCAGGTCACTTGCACTCATATATGATATTGCATTCGTTTATCAATATTGCAACGCTTCTAGTTTTCTTGTTTATAGTGCGATTTCAATGCGCCTTTCAGGATAGTCTGATAGTCTTCACACCAATTATAAATTACAATACTGTACTATATAAACAAATGCAAAAAAACGGAACGAAAGTTGAGAATTATTTTTATTAATTGTTGGAGAAAGGGGCGTGGCAGTCCAAAAATTTCAAATGTCAATGCATTTACGCTGTCACCAGGAACCTTTATACCAAAATTGGTAATCCTAGGTGTCATAGTTACAGAGATGTTCGCCCAAAACACCAATTTTTTCCGAGGTGTGTCTAGTTTTAGGCTCATTGTGGGCGAATGGGGCGTGGCATCGAAAAAAAAAAGATTCTTGTATTGACTGACTAAATATGTGATCGATTGAAACCAAGCTCGAACTTGTAGCTCTTACCATCTCTGAAATCTGTTTGTTCATACGGACAGACAGACAGACAGACGGACATGGCTATATCGACTCGGCTTGTGATGCTGATCAAGAATATATGTATATACTTTATGGGGTCTGCCACGCCTCCTTCTGCCTGTTACATACATTTGCACAAACCCAATATACTCTTGCAGAGAGTATAATAAAAATATAATGTATTTAAATCATATATAATTAATTTAAATTAATAATACTAATAATAATTTTTTTATCTTTATATCAACTAACAACATTTTTTTATTACTATTATAAATATCTCCATAAGAATATTACGTTATTTTTTTTAAAAAGGGAGGTGTAGTATGTTGTATATGATATAAGTATATGCCCATCGTATTGTAGAGTATACAATATCTGATGTTGTGATATGCCCAACTAAAGGTATTCATTTCATAAACACATCGACACTTCTGTCGAATTGTTTCAATAACAAAACCATTCATAGGTGACTCGATATGATCGGTTACATATATATGGAGAGGCCTGCTGCGTGAGATGTGCAATGCAAGAACTTTGATGTTTACAGCCAAGTGGCCGGAAGCCTAATTCTAACGAAATGCCTTCTGCATATTCGTACATATATACTACGTAATACATGCTGCCGTTCTGCCGACGTTCTTGATAGCAGAGCTCCTTATATGCTTAGGCTGATACATTTATACTTTCAATACAGAATCAGTTAAAATCTGACAACCATCTAAACACAACGTTTGTGTAGAAACGTTTTTCATTCTATTATCGGATCATTACACCGCTGTTCAAGATTCGTGTCACAGATTTTACCCCTCTTAGCCCACGACGCGCAGAGATCAACGGCGGATCCGCCGTCCGGTCGCGCGTCCCGGATTCTCGCCGGGTCGATATCCCGTCCCCCGAGCAACAGCGATTCGCAGAGAACAACAGTGGACCCACGTTTCAGTCTCGCGTCGCGTCGCCTACCACCCTCATTTTTTCCCACCAACCCGGCGACTCGCCGAGAGCATCGGCGGCCCCGCCGGTTGCGTCTCGCGTCCCGGCGAAGCTTCGTCCCTTTCTTTGCGGTCCCGCAGCGGATCGCTGAAACCGACGGCGGCCCTGCCGATCGTGTTTCGCGTCCCAGCTGCGACTTTGCTGAGACAAACTGCGGCCCCGCCGTTTGTGCTTCGCGTCTCGACGGCGACTCGCTGAGATCAACGGCAGCCCAGCTGATTGTGTCTCGCGTCCCGGTGGCGACTCGATGAGAAACGACGGCAGAGCGCCTTTCAAGACTCGCGTCCTATTCTGTTTCCCCCCCCCCCTCCTTTTCTATTGGTCTGGTGGTCAACTTAGATCAGCGGCGGCCCAGCTGTTGGATTTCCGCGGCCCCAGACTCCTCCCCCTTCTTATCGCCACGTTTCGAGCCCCACTGCGACCAGTGCTACTCCGTCTACAGAGTCTCCGCGAACTTCACAAATTTCTTGTGAGATTTGAGCCCTGGATAGACTGGGATCTGTACCTCGGCTTAGACACTACCTTACAAGTGGCTCCTGAGCAGGGACACGGTAGACACGTGCGCTAAGTCTGGCAGCAACGGAATTTGATGCAGCAAAAAGAAAGACTGAAAGTAGCGCGCGCGACGCTAGGTTAGTAGTTGGTGGTGAGCGCGCACTCGAGCCGAAAAAAAAAAAACAAAACTGTCTGTGCGTGACGTCATTGACGTCGTGCCAAACTCACACTCGAATGTGTTTCGGGGGTGAGTTTGTCTCCGCGAGAATACGTAAGCGTAGAACAAGTGCGAGAGCCCGTGACGTCACGGTGTGCGGGGGAAAATGTACAGTGGGCCAGAGGCCATGTGAAAGTTGACAAAAATAAAAGGAAAGAAAAAAACAGAGCATAACAAGTGATTTTATTTTAATTTCCTGTCTGTTAAAAGGAAAAAAAAGAACATAATAAGTGATTTTTTTTGATTGATCTTTCTGTCTGTTAAATCGAAAAAAAATGAACGGTGGGCCGACGGCCAAAAGAGAGTGGAAACGAGTCATTGAACAAACGTACTGGAACAAGAAAAAGAGAGTTAAGCGGAGTTCGGCTTAGGTCGGGATGGAACCGAGTGAACCGCCCCGTGGTGGGCGTACGGTGGGTGTATTACCGCCGGAAGGAAGAATTGGTGGTTATAGCCAAAGAATTCGGATTTGACAAGGAAGGCCGCGTCGAGGAATTGAGGAGGCGAGTTTCCTCCTTCATACAGGTCGGGGCCCATAGCAGGGAGACTTGAAACAGACTCGCCGAGCTGGAGGCCCAATATGGGAGTCTCCGCGAGCCTCTCGCCGGCGAACGCGGCGGACGACTATTCCAAAAGTCGGAGCCATTTCTACGGAGGCCACTCCCACGGTCGACACGGGGGCAACGCCCCGCTTCATAAGCGAGCAGTGGTTACGGAAGCAGAAGATCAAGGGCGAGCGGCTCCGAGCGAGTAGCCGGATCCGGTTGGCAGACAGATCTTCCTTGGAAATCCGGAGGGCGTTTCTCATCGACGTGGGCCTCACGGGAGAGACGGTGAAGGTGACAGTGGGTATGCCCACCATGCAACGGAGGCTCGAACGGCTACGTTAGTTGTCATACCCCCCGAGACGAGCCCGGGGTATCAGATGGGTGAGAAGAGAACAACGGAGAGAACGGGAGAGAAAAAGGACACGCACGCGGCAAACAGTAAGCACGCGGAGTCAATGATAAAAACAAAGCCAGGTGCGACTGTAGAGGGCGAGGTGGAAGGCATGCGGAGGAGGATGGCCCGTGCCACCCAGGGGGGCACGTCACAGGCGAGAGACGCAGATGGAGGAATTTTTGGAGAGGGAACTGTCGTCGTTCGAGGGGCTGTCGGGAGTCTCGAACATTGCGAAACACAGCATCCGGATGAGGGACGACAAGTCGCTGAAGCAGCGGTACTAGCCGAAGAACCCGTCGATGCAGAAGGTGATGTACGAGCAGGTAGCGAGCTCATCTGAAAAGGTGCCATCGAGAAGTCGCGCAGTCCACACAGCGCTCCGATAGTCTTGGAAAGGAAAAACACTGGGGAGTGGCCAATTTCCGTGGACTACCGGCAGCTCAACAAACACTCCATCCCGGATGCTTATCCAGTCCCTCAGATAGATCACATCCTCGAGAGTTTGTGCCACGCGAAGTTCATATCCGCCCTGGATCTAAAACGAGGATACTGCCAGATCTCTATGGCTGCGGATAGCCGTGAATGTACAGCTTTTAAGGTGCCGGGGAGAGGACTTTTCCTGTGGTGGGTGAGGCCAATCGGCTTACATTCAGCAGGGGCGACGTTTTAAAAAGCCCTCGACACAGTGATTGGACCGGAGGTGGAGCCTCACGCGTTCGCATACCTCGAAGAAATTGTGGTGACGGGAGCCACATGAGAACAGCATGTCGCCAACCTACGAGAGTTGTTCCGCCCACTGCGGAAGCAAACCTAAGGGTTTATAAAAAAAAAGTGCCGGTTTTTCCACAAGAGGCTGGCGTATTTAGGTCATGTGGTCACAACCTAAAAACGTTGCGTCAATGCCTAAGGATGGCTTCGTGGTACAGGCGATTCGTCCCGAACTTCACAATGCGTTAAGAACCGATGACAGCCCTCCTGAGGAAAGGTCAAAAGTGGATATGGGGAGAGGCGCAGGAAGAAGCTTTTCGGGAACTGAAGGAGAAGCTGACGTCAGCACCGGTGCGAGGTTTTCGCTTCGAACGGACGCGGGGGACTGTGGTATAGAAGCCGTGCTGACACAAACGATCGACGGAGTGCCTGGCGATTGTGTGGGCCATCAGGAATATGCATTGTTATCTGGAGAGCTATCGCTTCGATGTGGTGGCGGACCAATTGGCACTTAAATGGCCCAAATCCATCGAGAGTCCATGGAGAAGGATAGCGAGGCGGGCCCTGGAGTTGCAGCAATTCCAATTCGACATCAGGCATTGCAAGGGTAAGCTGAACGCCGTAGCGGACGCACTCTCTAGACAGCCCCTGGAGTCGTGCCAACGAGCGGCAGCTGAGGTCCCGCAATGCAGCTGGATACGTAAGATGCGCGAGAGAATCAGAGTCCAGCCGGAGAAGTTCCCGGATTACGTAGAGGAGCACGGTCAGTTATACAGGAATATGGGGCAGAGGACCGATGACGAGGACTATATTCCTTGAAAGCTGTGCGTGCCGGACACCAAGTGGTAAGGAGGACGGCAGCGAGACTAGCGCAACGATACAACTGGCCCGGTATGTTCAGGAATTCGACCAGGTACGTCAAATGTTGTGAATGCTGTACAAGACGGAACAAAGGAAGCTGGCAGGACGGATACCAACACAACAAGTGGCGGAGCCAATGGCGATAATATGCGCAGAATTCGTTGGACCACTCCCCCATCCAATTCGCGAGCACCGCCTTCAAGAGGTACATGGAGTCCATAGGGGTGACTCTACAACACACAGCCCCCTACTGCCCCCAGACAGAAAGGACGATCAGGACGGTAAAAATCATGATTGCGCAGTTCATTGAAGGCCATCACTGCTCGTGGGACGAATATCTACCAGAGATATCGCTGGCAGTGAATTCCAGTGCGGCCGACTTAACCGGACTCAGCTCATTTTCCCTCGTGCCTGGTCGAGGGCCTCGACTACCGGCAGCACTGTACGACTTGGTGACCCCCGGGTCAGCCACGAACCCGCTGAACCCACAAGACAAAAAGAAAAAGAAACCGGAGGGACCAGGGCAGGCATTACAACCTTCAGACGAGAGAGTGGCGACCAGTAATCTTGGAAGAAGTTCTGATGAGAAAGCACCAGCTGTCCGACGCGGCCGAAGGTTTCGTAGCCAAGGTAGCGCCGAAGTACGTCGGTCCTCACAGGGTCGTATGCTTTGTCTCCCCTAACATCGTGAGCCTCACTCGCGAGGGTGAACGCAAGAAGCGGACAGCCAATGTGTCTGCACTAAAACCGTACTTTCGGAGCCCAGGAGACGTCGACGATGAACGGGATTCACTCGCAGACAGCGAGTGCACGCCAAAGGAGAGACACGAAAACCAACGGCGGCCCGGCTGATTGTGTCTCGCGTGCCGGTGGCGACTCGCCGATAAACGACGGCAGAGCGCCTTTCAAGCCTCGCGTCCTATTCTCTTTCCCCCCGTCCTTTTCTATTGGTCTGGTGGTCAACTGAGATCAGCGGCGGCCCCGCTGTTGGATTTCTTATCGCCACGTTTCGAGCCCCACTGCAACCAGTGCTACTCCGTCTACAGCGTCACCACGAACTTCACAAATTTCATGTGAGATTTGAGCTCTGGATAGACTGGGATCAATGCCTCGGCTCAGACACTACCTTACAATGTCTTTTGACAAAACACCTATTTATGATCTGTCAAAAATGAAAAAACACACGTCCAACCAAAACGGTTTCTGCATTTGTGCACGCACGATAAGAGTGACGGCTCTATTGTTTTTATTCAGAGCGTGACAATGATACTTATTGTCTTAAACACATACACAGTATGGCACGTATGTGTAATATTTTTATTTAAACGGCCAATCAAATTCACGCACGTTACGAAAACTTTCGACAAACGTCCGCTTTCACGTCCGAACTCGACGAGAGTTAACACTCGACTGAGTGAGTAGATCGGGACATAAAGTCGAAGTTGTTTTACGGGCGTCTACCACATTTTTGGGCTTACAACCACGGCCACATACGTGACGCATAGTACAGCGGATGCATTTGGGCGTCCTCGGTATTGGAACAATCGACCTCTGATACGACCTCGTGATTTGGCACAAGTACCGCATCTCTGTCAGATTGAAGTGCTCTAGATAGACTGCGTGGATTTGCACAATCACTGCCTTTTTAAAGTGGTCTTGGCGAAGGCGTGCGTCGTTTTGGCATGGTCCAGGTGTCAGTACCACTTCCAGTTTAGACTAACGTCGGTCCGGCACTGGTCGGCCCGGTCCTCCAGGTCCTTCGTTGTCCACCAGCAGCCGTCGTCTGCTGAAAACTATGTGGGTCTTCACAATGTCTGCAACAGTCCACTCACCGGATGGTAACTGCCGAATTCTAAGCCCTTCCGTGTCCCGCTCATCCGCATAGAGGAAGCGCTCACACAGCAAGTGCTACCAGTCCTCTATGGGATCGCCACATGAACATACGGTAGTCTCGCTTAGACCACGCGCAGGCAAAAAAGCGTTCAACGACCCATGTCCAGTCATGAGAAAACCAGCATGCATCATGAACTTGAAGCTGGGTCGGCTAAGGCATGAACTTATATGTCACACTACCGTGCTCGCCGTCATCCCACCGGAATAGCCACTCACGCAATATGCGTTCGTCCAGCAGGACTTTCTTCCTAACACGATCAAGGTTCGAAACATCTTGACCGTGGAGCCAATCGCCGACAACCCTAGGGTAGTTCCGCTTCATCTTGAAGCGCAAGGCGCGTCGCTACAAGGTCCAGCAGTGGAGCTCCAGCAAGAACTCCAACTCGGTCAATACAGTCCGCCAAGGTATTGTACTAAAAGGAAACGTGCCCTTAGGCCCATTAAGATATTCCAAATAAATTACATCTATTATCTATAGTTACATCTATGCTGGCATCGCCGAAGCTACTGACGATACTTGCTTTTCGGTCCGAAAAGAAGCTGAGCCAGATCCCAATTTCCCTGCATCAAATATCCGAAAGTTGGCGTAACCCTGCATTCCACTCCACGTGGTCGAATGCGCCCTTGAAATCCACGAAGACACCGAGCACATAGCGAGCCGAGCTGGCGTCAACACTGCTCACGACGTGATCCCAAGCGTCCTCCACACAGCGTCCGGGGCAAAACTGAATTGCCATCGACTATCGTCCGTGAGCACCTCCATCACACGGTTCACCATGATTCCGCCCAACACCTTGCCGAAAACCGGCAGCAAGCAGATACCCTGGTTGGACGCTGGATCGCTTCTGTCCTTGTCGGGGCATTCGAGGAGCGCATCCACTCGTGGGCGCTTCCACTCAATCGAAAAGTATCGGGTTGCTAGGCAGTTGTCATGTGCTCAGAGATGGCGTGCCAAGACCCTTTGACCATACCCCCGGCGATGCCATCTTAAGCAGGTGAGCGCCTGCAATGAACTCTGACGATGCATGTCTCGACTTCGAAGAAACCAAAGGACGCGGATACATCAGGAACGGAAACATCCACAGGGCGTTCCGCAACCGGGAAGAAGCAACGGAGCAGGACGTTTGCAAGGTCATGCCAGGACATGCCAGGTTACGACTGGCTCATCGTTCCGACGGAGGGACCCGCGATCGGTGCACGTCTAGCGGCCTCGGCAAATCCTGTAGACGCGCCCCCATGGGTCATCCTGGTGATCGCCGACAAATTGCTTTTATTCTTCCGCATTTGCTTGAAGATTTATCCACTCGTATTCCTTTCGAGTGATCCTGAAATACGAGGCGAGGTTTTCTGCATTGTCACTGTGGGTACGATGCGCTGAAGCCTTCGCGGCGTGCGTCGTTGAGGGCGGTTGCTGGCGCCCCAATACAGTGTCACTCACCTTGTGCACAAGGAAACGAAGCGCAGACACCTGCACTTCCGATGACATTCTGCGAAACTCCTTCAGGGGAAGATCTATCGATGCAGTCCAGAGCTCATCACCAATGGTGGGATAATGCGTTCGCGACAAGGCCATAGATGACTGGCATACGGCTGTACTCTCGGTGATGAGCTACGCGACAGGCATGCAGACGTTCTTCTGGTAGTGAATTTCGCATCTGGACATCATGCTTCTCCAGAATCTCCAGTTCCTTTTGATCCATCACCAGTGTTATATTGAGCGTGGGTCCTGCAGAGCATGTCCGCTGTTTGGATTTGATGGCCACCGACTTAGCAAAAGCAGCATTCGTCATGTGCTCCTCGAAGTGGCTTAAAAAGAGTCCATCTATAAACTGTTTGACTGTAATGTTGCTGTCGACATCGATAACAGTCACCTTCGGCTTCATTGCGGCGTTCTGCCTTACATCCAGACAAGCTCCCTGAACTTGGGATTTGACACCAGTTTTCTCATCTCACCCGAAGACGGCGTGCGAATAATAGCACCACCGCGCTTCAGCTCACGCACCACGTGTACACGGACATCGAGAGCGGGAGCAACATCCTTGCGAACACACTCAAAATTCTGCTGAGCTGTCTCCTCGTCCCAACCGCTGACCAGGTCTTAGCAGCCTAAGCGGATGCGGGGGGCAGCGATTGGTGCAGCTTTGACGGCTTTGCCGGGGACGATAGCAGGAACACCGTGGGTAAAGCGAGAATCCTGCCTGCAAGCTTCTGGAATTTCGCCGACAGGTCTACAACATAAGGTGCTACCGCACCTGGCAACTCTGGTTGCGGACGACGCCTCTCCTCATACCCTGCTCAGTGGTCAAAATGTGGTTCACAAAAGAGCCAGATGCCGGGACATGCATCTTCCCATGGCAGCTATCTTTGTACCAGTATCACTGCATGCAACAGCGGCCACTTCAGAACGCTCTTCATCCTTTGGTGCGTCAAGTACATCACCCCGCGCAGGTACTGCAGCGTGCTCGGCACCTTGTTTAGCTGTGGTGTAATAATATGAATGAAGGTTATTTTAGGTTAAGTCGGACGTCCTCTCGGGTACAAGTCCAGAAGAATAGGGAGCGTTTCGCGAAGGTCAGTAGGTATTTTGGTGAGCGCTCTGATGCCTCTTCTATAGAGCGAATTTGCGGTGCATATTAGCCGTGCTCGCTCTAAAGCAGGACAATGGACGTTCTAGTGTTTCGGAGGTGTTAGGGTATTTGCATTTTCTGCAGTCAGTGTCTGTGTTAATACCCAGCTTGGCCGCAAGCGCAGTCGCTAAGCAGTGACCAGTGAGCACTCCAGTTAGCATCCTACAGTCTTTTCTAGAGAAATGCAGTAGGAAGCGGTTAAGTTTTGCATCGAATTCGTTGCACATTATTCTGGCTATTCTACACGAGGTGGTGTTACGCCACCTTTATTATTAGTTTGGTGGTGCTCCTCTATACAGCGATCTTAGGGACAAGGCCACCTGCTTTGTTCTACTTTCGGGTAGTTCAGTACCAGCCTTTGTTAGGGGGTCTGCCTCCTCATTTCCAGGGAATACTTGTTGGCTGTGAATCCAGTAGATATGTACTGACTTGGTCGTACATAGTTTATCTAATGCCTCCCTGCTCACCTTGACCGTTCAGGAGCTGAGGGTAGACATCATAGACTTAATGGCTGCCTGACTGTGAGGTTGATTGTGTGACTATCAGTGTCTAGATGAGTCGCAACCTCCGCTGCTTTCCTAATGGCAAAGACCTCCTCCAGAAATATGCTACAGTGGTCGGGTAGCTTGTACGTGAGCTTGGTGTTAGGGTGTTCAC
The DNA here is from genome assembly GCA_035046005.1 of Drosophila acutilabella. Classification (NCBI taxonomy): domain Eukaryota; kingdom Metazoa; phylum Arthropoda; class Insecta; order Diptera; family Drosophilidae; genus Drosophila; species Drosophila acutilabella. The sequence continues at coordinate 2,069,536 of JAWNOK010000042.1, forward strand.
AATATGCGGCAGCTCCTACTCCACCTGCCATTTTGGGACCGTCCATATAAATTGTGAGATGACATTCTTTCCAACTGGGGCAGTTCTTACAGTCATTGGGCCCTAGATGTACCCGGGCTCTAACTTTAAGGAAGTTAATAGGTTTGGGTAGTCGGTGCTTGTGGTCATATTCCTTCCTATGGAGCTATGCCCTAAGCCTTGTAGTGACATGCAGCCCAAAGCTGTGAGACGCTGGACCGACATGGTAGGTAGTATACCCAAGAAGGTCTCTAGAGCTTTGGTAAGGGTAGTGCGAAGGGCGCCTGTGATGCATATGAGCGCTTGGCGTTGTGCCTTTTCCATTAAGGCCAGGTAGGTATTCTTTTCGGTAGCTTGCCACTACACGAGAAATCCATAGAGCAGCGTCGGACTGACGACTGAGATGGTGATCCAATGCATAAGTCTGGGCGACAGACCCCAAGAGCAACGGAGCATCTTCTTGGATGCATACAGCGCCATGGTTGCCTTTTTCACCCTTTCCTCAAAATTGGCTCTCAGGTCTGTTTGCTGTACAGTACCGTGCCAAGGTACTTCACTTGTACCTCTTGGTGAAGAGGATGGGGTCCGTCTTTCCTGCATTAATGTGTAGCACGGCTTCTTCCGCCCACTTACATAATTCCTTTAGGGTCCGTTCCATAATGGAGCTGAGAATCGATGAGCAGACTCCCATTATATTTATGCATGTGTCATCTGCATATGCAGTTATTTTAAGGGTGCCTCTATAAAATATCTTTATGAGGACATCCAGTACTGAATTCCACAGAAGCGGAGACAGGACTCCTCCCTAGGGAGTGCCTCTATTTGCACTTTTTGTAGACTTAGCTACACCATATTCCGACTGGACCCTCTTGCAGCCTAGCAGGTTACTGATCCAGTGCGTAATGGTTGGGTATGTATCGATTGCCCGGAGTCTATCGATAATAGTGTTAGTGCGAACGTTGTTGAATGCACCTGAGATGTTTATGACGACTCCTAGTGTGTATTCTTTACTGTGTAACACCTTCTCGGTGGAGGCGACTAGTGAGTGCAGTGCCGTTTCGACGGATTTACCCTTCATGTAGGCGTGCTGGTTGGCTGACAATCAATCTTCAGCTGATATTCTCATGCTGACATCCAGCAGCTTCACCATTGTTTTTAGTCGAAAGGATGTGAGACTGATTGGTCTGTATTCCTTTGGGCTGCTGTGGCCACATTTGCCTGCTTTGGGCAAGAATACCACTCGTGAAGTGGGTTGAGTTGGTATGTGGCCCGTTTTGAAGCAGGCCTCTAATATTCTGAGTAGCCATGGGATGACCAAGTTATTGGTGGTTTGTAGCATGACTGGAATAATCTTGTCTATAGCCCCGGTATATCCTTGAGAAGGAATTGATTGTCCATAGTCCTTTATGTGCTATGACTAGTTCACTTGGGAGTGGGAGGTCGTGGCGCACAGAACCCTGCGGCGCACACTAGCATGCATGGAAACGCGGAAAAAAGTGTTTATCTTCACCACCACCAATCCATGGTTCCTGGACTAAGGCCACATCGACGAGCCCTTGCTCCAAGGCCAACAAGAGCTCTGTCGATGCCAACTTGCTTTTTTGCAGGTTTATCTGCAATACACTCATCAGTTTGGTTGACTGCACCTGCCGCAAACGAGTTAACTATTACGGTCAGGTCACCATCTTCTTCATCTGCCTCCTTGTCCGAAGCGATGTCCAGTGACTGGGTGGCTTCGAGAACTGATTCGAGACCAACTTCTCTCTCCACCTCCCCAGCGTCGAGCGTGGGCGCATTCTTGTCCTCGGGGTGGCGTTTCTTTAGACGTATGTACACACTACCTACACTCCATGCCATCTTCCCGAATCTCGCCTACAGGATGTCCTCCGCTTCCTTGTTTATCTGGAGGATTACATGCTGGCCCCCCTCTAATAGGGAGAAGGTACCCGCATGTAGCATCCTCCAGTCGCTGGTAGGAACATCCTTGTTTTGCCGTTAAAGCAACTGTAGGGCTTGGTCTCCTTGAACGGCAATCGGGAAGAGCAACTTCGCCTAGCGTTTGGACGAGATATTCTCCCTGTCACCACCTCCAGCTGGGCTCCTTCCAAGATTGCGCCCAATGTCGGGACCATCAGCCTTAGCCATACGAGTGTCGGCTCATCGTTGCACTTCAGGATCTTGGCTCCATTGAAGCACCCGACACCATTAAAGGTGGGCATAGTTGCCTACGGATCCTCCTCCATCTTGTGCAACAATAGGCTGACCAGTCTCTCGTGGACGATCTTCCAACAATCCTCCGAGATTTTGCCGTTCTCGTCGCTCCTGTCAATGAGAGCCACAATAAGGTATCGTTTGGCGACATCCGTCATCGTGGCTCGCTTTGCGTGCCTTCTAGAGATTGATCCTTTAGGGCCTCGCTGTCTCTTGCAGACTGGAGCTTCCGCGCACCTGTTAGTGTAGGCGGAGCGCTGCCTCTTCTCGGCCAGCATCTCCTCCATTTTGTTGGCGAATCCGCTCATTGTCGCCTGCATCTGATAGCAGTCACATCTTCCACCGACGTTTGGGCTGACATCCCAGCCCGAGTTTATTCCTCTTGCGGACCTTCCATAGTTGTTTAGAACCGCCGCCTGCCGCCAAGGCTACCCCTAGCCATGGCGTGCGTTCGGCACTCCTGACATGCCGCAACATGTCAGGGTACGGGAACATACCTTAGCGAGACACAACATCGCCTCGGAGGCAAGTGACATTGCATCAACCAGTCGCCCGGGGCGATGCAGTGTCCATTGCCCAGCCGGCACCCTCGGGAGGGTTCAGTTAGGGGATTTGTGCCAACCAATAATATGAGAGAATAGCTTGTGAGATTTTTTCTTTAATCCAATTCAGAATGAATCCGTCTTTCTTTATTTAAAATGAACTTATCCTAAAGTGCTTTATAGAGCTTGAAGTACTGCCATGTGTATTTGTATATATGTTGTTATATATACATGTAGAAGGCATATACACTGAAACGCTCCTGGGACGGAGCGCTCAAAATGTCATAGTGCCTACGCTGCAGATCTTACGCTGCAGGCCAGTTCACACATGTAAAAGGCTGATCATATTACGGTTTTTGGCAGTGGTTGTATTATGTAAACAATGCGCTTGATACTCTAACTTTAAGATTGAGCATATGACCACTATATATATTGTATACACTACAATATGGTGGGCATATGTTTATTTGCATATAGCATGCTACAGTGGACATAAAAGCTACGTCACTATCCTCACCTGAACTAACGTTGCGCATCAATAGCTTTTTGGTGGTGACGGTAATGGTGGCGGCATGGCTGGCGATAGTAGCGTAGGGCGGATGAGACAACTAAATTTGCTACTGCATTTGTGCACGCACGTTAAAAAGCAACGGCACTATTGTTCTATTCGAAGCATGATAACGATACTTATTGTCTTTAACACACAGTATGGCACGTATGTGTAATATTTTTATTTAAACGGCCAATCAAATTCACGCACAAACTTTCGACAAAAGTCCGCATTCAAAATGCACGTCTTAACTCGCCGAGAGTAAACACTCGACTGAGTGAGTAGATCGGGACATGAATTCGAATTTGTTTTAAGTGGCGTCTACTGCCTTTTTTGGGGCTTACAACCACGGTACACGATTGCGCCACATATGTGACGCACAGTACAGCGGGTGAATTTGAGCGTCCACCAACGCCCCCGAAAGTTTAACCTCTCAGGTGCCAATTCGAATACATGCTTGGTGAGGGGCGCAGCCTATCTAAAACCTCTGCTGGTCTATGGGAACAGCACCCGTTTGTATTACACAACTCCATGCTGAGTCCAAAACTCTGCCCGCACAAGGATACAAACAACATCCCCCACCATACTCCCACCAAGGGGCCAACCTCATGGGGCTGGCCTTAGCCGCCAGCCCATCCCTTGGCATCCTCAGCAAATTGTTAGCTTTGGGTCGGCTGTTTGCAATCAAAGACTGCTTACCATACTGGTTTCCGACAATCGGGCACTGTGTGGGTGCCATCGATTTCTCCGAGGAGTTGTCTTCCAGATTAAAGTGCTTGGGTACGACCTCGTGAATTGGCACAAGTACCGCATCACTGCCAAATTAAAGTGCTCTGGTAAAACATCGTGAATTTGCACAAGTACCGCATCACTGCCAAATTAAAGTGCTCTGGTAAAACCTCGTGAATTGGCACAAGTACCGCATCACTGTTAGATTAGAGTGCTCTGGTACGACTTCGTTCCATGGTCGAGGTTCAAGTACCACTACCAGCTTAGACTAACGTCAGTCCGGCACTGGAAAGCGCGGTCTTCCAGTTCAGCGACCCATGTCCTGTCTTATGGAAACCAGCATGCATCGTGAACTTGAAGCTGGGCGCAGCTTACATCCGGGATGCACTTATGCGTCACAAGACCGTGCTCTCCGTTATTCCACCGCAGTTGTCACTTACGCAGCACGCGTTCGTCCAGCAGGGCTTTCCTCCTACCACGATCAAGAGTGAAAACATCTTGACTGTTGAGCCAATCGCCCGCTACCATGGTGTACTTCCGCTTCATCTTAAACTGCAATGCACGGTGCGTCACTTCGAGCGACTTGAGCGACTTCCTGGCGCTGGCTAGTCTCATCCCCACCTTGTACCACACCGAGGCACCAAATAATGCACAAGGCACCATGAGTCCGGCATATATTCTTCGCCGTTCTTGCGGACTGAGTCCCCAGTCGACGCGTAGCACACGGGTCAGGGCTCCGATGACTCCGGCCAGCCGATCACGTAGAGACGCGATATGCGGGGAAAACTCAACCGATCGCCAGCCGTGATGCCAAGGTAACGGCATTGCTTCACATACCGTAAGTTTGCCGCAGCAAACCTTACGGCGGGGGGTCTGCCTGCTGACAGCCTTCCCTTAAGGAGCATCTTCACAGACTTCGTTGCCGAGACTGAGACGCCACCCTCAATGCCCCATCCTCCAACTATCTCCATAAGTTGGGCTCCTTCCAGCTCCAATAGGAATCTGGAACTTCCCTCGATGTTTCAAATAAATGGACTACTATACTAATATACCCCTGCGGACAGCCACGCCTTTAATCGACGCTTGCTTCGCCTAAGCTGTTGACGATACTTGCTTTTCGGACCGAAAAGAAGCTGCGCAAAATCCCAATTTCCCTGCATTCAAGATCCGACAGTCGGCGTAACGCTGCGTTCCACTCCACGTGGTCGAATGCGGCCTTGAAATGCGAGCCGAGCTGGCATCGACACTGCTCACGACGTGATTTCAAGCGTCCTCCACATAGCGCCCGGGGCGAAAGCCGAATTGCCATCGACTCTTGTCCGTGAGCACTTCCTCCTACGAAATTAGTTCCGTTGTCCGGGTAGAACCGGACTGGCACGCCACCCCGCGCGATGAGTCTGTTTAGGGTACAAATAAACGCCTTCGTGGATAAATCAAGTACCAGTTCCAAAAGAACAGCCTTTACGGCAAAACACACAAAAACTGCAACGTAAATCTTAAATCATCCTCTAAATCGCAACGAAACATTTATAGGCGCGAAGAAATCCACCCCACAAACATTAAAAGGGTGTACGCCTAAAGGCGGTCCGCCGGCAAGTTACCCATTACTTGCTCCATCAGCTTTGGCGTGTATCTGAAACAGTGGACGTATTTTCGCACTACCTGCGTGCACTTACGACGAGCATCAACGAGCCACATGCGCTGCCTAAGTAATGCAATCATTGTCTTAGCCCCCGCATGACAAGTGTTAATATGCAGCTCTCGATAATACAAACCTACCACCATACAATTCTTGGGCATCAAAATCGGGAATCTTGCATCGTATTCTAACGGCGCGTTAAGTAATCTCCCTCCTACCCGAATCACTGAAATTTGTCTTCCGAACTCGTCAGACTTGTGTATGCTCGGAGTCAGCGAATGAGAACTTGGTTGAACCATTTGACCCTTTTTTAGTTTGTCATAATCCACGCTGAACTCCGATCGCTGAACCAACTCAAGTAACTTTAAAAATACGAAATCTAACTCCTTAGTTTGATTTCCTGACGACATGACGAAATCGCGACACAAACTTTGATAACCAGTCAGAGCTGGCGGCAAAACAAACGACTGCAGAATTTTTATACTCCATCTTCCCAAGGTCATCAGGTATAGAAAAATGTCGATTCTCAGGCCAATGCTCCTACTCCTTGCAAAGGAATGATGGGCCTTCTAGCCAAATAGACTGGACTAGTTCACGATTGTCACACCCTCTCGACGATAAATCTGCTGGATTTAACGATGTTGGTACATGTCTCCAAGGTACATCAATGGCCTTCTCTTGGATGGCTGCAACACGATTGGCCACGAATGTTGCTAATATTTATGGACACTTGTTTATCCAATGTAGGGTGATTTCTGAATCAGTCCCGAAATTCATGCTCTCAAGTCGACAATGGTTCAACATATGTTTTATGGAGATCCATAATTGGGCTAACAGGTGAGCTGCACACAATTCGAGTCTGGGAATCGACTTTGTTTTTAGTGGAGCCACCTTTGCCTTTGCAGTAAGCAATCGGCAGACGATACTGGCACCGTCGTTAGCACGAACATATATGCAGCACCCATATGCTTGACAGGATGCATCCGCGAATCTATGCACTTGTATGTTTGTGTCAGAGCTGGCGTGAGTGTATCTAGGGATTTCGATGTGATGCAATTCGAGAAGAGTCTCTTTGAAAATTTACCATCTGCTATGCAATTCCATAGGCTTTGTCTCGTCCCATGGCAATTGCATGCGCCACAGCTCCTGAAGAAGAATTTTTGCCCGGATGCTAATCGGACTTAACAAGCCAAGTGGGTCAAACATGCGTGCAGCAACTGACAATATGTTTCGCTTGGTCAAAACTAATTGGGTGCAACTGTCATTCAAATGATAGTGAAACGTGTCCAACTTTTGTGTCATGCCAAGCGTTTTCGTCGAATCGGCATCATTGAAACTCAAAAGTTTAGCAGTCTTCCATTAAATTTGGATGGTTCGAAAACCATTTTGGCAATTGAAACCCGCCCGATTCTAGAATTTCGGGCACTTGGGTACATATTTCTTTTAATATAGTATATCGTCAGCCCCAGTCAGCATGTCATCAACATAAAAGTCATTACAAATGACTTTAGAACCAAGAACATGGGTGTCTTTATTACGCAACCCCAGTTCCTGCAGGCATCGGATGGCTAGAAACGGTGTGGATACAGTACCGTAAGTTACCGTTATCATTAGCTCATCCGACGGGTTTCGCGCCAAATGATTAGCTAAATCAGTCAATCGCCTGACGGTACACTTTCTTTATATCTGCCGTGAGGGCATATCGATTTAGACGGAACCGAAGAAGAAACAACATAAAATCAATCTGAATAGTAGGTCCCACCATGAGCAAATCATTCAGTGACTGCGACGAAGTTGTCTTACAAGACGCGTCAAATACTACTCCAAGCTTGGCGGAACTATTTTCAGGTCTCAGGTCGCACTGGTGTGGAATGACGTAGTCTGGTCCTGGTGGAACTTCTATACCTATGGCGGACATGTGACCAAGTTCGAGATACTCTTTCATAAAAATTGTGAACATTTCTTTCAATTCTCCGTTTGTGGAGACTTTACGCTTTAACGACAAAAACCGTTTTTTGTGTATTTCAATAGATGACCCCAAAGTTTTCGGATCGCTTTTAAAGAGCAAATTTATTTATTTATTGTCAGACTATGGCCAGTCGACACAAAAAAAAAAAATTAAATTAAAGTAATTTAAATTAACAAAATAAGATTAAAATTTACGTTAAAAAAAATTATCAAATTAAAATTAGGAATTAAATTTAAGTTTAAATAATTAATTAATAAACTAACTGGGGAAATATTACAAAATCTAAAAACATAAAATACGTTGGTCTAACATTCGTTGCAAGGGTTAGAAAAACCCCAGAAAAACACTGACCAGACCAAACAAAAACAAGTAAGAAAGGCTACAGTCGAGCCGACTATAGAAGACCCCGTACTCTCATTGTAGTGCACATTTGTTTTTATGCAAAATTAAAATTTTAGAAATACCTTTAAAAAATTAAAACTTAAACTCTTAAAACTCTTTCGATTATCTGCATTTACATGCTACAAATTCGTTTGATTTTATATGTATGTGTGCACACACATATTTGTGTGTGTATGTATGTATAGCATTGGTAGGCGCGGCCCGCGTCTCCGGCCAGCGCTGCCGCCAAGCAGGAAGAGAAAGCGTTCGAACATATGTTTGTATGTTTCTGTGTTTGTTTGTATGTGTTGCGCGCATACAGTGATTTTGCAGTTAAATAACATAAACTTTGAACCGTGATATCTCTGTATTTAACGTAGGATTTTGATGCCACTTTCAGGATAGTTAGATATATTAAGTTGCAAAGAAGCGTTCTAGCCAGATCTCAGTCTGTCCAGGGCTCGAATCTTACAAGAAATTTGTAATATTCTCGGAGACGCTGCAGACGGGGAAAATATGCCAACGGGGCTGAGATTAGCGTGGAAGGGGGGGAATGCGTGAGAGCGGGGCGGGGATGCCGCCGTCGCTCCGCGCGAGCTGCCGCAATGCTCCGCGACATCGAAGCGGGGCGCCGAGGTACTCTGGCAGCCGCCGCTGATCACGAGCGAGGGGCACTACGGGGTACAGGATAGCCGCACGCGAGATCTAAACGGGGGGCGCCGCCGTTGTTCTCAGCGATGCTATGCGACGCTCTGCGAGATCGAAGCGGGATGCCGAGGTACTCTGGCGAGCGCCGCCGATTGTGACGGCGTTGTTCGTGGCTGACCTCCTCTGGGGGTTCCATGACCTCTTCTTCGATTTCTTCGACTCCTCTTTGGGCTCTGCGACCTCCTCTTCAGGCTCTGCGGCCTCCTTTTCGGGTTCAGTCGGGTACAGTGGTAGTATTGCGTGCAGTGGCTCCGATGACGGCGGTTCTTCGTAATATGGAGGGGTCTGCCGCATCCCTGGCATGTGGATGTAGATGGTTGTCGATCGGATCTCCATCATTTGGACCGCGTCCGCCAGGCGCTCGTACGAGTACGAGGTCGTCTCATATACGGTGTGCTGGAAGCCTGCACCGTCGTCCTCGTGCTCGTCATGAGAGTCCGGGTATTCTTGCTCTTCGTGCGGGGCACCATCTTCGCCCGACTCCTCCTGTTCCGGGTCCTCGCCTCGTGAACACCCCTGCCACTCAACCCCCGGATCTTCGGCATCTGACTCCTCTTCCTCTGACCAGTGGTCCTCCCGTCGGCGGGCGTAGAACGTTCGGCCTATCCGTGGATCTCTTTGCAGCTGACCTTCGTCCTCCGATCCTTCTTGGCAGTCGCTCTCCGGATCTTCGACCTGCGACTCTTCTGGCCGCGACCAGTGGTCCTCTCGCCGGTACGCGTTGAATGATCTGTCTAGCCGTGGGTCTCCTAACGGCCGCGGGTTAACCTATGCTTGGCGTTACATGATCCTTATTCTAATTACATGGTTATTCGTTATTCTACTTATTCTATTTGCGATGCCGATTAAAGTCCCCCCTCTTTATGCTCCTGGGCCAGCGTCACTCCCCCTTCCCCAAGGAGAGGTCGCGGCCTGCAGGGGAGTCTAAGATTTTGTCATCGTCTTCTAGATTCTGAAAATAAGGTTTAAGCGCAGTTAAGTTGTCCACCCGCTTCTTGCGGTCACCTTCGCGGGTGAGACGCACGATGCTGGGGAAATAAAGCTAGCTACCCTGTAGGGCCCGTTGTATTTCGGGGCTAATTTGGCTGCGAAATCTTCTGCTGCGTTGGACAGCTGGTGCTGTCTCACCATGACCTCTGCTCCGACCGTCGGTCGCCACTCTCTTCTCCGGAGGTTGTAGTGCCTCCCTTGGCCTATAGACGCCTTTTGTAGGTTGTTGCGTACGATCTCGAAAACTTCCTTCAGCTTCCTCTCCTTGTCCTGTGGGCTTATATGACTCGGGGCTGATCCGGGATTACCTCATCGTATAGCGCTGCCGGAAGACGAGGTTCCCTGCCTTGCACGAGGAACGATGGACTGAATCCTGTCGAATCCGCCACGCTAGAGTTGACCGCCAGTGCCATTTCGAGCAGCAGTTCATCCCACGAACTCTGGTGTCCTTCGTTGAACTGAGCTATCATTGTCTTCACTGTCCTATTGGTCTTTTCCGTCTGGTTTTCTTGGGGGCAGTAGGGAGCAGTATACTGCAGAGTCACTCCCAAAGATTCCATGTAGTTTCTGAAGGCTGTGCTCGCGAACTGGACTCCATTGTCACAGACAAAAGTTCTGTGTACTCCAAAGTGGCACAGTATCCTCTCGCGAAACGCTTGTTGCAACAATGCCGCGGTCGCCCTCTTTAGCGGGACAAGTTCCACCCACATGGAGAAAGCATCGTGGAAACCAACAGCATTGATTTGTCGCGTTTCGAGCGAGGGGTCCAACGAAGTCTGCGCACATGACAGACATCGGCTCTGCCACCTGTCGCGTCATGTATCGCCGTGATGTATCTCTGACAACATTTGCAAACTTTGACTTACCTGGTCGCCTCTCTGAACATGCCCGGCTAGTAGTAGCGTTGCGCCAATCTTGACGCCGACTTTCTCACCCCTTGGTGCCCTGCTGTAGGGGCTTCGTGGCATTCTGCCAGTACCCGTTTCCTCTGGTCTTTGGGCACGCACAGCTTCCTCGTCGTATGTCCTTTGCTCTAGGTTCCTGTATGATTGCCCGTTCCCTTCCTGATATTCTCCCGCATCTTTGTTATCCAACCGCAAAGGGGGCCCTCGGCTGCCACCTGCTGGCACGAGTTCAGGGGCTGCCGGGAGAGCGCGTGGGCCACTGCGTTCTACTTACCCTTGCGGTACTTTATGTCGAACTGGAACTGCTGTAACTCCAGGGCCCAGATCGACTTTCGATGCAGTTAAGCCATTTGAGAGCCAAGTGGTCCGTCACCACTTCGAATCGATAACCCTTCAGGTAACACTGCATCTTCCTGATGGCCCACACTATCGCCAGGAACTCCTTCTCTGTGGCTGAGTAGTTTCTCTCTGCGGCTATCAACTTCCGGCTGGCGTAGAAGTCGGGGCATGCCAACATCGACTTTGTCGGGATCGGTACAGATACCTTCACCGCTTACCACATGACCTAGGTACGCCAGCCTCCTCTGGAAGAATCGACACTTCTTCCTGTTCAGTCTCAGGTTCGCCGCCTGCAGTCGCCGGAATACCTCCCTCAGATTATCGATATGCAGTTCCCTCGTCTCTCCTGTTACCACGATATCATCGAGGTATGCGAAAGCGTAAGGCTCCATCTCTGGTCCTATAACTGTGTCCAAGGCTCTCTGGAATGTTGCTCCCACCGAATGCAGTCCAAATGGCATCACTCACCTAAGGCCCGAGGTCGGCCGGCCATTCCATTAAAATGTATATTGCCGTGTTCGTTTGTTTTGCTTCGAAGGCTGTTCATTTGGAACTTGTAGCAGACTTGTCCACTAACTCGTTTTTATATACACTAAACAGCTTCATCGCGCGACGTGGCATACCCGTCCGGCTATACTCGGAAAATGCGACGAATTTCGTGGGGACGAACAACCAGCTGAGGGAGTTCCAAGACGCTTTCAACCACCAGCAAAGCAGGCTGGATGCAAACAATTTATGCACAGTTGACTCGACTTCACGAAATTGAGCCGTTCGTCAACTGGCAAAGAAGCAAAACTATGACAACTTCCAATTAGATGGTTGGCCTTGCATAGCTTGCAGCTGTGTTCCACTTGTGTATGAGCGTTGGTCAACGCAAAGGATGACTTCCCGCCTTTGGCTGGCTTTAGGTCTGATTTGAATTTCAACCTGGATTTGGAGCTTTCTTCAGCGGACAGAGGCTGATATCGCCTGTTCAGCGCTACAACACAATCGGACCTTTGCGGTAACGAGTTGTAATCTAGCTGCTCCTTATATTTCGTCCTTGTGCTTGGGTGTACTTTTGACATTACAAGATTAATGAGGACTGCATTGGCAAAGTCTTTCTCATCTCCAATTGACATCAATGATTCGAAAATCGCAGACACTGAATCAATGATCGTGCGGATCCTTAGAGCCGATGGTTTATTCGTCGGCTCAATGTCAAATAACTGGGAGAGTGTGTCAAAGAAGATACGGCATTTATTGTCGTAGACCCGCTTCACACTCTCTAATTCTTTTGAATTATTTGCATCAGAGACCTGATAATCATTTGGCGCGAAACCCGTCGAATGAGCTAATGATATATAGATTGAATACGGTAACTTACGGTACTGTATCCACACCGTTTCTAGCCATCCGATGCCTGCAGGAACTGGGGTTGCGTAATCAGAATCACAATGGTTAAAAGTTTGTGTCGCGATTTTGGTCATGTGCAAAAAAATGGTGAGAATCATGGCATATGTATCGATTCATCAGGAAATCAACCAGAGAGAAACAAACTGTCGTGCTTGGACCCAAGGAGTTAGATTTCGCATTTTTAAAGTTACTTGAGTTGGTTCATACACAAGTCTGACGAGTTCGGAAGACAAATTTCAGTGATTCGAGTAGGAGGGAGGTTACTTAACACGCCTTTAGAATACGATGCAAGATTCCCGATTTTGATGCCCAAGAATTCTCTGGTGGTGGGTTTGTACTTGAGAGAGCTGCACTATGACAATGATTGCATTACTGAGGCAGCGCATGTGGCTCGTTAATGCTCGTCGTGAGTGCACGCAGGTAGTGCGAAAATGCGTCCTCTGTTTCAGATACAAGCCACCTGGCTGACGTGGAGGCTATCCTCAACTCACGGCCGTTGACGCCGCTCAGCAGCGATCCGAACGACAGGGAGGCTCTAACTCCAGGGCATTTCATCGTCAGAGCCGGACACGTCAAGCAGCGAAACTTCGTGTTGTCGCTGGTGGCATATGTTGTCCACGCTCGAACAGCGCTTTTGGCAAGCGTGGTCGAAGGACTACGTCCAGCAGGCAGGGAAAGGGGCAGAGGATCGCACCGACGCGGAAGTTGGCGATTTAATCTTCATCCACGAGGACAACACTCCGCCCCAGCGATGGATCATGAAGAGAGTCACCCACACGATGCCAGGCGGAGATGGTCGCGTCAAGGTGGCCGGCGTAGGGACCGCAGTGGGTGTCCTCAAGCGCCCAATCCCCAAGTTTGCGAGGCTGCCAGAGTATTGAAGGCAAGGCCTTCAAGGTGGCCGGTATGTTGAGGCGTAGATTTAGTTAGGTAGTTTAAGAGAGAATATATTGAATTTGTAGTTTAAGTAGATAAAAGAGCACAATTGAAGTCGTAGTATAAGTAGCTTAAGCACATGAAATTTCTCTTATTTTTGAGTTAGCCTAAGCGCTCTGCGTAAGTGTAAGCGCAGCAGCAGAGATCAGTATCGTTTCGCTTTTGATTTCGTTCGCTTGCGTTTAGCCACCAATTCGCCTTTCTGTCAACCGCTGTCCAATAGTATTTAAATAATAAATTATAATTGAGATTTTGCACCATCTCTGAAATCTGTTTGTTCATACGGACATACGGACAGTATGTAACAGGCAGAAGAAGGCGTAGCCGACCCCATAAAGTATATATATTCTTGATCAGCATCACAAGCCGAGTCGATATAGCCATGTCCGTCTGTCTGTCTGTCCGTCCGTATCTGAATCTTTTAAACTACAAAAGCTAGAGACACCAAATTTGGAATGAAAGTCCATTATCTTCTCGAGCAGATCAAGTTTAATTCAAATTGTTGCCACGCCCCCTTTCCAGCTTCAATGCCGTTTTTAAGGCATTTGTTCAAATAGTACAGTGTTGTAATTTAACATTCGCTTGCAGACTTATCAAAATCCGCCGACCAATGCTATACAAACATACATATACATATATGTGCACACATACATACACTTTCAAACGAATTTCCCACTTAGCAATTGGAAGACTGTTTTTAACAGAAATTACATTGCGAGTCATTTTCGAGTCCTCTTCTGATTGAAAAATGCTCGAAAGCATTTGCGCGATTGATAGAAGACTCGTAAGCGACTCATCTTATGCTCGAAATATGCTTTATAAGATAAACAAGAGAGAACAACGAAAGAGAACGCCAATGAATCATCTGGCGATTGCAATATGATTGTTATCTCATTGGGCTGTTCTAATTGTTCTCTTTCTTATCACCAGATGATTCATCTGGCGATTGCAATATGATTGTTATCTCATTGGGCTGTTCTTAATGTTCTCTTTCGTTGTTCTCTCTTGTTTTTCTTATTGGTTTTTGCAAAATACGTGCAGTTCATAAATTCGTTCATAATTGTGAATATTGATAAATAATAAAAGGTAAAAAGCCAAGTGCCGAAAAATGTTATTTGGTGCAACTTATAAAAAGTAGGTATGTAGATATCTAAATTTCTAGCGTACAATATTAATAATTTCTATTTCTTTTAGACATTTGTCATATTAAATATGAATGCACCGAAAAGGACATCAACAGTGTGCTCCAAAAGCATTTTGTACATGCTAAAGATAGGCTGATGAAAAGGAAGCGTGTAGAATAAGCCTAAGTAGAATTAAAAAATATGTTAATTAATTAAAATTGTTAATTATTATTATTATTCCTGTTTTCAATACATATGCACATATACATATATTATTAGAATAATTAAGATTTAAGAAGACTGAATTGTTGAAGTATTATTAATTTTTTATTTGTTTTCCATTTTTGCATATTTGCTATTTATTAAAATAAGTAAGTAAATAAATGAATTTAATTAATTTGAAAAAAAAAAAACGCATCTTATTTCTTGGGAAGGAAATTATTGAAAATGACTCAAAAAAGAGTCGCGTACGCTTGAAATAATGACTCGAAAAAGAGTCGCGTAATGACTCGAAAAAGAGTCGCGTAATGACTCGAAAAAGAGTCGCGTAATGACTCGAAAAAGAGTCGCGTATGCTTGAAAATATGACTCAAAAGAGACTCGCGCATGACTCGAAACTGATAGAAACAAGTAAGAAAGGCTACAGTCGATCGAGCCGACTGTAAAAGACCCCGTACTCCCATAGTATTGCATTTTATTTAAATTAAAATTTTCAAATGAAATTTAAAAAATTAAAATTAAATATTTACATTTTGAATTAAAATTAAAAAATAAATAAATTAACAACTGTCATCGTCAGCACTCGAACCCGCGATCCATGCGAAGGTTCCACATTGCGCCGCAACTCTATCAGTTGCACCACACCCCTCTTCTATCATTCTTCCGATTATTTCCATATAAGTATGTGCACACATACATATGTGTGTATGTATAGCATTGGTCGGCGCGGCCAGCGGCTCCGGGCAGCGCTGCCGCCAGCAGGTAGAGAAAACGTTCGAACATATGTTTGTATGTTTCTGTGTTTGTTTGTATGTGTTGCGCGCATGCAGTGATTTTGCTTTAAAATAACTTCGACTTTGAACCGTAATTTCTCTGTTGTTTGACATAGGATTTTGATGCCACTTTCAGGAAAGTTAGAAATAGTAATTCTCTAAGCGTATGTTAAATTACAACACTGTACTATTTGATTTAATGCCTGAAACAAGGCATTGAAGCTGGAGAGTCTTATTTCTGATGAGCAAAGGGGGCGTGGCAGCTCAAAATTTTTAATGACATTATACTAAGGCTGTCTCTAAGAACCTGTATACCAAAATTTGTGCTCCTAAGTGCTATAGTTACTGAGATATTCACCTAAAACACAAATTTTTTCGAGGTGTGTCTGGTTATTTGCTCATTGCGGGGGCGGTAAGGGGCGTGGCAACAATTTGAAATAAACTTGATCTGCTCTACAAAATAACGGACTTACATTCCAAATTTGGTGTCTTTAGCTCTTGTAGTTTAAAAGATCCAGGTGTTCATACGGACGGACAGACGGACGGACAGACGGACAGACGGACATTGCTATATCGACTCGGCTGTTGATGCTGATCAAGAATATATATACTTTATGGGGTCGGCCACGCCTCCTTCTGCCTGTTACGCACATCTCGCTTCTGACAAACTTAATAGACCCCCTTTACTCTTTTTTAAAGAGTACGGGGTCTAATTAAAAAGTAAATAAATTAACAATCGTCATTGTCAGCATTCGAACCCGCGATCCATACGAAGGTTCCATGTTGCGCCGCAACTCTACCAGTTGCACCACGACCCTCTTCTATCATTCTTCCGATTATTTTCAAATATGTATGTGTGCTCATACATATGTGTGTATGCATAGCATTGTTCGGCGCGGCCAGCGGCTCCGGGCAGCGCTGCTGCCAAAGCAGGTAGAGAAAACGTTCGAACATATGTTTGTATGTTTCTGCGTTTGTTTGTATGTGTTGCGCGCATGCAGTGATTTTGCAGTAAAATTACATGCACTTTGAACCGTAATTTCTCTCTTGTTTGACATAGGATTTTGATGCCACTTTTAGGAAAGTTAGAAATAGTAATTCTCTAAGCGTATGTTAAATTACAACACTGTACTATTTGATTTAATGCCTGAAACAAGGCATTGAAGCTGGAGAGTTTTTTAATTCTGATGAGCAAAGGGGGCGTGGCAGCTCAAAATTTTTAATGACATTATACTAAGGCTGTCTCTAAGAACCTGTATACCAAAATTTGTGCTCCTAAGTGCTATAGTTACTGAGATATTCGCCTAAAACACAAATTTTTCCGAGGTTTGTCTGGTTTTTTGCTCATTGCGGGGGCGGTAAGGGGCGTGGCAGAAATTTGAAATAAACTTGATCTGCGTACATCATAAACGGACTTTCATTCCAAATTTGGTGTCTCTAGCTTTTGTAGCTTAAAAGATTCAGGTGTTCATACAGACGGACGGACAGACAGACAGACAGACAGACGGACAGACGGACATTGCTATATCGACTCGGCTGTTGATGCTGATCAAGAATATATATACTTTATGGGGTCGGCCACGCCTCCTTCTGCCTGTTACGCACATCTCGCTTCTGACAAACTTAATAGACCCCTATACTCTTTTTTAAAGAGTACGGGGTCTAAAAAGAGTCATAAGGGACTCACTAAGAGGAGTCGCGGACGATTGACATTTTTCTCCCGACAAAACAATGATATATGACTCGAAAGCGAGCGCATTTATGACTGTTTTTAGACGTTTGAGGACTCATTAACGACTCGAATATGATCAGAAATTTCTCAAAATGCTAAGTGGGATAGAAGACCCCATTCTCTCATAGTAGTGCGCATTTGTATTTAAATTAAAATGTAATATTTACATTTTGGATTAAAATTTAAAAAGTTAAATTAACAATTGTTATTGTCAGCATTCGAACCCGCCATCTCAGACGAAGGCTCCACATTACGCCGCAACTTTACCAGTTGTACCACGCTCCACTCTTAAGATTCTTCTGAATATCTGCATTTACATGCTACAACCCATTTAGCATTTTGAGAAATTTCTGATCATACGCGACTCTTTTTCGAGTCATTACGCGACTCTTTTTCGAGTCATTACGCGACTCTTTTTCGAGTCATTATTTCAAGCGTACGCGACTCTTTTTTGAGTCATTTTCAATAATTTCCTTCCCAAGAAATAAGATGTGTTTTTTTTTTTTTTCAAATTAATTAAATTCATTTATTTACTTACTTATTTTAATAAATAGCAAATATGCAAAAATGGAAAACAAATAAAAAATTAATAATACTTCAACAATTCAGTCTTCTTAAATCTTAATTATTCTAATAATATATGTATATGTGCATATGTATTGAAAACAGGAATAATAATAATAATTAACAATTTTAATTAATTAACATATTTTTTAATTCTACTTAGGCTTATTCTACACGCTTCCTTTTCATCAGCCTATCTTTAGCATGTACAAAATGCTTTTGGAGCACACTGTTGATGTCCTTTTCGGTGCATTCATATTTAATATGACAAATGTCTAAAAGAAATAGAAATTATTAATATTGTACGCTAGAAATTTAGATATCTACATACCTACTTTTTATAAGTTGCACCAAATAACATTTTTCGGCACTTGGCTTTTTACCTTTTATTATTTATCAATATTCACAATTATGAACGAATTTATGAACTGCACGTATTTTGCAAAAACCAATAAGAAAAACAAGAGAGAACAACGAAAGAGAACATTAAGAACAGCCCAATGAGATAACAATCATATTGCAATCGCCAGATGAATCATCTGGTGATAAGAAAGAGAACAATTAGAACAGCCCAATGAGATAACAATCATATTGCAATCGCCAGATGATTCATTGGCGTTCTCTTTCGTTGTTCTCTCTTGTTTATCTTATAAAGCATATTTCGAGCATAAGATGAGTCGCTTACGAGTCTTCTATCAATCGCGCAAATGCTTTCGAGCATTTTTTAATCAGAAGAGGACTCGAAAATGACTCGCAATGTGATTTCTGTTAAAAACAGTCTTCCAATTGCTAAGTGGGTATAGTCGGCTCGATCGACCTTAGCCTTTCTTACTTGTTTACATTTGTAATTGAAATTAGCACTCGAACGTGCGACCTCAGACAAATGTGTCAAATAGCAATAACTGGAAGAATTTTTAACTATTCGAACTAAGACTTACTATCATGGACGGAAACGCGTTTATTTAGTAAGACTTAAAAATGTTAAATATAAACATCCTAGAAACAGCTTTACAAACTTCTTATTTTGACGACTTTAAGCAGCTGGTATGTGATCAGCTGTAACTAACTGATACAATAAAGCTATAAACACAAAAGTACATGGAAAAATTATTAAATTAACAGAATCCGTGAATAATATAATAAGATTTTCTAAAGGAAACCCGTAAGAAACAGGAAACCTTGGAAGCCTTAATGTTGTCTATTACGCTCGCAAAGATTCGGGTAGAATTGCTGGCCTAATGACTCTAATGGCCTAAGCTAAATTTTAAATGAGCACCCTACAAATTTAACAATAACAGATATAATTGAAATAGCCTACATAAAAGTCTTTATAAATCATCATTTCGTACACGTCCTCATAAACGATCCTAAAAATAATAGCGTTAACCATGTTTCAAGTCCAGCATAACGAAACAATACTCGATTTCACTGAAAATAACATCGTCGCAGATTATGGTAAGAAAATACTAACAATATGAAACTGCACCGCTACCTTTACCCCTAATGCATTTAGGATGAAGCTAGGAACCTCCATAACAAAATTGGTGATCCTAGATGATACAGTTACTGAGATATTCGCCGAAA
Source organism: Drosophila acutilabella (assembly GCA_035046005.1). Lineage (NCBI taxonomy): Eukaryota > Metazoa > Arthropoda > Insecta > Diptera > Drosophilidae > Drosophila > Drosophila acutilabella. The sequence continues at coordinate 2,088,844 of JAWNOK010000042.1, forward strand.
GCACCGATTTTTTCCGTGGTGTGTCTAGTTTTTTGCTCATTGTGGCCGAATGGCGCGTGGCATCGAAAAAAAAGGTTCTTGTATTGATTGACTAAATATGTGATCGATTGAGACCAAACTCGAACTTGTAGCTTCTACCATCTCTGAAATTTGTTTGTTCATACGGACAGGCGGACATGGCTATATCGACTTGACTTGTGATGCTGATCAAGAATATATATACTTTATGGGGTCTACCACGCCTACTTTTGCCTGTTACATACATTTGCACAAACCCAATATACTTTTGCAGAGATTATAACAAACTTCTCCACGATTGGATCACTACGGAACACTAAGTGGCCTATGAACTGCCTTTCTTTGAGGGCGTCCGGCTTAACCTAACCTTACCTTTGTGTTTGTCCCAGTTACGCTGAACCCTGGCGTACTGTTGCCTTCTCTTATGCCTATTGCGACGTATTTGGCGGGATACTCTCGCCGGAACGGGACGGTCGTTCCCTGACGGAAATAATTCCTAGAGGCCCAAAGTCTGCGCCTCAACTTTGATGGATTGCAAGACTTCGACTCTCAAAGATTTTCTGAGTGCGACGTTGGTTGCACACCAGACACTACGTTCCTCTCCTAATGGGTCCCATGGCTAGTGGTCGTAGGACTTATGGTTGAACTATTCTCAACTATCCAAGGCTCGTTTTCGTAAGTTGAACCATCAGTTGGACGGTTCAGTGGGCTGGTAACCAACTGGCCCCATTCGCTGCTCGCATTACCTGCTATTTCAGAGTTACTCTGAGTTAAGCACCCGGAGGATACCATGGAGGATACCAGTGAGACAAAATTTTTCTACGAGTCGACTTGACTTTGATGACTTATGAATTAAGGGTTTTATCCCCCTTCTGCATCTCCATCCTTAGCTCCTCCCTTATTCGATTCGCTTCGCTTTCGCTGACGGACGTGTTTTACATCGCTTCTATCTGTTTTCAAGTTTTCCTCGTTTAAACGCAATTATTTGTATCATATTTCCGGCTTAATTCTTTTGCAACATTGTGTGCTACATCGGTTGTGTCGATACACATTGTTTTAATACATTTTAAAGCCAATTTTAATAATTTTGTGTTCAAAGCAACAACAATTCCACAGCTGAACATTCTGTTTACTTATTTCTGCGTTTGTTTGGCGCTGTGTAATTGTTCTTGTAATTTTACGCCGTTGCTTGTGCTAACAATTTTTTTGAAAACATTATCTCGGCGTTATCTTTGTGCTCTCATCGTGCTCTCTTCTATATTTACGCTCCCGTCGCGCGCTCACAGCGCTCTTTTATCTTATTTTTGGTGTTGGCCGGTAATTCCGTTTTCTTGCTTTCGGTCGCCGCGCCCGCGCATAATTTGTTTTTGTGCATCACATTTGTTATTGTTGTAAGTAAACATTGTAGCTTGCTAATTAACCCTAACTTGCCTTCTTATTTTTTTCAACTAATCTATTATTTCAACAGTGCCTATTAGCTACTTATTCTATTTTACTATATTCATCGCTAATATTAATTACCTCAACCATGTATGTCTGCCATAACGCAAATTGCCAGGTCCGAACAAACGTTAAGGTGGGTTTTGTTTGCTGCTGGCTATGTGAAAATGTTTCACATGAAAAATGTGCAGGCCTTAACGGCCAATATTGACCTGATTGAGTCGAAATCAGGTTTAAAGTGGACATGTAAAGATTGTAGGGATGTCGAAAGAGACATAATGAGTTTCATTCGACACACTAAAAGATGCTTTGGGGACCTATTTGGCAGATTTAAAAGTCTGTCCGATAGTTTCGCTGCTTTGGACAAGGAGTTTAAAGACCTAAAAGTCTTAAATGATTTTCCAAAGCGTAAAAAGGCCAATTTTAGATTGTCGATTGGCCCTAACGAACTTTTAGTCCCTCATCACATGCCTACAACGTCCGCATCTTCCCTAATAAACTTTTCATCCCCATCCCCAAATATTATTGCTAGTGGTGATGACAACTTTATTTTACCCACAGAAGTTGTCCCCACGATTCCCGAAGTAGTAGTTTCAGATTCGCTAAGTGTCAATACTGTTGAAGTTGGCGAATCAAGTAATGAGTCTATCAGAGCTGTTGCTTCTACTGAAGTAACTACAGTGTCTGATAAAAAAACTCTTGTAGGTGTTCCACCAAAGAAACAATTATTTGTTTCCAGGCTTGCCCCTGATACCACATCGGATGATGTCAAGGCCTTTATTCAGGCTAAATCTGAAGCCAACATAACGGTGGAAAAATTTAAATTCTCTTATCATCGGGAAATTTCCTCATTTAAAGTAAGTGTTCCGGCCAAATATTTAAGTACAATTTGTTGTTAAGAATTTTGGCCGGACCATTTAATAATAAAGGAGTATACAGCGAAGAAAAGAAATCGGACCCCGATTTCACTGCCTTCCAACCCTGTCCCGGCCTCTGATTCCGGAAAAAACTAACTTCCTCCCTCTCGTTTGCCTATCAAAATGTAAGAGGACTTCGTAGTAAGGTTAGCAATATGTATTTATAGTCTGTCTTTTCCATTTCATGTCGTGGCCTTTTCTGAAACATGGTTAAGGCCCGATGTTTTGGACTCTGAAATCCTTTCCAAAAAATTCTCTATCTATAGAAAAGATGGTACATCTCGCCGAGGCGGTGGTGTGCTTATTGCCGTTGATGCAAACTTACCCTCGGATGAAGTAACAATCGATGGCTCTGTAGATATTGAATTTGTTGCTACTAAGTTATGCCTAAATAACATTAGTGTTTTCATTACTTGCTCCTATATACCTCCTTCTTCTGACTCTTCTCTTTATTTATTACACTTTTCTGCCGTTAAATCAGTTTCCTCTATGTAAACCGATTGTGACTTTCTTATAGTTCTTGGCAATTTTAATATTGCTGCTACTAAATGGATTTCGTGTCCCGACTCTGCCGTGTTGACCCCCACGACTCAGCACGATTTTCTGGACGATCTGTTTGGAATTTCATTGCTTCAGATCAATGATATTCCAACCTCGTTATATAGAATGCTTGATTTGATTTTTGTTTTGGATCCATCGTGTTTTTCTGTATCCCGAATCAAGCCCTTATCAAATCCTGAAGATCCTTACCACCCGACTTTGAAAATGTTGATTGATTTACCTGCCCGGGTAATCCGTACTAGTAGTAAATCTACTAAGCGAACTCGTCAGTTTCGGAAAGCCGACTTCAACAAGTTGAATCTACTGATATCCCAGACTGACTGGTCCCGGCTGTTCATGTGTAGAAATATGGATAGTGCAATCACAACATTTTATTTTACGCAGAATTCCTTACTTGATGTCTGTGTTCCGCTTTGTGTTCCAACTAGGTATAACAAGCCTGATTGGTTTACCCGTGAATTAACATTGCTTAAAAATAGAAAATCTAAATTTTATAAGAGGTTCAGGGAAACTGGCCCTGCCTTGTATCTTTCTCGATATCTGATTGCTCGATCTGATTTCTATGTTCTGAATGACCGTTTTTATAAAGAATACCTTACTGACTGTGGGCAACAGTTCCGAAGGAATCCTAGACGGTCTTACAACTTCGTTAATTCGAAGCGTAGATCATCAATGCTTCCATCTAGTGTGGTCTTTCAAAGAAAAAGTGCTTATTCGGATCAGGCTATCGCCGATTTATTTGCCGACTTTTATCAAACTACTTATAGTATACACGATTATAAATCTGACTTACCCTACCCTTATTTAAATTCCTTCAATTGTAATTTTACACCAGTCATCACCGAAAGTTCGCTTTTATCTAATTTAAAAGCTACTAAATCTGTTTTTTCACCTGGTCCAGACGGAGTCCCTGGCTGTGTGCCTAAAAACTGTGCGGATAGCCTTTTAAAGCCGCTGTATAAACTATTTACATTGCCCGTTGAAACATGCTGTTTTCCTAAAATTTAGAAATCATCTTACATTATTCCTCTTCACAAAAAAGGAAATAAATCCAATGTTTGCAACTATAGGGCTATTTCCAAGTTGTCTGCTATTCACAAGGCTTTTGAGAAATTGATAACTTCTCAATTGCAACATTTCTGTAGATCCATGATTTCACCCTGCCAGCATGGGTTTGTGAAATATAGATCAACGACCACTAACCTGTTAGAATTTACATCATTTGCACTAAAGGGCTTTGACAGAAAATTGCAAACTGATGTCATTTACACAGATTTTAGCAAGGCTTTCGACTCCGTTAATCACGGCCTATTAATACACAAGCTCAATCTTTTGGGTCTTTCCTATAACTTTACTCTTTGGATTTCAAATTACTTAAGTTCTAGAACACAACAGGTTCATTTTAAAGACACTTTGTCTAAATCTGTTCTAGTTACTTCGGGTGTTCCACAAGGAAGTCATCTCGGTCCCTTGTTATTTATATTGTTCATAAATGATCTGCCTTCTGCGATCAGTTACTCACGTGTACTCATGTATGCCGATGACGTTAAACTCTGTGTTTCGGCTGCAGAGTCTCTTCTTGGGACCAGGATACAATCTGATCTCTGTAGCTTTCAAACCTGGTGTCAAGCTAATTTATTAAATCTTAACTTTAGTAAGTGTAACGTTATGTCCTTCAGTAGGCGTGTCCCCTTTCAACATAATTACATTCTGAATGGCAACTCTCTTAAAAGAATTGATTCGGTCACTGATTTGGGTATTCTTATGGATCCTAAGCTCAAGTTCGACGAGCATGTACTTTCAACTACAAATCGTGCTTTTAGTGTCCTGGGCTTCATAAAGCGCTGGTAAAAAGAATTTAACGATCGCTATTTAACAAAAACACTTTTTACTGCCTTGGTACGGCCTATTCTTGAATATAAATCTTGTATTTGGTCACCTCAATACAAGGTTCATCAGGAAAGAATAGAATCTGTACAAAAACAATTTCTTCTTTTTGCTCTAAGGGCTCTCAACTGGAATACTAACATACGCTTACCATCCTATCGTAGTAGACTTTTACTAATTAATCTTCCTTCTTTGTCTGATCGTAGGACAGTTCTCGGGGTAATTTTCTTACACAAACTAATCAATGGTGAAATTGATTCTTCTGAATTACTCAGCCAGATTAGTTTTGCTGTCCCGATTAGACCAACTAGAAACTTTCTTCCAATCTCTCTTCAACCTTGTTCTACCAATTTTTCCATTCATAATCCTTTCCGAGTCCTATGTAGTAACTACAACAAACTTTCTCGAGTTGTAGGTAGCTCTACTTCTTTCCCCTTAATTAGAACTTCTTTTCTCTGTCACCTGTCTAGATTTTAATTAAATTAGTTTATAATTTAAGATGTATTGTATTTTGTTTTTAGTCATTTCATGTTTTAATAAATAAATTCGTTTCGCGTTTATCGTTAGCCGTACGTAATGCGGTGTGCGCCTCGGTCGGTTGGGCTGGGGATGGCTGCATTATTTGCAGGGTTCCGCGCGCTAACAAGCTCATTGCTTGGTGTTGCTGGGCCACTTGAATGTACTGTCCCGTTAGTACATCAACGTCCAAATTAATAAAGAGAGTCATAGTTACTCCTGCCGCTGACCTGCGCTTACTTAAATTTCTTCACTTTGACCTTCAGAGTACTGGGCAGAAATCACATTGTGTCAACACCCGCTAGGGCCATCACAATGCTTTGTTTTAATTACACAGTCGGATTCCTCAAGTCCGTGCCAGTTCTGAATTGATTGTTAATTCATAATCGTTATAATTTAAAAGAACTACCCCAATAAGTATTCTTAAAAATTTTTGCAACAAAGTTCCACAATTGGCTACGAAGTTACGAATCTTATTTGCCGACTGCCCTTACCTACATTATTCTATCGACTAGAGACTCTTCACCTTGGAGATTAGCTGCGGATATTGGTACGGCGTGTTGAGAAGTTTGCGTGTCCCCACCATAAATTTTCAAGGTCCGAGGAGAAAATATCGACACAACAGTATATGTCATGCTCTTCTAGCCCATCTACCATACCTCCCTGCGAAAGACTTCTATGGTAGTACGGCTATAAAACAGAAAAGAAAACTCTTCCGATACCTCTCGACGGCTTCTTTATGGTCGTTCCTCATGCCAGGATGAGCACGAGGCAAATATTTAGTAACAAACGGATACTCAACAGGTTACGGAATTGGAACCGTATTCCCTTTCGTTCAAAATTATTCAAGTGCTTAAATTTAGTTACAGTTTTAAAATTTGACAAATATTTACTTGAAAATTTTTGGCTTTCGCCTTGAACTTAGGACCGACTAACTCCTTCTTCACTCCAGTCCTTAAAGGTCTCATTCGATTAATTGCTACTACCACCAAGATCTGTACCTTCTGTGCACACCATTGTACCATCCTTCACAAAAAAGTTTCATAATTTATATTACAAGTAATATAGATCATCTACTTTTGCGGTAATGCGCAGGTATACAACTTAAGCGCCAGCCATTTTAAGGGCTTGTTGCTTCGGCAGGTGAGTTGTTACACACTCCTTAGCGGATTTCGACTTCCATGATCCGTCCTGCTGTTTTAAGCAACCAACGCCATTCATGGTTACTAAATGAGATGTTAATTTGGGCAGCGTAACATTACTTTTGGTTCATCCCAAAGCGCCTGTTCTGCTTACCATTACATTATATCATAACATTAAACTTTATATCAAGAAAGTTAAAGTTCTTAAATATTTAAAGTTTGAGAATAGGTTAAGATCGTTTCGACCCTAAGGCCTCTAATCATTCGCTTTACCAGATAAGATTATTTTATACAACAGTTAAATGCACCAGCTATCCTGAGGGAAACTTCGGAAGGAACCAGCTGCTAGATTGTTCGATTGGTCTGTCGCCCCTATAATCAATTCTAGCAATCGATTCGCACGTCAGAACTGTTTCGGTCTTCCATCAGGGTTTCCCCTGACTTCAACCTGATCAAGTATAGTTCACCATCTTTTGGGTCACAGCATATTTGCTCAAGGTACGTTACAGTTAGAGGTATAAATAATATAAATATCATTATACATAACTATATAAAACGCCCCGGGATTGTGTAAATTAACTATAAATAGCTAAAAAACTAATTCCATTGTTAATCAAGTTAAGTACGCTATTAGTTTTTTATCCCAATAACTACATAGATGTTAGATTCTTTGGTCCGTGAGGACCGTCAAGACGGATCCCGAAGGTATTCTGAATATTTGCATTGTTAATCACACAAGTGCAAATAATGAACACAAAAATCAATAATAATAATGCCATTATATAATTCCGAAAAATTAACGCACTGTATTCATATTTATTTATTTATTTTTTAACGCAGACTAAATGCAGTCGCGAGTATAACCAATTTTTAAAGCTATATTTTTTTAATTAAAATTACTATTTATGACTATAAAAAGTATAAACAAGTAAGAAAAGTACAGTCGAGCACGCCCGACCGTATAATGCTCTCTGCATATTTCTCCGATTAATTTATTAAAATCGGTATCGAGATATTACAATGTGTAGTACTTGCTTTAAAACACGTTGAAACAAAAACAATCTAAGGATAATCAAACATTCATCTGTTTGTTTGCATGCGAATTAACATGCGTTTGACAATATATGATGCATATATGTATGTATGTGTGTATTCAGCACGGCCAGCGACTGCGGGCAGCGCTGCCGGCAAGCAGGCAGCGAAAACATTCGAACATGTGCTTGTATGTTTCTGTCTCGCTTGCACTCATACATGATATTGCATTCAGATATCAAAACAAAATTTTAAATGTCAATGCATTAACGCTGTCGCTAGGAACCTCCATACCAAAGTTGGTGATCCTAGTTGCCATAGTTACTGAGATATTCGCCGAAAACACCGATTTTTTCCGAGGTGTGTCTAGTTTTTTGCACATTGTGGGCGAATGGGACGTGGCATCGAAAAAAAAAACAGATTCTTGTATTGACTGACTAAATATGTGATCGATTGAGACTAAGCTCGAACTTGTAGCTGTTACCATCTCTGAAATCTGTTTGTTCATACGGACAGACAGACAGACAGACAGACAGACAGACAGACGGACAGACGAACATGGCTATATCGACTCTGCTTGTGATGCTGATCAAGAATATATATACTTTATGGGGTCTGCCACGCCTCCTTCTGCCTGTTACATACATTTGCACAAACCCAATATACTCTTGCAGAGAGTATATAAATATATTTTAACTGAAAATATTATAAAAATTTAGTTAATTAAATTATTAATTAGTTAATAGTTAATAGTTAATCTGGGAAGGATTGGGGAAAACCCAGAAAAACCCAACAAGATCAAAGCAAATGTTTGCCAAAACAATCACGAAAGATTTCTGATTCAAAAGAACGCGTGAATGGCGAAGATGCCAAACATACTGCCCATAGAGATCAAAGATTTAACGGAGTTGGCTGTAAAGTGAAGCTTTAAGAAGGGAAAGAGAAAGAGATGTATCAATAATTCTATAGTTTTCGTTATAATGAGCGCATAATACCCGAAAACGATTGTGCTAAGCGTAGTCAGTAGTGCATGTAGAAAGAAATAATGTGATGTAGTACCTGGTTGCCCTGGCTGGAATATTGAAATTAAGGCGTTTTAAAAGAGATGAGGAGCAGATATCAACAACAATAAGTTTATGAAGGAAAATAACTCGAAGAACTCTCCTACGATTAATAATTCATAATAAGGGATAATACATAAGTATGCGACAATGGGATAGCGAAGACGGAAGGTCGTTTATAAAAAGATTAAAAAACAATGGACCTAAGTGACTACCCTGGGGAACTCCAGAAGTAACGAAAACAGATTTAGATATTGCTGATCTAAGCATATCCCTTTGGGTCCTACCTGTTAGATATGATAATATCCACAGAAGAAGGGTGGGTGGGAAACTTAAGATACTAAATTTATGTAAAAGAAGGTTATGATTAGCAGAGTTAAATGGTTTACTAAAGTCAGTGTATTTGACATCAGTTTGCATTATATTAAGGATTGCCTCATTAACAAAAGAGGTAAATTCTAATAGATTGGTCGAAGTCGACCGACTCTTAACAAACCCGTGTTGGGCGGGAGAGATAATTGACTTGCAGAGGTGTTGCAAAGTCGATGTTACTATCTTTTCGAAGAGCTTAGGGATTGCTGACAACTTTGCTATTCCCCTGTAGTTGGATATATCCGAGTTGCACCCTTTTTTATGCAGTGAGATAATGTAAGATTCTTTCCATAAGGTAGGAAAGACAGAGGATTCTAAAGAAAGGTTAAACAGAAATAAGACAGGTTTTATTAAAGAATAACAGCACTCCTTAAGCACACAACTTGGAAGGTTGTCAGGCCCGTGAGAGAAGGAAGACTTTAAGGATGGGTAATAAATGGCAAAAAAAAAAAAACAGAATTGGAGGATGGGTGTTTATAGGGGTAAGATAAGTTAGTAGGCAAACTAGAGGTGTAAATAGATTGAAAAAAGTTAGCAATGAGATCGGAAGCAGCCGAGTTCTCACTTACTTTACTGGAATTGAAAAAGAAAGAATAGGGTAAAGTACTAGATTTAAGTTTAGAATTAACAAAGTTCTAGAATTGTTTAAGATCACGCGCAACGAGATAATTTTCACAGCATTGAGAATTAAGAAGAGTAAAAGCTGCTTTAATTTAAAAATAATTTAAAAAGTCTAAGCCAGAACCTATCTGCTTAAACTTTTTAAAATATTTAGATTTTTTAAGTTGGATAAGCTTGGTGAGAACCAAGGCGGCTTACGTGAAACAAACTTTAAAACACTGTAAAGAATGCAGACATCAAAAATAGAATTTAAAATGTAAAAATACTCTGGAGCTATGTTAATATTATTCATCTCGGCGCGATTTGGAAGAGAAAGATTGAGGTAAATGGGTTGAGTTAGGGATAGAACAAGACTGTCCAAGGGTAGGATGAAAAGAATCTTCAGGGACCACTACAGAAGAAGATCTAGTGACAACGGCACTGGATGAATCACTTACGAAGACGAGATCCAGCATCCGGTTCAAACGATTAGATACATGATTTACTTGAAAAAAAGTTCAATTAAACTATCTAAAAAGTCATTGTTGGCTGTGGAAATAAAATTAAACTTATTGAAAAACGTCCCGGAAACGTTTGGCAAGTTAAAATCAGCAAGTGTCACAAAGAAATCACAATCACGAATGTGACTTAATATTTCTTAGATGAAATTGAAATGCTGTAAATAAATAGACATTTCAGAGGATGGAAGAGTATATTAACAGGTTACATACAGCGCAAAAGACGAAAAAGTAACATTAACGGCAACAATATCAATATCGTCCATTGGTGAAACATCAATTATTTCAGCATTAAGGGAGGATTTTACTGAAATAAGGACTCCACGACCACGTCGATTAGGACGATCGCGCCTAAAGATATTATAATTTGATGACATTATTTCATTATCAGATATGCTGGAATTAAGCCAAGTCTCTGAAAATCCAATAATATCGGTGTCAAAAGAGAAACTATTCTTGTGTACCTGTTTTAACTTAGACCCCAGACCCCTTACATTCTGATACAGAATGAAAAGTTGGTCAGATTCTAGTTTTTTTAGGCTATAACTGAGGCCGCTTGAGGACCATTAGTCGGAAGGGTGACAGGATTTGAACGAGTTCTAGTCTTCTGTTTAAACTCCAGAACAATCATGTGAGGAGGCCAAAACTTTGGATCACATATGACAGGAAACAGTTCAAGGGACACACTAATCATAAATGATGAGATCTCTCTAGGCTCAGAGATGAGCACATGATGGTCGGTCTGGTACAGGAGATGTTGCCGGAGGAATGTGTGAATTGGGAGGTGAAGAGTTGCGGGGAGAGGGAGAAAATGATAAAAGGGGAGGCCCATTATGCACTGGTGACGTGAGGAGCGAACCAGGCGGAAGAGGTAAGGGAAGCTGCTGCTGAGAGCTCAACACCTTGTAAGTTGGAGTCTTAAACTTATAATCACTAAGCGACTCAGCACTAATATCAAAATCGGTGCTAAGCTTCTTAGCGTTTAATGTTGTGCCATCTAAGCAAACGGACGGGCATGTTTCAGTTCTTTTTGAGAACTCCATCTGCACTGTCTTCTCTCTTGATAAGCGAACGTTCCACAAGGTGGCCCAGTTATTAAACTCATCAACATAAATTTGCAGCCTTGCAAGCCTTGGTGAATCACTAAAACATATTACTGCTATATCATCTGCATACGTGGCTACTAAATCGTTCAAATCCTCTGGAACTGGCATATCGTGTGTGAATATGTTGAAAAGTGTTGGGCTTAAGACGCTACCTTGAGGAACTCCTGCTCTAATAGGTTTGACTGAAGACATGCAGCCATTCACCTGTACAGCAAAACCTCTTCCCTCTAACCAAGACGCAATAATTTTGAAGATTGACATAGAAGCAAAACGTTTCAGTTTAAATAGCAAGCCATCATGCCAGACACGGTCAAAGGCCTGTTGGATATCGAAAAAAACAGCAGCGCCATACTCCTTTCTTTCATATCCTTTGAGGATTCGATCTACAACTCTATGCAATTGCTCAGTCGTCCCGTGTTGAGGTCTAAAACCAAACTGAAAATAAGGGATCATTTCCAGATTATCCAACTCATTACGCAATCTTGCCGGAATCAGTTTTTCGAATATTTTACCCATTACAGGAAGTAGGCTAATTGGCCTGTAAGAATCTGTCACATTCGCAGGTTTACATGGTTTCAGTATCATAGTAACCAAAGCCTTCTTCCAATCGATAGGAAAATAACCAATTTTGATGCATCAGTTAAAAATACCAAGTAGTGACGCAATGCCTTCATCTGGAATAAGTTTAACAACTCTTGAATTAATTCCATCATAACCAGGTGCCTTTCTTGACTTAAGCGAATTTATCACACGCAAAACATCCTCTAAAGAAAACGGAATAGGCTCTTCACTTGACAACGAATCCCTTCGAACCTCGATGCCAACATCAACAACTTCATCAGGTGGAGCAATTGAAAAATGAGTAAATCAGTTTTCCAGATCACCAGCAAATAATTTAGCTTTCTCTTCATCGGACTTGCACCATCCAATCTCACCTTGAATGGCATTATTTACAGCTGGTTGTCTTTTTATATTTCTTGTAAGCTTCCAAAGGCTATGGTCAAAGTTCGTGTTAGGGTCTGCATTCAATAGCATATCCTCAAAATATTTCGAACGAGCAGCACATAAAGCCATCTTAATACGGGACGCCAGGCGCTTCCATTCTCTGTTGTCAGTCGGGTAACCAAAACGGACCCACCGTTTTCTTATTCTTCTTTTGTCTCTTATACGAATTTTTATTTCATTATCAGCAGTGTAAACAAGCCCTGAGTTCCCCGGGGAGCTGACTCGACCCGTTGCCTGTATGGCTGCTTTTTATACTCTCTGCAAGAGTATATTGGGTTTGTGAAAATGTATGTAACAGGCAGAAGGAGGCATGGCAGACCCCATAAAGTATATATATTCTTGATCAGCATCATAAGCCAAGTCGATATAGCCATGTCCGTCTGTCCGTCTGTCTGTCTGTCTGTCTGTCTGTCCGTATGAACAAACAGATTTCAGAGATGGTAAGAGCTACAAGTTCGAGCTTGGTCTCAATCGATCACATATTTTGTCAGTCAATACAAGAATCTTTTTTTTTTTCGATGCCACGCCCCATTCGCCCACAATGAGCAAAAATCCAGACACACTTCGGAAAAAATCGGTGTTTTCGGCGAATATCTCAGTAACTATGGCACCTAGGATCACCAATTTTGGTATGGAGGTTCCTAGAGACTGAGTAAATGTTATGCCATCAAAAATTTTGGGCTGCCACGCCCTATGGGTTTCCCATAGGAACTAAAAAACTATTCAAACTTCAATACGTTTTTAAGGCATTTCTTCTTATCGTAGAGTATTCCAATTTATAATTCGTGTGGAGATTAACTATATAAAACTATCCTGAAAGGTGCATAGAAATCGCACTATAAACAAGAAAACTAGAAGCATTACAAAATTGATAACTGAATGCAATATCGCGTATGAGTGCAAGCGAGATAGTAACATACAAGCACTTGAGCGGCAGCGCTCAATGTATGAGTGCAAGTGAGGCAGAAACATACAGGCACATGTTCGAATGTTTTTGCTGCCTGTATGGCGGCAGCGCTGCCCACAGTCGCTGGCAGCGCTGGATGCACACATACATACATATATGCATCATATATTGTCTTTCGTATGTGTATTCGCATACAGAAAAACAGCTGTATGTTTTATTATGCTTAGATTGTTTTTGTTTCAACGTGTTTTAATGCAAGTACTACACATTGTAATATCTCGATACCGATTTTAATAATATAATCGGTAGAAAATGCAGAGAGTATTATACGGTAGGGCGTGCTCGACCGTACTTATCTTACTTGTTATATTATGGAACAGTTAAATATTTGGGACTGTGGATGGATAAAGGATTAACCTGGAACACACATGTTAAGAAAATAGTTGGTACTATTAACACTAGACTCAAGAAAATGGACTGGCTGCTTCGTCCAACGACAAAATTATCTTTAAATAACAAAGTACTTTTATATAAATCCCTTATAGTTCCAATTTGGAGATATGGAGTTTCAGTCTGGGGCATTGCGGCTCGAACTCATACTAAAAAACTTCAATCACGTGAAAATAAGGCCATTAGAAGAATTGCTGGAGGATTTCCATTTGCGCGAATCGTGGATATCAGGAGGGATTTAGGGATGGCCACAGTTATGTCTAAAATTAACGAAGTATCTGTTAAACAAAATATTAGGCATGAACATCACCCAAATTTATTGGCTAATGCTCTACATTTCTCAAGTCCTTCTCTTCGTCGTCTAAAAAGGGTGTTTTTGGACCAATTGCCCAAAAGGAGCATGTAGGAGCAATTTCATTCATGATCCCATTGGTTATCCTTGTCTATGTTAATTTTAAATAAGTTTTTAAGTTCATTGGAATGAAACTTTTATTAAATAAATATGTCTAATAAAAAAAAAAAAAAGCTTCTTAGCGATACATACGTGAAAAGTCACCTTGCAACTCAATACACACTGGGCCTAATTTGGTAGAGGAAATGAATTTTTCGAATTCACGCCCAGTGAGACCAGCACATTTTATATGCATAATGTTGTCACATAGCCAACAGTGCACATAATTCGGTTGGTCACTGTCCCGAGTTGGACCGTAATTGCAATTGTTTTTGCAGCAGGCCATTTCACTCAAAATAAACTCTTTTAATATTAGAGAGCAAACAAGAAAAAATTTAAGAGTGCACAAGATTACTTCGATGTAAACAAATATGCTCGAAAACAGAATTCGCTAAAAATGCAAAAACAAATGTTAACGAAACAGTTATGACAACAAAGCAATGCATGGGCGCAAGCGCAAAACAGAAATTGAGTGAAAGCGAACAAACACACAAACTTATTATTGCTGAGCAGAGCAACGAAAAGGGAGCAAAGGTCGCAGCACAAACAAAAACACAGCTGGGACGATGTATTAATGACCGTATAATGCTCTCTGCATATTTCTCTGATTAATTTATTAAAATCGGTATCGAGATATTACAATGTGTAGTACTTGCATTAAAACACGTTGAAACATAAACAATCTAAGCATAATCAAACATACATCTGTTTGTTTGCATGCGAATTAACATGCGTTTGACAATATATGATGCATATATGTATGTATGTGTGTATTCAGCACGGCCAGCGACTGCGGGCAGCGCTGCCGGCAAGCAGGCAGCGAAAACATTCGAACATGTGCTTGTATGTTTCTGTCTCGCTTGCACTCATACATGATATTGCATTCAGTTATCAAAACAAAATTTTAAATGTCAATGCATTAACGCATTAACCTCCATACCAAAATTGGTGATCCTAGGTGCAATAATTATTGAGATATTCGCCCAAAACATCAATTTTTTCCGAGGTGTGTCTTGTTTTTTCATCATTGTGGGCAAATGGGGCGTGGCATCGAAAAAAAAAAAAGATTCTTGTATTGACTGACTAAATATGTGATCGATTGAGACCAAGCTCGAACTTGTAGCTCTTACCATCTCTGAAATCTGTTTGTTCATACGGACGGACAGACGGATAGACGGACAGACAGACAGACGGACATGTCGACTCGGCTTGTGATGCTGATCAAGAATATATATACTTTATGGGGTCTGCCACGCCTCCTTCTGCCTGTTACATACATTTTCACAAACCCAATATACTCTCGCAGAGAGTATAAAAAATACAAGTATTTAGATCCATATAAGAACTCCGCCGGTTATACCCTTACATACATAAAAGTATAGAAGTAACTACAATTGTAAGTTGCACAACCAGTATGAAGCACAAGTTCAACAACGAACGTTTTAACCGCAACAACTTTAATATACTCTATTGGAGCTGTTGTCATTGTTAAAGGATTTAAAGTGTACTCATTCCAATTACAGGGCCTCGGATATGAGTCCTGTATTGTTTTTTTTTTTGTCACTAGCTCCCCGAAATGGGAGTGGCCAACTTACTCGCCTAATGTCTTCCTTAGATGTAGTAGCTGTTTCTCAAGCTCCCTCTCAGGAATCAAATAGATACTACCATCAAAAAGTGATAGGGCAGACATTTGAAAGACGATACGATCTGCATGTTATCTAGAGTTCAACCAGTGTAACGATCTTGCGATGGCTTGGCTTTAGGCTAATAAAAGCACATGTTCCAAAGGTCCGTGTTTTAATTGCATGTATTATTTATAGAATTACCACAGTTATTCAAGTAACTGTTAACGATCTTAAGAAACCATAACTGATATAATGAGCTTTTTGCGGTTTCACTTTTAATTCGTGTGTACTTAGACATGCATGGCTTAATCTTTGAGACAAGCATATAACTACTGGAAGGATCAACCAGAATAATGTTTTTTTTTTATGCGATTAATATATATTCACATAAATATTATATTATTATTTGTAAAATGCATGACAACTCATAAATACTTTTGAATAAATATGATATGTATTTTAAAACGAATATGGCCTTATTAAAATAGCATTCATGCTCGTAATTTATAATGATCAGTACTTTTTATCAACAAGGGCATCGCCATTACCTTTTTTTCACTCTTTAGCTGACAATTACTTGTCATTCTCTTTCATTAAGAAAATAAAGATTCGAAAGGTTTCGTTGTTGCAACCAACATTCATTTATTTTGCCATTCTGGTCGCGACGAGCTCGAAACCCCCTTTCTCGTTTATTGCAGCGCAGCCGCAGCAGTATTGCACCTGCAATTGGAGCGCCGGCAAGCCGCTACCCCGACGTACTGCACCCTCTCTCCGCCCTGCTACAAACATTGGTCCTTCGAGCCGGATAATATAAATCCCCTCGCTCCAGCAATTTCATCGGTGGAGGAACTGATAAGTATAGTCATTTCTAGAGGCACTAGCCATACATAACCGCACGTGAAACAGTTATGCTATCCAGCGATTGTCCACAGTGCTTTGGTTATATTCCAGCTGAGAACAATAGCAAGCCAAGGCGCAGTGTGGGCATTAATGTCTTTAATTATTGCCCCTTGTGCAAGTGCATTTCAAACATAAAAAATAAAAAATCCACCTAAGCAACAGCTGCGAAAATATTAGTGGTATTCCGTTGTTCCACTATTGTCCATGTGGGATGCTAATATTCGGTAGACATAAGTGTACTCTAGTTTTGTGTCATTTGTGCAAGTGCCCTTCCACACACACATATTTACCCAAGTGATCTGAGAAAAGAATAGTGGTATTCCTCCTTCTCATCGTTAAATAAAATCCACTTAAAATCGCACAGCTATTTCTTGTGGTGCAAATACCGATTAATGGTTGTCCGATCGTGAGCGAGTTCTAAATACCTATCGGCAAAAACTATCGGCATATTTATTGGCTATTTTTACTAAAACTATCGACGTGTTACTTTCTATGAGTTTTTTTCTACACAGCGTCCATAGATTTCCAACATCCATCCAAAAAAAACAACAACTATCGGAGTATTTGCTTTCCAAATGTAAAAAGAAAATATAAGTAAATATAAAAAAAAACGGGGGAAACTATAAACACTGTAAAGCTACGAATTTCCTTCATCGTTTTGGTCTTTTTTTGTTTTGTTTTATTGGGTTCGTGTCGCTGCTGATACGTGCTGTCATTCCTTTTCTGCATCCATCCGAATACAGTCCACTATATATATATATAAACAGAACATACTTCGACCTTTGTTCGCTTCCCCGAAGAACACTACCCTCTCCATCCGTACGCCTAATCCCTTTTGAGCATCCTCTCCAGTATTACAAGTTAAGACAATCTGTTAGTGTACTGGTGCAATTCTAAACTTCCCAAAACCACTCGGACCCAGTGCACTATGGGGAATTTGACCACTTTATCTGGCATTTGCATGATTTTTAAAGTTTTTCTAATTTGCATAAAATTGATGTTAACGGATTAAGAAAACATCAGACTGTTATGCCCCAAACTCAAAATGTTAAATTTAACAGTCCCATTTGAGAATAACAGCTGTAAAGTCAGCTGTTGCAATCGAGAGTACGTGCAACTAAGTTCTGTAAATTTATGCATTAAGTTTCGCCGTTAATATTTTGTGATTGGAACACAATTTGAAGAAATCAAGTCATGAATATTGATTTAAGAGGTTTTTACTATGTATTTAATAAAAAAAATGGTTCAAATTGTGCGTGTGTATACTAATATTTGATCGTTTTATAGGAGCATCTTAAGCTGGATTTTTAGCAACAAATTTAAACTTTGGGAAGGATTATGTACAAGAGTTTAGAATTGTCTTCGTGTTCGTCTAATTGTTATTTATAGCGTTTTCAATTCTGAGCTAGGTGGTATTTATCTTATGTTCCTCTTTTTCCCTCTTTTGGCGCAATTCGCATCTTAACTAGGTAACCTCACTTTTTCGAATGTGGATTTGTTCGCTGTTTGGAATAGTGAGAGGGGCCAGTACGAACGAGAGAAGGAAATTAAAAGATATTTTGAGCTGCATTCATGAAATAATGTGGATAAAAGTATTTTAAAAGTAAAACGGCACCAATTTTGCAACAATTTGCATAATAACTGGGCTTTGGGGGCTTTGGAAATACAAATACCGTTAACACGTTAAAACGTTTACTCAAAACCCTGAAGTTAGTCAGAAATCATTTACAATTTGAGGATCATACTGCCACCGAATTGGCGAAATGATTGTGGACAGTTGTCCATGGATTCCAATGACACCAAATCTTCATAAGAGTATTTTGTACTCAAAAAAAATCATAGAAAATACGGTGCTTGCAGTCGGCTGGCCATTAATCCAGCTTCTTTCGCGTGAACACGAATACTTAAATGATTTTTCAGAAAAACATGAGTTTGAAGACAACAACCTAAATTTTCTTGAAAACATTGAGCTGGAAAATGAAGAAAATTATGAAAATCAAAATAAAATAAAAAAAATAAAAAAATGTATTAAAAAACTTTTTTTTTAATTTTAGGGGCGTAAGGGGGCGTGGCAAAACTTATTTGTGCAACATCAGTCCGTGGAGGTGACTGAATTTAGAAATTTTATATATAAAAATGCACGTTAAATTTAAATTTCTCAATTTTTTTGTTCGAAAGGGGCGTTGACACGCCCATTTTTTCCAAAAAGGCTTTAAATGGCCTATAACAACATAATAAAAAACACAGCAGTAAAAAATATCTTCTGGTTAACTTACAATAATAAATGCCAGATAAAGTGGTCTAATTCCCCATAGTGCAGTGGGAGCAATCCCTTCTTGATAAAACCGCGCTTCCGTCATGGCAGGACTTCAACAACTTTCTAATTGACCGTTTTCGTACGCTGGAAGCTATTGATGGCCTGTCAAGCTCAACCACCACAGCTTCGCTTCTAGTTCTAAGAAAGCCTTCGAATAATGTTCACTCCTTTAAAACCACAGTCAATGTTAAACCACAAGTCTGAAAACTGTGTGGTCGTGAACACCATCCCATTCGGCTTTGCCCCAGTTTTCTTCAACTATCTGTCCCAGATCGCATCACAGCAATCAAACAACAGAAATTGTGTATGAACTGTTTTGCAAGAGGGCATCAATTGCGAGACTGCACGAGTCCTCATAACTGCCGCAGTTGGCAAGCTCGCCATCATACCCTCCTTCATCGAGGTGGTTCACCCGAAACAAGCGACGCCTCCGCACCAGCACAAGATCGAGCCATGATTGTCAATCAGGCTGATCCACTTCAGCCACCGGCGGATGCTCAAAATTATTTTTCTACTCAGACTCAGGGAGTCCTCCTAGGCACAGCTATGGTGAACATCAAGTATAATTCGACCAAGGCGCAAGTCAGTGGTCTAAACGGCCGGTCTCCGCCCGTTCTCAGAAGACGTGCCACTTGCAATTCACTCCGCCTACCAAGCAGTCTCTGTACATTGACACACTAACCCTTCCGTCAGTTTCCATTCCTGACAGTATAATCCAAGATCTTCCAAATCTCCAATTGGCTGATCCGCTTTTTCATCGAAGCTCACAAATTGATGTGTTAATTGGGGCTAACATAATTGGGCACATGTCCGCTCTGAAGATAACCACGCTGACTTAGCGAGCCGTGGCGTATCCGCATCTGGCCAGGCTGATAGTGATTTGTGGTGGCATGGCCCAGAGTGGCTCCGTCAATCGCCCGAATACTGACCGTCAGGTGCTATACCGGAGACAGAGATCGAGCAACGAGTGCAATGCCAATTCCTTTATCGAGCATGGGGCTCAACTTGAATCCGTTTCTGGATCAACATGACATCATCCGCGCGTGCGGACTACTGCAAGCCTCGGAATCACTCAAGTATGATGAGCGGCACCCCGTAATTCTGCCATATAACTCCAGTCTAGCTCGGCTGCTTGTACGATTTACAAATCAGATCACACTTTACGGAGGCAATCAACTTATGCTCCGAGTACTCCGCTCCAAATTCCGGATTCGCAAGGTCAAAAACTTAATAAAAGCTCAGTCTCACGCATGCAAGCGGTGCATTCTGTACAAGCGCCAGCTTTATTCGCAATTAATGGGACATCTTCCACGCGATCGCGTAACCTTCTCCAGACCCTTTACTCATACGGGTGTCGATTTCGCAGGTCCATTCGAAATCAAGTACTTCACGGGACGGGCCTGTTTAATTACCGAGGGTTACGTCTGTGTCTTTGTGTGTTTCACCACCAAGGCCATCCTTCTGGAGCTACCTCTGACCTCACGACCGAGAAATTCCTCGCAGCGTTTTCCCGCTTTGTCGCGAGACGTTGGTGTCCCCAGTGCATTTATTCCGACAATGGGAAAACCTTCATCGGGGCGTCTACGTGTTTAGACAAGGACTTCTTGGAGGCCACCAAACAATCCGTCACGCGGACTCACGGATCCCAGATTCTCTCATGGGAATTCATTCCACCTAGCGCCCTCACATGGGCGGTTTGTGGGAGGCGGGAGTCAAAAGCTTCAAGGCTCTCTTTTACAAGTCCACCTCCGGAGTTAAGTACACCTTTGAGGAACTTTCAACTTAATTGTGTAAAGTGGAGGCATGCTTGAACTCTAGACCTATTTGCCCTATGTCCGAGGAGTCGACTGATTTTCTTGCGTTAAGCCCAGCTCATTTCCTCACTGGAGGCCCCCTTCTGTCCATAGGTGAGCCTGAGATCCATGAAGAACCGATGTCCCTAATCAACCGATGCCAGCGCCTTAAGGCCTTACATCATCAATTCTGTCGTCGGTGGAAGGACGAATACTTGAAGGAGCTACATAAGCGAAACAAATGGCAGCACCCGAACCGTAATCTTCAAAAAGATGATCTAGTCGTTATATATGAGGTTAATCTGCCTCCCACTGAATGGCGCTTGGGACGCGTTGAAGGTGTATATACGGGCTCCGACGGTCTAGTGCGCGTTGTTGATGTACGATCTTCGCGTGGCATCATTAAACGTCCTGTGGCGAAGCTGATTCTACTCCTCAGCAATCCCGGAATTACCTCTCCTAAGTAGCACAGCTATCCCTTCCTATGTCGTGTTTGTGTGTCTCGTTCTGCCGTATTGTTCTATCTTGACGAGATAGCCGTCTTTAATAATTGATCGTCTCCTTCTAGTTTGACCGACAGTAACACCGAGATGGCTCCAAAGCAACCACGGGCCCGACATGCAGAGCGGACCAGTCGGCGAGGAGTTGACTCATACCGTTGTCGGGTATGCCGGGGCGATCACGCGCTCCGCCAGTGTCGGCGATTTCTAAATCTACGCGCGGAGAAAAGACTGCGGCGGTCAATAAGTATTGCCCCAAATGCTTGGCCCGCGAACATTCGTCTGGCACTTGTCGCAGCAGTGATAGTTGTCGAATCTGCAGGCAGAATCATCATACGTTGATCCACATCAACGATCCGTCGACACGACTGCTAAATTGTAGTATGTTGTATGCCAAGTGAGCATATGCCCAACATATTGTAGTGTATACAATATGTCAAGTAACAACTCACAACATTGCGACACTTTGTTGCTATGTTTATACAACCACAAATATACACACATAAGTGCAGTAATAAGATCCGCCACTTATGCGGACTGGCCGCTCCGTGAGATCGCTGGCCTAAGCACTTCTTGAGTATGTACCATCAGTACATATATATGAATATGTATATGGGCACATACATACTGCAACTCTCTCTCTCTCTGCCGACGCTGTTAGCGGCAGAGTTAACTTAGTATATAGCATATTATAAGCAAAAGATATTTTTGAATAAAACCAAGAAGACATTCTGGAAGAAACCGTCAAAGACTATGGATGTTGTCATTTAACATCAGCCGCATTCCAAAACAACTTATTACATGGCGACCGTGACAGTGTAAAAAAAACACTTATTGAATTATGTCAGATATCGAATGGAGAAAACTACTTAAAAAGTACAAACAAAAACAAACTACTACCAGCTAATTACTACAAACAACAACAAAAAGTGAAAAGATAGAAACATCCACAAATTAATTTCCAACAAAAAAAAAAAATATATAATTATGAAATTATATTATATATAATAACTGGAATATACAACAACAACGCAACAGACCCATAGTATTGCATATGATTGGATGAACGGACGGCTTCAGACCGTAAGAGGTGCTGAGGTGTTAAGCGCCACAAGTGAAAGTCATTTATATAAAATAAAATTGAAAAAAAAAATTTTTTGCAAATGGATGCAGCCTGTGCGAAGACCAGCACCGGCACCGCTAGACGCGCCAAGTCTAGCCAATGAATGACGACAACTCCGATACTGCTCCTATTGAGCAAAGGGAAGCACCTTCACTTCAGGAGCACCTTGAGGTGTTTCCAAACGATGGACCACGCCCACTCACAATAGCTGAGTACCGGGCACGCCAGGAGAAAAAGGCCAAAAAGAAAACTAAACGCGGAGGACAAGTGAGGAAACTTCTGCAAATAAAAAGGCTTGAAGAAGAGTCTTTCAAATTCATCACAACACCAGAAGACCGACAACGCTGCCTAGAGCGTATACAAGAGATTAAAAAGGAACTTCGTGGGAGATCAAAGCAGAGCAAGAGGGCCGCAGAAATGCGCAAGCCTTAACTTGCAAATAAATTAAGCCACTAAATGAATTGAAGCACGAAAGTGCAATTCAAAATTACTAACTTCTGTTAGGCTTTTTACTAACAATGTGGTTGGAGAATTTTTTTTTTCTCTGAATTGTTGTGACTTGTGAGCCAACCACATATATATATATATATATATATAAAAAAAAAAAATAATAATAACATTTCCACGTCTCTGGCACTGGTTATTAACCAGTTGCAATTAGTATATATATGAAAGTAATAATATACATATGAATATTCATACAAATAGTATAAGTAAATTTGATGAGATATATATACTAACACCCAATATGGGTTTAATTGACACTAAAACAGTGGATTCCACTGCAAATGTAATTAACAAAATAGAATCATCAAGCGCTGACTTACAGCTAACAAACATATTATTGTCTGTAATCGTTTTTATCTTGTGTGCGTATGTCATTTATAAAGCTTACATTTTGCACAATAAGTGTATAAGGAAAAGGGCCTTAAGCCAAGCTAACGATTTAGACAAAATCTAAAATAACGCACACTCAAAAAAAAAAATGATAAAATAAAAATCAAATAACAATAATTAATGATCAATAATGTATTATTATGGAATGGGAAACAATCAGAGACAGAATAATAGAAATTAAAGTAACATTTGACAAATCATATAAATGCTTAACACAAAATAGGGATATTCAGAAAAATACAGTAAATAAACACGCAAATATATTAGTAGAAAGCTTGAATGAAGCTCGTCAACTAATATACGACTATCGGAACGAATTAAATAGTGATCATTGGACTCAAGTATGTAAGGTACTAAGCAAATTTAGAGAGAACTTGTTTAGCATCAAATCCAAACACAATTTGGATATATCAATACCTACTGTTCTAAACACAAAAATTTCATTAAAAAACGAATCAGAAGAGTTAGCAAATATTTCAGAATCTGAAGAACTTGAAGATATAGAATTACAAGACAGTGACATAAATAACTTAACAATCCCAGCTACAATAACTTTAACTGAATTGTCAGATTTTGATTCTAATTCAGAACACAAACCGATCACAATGGCTCAAACAACAATTGAGTTTATTAAAACAGCCTCGTCAATACTTTCGGAGTATGATGGCAAAGCTGAAAATTTGCAAAGTTTCACAGACGCGTTGAGTCTAATAGATTCACTTAAAGGCGATCACGAAGCAACTGCAATCAGCTTGATAAAGACCAAACTTAAAGGTCATGCAAGAAACTTAATAAGTGATGAAAAAACAATCGCTGAAATTATTGCAAAACTTGCAAGAACTGTCAAAGGAGAATCAGTTGAAGTACTATCAGCTAAACTCCTGAATCTACAACAAAAAAGCAAAACTGCCAACACTTACACACAAGAAGTTGAGCAATTGACAAAAGCCCTACAAGGTGTTTACATTAACGATGGGTTAAGTTCTGACTTAGCCACGAAATACAGCACAGCTCAAGCTGTAAAGGCCATGACCAAAAACTGCGCTATTGATAAGGTAAAACTTATCATGCAGGCAGGCACATTCACTAACATGAATGATGCCATATCAAAATTTGTAAATAGTTGCACAGAAGCAACTGGACAACATAACACTGTCCTTTATTGCCAAAATCACTCCCACCATGGCGGAAACCGTGGCAGGGGTAATTTCAGAGGCCGACCATTCAACAGGGGAGGCTCTCGTTATAATAACAATAACGGATACAACAATAACAGATACAACAATAACAGAGGCAACACTCGAGGTAACTCATACAGAGGCGCACCAAATAGAGGACGCGGACAGCAGAGTCAGGTCCGAATTACACAAGGTAATTCGGAAAACCAACAAACCCCCTTGAGCAACCCACAGTAAAAATATTAAACATAAATCTTAGTCTCAGTAGTATAATCAAGATACATAACAGTAAAAATAATAGTCCATTAATATTACTAGTAGATACTGGACCAAATGTCTCTATCCTAAAAAACATTAACGTAAATTCAAATATTAATCAAAACTATAAAACAAATATAACAGGAATTGGACAGGGAACAATACAATCAATTGGACAATCTACAATTGATTTACTTTTCGATTACTTTGTAATCAGTCACGACTTTCAAATAGTCTACAATGAATTTCCAATACCATGCGATGGAATTCTTGGACTAGACTTCATTCGAAAATTTAATTGCATACTAGATTATCAAAATGATGAGTTCATCATGAAACCAACATCAGTAAATTACCAAATTCATGTAAAACTATTACATAACGATGTGGACAATTCAATATTATTACCAGCTAGATCAGAAGTAATAAGAAAAATAACGCTTCTGACAAATGAAGAAACTGTATTGGTACCAAACCAGGAAATTCACCCTGGGGTATTAATAGCTAATAGTTTGGTAGCAAGTAATAATGCAATTGTTCATATTTTAAATACAACAAATGAAAATATTAAAATTCAAAAGCCAAAAGTAAAATTCGAATCAGTAAACGATTACGAAATTCAAAAACGAGCTATAAATCAAAGTAATAGAAGCAATGAAGTCTTGAAAAAACTAAAATTCCCAGAGCAATTCCAAGACAAGCTTACTGACCTATGTACCAGATATAGTGACATATTTGGTCTAGAAACAGAAGCAATTTCATGTAATAATTTTTATAAACAAAAATTAAGACTTTCAGAAAAAACTCCAGTATATATAAAGAATTATAGAAACGCTGAATCTGAGAAGCCAGAAATAAACAGACAGGTTGAAAATCTAATTAAAAACGGTATAGTCGAACCATCTATATCCGAATATAATAGCCCACTTCTCTTGGTACCCAAGAAATCTCTTCCAAATTCGAAGGAAAAAAAATGGCGTTTAGTAGTTGATTATCGCCAGATAAATAAGCAACTTTTAGCAGATAAATACCCTCTTCCGAGGATAGAAGAAATCTTAGACCAACTAGGACGAGCAAAATACTTTTCATGTCTCGATCTTATGTCGGGATTTCATCAAATAGAACTAGATGAAAAATCTAGAAACATAACATCATTTTCCACGAACTCTGGTTCCTATCGCTTCACGCGATTACCTTATGGTTTAAAAGTAGCCCCAAATTCATTCATGCGAATGATGACACTCGCATTTGCCGGTCTTGAACCATCACAAGCATTCTTGTATATGGATGACTTGATAGTCATTGGCTGTTCTGAACAGCATATGTTTAAAAATTTGTCAAATATTTTTGACTCGTGTAGAAAACACAATTTAAAATTAAACCCAGAGAAATGTTCATTTTTTATGCATGAGGTTACATTCCTCGGCCATAAATGCACAGACCATGGCATCCTCCCGGATGATAAAAAATACGATGTAATAAAAAATTATCCAATCCCTACTGACGCGGATAGTGCACGACGATTCGTCGCGTTTTGTAATTATTACAGACGATTTATTCATAATTTCGCACAATATTCACGTCACTTGACTAAACTGTGTAGAAAGAACGTTCAATTCGAATGGACAAAAGAATGCAATGACGCATTTAACTATTTAAAAAAGGCATTAATGAAACCAACATTACTGCAATATCCCGACTTCAGCAAAGAATTTTGCATAACCACAGATGCAAGTAAACATGCGTGTGGTGCGGTACTATCCCAAGAGTACAACAATATACAACTACCAATTGCATTTGCGTCACGATCATTCACACAGGGAGAAAGCAATAAATCAACTACAGAGCAGGAATTAACTGCAATCCACTGGGCAATAAAACACTTTCGACCATATGTATATGGCAGACATTTCGTAGTTAAAACAGATCATAGACCTTTAACATTTTTATTTTCAATGAAAAACCCAACATCAAAACTAACAAGAATGAGACTAGATTTAGAAGAATACCAATTCACAGTAGAATATCTCAAGGGGAAAGATAATCACGTAGCAGATGCATTATCTAGAATCAAAATAGAATCACTAATAGAAATGAACAGGAACATAACGATCGTACAAACGAGATCATCAAAACGACAGCAAAATATCTGGCCAGATAATAAAACAAAATTGCAAAAAGAAGAAAAAGAGCCCAATGTCTATGAAGTCATTAGCAATAATGACGTAAAGAAATTTGTAAAAATAAAATTCGATAAATCCAAATGTTTATTTAAACAAGGAAAAAGAATTATTTCACAATTTTCAGTTAATGATTTGTACTCCAATGAAAAATTCGACCTAGGTCAATTCTTTCAAAGGCTTAATTCAGAAGCCGGGTTACATAAAATTGTTAACTTACAGTTGTCACCAAGTGAACAAATTTTCGAATTTGTATCACTAAATGAATTTAAAAATATGGGCAATAAATATTTAAATACATTAAAAGTAGCGCTACTAAATAAAGTGACACACATAGACAAAAATGACGAAAGTCAAATTAAAGCAATACTGTCGAAATACCATGATGATCCTATAGAAGGAGGCCATACAGGAATTACGCGTACCCTGTTAAAAATTAAGAAATACTATTATTGGCCCCAAATGACTAAGACAATAACAAGATATGTGAAAACGTGTATAAAATGCCAACAGGCAAAAACCACTACGCATACCAAAGCTCCTATGATATTAACAAATACTCCAAATACTGCATTTGACACTGTTTTAATAGATACAATTGGACCATTACCTCGAACAGAGAATGGCAATGAGTACGCAATAACAATAATATGCGACCTAACCAAATATCTAGTTACAATACCAGTAACAGACAAAAGTGCAAAAACAGTTGCTAAAGGAATATTTGAATTCTTTGTATTAAAGTACGGTCCTATGAAGACGTTCATAACGGACATGGGTACTGAATATAAAAATTCACTTATAAATGACTTGTGCAAGTATATGAAGATAAGTAATATACACTCAACAGCACATCATCATGAAACTTTAGGGACAATTGAAAGGAGTCATCGAACATTTAACGAATTTGTTCGTTCATATATTTCGATTGACAAAGACGATTGGGACATATGGTTGAACTATTTCACCTATTGTTTCAATACTACTCCATCAACAGTACACGAATACTGCCCTTACGAACTTGTTTATGGCAGATTACCAAGACAATTCACAGAATTTAATAGTATAACTAAAATAGATCCTATATACAACATAGATGATTATGCTAAAGAATTTAAGTTTAGATTAGAAACAGCTTATAAAAGAGCAAAAAATTTAATAGACTTAGAAAAACAAAAACGAAAATTAGAATACGACAAAAAATTAAATGACATAGAACTCGAAGTAGGAACTCTAGTACTCCTAAAGAACGATACAGCACATAAGTTGGAAAGTAAATATTTAGGTCCATATAAAGTTATAAGTATAGAAGATAGAAACAACATTCATATAGATGTAGGAAAAAAGAAACCACAGATAGTAAATAAAAACAGGTTAAAACTATTCAAAAGTTAGATAAGCAAAAAAAAAAAAAAAATATAATATTGCAATCTAAAGGCCTGATCAGCCACAATATAATTCATAAAATTATAAATAAATAAATAAATATATATCAAAAAAAAAAAATATATCAAAAAAAAAAAAAAGAGAAAAACAAAATTGTTAATTATATACAAAATTTTTTTATTAATACCAATACACTTTCATTTCATACTATCATACTAATTATATATATAAGCATTCAAAAAAAAAAAAAAATTTTTTTTCATACAACATAATATACACAAAAAAAAAAAAAAAAAAAAAAATCTTAAAAATAATTTTTATATTAAATAACTACATTATATTACGTTATTTTAAAAAAAAAGGGAGGTGTAGTATGTTGTATGCCAAGTGAGCATATGCCCAACATATTGTAGTGTATACAATATGTCAAGTAACAACTCACAACATTGCGACACTTTGT
Organism: Drosophila acutilabella; assembly: GCA_035046005.1. Lineage (NCBI taxonomy): Eukaryota > Metazoa > Arthropoda > Insecta > Diptera > Drosophilidae > Drosophila > Drosophila acutilabella. The sequence goes on from JAWNOK010000042.1 coordinate 2,117,444, forward strand.
TGCTATGTTTATACAACCACAAATATACACACATAAGTGCAGTAATAAGATCCGCCACTTATGCGGACTGGCCGCTCCGTGAGATCGCTGGCCTAAGCACTTCTTGAGTATGTACCATCAGTACATATATATGTATGAATATGTATATGGGCACATACATACTGCAACTCTCTCTCTCTCTGCCGACGCTGTTAGCGGCAGAGTTAACTTAGTATATAGCATATTATAAGCAAAAGATATTTTTGAATAAAACCAAGAAGACATTCTGGAAGAAACCGTCAAAGACTATGGATGTTGTCATTTAACATCAGCCGCATTCCAAAACAACTTATTACAAAATCCTGTCACCCGCTACCGGCCGTCCGCACCGAGAGGCAACGTCGAGCCTCCCCTCCCCCTCCTGCCGAGGTCCATGGTAATCAAGTCGGTTCAGCCAGAACACTGACGTTGACTTCATTACTCCAGCATCGGGCTACGATGGTGATGACCACGGCCCTCGTCCGAGTCGGCAACGGCCAGAAGCAGTTTAAGGCACGCGCCGTATTAGATGCTGTGACGCCGCATAAATGCAGCGCACATAATCAGAGCGGCGAAACACAGATTATTTGCACCCAGTGTGCACACACAACATCAGAGTGGCGCATAACTGCTCGTAAGCAGTACACAAAAACAAGAGACAGCAGCGCGGGATACACATGTATAAGCAACAAAAAAAAGCCAAAGCGAGACAGCGATCGTCGCTAAGCGACAAAACGAGAGCAAAACTGCAAATTTACAGTTACGCGCACACACAGCGAGAGTGAGATCGTCACTCTAACAGCATTTGTAAGAGCGAGCACACTACTCTGCCGTTGGCGACAGCGCGGCGCGCGAGCTTAAAATTCGATGCTGACTGCGACAGAGGCCTACGTTCAAGCGGCAGAATGATCACAAAATTTGACACGCGTCAGTACGAGTACGGCAAGCAAGACAAACAGAAGTGCACGAAAATACTACGCGTGTGAAAACACAAAACCATACGAGGAGACAACAACAATATATACAACGACGACCAGGAACGACAAAGGAACAACGCAGGAGACACCAGACCAGGAATTACTTAGGAATAACGTTGACGACACCCAGGACCAGGAACTCGACGCGGAACATAGGTAAACGGATTACGATTTTGATTGCAACTACACGCACACATAGTACACGCCCACACACATACACATACACTGACATAGAAGCCACGAGGTAAGCCACGAATTTGGTATAGAAGAGAAGTATACAGGGTAGTTAGATCGAAAACTGCGTGTGTGTGCAAAAGAATAAAACCCGGTACAGTGGGTTACAAATGTTATAATATCTCGCTTCTTTCGTTTATTTTTCAAAACTTAAAAAAATTCACAAAATTCTCAGTGCCTAACTCCTAACTTCTAGTAATCTTCTGGCAATCTCGACAGCGCATACTTCTTGATTGCAGGGGGATTGCTGAAGCCAATGACACGAGTCAACACGTGCAAATTCACATCACGGTAGAGCGCATACTTAGCGGAGATGTGGAGGCACAGACTTATTGTACGCACAGTGTATGTAACATTAATAGCATTCGCCAGTGACCGACATTACGACTTTCTGGAAGCCGCCAGTGACTTCACTCCAGCCCTTAAAGCGAATACTTTTCGGTTGTGGAGAACGCACGGGCAGCTAAAAGAAATGATAACCGATAGTTTCTCTTCAGCCTCTAAAGCGAATACTTTGTGGGTTGTGGAGGAACTATCGCACGAGTCTCTCATCGACCCACGACACTCGGACTATCCCTTCAGCCATTGGAGCGCATACTATTTGGTTGCGGGAAGCCTTGAGTAAATTCATCGGTAACGTCTTCTACGGTAACTGCTAAAGCGCATACTTGGCCATTGCCGTGGAAGTTTCAACCGAACCGTCTCTTCCCTTTAGAAAACCGCTCGTGACCATCGCCAGTACACTACCAGTGCTTTCAGCAATAAATAAATTTTCTGTAAACAGCCCTGGCCTGACTGAGACACGCCCCGGCCTGAGAAACTTCGTTACAGATGGCGCCCGAGCAGGGACGCTGGTAGTTTGTCCATACTTTAAATAAAAACATTTATACATATGCATATTTTCCCACCTTATATGACTTAAAACGTCATTAGAGCACAGATAAAAAAAAAAAAAGAGAAAAGGTTTTCTACGAGGCATACGATGTTTTCGCACCAGGTAGTTCAGGCAGGCAACATTTTATTTATCTCCTAACCACCAGATATACCATTTTTTTCTAAAATATTTATTCGTGCGCTTGGGGAAAGAGCGAAACGAGTCGAACGAGAAAAATTCTTTCTTCTCTTTCTCAACACGAGGTTTGAGTTTTAGAGGTCACGAGTCGCAACGAGAAATTCACCAGTGACTTCAAACAAATTACACAGGAATCTATACAGCGCATGAGGAAATTCATCGGTCGCACTCAGGAATTTACACATCATACTAGGGAGTTGACCAGCGACAGCGAGAAATTCATCGAGGGACCCTATAAGGGAATAACGACGCAACAGGAAAAAAAAAATATTTTTAAAATAAAAATAAATCAACATGGGAGTCCAGTGGATAAACCATCGTCGAAAGCTGGAGCTGCAGGCGACCGAATTTGGCCAGGACCCAGAAGGCACGGTGGACGAGCTCAGGGGTAGGCTTTCGACTTTCGCGGGTCAGGGCAATTTGCCAGAAGATGTCGCCCATAGGCTCGCTGAGCTAGAATCCACACTTGGGTTTGCACCAGACGTCAAAACCAGCACCTGAAGGAGCCATGTCCAACACAGGTGCCGCGGTAAGCACCGTTGTGCTACAGGAGTGCTCTCACCAGCCAGGCGGCCGGCAATCATCGGGGAGCAACTCGCTCAGGGTGCCCGCCACGGCATCGAGCGCTGGAGAATCAGCCAACACGAGGTCTCACGACAACCATCTCCCACAGAGCGAAAGAAGCTTCCAGCTTGGCTTGGTGGATCGGCTACGGACGCCCTCTCACGGGCAGTTCATAGGCCCGTAATGGCCCTTAGTAATCCGGTTCCCGGAGGGAGCTATGGCTTGAAGTCATTTAGTATGTGAGAGCGCTTCACAAAGGCTAGCAGTTCCCCCAGTGCCCTTTCTGAGGCATCTTCCATCGAGGAGAGTTGTGGTGCCCCTAGGCACCTCAATCTAGTGCGCTCTAGGGCCGTACAGCGACATAGAAGGTGCTCTAAGGTTTCAGCGGTGCCAGGGTTATTACATTTTCTACAGCTAGAGTCATTTGTTATGCCTAATTTCATTGCATGATCTGCCACCATACAGTGACCAGTGAGAATTCCCACCATTAGTCTGCAGTCCTTCCGTGAGAGCTGCAACAGGTAGCGAGTGCGTCGGGCATTGAACTCATTGCACATAATCTTGGTCGATTTGCATGTGGTGGTGTTCCTCCACCTCTCATTGATGAGCTTATTTGTATTTCCCTCCAGTTTGCAGTAAAGCGATCTTAGGGATATGGGAAGGTGTTGAGTTCTGTCGTTCGGCAGGTCGACACCTGCTTTTGCTAGTGTGTCTGCCTCCTCATTTCCAGGTATTCCCTGGTGGCTCGGAACCCAGTAGATGTGTACTGACTTGGTCGTACCTATTTCATCTAGTGCGTCTTTGCTCACCTGGACCGTTCTGGAGGTGGTGGTTGACGATGCGATAGCCTTGATAGCTGCTTGACTGTCTACCATTATATTAATATTCTGGCATTCATGGCCTAGATTCTTTGCAAATTCTGCTGCTTTTCCGATAGCAAAGACTTCTGCTTGGAAAATGCTGCAATGGTCTGGTAGCTTGTATGCCAGTTTCGTGAGCGGTGTATCGCAGTACACTGCGGCTCCTACTCCTCCTGCCATTTTGGAGCCATCTGTATATATATTGAGGTGGCCGTGCCTATTATGGCACGTCTTCCAGTCGTCGGACCCGAAGTGTGTCTCGATTCGGGAAGTTAAGCTATTTTGGACTATTATGTGATCAGAGTGACCATTAAGGTTCCTTCCGATAGCGCCATGACCGTAGCTCTGCAGTGACAGGTGGCCTAGTGCTGCCAGGCGTTGCGCTGACTTAGCGGCCACTAGCTTTATTTGCAGATCCATAGGATGTTGCCCCAGTAGGAGTTCCAGGGCTTTTGTCGGGGTTGTTCTCAGTGCACCTGTGATGCAAACAAGTGCCTGGCGCTGGGCCTTCTCCATTAAGGCCAGATAGGTCTTCTTTTCCGTCGCCGGCCACCACACAATAGCCCCATAGAGCAGTGTCGGGCGCACCATCGAGATGTTGATCCAGCGCATCAGTCGGGGTGACAGGCCCCACGAGCAGCTTAGCATCTTTTTAGATGCGTATAGCGCCGCAGTGGCCTTTTTCACCCTTTCTTCGACATTGAGTCTACATGCCAGTTTGCTATCCAACACTGTTCCTAGGTATCTTACGTGGGTGCTTGGCTTTAGTGTTTTCCCATTAAGTGTCGGGGGAGTCCAATGCGGAACCTTGTACCTCTTAGTGAAGAGGATGAAGTCCGTCTTCTCCGCGTTAATGTGTAAGCCGGCTTCCTCCGCCCATTTACAAATTACCTTGAGTGTCCGTTTCATTAAGGAGCTGAGAGTAGATGGGCACACTCCCGTGATAATTATGCCTATGTCATCTGCATAGGCAGTTATTTTGGGAGCTCCTCCATCAAATCTCTTAATGAGATCGTCTACTACGAGATTCCATAGAAGTGGTGATAGAACTCCACCCTGTGGAGTTCCTCTACATGCACTTCTAGTTGATGTTGCCGTACCCCATTCCGACTGAACCCTCCTACAGCTTAGGAGATTCTTAATCCAGTTGGTGATGGTAGGGTGAGTATCCATAGATTGCAATCGATTAATGATGACGTTTGTGTTGACGTTATTAAATGCACCTGAGATGTCTACGAAGGCTCCCAATGCATATTCTTTGTGGTATAGAGCATTCTCAATCGTGCTTACTAGTGAGTGTAAAGCAGTCTCGACTGATCTGCCCTTGGTATATGCGTGTTGATTTGTTGCCAACCGTTCTCCCACATCATTTCTGATGTGTAGGTCGAGCAGCTTCTCCATCGTTTTGAGTAGGAAGGACGTGAGACTGATAGGTCTATAGTCCTTTGGGCTATTGTGCCCACATTTCCCAGCCTTTGGTATGAATGCTACTATAGCTGTTCTCCAGAGAGTTGGGATGTGGCCAGTTTTCAGACAGGCTTTAAAAATTTTAAGGACCCATGGAGTTACTACATCTTTGGTGTTCTGCAGCATGGCCGGTATGATCCCATCCAGTCCCGGGCTTTTTATGCTCGCGAAGGACTTAATGGCCCAAGTCAATTTGATCGGCGTGACTATGTCTGCGGGGATTTTATAGTCATTGCTTAGGGTAAGGGGATGCTCTGTCTCGTTTGACAGCTCTGTGCATCCTGGGAAGTGCGTTGACATCAGAGCTTGAAGCGTTTCTTCACTACTTTCAGTCCATGTCCCGCTGTCAAGTTTTAGCTGACTTTGTATTGTGGGTTGTTTGGAGAGAAGCTTCCTCAGCCTGGCCGTTTCTGGTACTGATTCCAGGTTGGAGCAGAAAATGGGGAGTCTTTTTCGACGGCGGTTCGGCGGACCCCTAACAATTTATCGAACATCTGGATGACATGGTCGCGATGTACCAACTCGATGGCCAGCAGCAGTTGATGCCGGCCATTGCAGGATTGTTGACCGGAGCAGCGGCCGATTGGTTCCGCGTCACTAAATCCAACGGAGTCACTTGGGAAGAGTTCAGGAGGAGCTTCTTGGACTTCTTCCTGGCTCCCCGGTATTTTCAACGACATGAGGATGAGATCCGCGACAGAACGAAGCGACCGGTCGAGCCGTTCACGTCCTTTCTCATCAGCTTGAGGGTCATGATGCGACGGGCAGCGTACATCGACGACCAAGAACTGCATCGTATATACTAAAACTTGTTGCCAGAATACCAGTTGTACACACGCCGGCACGAATTCACTACCCTGGAGCAACTAACGAAGCTGGTCACCATCTACGAGGATGTCAAAGCGAGAGTCTCCAGACCGCCAATTGGCAATGCAGGAAGAAGACAGGCCAGCGAGCCATCCGTGAACAACCATACGATGCAGGAAGCAAACGCAAACGTGGATGTCCGTCAAGCTTGTAGGAACTGTAGCCAGGCAGGGCATTTCAGTCGAGAATGCAGGAACCCCCGAGTCCTGTTTTGCTGGGATTGTGGGCGCCGTGAGGTTCGCACAGTGGACTGCTGTCGTACAAAGGCGTCGTGAAACGGAACTCGCTCCCCGTCGGCAGGCGATCGACCGGGGACAGCGCCGATTTCCGGCTGCCAATAGAAACACCAATAAGATTTGAGAGAGGACGAATCGTAGCCACCATTTACATCGAGGACCAGGCTCTGGTAGCTACGGTTAACACGGGAGCCACGAGGAGCTTTGTCAACGATCAAGTGGCTCAACTCATTGGTACAGCAGCGAACAAACGGACAGCGTTCCCTCGGATCAGCCTCGCCGATGGGTCACAGATGGAAGTTACCCAAGCACTTTGCGTTCGTGTCCAGCGGGGTCAGCGACATGTAAACTTGTCTATGCTTGTTCTACCCACCATCGGGGACGAAGTCATCCTAGGTATGCATTTCTTGTGCAGTATGGAGATGCGTTTGGAGTGCGGTCAGGCTGGGCTTCAGCTGAGACCCACCATTCCGGCGCAAAACCAGCCACGTACAAACACCCTACGGACGATACCATCGGATATCAACTCGCAACGAAGTCCAGCGCTACCAGAAATCTGTGAGCGGGCGATGAAGAGTAATCCATTTCGGAAAACACGGGGCACAGCCTACGAGGAGCCCCAACTACCGGGCAGAACAAGCCCAGCAGCAGATTCGGGTACGGGTAACTATCTGGCGACCATGTCCGGTAATCTGACGCCGGAACAGGAAAGCGTGTGGATCGGTGAGTTCTTGAGGCAAGAACTGGCAAAGTTCCAGGGAATCACAGGAGTGACCCACATCGCGGAACATCGCATCGTACTTAAAGACGATCACCCGATTAAACAACGAAATTTCCCTAAAAACCCGGTGATGCAGAGGATCATAGACGATCAGGTGGATGAGCTCCTCAGGGACGGATGCATCGAACCTTCAAGGAGCCCGCATAGCGCGCCCACAGTGCTTGTGAAGAAGAAGTCAGGGGACGTCAGAATGTGCATCGACTACAAACAGCTCAATGCGCAGTCGGTTCCGGATGCGTATCCGCTGCCGAGGATCAATCAAATCTTGGAGAAGTTGAGGAATGCCAAGTATATCTCTACCCTGGATCTCAAAAATGGTTACTGGCAGATACCCATCGCTGAGGAGAGCAGAGAATGCACGGCATTCACCGTCCCTGGACGAGGACTATACCACTGGAAGGTGATGCCGTTCGGGTTGCACTTCGCGCCCGCCACATTTCAACGAGCGCTAGATGGAGTTATCGGCCCGGATATGGAGCCCTTCGCTTTCGCTTACCTGGATGACATAATTGTTGTCGGAGCCACACTGAAACAGCATGCCAGCAACTTGCACGAGGTTTCCAACCGGCTGCTCACAGCAAACTTGAAACTCAACACAGACAAGTGCTGTTTCTTTCAGAAGAGGCTTGTGTACCTGGGACACGTCGTAAGCGAGGAAGGCATCCATACCGATCCTAGCAAGATCGAGGCCATAAAAGAATTGGCACCGCCAACGAACGTGAGGGAGTTACACCGATGTCTTGGAATTGCGGCATGGTACAGACGTTTTGTACCCGATTACACGAGCATCGTTTAACCAATGTCAAAGTTACTTCGGAAAGGCCAGAAGTGGACGTGGGATGCTCCCCAAGATGAAGCGTTCAAGGAACTCAAAGTTAGACTCACGCAGGCGCCAGTCTTGGCTTGTCCGGATTTTGCGGAACGTTTCTCTCTCCAGACAGATGCCAGTGAATATGGTCTGGGCGCAGTGTTGACCCAGAAAATCAACTGAGTCGAGCGGGTGATTGCCTACGCAAGTCGTTGTCTGACCTCCGCCGAGGAAAATTATTCAACGACGGAAAAGGAGTGCCTTGCCATTGTTTGGGCGATACGCAAGATGCGCTGCTACCTGGAAGGGTACGAATTCGACATCGTTACGGATCACCTCGCACTTAAGTGGCTCAACTCCATAGATAACCCGACGGGTCGAATAGCAAGATGGGCTTTGGAACTCCAGCAATATCGTTACGAGGTTCACTATCGTCGAGGGATACAAAACATCGTAGCTGACGCCTTATCCAGACAACCATTGGAGACACTGCAGCTAGCTACCCAAGAACCTTGCCGGTGCGGTTGGCTGGAACGTACGCGGAAGGCGATGAGAGAGGATCCTGCGAAGTATCCGGAATATGTCTGCGAAAACGACCAGTTGTACCGAAGGAACAACCGGGGCCCGGACGACGAAGAATATTTGCCATGGAAACTTTGCAAATCGAAGGAACATCTTTCGAGGGTTTTGGCTGAATGCCACGATAAACCAACCGCCGGACACCAGGGAATACGGAAAACTATCTACCGGGTCTCACAACGGTACTACTGGCCAGGACTATTCCGCGACGTGGCGAAATACGTACGCAACTGTGAGGTCTGTCAAAGATTTAAGGCGAGCCAATTAAAACCCCTCGGAGAGATGCGGACACGAGTCGTCCAGGAAACCTTCGAAGTGCTGTGCGCTGACTTTGTGAGACCATTGCCTCGATCGAAACAAGGACACACCATGCTCTTGGTGTTTTTCGATCATTTCAACAAATGGGTAGAACTGGTACCCCTGCGAATGGCGACGACAGCGCACCTGGAAAAATCGTTCCGAGAACGCATTCTGGCACGATTTGGAGTTCCCCAAACTTTTGTGTGTGACAACGGCACACAGTTCACCAGCCGAGCGTTCTAACGATTCTGCAAACAATTGGGAATGACTCTACAACACACCGCACCGTACACGCCACGACAGAACCCGACGGAGCGGGCAAACCGGACGGTCAAAACCATGATCGCTCAGTTCTTGGACGGAGAACAAAGCAATTGGGATGCACTGCTGCCAGAGCTCAGCTTGGCCATTTACACCAGTCCATCAGACAGTAGCGGATACAGCCCAGCATACTTGGTACAGGGTCGAGAGCCACGAGTACCAAGTATCTTGTATCATGAAGTCAATCCAGGTCCGACAACAGAAGCACGATCTGCTGACGACAAGGCGAAACCCTTGCGGGAGGCTTTCAAGGTGGCTAAAGAAAACATGCAGCAAGCCACTAACGAGCAGAGTCGTCACTATAACCTGCGCCGTAGGGAATGGAAGCCCGTCTTGGGGGACCTGGTGCTACTGCGACAGCACCATCTCTCAAAAGCAGCAGAGGGATTCGCCGCAAAACTCGCCCCGCGTTACTGACCGTACAGGGTGTTGAAGTATACGTCTCCGACCATCGTACGAATCCAACACACCCGTATCAAAGAACGTCGGGTAGCGTGTCTGTCGGATCTGAAAGCGTTCCACGAACACGAGTCCAAAGATGGGTTGGGTTTTAACGGCCAGTATGACACAAGCAAACTAACCAAATGGACTACGGTTCTGCGCCGGCTCCTCACACTAGCAAAAACTCTAACGAATGGACTCTCTCCCTACAGTCGCCATGAAACGTAGCCCACAGCGGATTCGAGCGTCAGCGTCAACCAGCCGACCCGCCTACCCGCATGCGCAGGCCGAACCGGTCGCCGACTCGTCCGACGGCGGAACTCGTGGACTTGACGACACCGCCCCGGCCACCGTCAGCATTGGGACTCGATCTCAGTCCCGACACCCTGGCGATGTTAAGCCGGTATTCGGAGTTCGAGAGCGACGTCCTAGGCGATATGCAGGAGGAAAGACTAGTAGACTGCCGGAAGCAGAGGAGATGGAGGAGGAAATGGAGGAGCCACTGCTGGATGGCCGCTTCCGCAACCTCGTCCACCGGATGGTCACTTCCCCTCGGCCACCCATGGAGGCCGCGGAAACCCCGGCGGACGAGACCATTACCATCAGCGACAGCGATGGAGAAGCTGCAGAGGCACCAGTAACTATGGAGATCGACGATCCGCCGCCAGAGTATGGGAACTGGCCCGAGACACCACCGCCAACCTACGAAGAGGCTATGGCCGAAATTGAAGCCGAAAGTAGGGCCCAAGCGAACGTCGCAGTAACGGCAGCCACCAAAGCATCTACTAGCGGCACGCGGGACCACCGGCAGCTCAGCCTGAAGTGGGCACAGCGCGCCCATATGAACTAGTTCCAGGGAGCAGACGGCGAGTCAACTCGGACTTTTCGGACATCAGTTCGGACGAGGGGGAACCCGCTGCTAGGCGCCCGTGGACAGCACCCGACGACGACGGGCCCAGCACATCAGCCGCAGCTCGACAAAGGATGGCGGGCAACACTTCGGCACCCATCATCGCAAGTGCCACACTCAGCCGCATGGAGGAGATACCGCCACTGGGTCTCGTGATGGTTACCGCACCCCCATCCTGGAAGGTTTTCACGCCGGATCGGCAGCTACCCCTCCAACTGGTAGAAGCGCTGGAGCCCCGTCTCGCAACCCATCCTCGCAAATACGTCCGTTTCCGCCGCACCGTGGGCGACAGGGTTTTCAACATCGCCATCAACCGGCATGCCGTAGTGTCCATCACTCTGCACCACCCGTAAGAAAGAGGGGGATGTGACGCCGCATAAATGCAGCGCACATAATCAGAGCGGCTAAACACAGATTATTTGCACCCAGTGTGCACACACAACATCAGAGTGGCGCATAACTGCTCGTAAGCAGAACACAAGAACAAGAGACCGCAGCGCGGGATACACATGTATAAGCAACAAAAAAAAGCCAAAGCGAGACAGCTAGTCGCTAAGCGACAAAACGAGAGCAAAACTGCAAATTTACAGTTACGCGCACACACAGCAAGAGTGAGATCGTCGCTCTAACAGCATTTGTATGGGCGAGCACACTACTCTGCCGTTGGCGACAGCGCGGCGCGCGAGCTTAAAATTCGACGCTGACTGCGACAGAGGCCTACGTTCAAGCGGCAGAATGATCACAAAATTTGGCACGCGTCAGTACGAGTACGGCAAGCAAGACGAACAGAAGTGCACGAAAATGCTACGCGTGTGAAAACACAAAACCATACGAGGAGACAACAACAATATATACAACGACGACCAGGAACGACAAAGGAACAACGCAGGAGACACCAGACCAGGAATTACTTAGGAACAACGTAGACGACACCCAGGACCAAGAACTCCACGCGGAACATAGGGAAACGGATTAAGATTTTGATTGCAACTACACGCACACATAGTGAAAGAGTTTCTTCAAGTGCGGTTGTGTTTTTCGAAGCTCCAGATTAAAGTTGAATTAAAGTTGTGCTACACCTGAAATCTAGCCGGTGTCTTGCATCAGTGGGTTTTTTCTACCACGAAGGTACTTGCCTGTCTCCTGAAACCCGGTCCGGCTGACGCCCTTCCTGCAGGTTCGGGGCAGCGTCATCCTCGCATACTGGTAGGCGAAGGGAGGTGAGACCGTTTTATTGTTTGCGTTGGCGCCTTTTTTGCTTTCCTCGAGTGTAAAGTGTCAACAAAAACAACTTTCACTCAGCCAAATAAAATAATTTTTGCTTCGAGTGGAACAGCTGTCTCTTCCCAGTGTTGTATTGCTAGAGCTTTTCAGAGTTGCCAGACATCTGGTGATCTCAACGGGGCTGCCTGACTTCTGTCGATCGATATAGGGTTGCCAGAAAGTCGAACCGGTAAAGTTGCGCGCCAAATCAAAATTGAGCGCCAAATTTAAAAAATTTAAAATAGCTGAAATCGCGGTGTTTTTCTGGTAAACTTGGTCCTCCAAATATACTGGAATTTGCGCATTTCTTCCTTTATCCAAGGCCCCTGTTCTCGTTTACTAGTGGATAAGGTGCCTAGGTCTCGGACTTGACCAACTGTCAACCCCGCCGCCTTGCGGTGCATCAAAAAAGTGTGGCTCTGGCGACCGAGGCGGAGCGGTATATCTCCTGGTAGCAGAAGGTCCCTAGTAAATAGGAACTTAGGGCCTTGGTTATGAATGAAGTTATGGACGCAGAGCAAAAGGAGGCTGAGAAGCGAATAGCGTTTGGGCAGCGTTCCAAATTGGGCCGATCGCCTCCTCAAGAGTGGAAAACGCCCAGTGGCGTTTGGCCGCTTAACCAAGCTCCAGTGGTTTCTGGAAGTGCAGCCAGAGGCCTCCAGCTAGCCCCTCCAGTGCAAATTGCAAGAGAGCCAGCGATGCCAGCATCAGCACCTGCCATAATCCCTGAGAACCCCTTCGACTTCAGTGGAGCCACTGTGGTATTGAACAATACGGAAAATGGTGACCTTAGGTCGATCCTCATGTCACTAGTTGAGAAATCTTCCGAATTGTCAAAAATGGTGAGAGACGCGCGTTACATTAACAAGGACATGAAGGAGCTGGCTCAGAAAGTTGTGCGCCTCCAGAAGTCTGCACTCCACGTGTATGATCATAGGAGTCCAGAGGCAGAGCGGATGTCCAGATCCCAAGACACGCAGTGGTCCCCACAAGGAAATGTGGCTAAGCGGCACGCCGAGAGGAACGACAGGAGTAACGCTAAGCGGAGTAAAGGTCCAGGTCCCATTCCCCCCCAGAATAAGGGAGAAGGTGCTCCCCAGGCACCCGGTTGGACGGAGGTAAAGGGTAGAGCAAAAGCGCGCCAACCAAGGCAACGCCCTGATGCCATTATAATCGAGCCGAAGGGTAAAATGACGTACTCCGAGATTCTGAGCTTGGTTACTCACAATCAGGACGGAAAACTCAAGGGTGTAAGCGAGAGCGTACGCAGAGTGAAGTGCACTGCCAAAGGCTCACTTTTGCTGGAACTGTACGGCTCAGCGCAAGAATCAACACAACAGCTTCGGGACAGTATTGGTGCTGCTCTTGAGGATAAAGTGGAAGCACGAGCTCTGACCCATCTGACCCGTCTCGAGGTTCTCGATCTAGACGAGATGTCTACTGGGGAAGATCTGCAAAAGGCATGTCAGGATAAGCTGGGAATTGCTATTGAGATGTCTTCAATAAGAAGCCTGCGTCCTTCATTTGGAAGCACTCAACGTGCCATTCTCAGTGTTCCAGCAACCACCGCCAAGCGTCTCCTGGAAGCTGGCAAAGTCAGGGTAGCCTGGTCAGTTTGCAGGATTAAGGAGCTAACACAACCTCCAAGGTGTTACAAATGTCAAGAAGTTGGACATTTAGCAAGCAGATGCACTAGTGCCATCGATAGAAGCAATTTATGTTTCCGATGCGGATCTACTGGTCATAAAATTCGTGATTGTAAAAACGAAGCTAAATGTTTCCGCTGCGATCAGATTGGAAGGCCTTCCAATCATATAGCTGGAAGTGTCAGGTGCCCGATCTCCTCCAAGGGCTCAGAGAAGACAAAACCACTCTCTCAATGACCGCCTTTGTTCAAATACTTGAAAACTTGAACCACTGCGCGGCCGCATGGGACCTGCTTACACAGTCAGTGCGTGAGCTAAAAACAGATGTTGCTATCATCAGCGAGCCTTATGGCACACCGGATGAGGGCGGTTGGATCCAAAGTTTGTCTTCGAAAGCTGCGATCTGGACTTGTGGCAGACCAAGTCTCCGGTCATCGTCTGCGGCCGCGTCAAGACACTTTGTGAGGGCTAAACTGGGATACCTGTGGGTTTACAGCTGCTATCTCCCGCCAAGCTTAAGTCGGTATGGATTTGCCGCTGTAATAGATGAGTTGGCCGCCGATGCGAGAGACCACAAACCGACCGTTATAGCAGGAGACTTCAACGCCTGGGCTCAGGAGTGGGGTAGCGATATATCCAGGAGTAGCAGCTCTGATGCTATTGCTAAGGGACGTATTCTCCTCGAAGCATTTGCCACTCTTGATGTAAGCCTCCTCAATAATGGCTCAGCGAACACGTTCAATCGTGGAGATGCCGGCTCTATAGTTGACTTAACATTCGTCTCCAGCCATCTGTCTCCCCGATCCACCTGGTCCATAGGCAACATCTACACTGCCAGTGATCATGAGGCGTTGATATACACACTGGGGGTAAGGCTAGACTCGAGCTCGAGCAACCCCCACCCCGTGCGCAGGACTGCATTCCGCGAAGGATCACTTTGTGTTCCGAACTTCGTACGGGCGATGGAAAACCTAAGTATTGCAGGATCAGCGCAGGAGATGGCCAATCAACTATCGAGCCATGTTTTGACCGCCTGCGACGCTAGCATGGACCGAAGGAGGCCGTTCGCCGGACCACAGAAGGCAACATATTGGTGGAACGCGGACATCGCCAATGCCAGAAGCATCTGTCTTTCAGCCAGAAGAAAATACACGAGGGCTCGCAAAAGAAGCAGAAGCAACTGGCCTGAGCTCCACATAGCTTACAGGGCAGCCAGGCTATCTCTGAAGAAGGCGATAACAAGCAGCAAGCGGGAACGTTTTCTTCAACTTTGTGACTCAGCGGATAACGACCCGTGGGGAAGGGCTTATAAAATGGTAGTTAAAGGACTCCACATAAAGAAGGATGAGGCTCCTTCTGACCCGGATCAGTTAACATCAATCGTAGAGGCACTTTTTCCAGCGTGCAACTACATTATGCCGCCGGCAAGTGACGTACCTTACCTGCCATCCTCTATTGAGCCAGTTTCGGCTGTTGAGATTCTGGCACTATCTTGAAAGATGAGTTCGAGCACGGCCCCTGGTCCGGATGGAATCCCAAACCGTGCAGTCAAACTGGCGGTTGCCTGCCAACCCGTGGCCTATGCGATGGCGTAAACGCAATGTCTTCGTAAAGGACTCTTTCCTACACAATGGAACGCTCAACACCTGGTACTAATCCCAAAAACTGGAAGGGCCCCAAACAGTCCAGGCTCATATCGCCCGATATGCCTCATCGACTCGATGGGGAAAATGCTGGAGAGCCTAATCTGCACACGGCTAATGAGGGCTATCGACGCAGTTGGAGGGCTATCGACGCAGTTGGAGGGCTATCGCCGTATCAATTTGGCTTTCGGAAAGGCATGTCAACAGTTGATGCCATTGAAAGAGTTGTAGGAATTGCGCATGCTGCAGCAGAGGGCACTAGGTGGAAGGGAGGAACGAAGGAATACTGCCTGATTGTCACTCTTGACATCAAGAACGCCTTCAACACGGTGAAATGGGATAGAATCCTGTGCGCACTACGGAGACTCGCAATCCCACAGTACCTTCAATCCATTGTGCGCAGCTACTTTGAAGAAAGAGTGCTTAAGTACGATTCTGCACTCGGGGAACGGGAGTACCACGTTTCTGCAGGCGTACCCCAAGGATCGGTAATGGGTCCATTACTGTGGAATATAGTGTACGACGACATTCTGAGGCTACCTCTACCTTCCGGCTGCCAGCTAACATGCTATGCGGATGACGTCGCTCTGACAGTGATTGGCAAACACTTGTTGGATGTTGAGACCACATGCAACATGGCCATATCTGAGCTAGCCAACTGGCTGGACTCAGTGGGCCTTGAGTTAGCAGCACAAAAAACGGAGGTAGTCCTGGTCAGCTCTCGTTCGGTCGTGGAGACAGCGCACATCTGTGTCGGCGCTCAGATCATATCATCAAAGCGGGCTATTCGCTACCAGGCTGTGTTTCCGTGAGCACTTGTCATATGTCCAGGAGAAAGCTGCAAACACAAGCCGTGCTTTGTTTCGGATAATGCCAAACGCACGAGGGCCGAGGCAACAAAGTAGGCTGCTTCTCACAAGCGTGGTACGCTCGGTCATCACATACGCTGCATCGATCTGGTCAGACGGAATGAAGGTTCCAAGCTATGCTCGAGGAATAAAGTCCATACACCGACTCTCTGCCCTAAGGATTTGCTGTGGGTTCCGCACAATCTCGGACGAAGCAGCACTAGTCATCGCAGGACTGCTCCCAATAGATCTTCTTGTCGCAGAAGAGCGAGCAGTCGCTCAAGCCGTTCAAGCCGGTGCCAACAAAAAGGTTGCACGGAAGGCAGCTAGAGAAGACAGCTTCAACCAATGGCAAAGACGCTGGGATGCCTCTGAGAACGGGCGTTTGACCCATCGGCTCATACCCGACATTAGGCGATGGCTGCACAGGGAGCATGGTGCAGTAAATTTTTACACCACCCAGCTACTCAGCGGACATGGCTGCTTTGATCAATACCTGTACAGGTTTGGACATGCGGTTTCCCCTTTCTGTAGATGGTGCGGCTTCCACTCCGAAGATGCAGAACATATCATCTTCGTGTGTGATCGTTTTGCATAACAAAGGCGACATTTAAATAGTTCCAGCGGGCGTGATCTGACCACGTCAAGCATCGTCGATGAGATGATACGAGACCCATGTATATGGACTGAATTTAGCAATTTTGCAGCTGGCACGATGTCGGAACTCCGAAGAACCGAGCGTCTGAGAAGACTTGAGGAATAAAAGGCAGTCTTCCTTGTCCCTGTGAAGCATTGCTTTACGGCCGTACCGCAGGGATCGGAAATTGTCCTTTTCTCTTACCACACCTCTCACTATCTTATAAGTTGTATAATAGTTGTATTATAGTTGTATAATAGTACTATAATAGGCAAATATTATATAAGATATTGTGTAAGACTTAATGGAATAAAAAAAAAAAAAAAAAATAAAAAAAAAATAGTACACGCCCACACACATACACATACACTGATATAGAAGCCACGAGGTAAGCCACGAATTTGGTATAGAAGAGAAGTATACAGGGTGGTTAGATCGAAAATTGCGTGTGTGTGCAAAACATAAAAACCGATGCAGTGGGCCAAATGTTACAAAATCTCGATTCTTTCTTTTAATTTTTAAAACTTCCAAAAATTCACAAAATTCTCAGTGCCTAACTCCTAACTTCTAGTAATCTTCCGGCAATCTCGACAGCGCATACTTCTTGATTGCAGGGGGATTGCTGAAGCCAATGACACGAGTCAACACGTGCAAATTCACATCACGCTAGAGCGCATACTTAGCGGAGATGTGCAGGCACAGACTCATTGTACACACAGTGTATGTAACATTAATAGCCTTCACCAGTGACCGACATTACGACTTTCTGGAAGCCGCCAGTGACTTCAGTCCAGCCCCTAAAGCGAATACTTTTCGGTTGTGGAGAACGCACGGGCAGCTAAAGGAAAAGATAACCGATAGTTTCTCTTCAGCCTCTAAAGCGAATACTTTGTGGGTTGTGGAGGAACTATCGCACGAGTCTCTCATCGACCCACGATACTCGGACTATCCCTTCAGCCATTGGAGCGCATACTATTTGGTTGCGGGAAGCCTTGAGTAAATTCATCGGTAACGTCTTCTACGGTAACTGCTAACGCGCATACTTGGCCATTGCCGTGGAAGTCTCAACCGAACCGTCTCTTCCCTTTAGAAAACCCCTCGTGACCATCGCCACTACACTACCAGTGCTTTAAGCAATAAATAAATTTTCTGTAAACAGTCCTGGCCGGACTGAGACACGCCCCGGCCTGACAAACTTCGTTACAATGCTTGTGTGCCTGAGAGCCGCATCAATGCATCTTTCGCCAAGGCGCTGGGATTGTCAATCACCTGCGTAGGCGTTGAACGTGCCTGCATGGCAATCCTAGGGTCTCCCACTGCCCCGAACTTCAAGCGGGAAATCGTGTTGAGGGTTGAAGAGGACCTACGAGTCCGCACCCCCGTGCGCGAAATATCCGAGACCGTGCGGAATCAATTCATCAACATGGTACTGACTGATCCGCACTTCCACCAGCCGTCGGTCGTGTCCATTGTCCTTGGGGGTGACATCTACCCAGATGTCATCCAGGCTGGCTGTCTTCCTGTCGGAATTTTCCTGGGAATTTTCCTGTCGCCCAGAGCACCATTTTCGGGTGGGTTCTCTCTGGCTTCTGCGGCAATTAGGCGATCCAGAACGCGGCCACCCCCATCCACGTCTCCGTCGGGCCAGGCGGATTGTTGCAGTTGTTGCAAGGGGGGCGGCATGTTCACGCCAGGAAGTGTGATCGTCAGGCGCAGTTACTAGATGGAAGCAAATTTTCGGTATTCTAGCCTGAGGGAGATCTGGTCACACTGTACTGGCATGATCAGTACTTTTTTTCAACAAGGGCATCGCCATTACCTTTTTTTCACTCTTTAGCTGACAATTACTTGTCATTCTCTTTCATTAAGAAAATAAAGATTCGAAAGGTTTCGTTGTTGCAACCAACAACTCGTGTGTGTTCATTTATTTTGCCATTCTGGTCGCGACGAGCTCGAAACCCCCTTTCTCGTTTATTGCAGCGCAGCCGCAGCAGTATTGCACCTGCAATTGGAACGCCGGCAAGCCGCTACCCCGACGTACTGCAGCCTCTCTCCGCTCTGCAATAAACAACATACATTAAATAAAGCATTGTTAATTAGAACCAACCAATATTAGTAATAATTTTAATCATTATTATATATTTATATATAAAATTTATTTTTATATATTTTTTACATTTTGAAAATATATTAAATATATATATATTAAATATATTAAATATATTTTAACTATTTATCAACTATTAATCCAACTATTTATCATATATTGTAAGTTATCGCAGCCAAGCATTCTATGACGACAATAACGATTTGTTATCTACAATATTTAGGAGTTGTGCATTATGCTTATCTGAAATCACATAGATGAGCACACACTGCTCACCATGTATAGGTTTTGAGACACGATTTCTAAAAATCAGTCACTTTATTTAGGCCTGTACCTTATATTATAATTTTGCATGCATTATATTAATAAATGACTATTAAACTTCATTATTTTTGCACCATATACTTTAAAAACCCATGCCGGCAAGATAGTCCAACACAGTCATATAGCATTTATATATAAAAATGGTCGGTTCTCTCTAGACCGCGCCTAAGCATGTTTTATTATCAACATATTACAGAGTTATTATCATATCGCACTGCTATGATTCCGCACTGACTTACTTTAAAATTTTTCCAACTTATTTTTTCAAGTCATAAAAAATAATTTTGTATGACATTATCATATCGCATTGCGATTCAAATTTTGTTTTATTTTATTACGTCGAAGCATATTTTATTGAAAGAAATTAAAATAACGCCAATTTCTTCAATAAATGTTTTGATCGTCAACAATTTTCGTGACGCGCGCCGTTTTAATTGGCTGTCTATAAATAGCTTTACACACACGTGCGTTGAAGACACACACGCTTTGTTGTGATTGGTCGGCGTAATCACGCCACTTGTTTGGCTTGGCCTGTTTGGACAAGCATATATAGTCATCTCGCTCGCACCAACAATGAAGCTCGCTCTCCCTTGCCTTTGGCATGGATGTAAGTAAGCTGAAAAGACCGTCTTGGCAAGCAGTCAAGAATGCAACGAAGGATTCTTCAAAGCGTAAGAGAGAAACTACTCCCAAGATGGACATGAAGAAGGTTAGGACCAATTATCCGACAGATAAAGCGTCATCGGAGGAGTCCTCATGCTCTTCCTCAAAGGATGGAGAAATTCAAGCAAAAGATGTCACCACCAAAAAAAAAGCTGCGATTGACAAAGCGGAACCGGGAGAGCTAAAACGTAAAACCCCCAACCGCAAGATCCATAACGCCCCCTACACCCATGACAGCCGCACCCCCCGCACTGGTAACCGGCTTGCGGCACTCTCGGATGACAGCGACGATGACTTCGTGGACGCCGAGAAAGGAGACACCATTGTACAAACTCCGGCCGCTTAGTCCATAAAGCCTTCCCCTATCTTTATCCCTGACGGTGTAAACAGCAAGGAAGTGATTACGGATGTAGCCCTAGCCATTGAGAACCTAAATTTCGACTATAAATCTGGCAGTGCCGGCAAAGTCAGAATCAATGTAGCCGATAAGGTGAGCTTCTCGAAGCTGAAGATGTACCTAAACGAGAATGAGATCAGGTACCAAGCTTTCCAGGCAAAAGATGAGAGAGCGTACCGCATCGTTATTAAAGGCCTTCATCACACAACTGAGATAGACGATATCAAAGAAGACTTAACTGATCACGATCATATAGTACGTGGCAGAGAAATTAAAAATGCCATTAGCCGTGCCAACAACAAACCCATGTCCATGTTCTTTGTTAATTTGGGGCCTTGCAGCAACAACAAAGACGTCTACAACATCAATCGGCCTTGCCGCTGCGTGGTTAAGATAGAGCCACCTCTAAAATCCAGAGACGTGCTACAGTGTTATAGATGTCAAGGATTTGGTCACTCACAGAAGTACTGCAGACTCCCCCCTAAATGCGTTAAGTGTGGTAACGATCATAACTCAGCTGAGTGCACCAAGCCCGAAGAGACTCCCCCCCGCTGTATGCATTGCATGGAAAACCATACAAGGGATGCAAAGTTTACCAGAAGGCGAAGCAACTTCACTCTTCCAAGCCAAGGCCCATAATAACATCTCCACATCATGTCACCCCACAAACTTCTCAACAAGCCCCGTCCAACTACACAACTGGTGTCTCCTACGCCAAAGTCGTACGTGGATCGGCCCCTCTCCAACAACACCCGGAACCAACATTCGCCCCGCCGAGTCAGATAAACTCCAGGATCGACAGACTGGAAACCATGATGGAAAAGATGACATGACATGACACAACTATTCACGTCCCTCCTGGCGAAGCAATGCAAGTAAGCCTTAACATTGTGTTATGGAACGCGAATGGTCTGTGTAAGAGCAGACCCGACGTTGAGCACTTCATCAAAACCAACAGTGTCGACATCCTCCTTTTCTTCAAAATATTACTTCACCATCAGTGGATATGAAGTTGTTTGTGCCAATCATCCCAATGGAACGGCCCGAGGAGGTGCAGCGGTTGTAATCAACAAGGCATTAAATTCGTCGTCCTCCCTGCTTATCGTGAACCATGGGCACAATGTGCTAAAGTCAGAGTGCTCAGCCCAACAGGGGACCTCGATATTGCTGCCGTCTACTGCCCACCTCGTCACTCGGTGGATGATTGTCATTTCCATGCACTGTTCAGCAGTTTTGGCGTGAGATTCCTGGTCGGAGGGGACTTCAACGCTAAGCACACCTGGTGGGGCTCCCGGCTCATCAACGCAAGAGGCAAGGCGTTATACAGGTGCATCATGGACAACGGTTTGGACTGTCATACCTCTGGTGAACCAACATACTGGCCCACAGACAGAGACAAGATCCCGGATGTCCTGGACTTTAGTGTTTCTAAGGGCATTGCTAGGCACATCACTCAACCTGCAATGTTCTGGAGTTGTGCTCTGACCACTGTGCTGTGCAGCTTTTAGTGAACATTCCAGTTAGCACCAGGTCCCCTAGAAGTAGACTTTTCAAGGCCAACACCAATGTCGAGCGATATCAACAATGGCTTCAGAATAACCTCGATCAAGATGTCGATATCAGAAATGGAGAAGATCTGGATAGTGCAGTTGAGCAACTAAGCGTAGCCATACATAATACCGTCGACTTTGCCACTCCACACAGCACCGTCATCGGGAGAACCCCTCACAAAGCCATTCACCTTGGGTCCCCGGAAGTGGCCTCCAAGCGCAGACACCTGCACATCCGATGCCATCCTGCGAAACTCCTCTAGGGGAAGATCCATCGATGCAGTCCTAAGCTCATCACCAAAGCGTTGCCAATCAGCATTCTGGAGTCTCCACGAGGGCACAGGAACATGGCTCTCGACTGTGCGTTCCGGATCCGGCGTCACCACAACTGTGATAAAGTTGTGGTCGCTAAGATCCCACTCGTGTACATTCCAGTCATACGCCGCCCACGTAGACGCTGACTCGTTGAAAATCGTGACGTCGATATCGCTCCGAACTCTGCGATTATCGAACGTGAACACTCTGCCGGGCATATTAAGCACTCCGGCTTGTCTTCTCTGAATCCATTCAGCTAGCAGCACCCCCCAGTTAGCGCTCAAGTAAGCCCGAGAGACCTCGGGTGTCTTACTGAACCACAGGTGGGATACTGCGTTCGCATCTAAGCCATAGATGACAGGCGTGCGGCTGGCCAGCAGTCGCACCGCATCCATATACAGCAGGTACGGCTCAAGCTCACTGTTGAACTGGCAGAACACGGAGGTCAGAAAAATTGAGCCAATGTTCCTGTTGACACTCACGCACACTCCATACTCAGTGATGAGCTGGGCGACAGGCATGCAGACGATCTCCTGGTCATCTTCGACAATGGCAGCTTTGTAGCGAAGGTCGGAGAAGACTCGCATGCCTGACGGTAGTCCGCTGATCCTTCCTCCACGGTCGACGTACGGATCCTGCATCAATGCGAGCTTATGGCCTGAGTCACGCATCCTGACTCCGAGCTCGATGACCGCAGCTCGACTTCTGCCGCAGTTCGCCTGGATGATGCTAAACATTGTTAGTGTCTAGCAGCAATCCTGGCCAGCGCCGCACCGTAAATCGAGCATGCCTCGGAAAGCATGTGATGCCCCGAAGGCAATGCCTTAAAACGGCAGTTCCGGCAGTCCACCGGATTGGTGCACTTGGCAGCGACGTGGCCAGTCTGTCCGCATTGTCGGCAAACTGCATCCTTAACACGGCATTGAGACACCTTGTGGTCAAACCCGATGCACCTATGGCAGGCACAGGTGCGGACTAGCGATCGGCAACGGTATGAGAACCACTTGATGTACACCCGACCGGTGGCATCAAGTATAGCCAACGCATTCTCGTCAACCTCCAGGTTCAGGTTGACGGTCTCGCCAGCAGCTTGCGTCCAGGGCTTCGTCTCCAGGTGGAAACTGCGCTTGAACTTTGCCTTGGTCATTTGCTCCTTGTTCACGAAGAGCTCCTCCATGAACTCTATGGCCTTGATACCAGTGTCGACGTCAAACACTGTCACCTTCGGCCTGTGGGTCCGGTTCTGTTGAACCACAAGTCCCTTCTCAGCGAGCTTCTCGTTGGCAACCACCTTTCGCATCTCTCCAGAGGATGGCGTCCGTATTACGGCTCCTCCGCGCTTCAACTCACGCACCTCATGTACACGCACTCTGAGGGCGGGAGCAACATCCCTGCGAACACGCTCAGCGACTTGCTGAGGTGTATCCTCCGGGTTGTTGCTCGTCACGATCGCCGACCATGTCTCAGCAGCCTTGCGGACGTGAGGGGCAGCGATCGGAGAAGCAGCGGTGGCTCCCATGGTGGCCCCACCAACAAGCACAACTTTCGGCGCAGCAGAGGGGGAGCGAGCATCGTTCCTTGCTTCCAGCTCCACAATTCTCCTGTACATTCGTATCACAAGCTCCTGATACTTGGCCGACACATCCATCACGCTATGTGCCACTTGGTCGGGCACTTCGGTGCAAGCCCCGGCTCTGCGAAGCTCCTGGGCAGTAGAGAGCATTTGTTGCACCATTGAGCCAGCGCTCTCCGGAGCAGCGGCCAAAGCAGCACGCACACGGGCTGGGTGGTCCTAGAGGCAGCAGGAGCGGCAGTAGCAGCGACAGCGGTGGCAGCAGCAGCGGTTACATCATTAATTAACTTAATATTCTGTTACTCAGGTCGTTAGGATGGAATCTTTTTAAGTGCCTCACAACACCTCTTCTGTTTTCAACTAGACGTCTTGCTAGAATGTTTGGATGGTTCCTTAATCTTGATATATAGGCATCAGTCTGTTCGTTTAAAACGTCTCCTACTTTGGGTATTTCGAGTTGCGTCTCAAGATCTGCAGTGCGCATGTACCAAGGCGCTCCAGAGATCATCCTCAGAAACTTTGCCTGGAAAATTCGAATTTTCGACAAGTTGGGCTTGGCAGCAATTCCATATACTTGAAGACCATATCTCCAGGATGGGGCAAATATGCATTTGTAAATCAATACCTTGTTTTTTAGCGACAACCTAGTTGTGCCTTTCAGAATTCAATACATTTTCTTTAATATCGCTGAGAGGCCTTTAGTTATGTTTGAAATGTGTTTTTGAAATGTAAGGCTTCTGTCTAAATAAACACCAAGGTATTTGTAACTATCATAATGTTCCATGTGCTGTTGCTGAAGAGATATAATTGGACAGTAGCCTGGTCGTAAAGCATAGGTTACATTAGCACATTTGCTAGCATTAATTCCAATATTCCAGGACACAGCCCATTCCTCAAATGCGTTAAGATAATTTTGAAGTAACCTAGCAGCCTCTTGCAACGAAGTACATCTTGTCAATATTGCTGTGTCATCCGCAAATGTAGCAATTAAAAAATTTTCAGGATTTTGATTGAATAATGTAGGTCCAGTAGGCATATCATGCGTAAATAATGAATAAAGGGTTGGCCCCAGAACAATGCCTTGTGGAACTCCAGCACTAATGTTACGTATAGAGGACTCCACAACAGACGATACCACTGAGAACGTCCTGTTTGCTAGGTAGCTGCGCATTATTGTGTACAGTTGCGGCGGAAGTATACTCTTCAACTTACACAAGAGCCCATCATGCCATACCCGATCATTCCATACCACCAAGATCTGTACCAATGGCGGCTCCATGCAGGCTTACGCCAAACACTTCTATGCACACCATTTTATCTTCCTACTCACTAAAGTTTCAAAATTTATATTACAAGTAATATAAATCATCTACTTTAGCGGTAATGCATAGGTATACAACTTAAGCGCCATCTATTTTAAGGGCTAGTTGCTTCGGAACACACTCCTTAGCGGATTTCGACTTCCATGATGACCGTCCTGCTGTTTTAAGCAACCAACGCCTTTCATGGTTTCTGAATGAGTTGTTAATTTGGGCACCGCAACATTACGTTTGGTTCATCCCACAGCGCCAGTTCTGCTTACCAAAAGTGGCCCACTGGGCACATTATATCATAACCTTTAACTTCATAACAAGAATGTTAAGGTTCTTACCCATTGAGAATAGGTTAAGATCGTTTCGACCCTAAGGCCTCTAATCATTCGCTTTACCAGATAAGATTATTTTATACAACAGTTAAATGCACCAGCTATCCTGAGGGAAACTTCGGAAGGAACCAGCTACTAGATGGTTCGATTGGTCTTTCGCCCCTATACTCAATTCTGACAATCGATTTGCACGTCAGAACTGTTTCGGTCTTCCATCAGGGTTTCCCCTGACTTCAACCTGATCAAGTATAGTTCACCATCTTTCGGGTCACAGCATATTTGCTCAAGGTACGTTCCAGTTAGAGGTATAAATAATATAAATATCATTACACATAACTATATAGAACGCCCCGGGATTGTGTAAATTAACTATAAATAGCTAAAAAACTAATCCCACTATTAGTCAAGTTAATTACGCTATTAGGTTTTTATCCCAACAACTTGCACATATGTTAGACTCCTTGGTCCGTGTTTCAAGACGGGTCCCGAAGGTATCCTGAATCTTTCGCATTGTTAATCATACAAGTGCATATAATAAACACAAAAATCAATGATAATCATGCCATTATATAATTCCGAAAAATTAACGCACTGTATTCATATAAATCTATCAGCACTTTATCAAATTAAAGACATTTATTTTATATTAAAATGCAAGCACTTTAATTTAAATAAACTTTTATCTAAAATTTTTTGATAAATTATTTTTAACTAATAGATTACAATGTCCTTATATGGAAAAAATGCACACTATTATTATAATATTGTTTAAATATTACAAGTCTAATGATGAATTTTTCCTAACAGATATTCAGGTTCATCGGGCTTAACCTCTAAGCCGTTTCACGTACTATTTAACTCTCTATTCACAGTTCATTTCAACTTTCCCTCACGGTACTTGCTTACTATCGGTCTCATGGTTATATTTAGTTTTAGATGGAGTTTACCACCCACTTAGTGCTGCACTATCAAGCAACACGACTCTTTGGAAACACCATCTAATAATCATTAACGTTATACGGGCCTGGCACCCTCTATGGGTAAATGGCCTCATTTAAGCAGGACTTAAATCGTTAATTTCTCATACTAGAATATTGATGTTCCATACACTGCATCTCACATTTGCCATATAGACAAAGTGACTTAGTGCTGAACTGATTTCTTTTCGCTCGCCGCTACGAAGAAAATCCTTGTTAGTTTCTTTTCCTCCCCTAATTAATATGCTTAAATTCAGGGGGTAGTCCCATATGAGTATTGAAATATACTATTTATTTTGAAGTTCCATATTATTACACAATAATGCTATTTTTCTCATCATTAATAAGAGGCAATTCTAGTTAAAAACAAGTAAGAAAAGTTCAGTCGAGCACGCCCGACCGTAAAATACTCTCTGCAATTTTTCGCGATTTAATTATTAAAATCGGTCTAGAGATATTACAATGTGTTGTACGTGTATTAAAACACGTTTAAACAAAAACAATCTAAGCATAATCACGCATACATCGGTTTGTCTGTATGGGAATACACATACGAAAGCCAATATATGATGCATATACATGTACATATGTATGTATGTGTGTATTCAGCGCGGCCAGCGACTGCGGAAACGAAAACATTCAAACATGTGCTTGTATGTTTCTGTCTCACTTGCACTCATACATGATATTGCATTCGTTTATCAATATTGCAACGCTTCTAGTTTTCTTGTTTATAGTGCGATTTCAATGCGCCTTTCAGGATAGTTTGATATAGTTAGTCTTCACACCAATTATAAATTACAATACTGTACTATATAAACAAATGCCAAAAAACGGAACGAAAGTTGAGAACAATTTTTATTAATTGTTGGAGAAAGGGGCGTGGCAGTCCAAAAATTTCAAATGTCAATGCATTTACGCTGTCACCAGGAACCTTCATACCAAAATTGGTAATCCTAGGTGTCATAGTTACAGAGATGTTCGCCCAAAACACCAATTTTTTCCGAGGTGTGTCTAGTTTTATGCTCATTGTGGGCGAATGGGGCGTGGCATCGAAAAAAAAAGATTCTTCTCGAACTTGTAGCTCTTACCATCTCTGAAATCTGTTTGTTCATACGGACGGACAGACCGACGGTCAGACGGACATGGCTATATCGACTCGGCTTGTGATGCTGATCAAGAATATATATACTTTATGGGGTCTGTCACGCCTCCTTCTTCCTGCTACATACATTTTCAAAAACCCAATATACTCTTGCAGAGAGTATAAAAATAGGAGATAAGGTGTTCTTAAAAAATGAAATAGGACATAAATTAGATCCTTACTTCATAGGACCACTTGAGGTCATATGAATAAAAGAAAGGGTTGGCATTATAATCAAAAATAGTAAAGGTAAGAAGCAAGGAGTCCATAAAGACATTAAAAATACATCATACAAAAAAAAAAAAAAAAAAAAAAAAATTATAATAGTTTAAAAATAAATTTATTTCTTGAACAAATAAAAATACTTTACATTTTTAATTAAAAAACAAGTAAGGAAAGTACAGTCGAGCACGCCCGACCGTAAAATACTCTCTGCATTTTTTTTCCCGATTAAATTATTAAAGTCGGTTTTGAGATATTAATATGTGTAGTACTTGCATTAAAACACGTTTAAACAAAAACAATCTAAGCATAATCAAACATACATCTATTTGTCTGTATGCGAATATACATACAAAAGACAATATATGATGCATATATGTGTGTGTGTATTCGGCGCGGCCAGCGACTGCGGGCAGCGCTGCCGCCACGCAGGCAGCGAAAACATTCGAACATGTGCTTGTATGTTTCTGTCTCGCTTGCACTCATACATTGATTGCATTCAGTTATCAATATTGTAACGCTTCTAGTTTTCTTGTTTATAGTCCGATTTTAATGCACCTTTCAGGATATTTTGATATAGTTAGTCTTCACACGAATTAGAAATTACAATACTGTACTATATTGACAAATGCCTAAAAACGGAACGAAACCTGAGAATTATTTTTAAAAATTGCGGGAAAAAGGGGCGTGGTAGTCCAAAATTTTATATGTCAGTGCATTTAGGATGTCGCTAGGAACATCCATTCCAAAATTGGTCATCCTAGGTGCCATAGTTACTGAGATATTCGCCGAAAACACTGATTTTTTCCGAGGTGTGTCTAGTTTTTGGCTCATTGTGGGCGAACGGGGCGTGGCATCGAAAAAAAAAAAGATTCATGTATTGACTGACTCAATGTGTGATCGACTGAGACCAAGCTCGAACTTGTAGCTCTTACCATCTCTGAAATCTGTTTGTTCATACGGACAGACAGACGGGCAGACAGACAGACAGACAGACAGACAGACGGTGAGACGGACATGGCTATATCGACTCGGCTTGTGATGCTGATCAAGAATATATATACTTTATGGGATCTGCCACGCCTCCTTCTGCCTGTTACATACATTTGCACAAACCCAATATACTCTTGCAGAGAGTATAAAAATAACATTTCTTTTATGCTAGACATTCCTCAGTATTTATTTGAATCGAATAAGGAAAATATAATTCTTCATATTTCTCTAACAAATATACAGAATAGAGAGGCATAGTAATTTAATTATTTTATTAATATTATGAATATATTATGTGATAATAGACTTTACAGTCTAACACACATATATTATCTAATAATATACCATATGCATAAAATTTATACAAATTTTGAGCAAATTATTTAGCATTGTCTTACAACCCTCAACCATATGTAGTCCAAGCAGCACTCTAAAATTAATTAAAGTACATAACAGCATGCACTGCGATATGCGTTCAAAATGTCGATGTTCATGTGTCCTGCAGTTCACACGATGAAGCACAGTTTGCTGCGTTCTTCATCGACCCGTGTCGATATCGAAGTTTTGTTTTATTTCATTACGTCACAATATATTTTATTGAAAGATATTAAAAATACACCATTTTACTGGCATATATCAATTCCTTCAATAAATTTTTTATACCTAAAAAATGTTGCGAAATGTCTTAGTCTTACATAATCAGTTATAATGCGATATATGACAATAAATTTATAATTTTACAAGCTTATGTTTTATAATCGACATATGTAACACATTAACCTGAACGCAGGTACAACATTGTAAGTTTAGGTTGTTGCGTTTATAATGTATGCGCATGTTAAACTGAACAATACATCTGTGCAACGCATGTATACTATGATACGTATACACGCAAGTTTTATTTATACAAGTTAAGCCTATCTGTACCGGGCCGGGTACAGACGGCGATGTTACCTAAGGTATGACATTTGATGAGTTGCTTCAATTATCCCCAGGATACACGTTGACTTCCTGTCCTCCAAGTGTACAAATAATAGTTCAACAATTTGTTTAATTCACGTAGTTTTATTATTTAAATTTGTTTAGGTTCTTATCAGAGAAGATACAATTGCAAACGTTGATTCTCCGCTCGGGTTAAACGAGTTCTGCCCAAGCCGGCCGGCTTGGGTTCACATCACACCTCTTGGCCACTAGCGTAGCCGCCGACGGTGCACATGCCGTTGGAGTCAGCAATTTGACTCCCCATGTTGTTGTTGTTGCTGCGTTGCGCAAGTGCCGGAAATCTGACTCTGCACTTGCGATCGTTGCCGGTCAGCTCTTGGCCGAAAAGTGTCGATGCAGCAAAATGGTGCGTCCGATACTGGGTCATCGACGGCGCGTGTGTCGTTGGCTCTGCGCGGGGTGTGGTGACGACGGGAATGGTAACGCGGCGGTCGTTGCCCGCGTAAACTCCCTTCCTCAGCGCAGGGGGCGCCGAGGTAGGAGAGAGTTTTGCTGGTGTTAACTCCTCCCCCTTCAAGTATCTGCGTCCCGCAGATTACTGGTGTTTCGCGGTGGTCGGTGATGTACTCTGAGCTTCTAACTCAGGTAAATCACCGCGGTGTTTTGGTATACCCTTCGTTGAAGTTATCTTCCTCCAGATGACGTACAGGCATGACATCAAGGTGGCAGCTACAAGTACTTCGACTACCGTGGAGAAGTAGATTTTTTGGGACATTCTCGACAACTTCCTCAAATTCTCCAGGCCAAAGTCATGCACGTACTCCAGTGATAGTTTGTATCCCGCAGCTGTTATTTTTGTTAATACAGCCGGCATGGCCATTATGTGGGTCGTTGAGTAACTGCTGAAATTCCTGTTCCCAATTGTGACGGTTTCGTTGGCGTACTGTATGACAAATGATCCCTCCAGGTGGTGCTCACCCGAAGTTCCACCAATGGTGCCGTTGAAGTTGGATATGAAGATGGTTCCATCGTCGACCAGTTCAACGATCTGCCGATCGTTCTTCAGGAAGTTGCATGTGGCATGGCCTCCCTTTAGCAACCGGGGAATGCACCCGTCTTCTTGTAGCTTTTGCAAATCCTTCTCCTGGCAAACCGTGGTGTTCCCAATCGATAAGCACTTTCCCAGTACAGCGTAGGTTTCCTGAGGGCTTACGGCAAGCTTTTTGGATTCCAAGACCACTTGCATTCCGTTGTTGACTACTGGGTAAAGCAGCATCAGCCGGTATCTCTCCTGCGTTACCTTGGGCATCGTCAGCACGTATAGAAGAGTCGTCCCATTGGTGAGGATTGATGGTCGCGAGAACTCGACTGCTTCCACCACGTTCTGATATGGGAGACTTTCCATTTCTTCAAGCAAGAGTTCAACTTCTTCCCGGTCGAGCAAGTTAGTATTGACGACAGAGGTTTTTGCCAGCTGGCATGCCCTTGTCACTTCGTCGATCTGATTGGCCAAAATTATCGATTTATGCAAGACCGTCGTTGCTGTGTGAGTTTCTCCATCGATGGCGTTCATTCTAGCGGTGACCTCGTTAAGCTTCCGTAGGGATTCGTGGGTCGCGTCGAACAACCTTGTGTTTATCCTGATCTGCTGGTTGCTGTTGCTCTTCACGTCGTCCTGTGACTGGAGAATAGCATTCCAGTCTGAAGCGTCTGGTGAGCCAGCGACCCATTTCCATGCTGATCCTAACCAGTCTATGGATCGTGGCCTGCGCGTCGTGGTCATCCTGGTGATTCCGTCCGCAGCCCTCTTGAGGTGATGATCCGCCAAGGCCCTGATCCTTTCGTCGCTAATCCTGGAAGCCTCTTCCGCAGTCCTCTCGATGCTCCGCTGAAACTCCTCCAGGTTGATAACATGAGCGAGTTTAAAAACTCCGTTTATGCGCCACACGATTCCTTGTTGCAGCGGGACGACGGGGGCATCATATCTGAAGATGTGAAGAGCTCTTGCGTAGTTGAGGACAACCACCCTTGGGATATAAGCGTTACTTATTTGTTTTATATTTTACTTATTCTACTGCGTACGTGTAAGTGTTTTTTTGTGTTTTCATATTTTTTGTGTTTTTATATTTTTTGGTGTGTTTTTTTATTATTTTTTTGTTTTTTGTGTGGTTTTTGTTTATAATGTTTAATGTGTTAATGTTCTTAATATACAGGGAGGTTGTGAAGCGTAACTTTTTATCTAAAAGTGGCAAAGTGTACTCAATTCTCTCCTTTAGTTTCTTAAATCTGATTTGTGGAAAATTTTCCCAGATTGGGTTTTAACTGTAACCCTCCTATCCTCTTGAACTTCCTCTGGCTTGAAGCGTTGTTTCTCCTTGCTTTTGATCTGCTTATTGGCAACATAGACCCTGTCGCCAGCGTCATATGACTGGGGGGTCGACCTAGTTCTATTCAATCTAGTGTTTGTCATAACCTGCCTATGTTGGAGCAAGCCTCGAATGTCTTCCTGCGTTTGTTGTTTGAAGTCTGTTAACCCTTGATAATTAATTCGGGAAGTGCGATCGAAAAAGATATCGACTGGCTTACGACCCGTTACCGAATGGACAGAGTTATTGTATCTGTCTACGGCTATGGGAATTAGTTCCTTAATTTTCAATGTAGGGTTGTCTTTCTTCAAACATCGGTATATCTCGAGGAACGTCGAGTGAAATCTTTCTACCTGGCCATTAACCTCACTTTTTTGCGTCGGGGTATAGTACACCTGTATCCCCAAAGACTGCAAATAGTTCAGAACGGTTGGACAAAGTAAGCGTCTTTCATTATCCGACACAAGAGTTTTTGGAGCCGTGAAATAATGGAGGACTTCTGTCAACCTTTCGCGCAGGTGAATTGCTGACTTAGATTCTACGGGGAAAAGTTTAGCAAATTTAGAAAATTTGTCTATGCAGCTTAGAAACTTTAGTTTCTCTAGCATGAATAGATCGACATGTAATATTTCGCACGGATATGCGGGAATTGGTGTCGGTTGTAGTTCCGGTTTGTTCGGGTGCCTCTCATACTTGTTTGTCTTGCAAACTTGGCAAGAAGAGACTTGTGTTTTTATACGGCTTGCCATCTTGGGAAAATAGAACTTTTCAAGGATTTGGATTTTCATTTCCTTAGAGTTCCTGTGCGCTCTAGAGTGTTCGTCACCTATTACCTTACAAATTTCCTCGTCATCATTCAAATCCACAGCTAATCGTTGCGTTATACGGATTTTATAATTAGTGAATGACTTCAAGCAGCATAGCTGTAGATATTGTAGGTATGCCTCAGGCATCTTAATACCGTTTATTATTAGCGGTTTTAAGCAAGACCTAAGGGTGATTTCTAGATTCCGCATTGAGTCACTGCCGATCGGTATTAAATGGCGAGTATACCCAGCGTGCGGGATTTCGCAAGCGTATTCTGACCTATTTGGGTCAAATATTAGCTGATTTCGGTAGACATTAAGTGGAACTTCGACATGCGGAATTAGGTCGGATGCGTCTTGTAGAGCGCTGTGGACTGTGGCCATTGAATCCGAACTATGTTCCGATGCCGTTGCTATGTTTGAACCTAGGTGGTTAACATGCGATGTGATTCGGGAGAGAGCGTCAGCTACGACGTTAGACTTCCCAGGTTTGTAAACTAGTTCACAATTGTATTCCTCTATGCGCGACTTCCAACGTTTTAACTTTGCATTGTAATTTCTGTTACTCAGGGCAAACGTTAAAGGTTGGTGATCCGTGTATATTTTGATGGATCTCGCCCCATAGAGGTACGATCGAAGGTTATCTAGAGCCCAAACTATTGCGAGCATTTCCTTCTCGTTGGTGGCGTAGTTTTCTTCCGTTTGATTTAACGAACGGGAGATATACGCGATTGGCCGGTCTTTGTTGCCGTCTTTCTGTGAAAGCACAGCACCGATGGCATAGTTGGAAGCGTCCGTTGTTAGGTGGAATGGTTTTTCGAAATCGGGGAAAGCTAGCACTTCTGATGACGAAAGGATAGTTTTCAGGTCCTCGAAGGCCTGTAAACCTTGTTCGTCAAGTTCGATCGGTATTTTCTTCGATTGAGATGCTTTTACTCTTGAATTCTCCCCTCGAGTAAGATTAGTCAAAGGTTTTGCAACCTTCGCGTAATCTTGAATAAACTTCCTATAATACGATGTCATCCCTAAGAAGCTTTTAAGTTCCTTTAAATTACACGGCGGTTTCATGGCCTTGATGGCCTCCACCTTTTTTTCATCAGCACGGATTCCGTCTGATGTAACTACATAACCTAGAAATTCTACTTGTGAGTGTAAAAAGTTAGATTTTTCTAGGTTCACCTGTAACCTTGCATCCCTTAGTTTATTGAATATTGCCCGAAGATTTTTCCAGTGGCTTTCATAATCTTTGCTGAAGACTATGATATCGTCTATGTAGACGTAACAAATCTTGCCGATGTGTTCTCTTAACACATCGTCAATCATTCTTTGGAAAACGGATGGGGGGTTTTTTAAACCAAAAGAGAGACGGAGGTATTCGTACTTTCCGTTCAAGGTTGAGAAAGCCGTTTTTTGTATGTCCGATTCCTTCATGTGAATCTGGTGAAACCCCGACGTTAAGTCGAGTGTCGTAAAGAGTTTGGCCTTGCCTAGGCTAGTCAATGTTGACGTTATATCAGGAATAGGGTAGGTATCGGAAATGGTGACCGCATTTAAGCGTTTGAAGTCTATCACCATCCGATACTGTTTTTCCCCATTTGGTTTTGGCTTCTTCGGCACAATCCACACTGGGGAGTTGTATGGACTATTGGACGGTCTTATTATACCATCGCGTAGTAACTCTTCAATTTGTTTCTCTACCTCCTCCCTCATACTAGCGGGATACGGGTAGCTTTTTGAGAATATTGGGTCAGATGTGTTCGTCCGAATTTCTGCCCTAACACTCGTCTCCACGGCCTCTCCGGGCGAAAGTGGCTCGAAGATTTCGGAGAATTCGTCGAGTAGTGTATTAAGGGTCTCCCTAACGACTTCCGAATGCTCTATTCCGAGAAGAGAATTAACATCATGCGAAGCCCTTGCCAAAAGAGGTATTTTGACTCCGGGTGCTATTTCGAGAAAGTCATTTTTCCTATCTATTAGGGCTTTTAAGGCTTTTAAGGTGTCATCACCTATGATACCATCAAAAGACACTAGACCCGGAAGTACGAAATATTTTGTCAATGTGTTGTTGCCAACGGATTGGAAAAACCGACCGGTAAGGCAATGAGTGATCTTAATATTTCATGCTGCCGATTGGACATCGAAGGGATTTTTGATGGGGGTGCTACCATCGGCTATCTTGGGGCTAATAAAGTTTTTGTTTGCACCAGTGTCTATTAAGAATTTTAGCTTAGCCCCGTCTTTGGTTCCATACCTTATGTATGGAACGCTAGAGAGGCGTCGCTCATAAAATTCGTCTCTTGCGCATTCCCCTCGATTACCTCGGGGCTACCCAGCTCTTCTGGCTGTGATGCACAGTTTAATTCGCTAGTATCCTCATTATGGTAGGTCTCCTCATAATAAGAGTCGTCCGCTGGATTTTGGCACGACTCATTGGGAGCGGACTCCGAAGAATATTCAGCCACATCTAAATTATACAACCTCTGGGCCTTGCGAAAGGGATTGGGGTTCGAGGAGGTACTTGGGCCACGCTTGAAACTAGCGTTGCCCTCCCCTTGCGCACTAAATCCTGACCGGTATGATTGTCTTGATTGGTTGCTTTCCATTTTTATGGCGGGACGAAAACCATGGGATCTTTGAGAAAACTGGGCGCTCCTAGGAGCGTAAGATTGGAAGGGTTGAGGATATCTAGGGACACCAGGGGGTCTGTAATTCACGTTAGGGGCCGAGAACTTGTCTACGTATGGGGTTGGGTATTTGGTCCCTTTCACGTTTTGCATATCTAGACAAATAGAATATGCTTCGGGCAAATTTCTAGGCCTGCGCACGATCAACCATTTTGAGATATCACCGTCCAATCCTCTAATAAAGACGTCTAGCGCTCTATCCCTAGCCGATTCTATCAAGGCGTTCATAACTTCTGGGGTGTGGTTCCCATTCATTAGATTGTTTAATATCAGAGAGAAATGATTGTTAACCTGCATGTAAAAGGCATCCAAGGGCCTTCCCCCTTGAGTCATTAAACTCCACTGATGCTCCAAAGTGCGAGTATCACGCTTATCCGCATAGTGGAGTGCCAAAATCCGTCTAATTTCTGGCCAATCGTCATTCTGTACATCGTACGCAACGAGTGCCTTGTCGGCGCTGCCGCGAATCTTTTGTCTAACATGCAGAACTATAGATCGGTACAGGGGCCTTTCCCTAATGATATCGTACTCCTTTAAAATGGCTTCGGCTTTGCTGATCCAAGACATGTAATCGTCAACCCTTCCTTCGAAAGGCTGCAATTCTTTTACATAGTCTGGCAAAATTGCCACCTGAGTCAGCTCATATTCGTTGCGCGCTCGTGTCAACGGTGCAGCTACGACAGCGACTGGGTTAGCGCTTGCCTGCGTGGACTCTATTTTTTCTACCTTTTCTCCTAACTGCTTGAGATGGTCCTTGAAGGTGACCATCTGACCAAGCACATTACTTAAGGTGGCCTCGAATCTCGTTAGGGTCTCCTTTATTTCCTCCATACTGACAATAAACAACAATCAAGCCACCAAAAACTCAAGAACACGGGACTGTGAAATTAAAATTCTATAAGTTTATAGTTTGAAAATTACAAAAATATTTGTTACAGATTCCTTTATTTATTTTACCGAGTACTTTATACAAAAAGAGGTAATCTTGTCTCACAATGCCTGTTCTTTAATTATTTTTATATTTTCGTACGCTTCACTCACCCCTTGTTACAAGATGTTCCTTTGGTGTTCTTGGCTATGCT
Organism: Drosophila acutilabella; assembly: GCA_035046005.1. NCBI lineage: Eukaryota > Metazoa > Arthropoda > Insecta > Diptera > Drosophilidae > Drosophila > Drosophila acutilabella. The sequence goes on from JAWNOK010000042.1 coordinate 2,153,706, forward strand.
GACACTCACAATAGGCAGATTCTAGAGATGACAAAAAACATTATGTTAGTATTCGGCTAAAATAGTTTTTTTGTCGTTTAAAATTTATTTGTGGGCAAGTGATTCTTTTTTTGTGCGGTGTGTTTGCTCTTTGTTTTGGCATTTGATGCCTGGTTTTTTCCATTTTCATTTTTTCTTTTCTTTCATTTTGCAACTTTGAAACTATTAACTCGGCACTGGGCACGGTGGTCCGTAGTACTCCTTTTTGGCTTCCGCCTACTAATGGTACGGATTCCCACACAACCCACTAGGCAACTCCTTCAGTGCGGTTAGCACTTGAGCGTTTCTAGCAAGCTGCCACACACCACTTTGTATGTTATATTTTCTTTTTTTTTAAAAGGGCTGCCGCTCGCAAACAAGTTGCCGCAGCGGTTTTCGTTTCTTTTTTTATTTTATATTTTAACCTTTTTAACGCTCGTGAATTTAAAGCTTGATTAGTTAAAAACAAGCAAATCACCGCCGCGTGTATGTTATTCTTTTATTTTAGATTGGCGTTTTGCACTCGTCAATACTACTCGACCGAGAAGATGACCGCAGTGGGTTGCCGTTCTTTTTTTTTATAGTAATTGTTTTGCGCTCGTGGATTATGCTCGCCACATTTAAGACGAACGTCACCACCGCAGCGGGTTAATTACTTGTTTATATTAGTTTCGTTGCACTTGTATTTTCATTTTTCTAAACACCGCACAATTCACATTTTTCATTTGCCACTTTTTATATGAGTATTTTTTGTTTTACATTTCTTTCTCTTTTTTTTTATTCACATTTTTTTATTTATTCTTAAAAGTTAAAAGGGTTCTTGCTTATGTTGAAGCAGAACTGCTCGGGCGCCAGTTAAGCCTATCTGTACCGGGCCGGGTACAGACGGCGATGTTACCTAAGGTATGACATTTGATGAGTTGCTTCAATTATCCCCAGGATACACGTTGACTTCCTGTCCTCCAAGTGTACAAATAATAGTTCAACAATTTGTTTAATTCACGTAGTTTTATTATTTAAATTTGTTTAGGTTCTTATCAGAGAAGATACAATTGCAAACGTTGATTCTCCGCTCGGGTTAAACGAGTTCTGCCCAAGCCGGCCGGCTTGGGTTCACATCACACCTCTTGGCCACTAGCGTAGCCGCCGACGGTGCACATGCCGTTGGAGTCAGCAATTTGACTCCCCATGTTGTTGTTGTTGCTGCGTTGCGCAAGTGCCGGAAATCTGACTCTGCACTTGCGATCGTTGCCGGTCAGCTCTTGGCCGAAAAGTGTCGATGCAGCAAAATGGTGCGTCCGATACTGGGTCATCGACGGCGCGTGTGTCGTTGGCCCTGCGCGGGGTGTGGTGACGATGGGAATGGTAACGCGGCGGTCGTTGCCCGCGTAAACTCCCTTCCTCAGCGCAGGGGGCGCCGAGGTAGGAGAGAGTTTTGCTGGTGTTAACTTACATATTTCGTACAAAAATGTAATAAAATTGACATTAAAAACTTTATAGTTCTTTATTAAAAAGAGTATAAAATTTTATATTTTTAACGGTTGAAACATTATACAATAATGATCCTTCCGCAGGTTCACCTACGGAAAACTTGTTACGACTTTTACTTCCTCTAAATAATCAAGTTCGGTCAACTTTTGCGAAACAGCCGCAACACACAAGGCGTCACAGTGATCACGTCCGGAGACCTCACTAAATAATTTAATCGGTAGTAGCGACGGGCGGTGTGTACAAAGGGCAGGGACGTAATCAATGCGAGTTAATGACTCCCACTTACTGGGAATTCCAAGTTCATGTGAACAGTTTCAGTTCACAATCCCAAGCATGAAAGTGGCTCAGCGGTTTACCCGGACGTCTCGGTCTAGGAAATACACGTTGATACTTTCATTGTAGCGTGCAGCCCAGGACATCTAATGGTATCACAGACCTGTTGTTGCTAAATCTCATTATTGCTAGACGCAATTTGTCGATTTAAGAAGCTAGTGTCCTTATAATGGGACAAACCAACATGTACGGCTCCACTTATATAAACACATTTAAACACAATAAACATTTTACTGCCACCACGAATGAAGGCTATATAAGCTTCAACACCATAATCCTGAAGATATCTATTTAATATATCTGAGTCTCGTTCGTTATCGGAATTAACCAGAAATTTTTGAAATGTAAGGCTTCTGTCTAAATAAACACCAAGGTATTTGTAACTATCATAATGTTCCATGTGCTGTTGCTGAAGAGATATAATTGGACAGTAGCCTGGTCGTAAAGCATAGGTTACATTAGCACATTTGCTAGCATTAATTCCAATATTCCAGGACACAGCCCATTCCTCAAATGCGTTAAGATAATTTTGAAGTAACCTAGCAGCCTCTTGCAACGAAGTACATCTTGTCAATATTGCTGTGTCATCCGCAAATGTAGCAATTAAAAAATTTTCAGGATTTTGATTGAATAATGTAGGTCCAGTAGGCATATCATGCGTAAATAATGAATAAAGGATTGGCCCCAGAACAATGCCTTGTGGAACTCCAGCACTAATGTTACGTATAGAGGACTCCACAACAGACGATACCACTCAGAACGTCCTGTTTGCTAGGTAGCCGCGCATTATTGTGTACAGTTGCGGCGGAAGTATACTCTTCAACTTACACAAGAGCCCATCATGCCATACCCGATCATTCCATACCACCAAGATCTGTACCAATGGCGGCTCCATGCAGGCTTACGCCAAACACTTCTATGCACACCATTTTATCTTCCTACTCACTAAAGTTTCAAAATTTATATTACAAGTAATATAAATCATCTACTTTAGCGGTAATGCATAGGTATACAACTTAAGCGCCATCTATTTTAAGGGCTAGTTGCTTCGGAACACACTCCTTAGCGGATTTCGACTTCCATGATGACCGTCCTGCTGTTTTAAGCAACCAACGCCTTTCATGGTTTCTGAATGAGTTGTTAATTTGGGCACCGCAACATTACGTTTGGTTCATCCCACAGCGCCAGTTCTGCTTACCAAAAGTGGCCCACTGGGCACATTATATCATAACCTTTAACTTCATAACAAGAATGTTAAGGTTCTTACCCATTTAAAGTTTGAGAATAGGTTAAGATCGTTTCGACCCTAAGGCCTCTAATCATTCGCTTTACCAGATAAGATTATTTTATACAACAGTTAAATGCACCAGCTATCCTGAGGGAAACTTCGGAAGGAACCAGCTACTAGATGGTTCGATTGGTCTTTCGCCCCTATACTCAATTCTGACAATCGATTTGCACGTCAGAACTGTTTCGGTCTTCCATCAGGGTTTCCCCTGACTTCAACCTGATCAAGTATAGTTCACCATCTTTCGGGTCACAGCATATTTGCTCAAGGTACGTTCCAGTTAGAGGTATAAATAATATAAATATCATTACACATAACTATATAGAACGCCCCGGGATTGTGTAAATTAACTATAAATAGCTAAAAAACTAATCCCACTATTAGTCAAGTTAATTACGCTATTAGGTTTTTATCCCAACAACTTGCACATATGTTAGACTCCTTGGTCCGTGTTTCAAGACGGGTCCCGAAGGTATCCTGAATCTTTCGCATTGTTAATCATACAAGTGCATATAATAAACACAAAAATCAATGATAATCATGCCATTATATAATTCCGAAAAATTAACGCACTGTATTCATATAAATCTATCAGCTTTTTATCAAATTAAAGACATTTATTTTATATTAAAATGCAAGCACTTTAATTTAAATAAACTTTTATCTAAAATTTTTTGATAAATTATTTTTAACTAATAGATTACAATGTCCTTATATGGAAAAAATTCACACTATTATTATAATATTGTTTAAATATTACAAGTCTAATGATGAATTTTCCCTAACAGATATTCAGGTTCATCGGGCTTAACCTCTAAGCCGTTTCACGTACTATTTAACTCTCTATTCACAGTTCATTTCAACTTTCCCTCACGGTACTTGCTTACTATCGGTCTCATGGTTATATTTAGTTTTAGATGGAGTTTACCACCCACTTAGTGCTGCACTATCAAGCAACACGACTCTTTGGAAACACCATCTAATAATCATTAACGTTATACGGGCCTGGCACCCTCTATGGGTAAATGGCCTCATTTAAGCAGGACTTAAATCGTTAATTTCTCATACTAGAATATTGATGTTCCATACACTGCATCTCACATTTGCCATATAGACAAAGTGACTTAGTGCTGAACTGATTTCTTTTCGCTCGCCGCTACGAAGAAAATCCTTGTTAGTTTCTTTTCCTCCCCTAATTAATATGCTTAAATTCAGGGGGTAGTCCCATATGAGTATTGAAATATACTATTTATTTTGAAGTTCCATATTATTACACAATAATGCTATTTTTCTCATCATTAATAAGAGGCAATTCTAGTTAAAAACAAGTAAAAAAAGTTCAGTCGAGCACGCCCGACCGTAAAATACTCTCTGCAATTTTTCGCGATTTAATTATTAAAATCGGTCTAGAGATATTACAATGTGTTGTACGTGTATTAAAACACGTTTAAACAAAAACAATCTAAGCATAATCACGCATACATCGGTTTGTCTGTATGGGAATACACATACGAAAGCCAATATATGATGCATATACATGTACATATGTATGTATGTGTGTATTCAGCGCGGCCAGCGACTGCGGAAACGAAAACATTCAAACATGTGCTTGTATGTTTCTGTCTCACTTGCACTCATACATGATATTGCATTCGTTTATCAATATTGCAACGCTTCTAGTTTTCTTGTTTATAGTGCGATTTCAATGCGCCTTTCAGGATAGTTTGATATAGTTAGTCTTCACACCAATTATAAATTACAATACTGTACTATATAAACAAATGCCAAAAAACGGAACGAAAGTTGAGAACAATTTTTATTAATTGTTGGAGAAAGGGGCGTGGCAGTCCAAAAATTTCAAATGTCAATGCATTTACGCTGTCACCAGGAACCTTCATACCAAAATTGGTAATCCTAGGTGTCATAGTTACAGAGATGTTCGCCCAAAACACCAATTTTTTCCGAGGTGTGTCTAGTTTTATGCTCATTGTGGGCGAATGGGGCGTGGCATCGAAAAAAAAGATTCTTCTCGAACTTGTAGCTCTTACCATCTCTGAAATCTGTTTGTTCATACGGACGGACAGACCGACGGTCAGACGGACATGGCTATATCGACTCGGCTTGTGATGCTGATCAAGAATATATATACTTTATGGGGTCTGTCACGCCTCCTTCTTCCTGCTACATACATTTTCAAAAACCCAATATACTCTTGCAGAGAGTATAAAAATAGGAGATAAGGTGTTCTTAAAAAATGAAATAGGACATAAATTAGATCCTTACTTCATAGGACCACTTGAGGTCATATGAATAAAAGAAAGGGTTGGCATTATAATCAAAAATAGTAAAGGTAAGAAGCAAGGAGTCCATAAAGACATTAAAAATACATCATACAAAAAAAAAAAAAAAAAAAATTATAATAGTTTAAAAATAAATTTATTTCTTGAACAAATAAAAATACTTTACATTTTTAATTAAAAAACAAGTAAGGAAAGTACAGTCGAGCACGCCCGACCGTAAAATACTCTCTGCATTTTTTTCCCGATTAAATTATTAAAGTCGGTTTTGAGATATTAATATGTGTAGTACTTGCATTAAAACACGTTTAAACAAAAACAATCTAAGCATAATCAAACATACATCTATTTGTCTGTATGCGAATATACATACAAAAGACAATATATGATGCATATATGTGTGTGTGTATTCGGCGCGGCCAGCGACTGCGGGCAGCGCTGCCGCCACGCAGGCAGCGAAAACATTCGAACATGTGCTTGTATGTTTCTGTCTCGCTTGCACTCATACATTGATTGCATTCAGTTATCAATATTGTAACGCTTCTAGTTTTCTTGTTTATAGTCCGATTTTAATGCACCTTCCAGGATATTTTGATATAGTTAGTCTTCACACGAATTAGAAATTACAATACTGTACTATATTGACAAATGCCTAAAAACGGAACGAAACCTGAGAATTATTTTTAAAAATTGCGGGAAAAAGGGGCGTGGTAGTCCAAAATTTTATATGTCAGTGCATTTAGGATGTCGCTAGGAACATCCATTCCAAAATTGGTCATCCTAGGTGCCATAGTTACTGAGATATTCGCCGAAAACACTGATTTTTTCCGAGGTGTGTCTAGTTTTTGGCTCATTGTGGGCGAACGGGGCGTGGCATCGAAAAAAAAAAGATTCTTGTATTGACTGACTCAATGTGTGATCGACTGAGACCAAGCTCGAACTTGTAGCTCTTACCATCTCTGAAATCTGTTTGTTCATACGGACAGACAGACGGGCAGACAGACAGACAGACAGACAGACAGACGGTGAGACGGACATGGCTATATCGACTCGGCTTGTGATGCTGATCAAGAATATATATACTTTATGGGATCTGCCACGCCTCCTTCTGCCTGTTACATACATTTGCACAAACCCAATATACTCTTGCAGAGAGTATAAAAATAACATTTCTTTTATGCTAGACATTCCTCAGTATTTATTTGAATCGAATAAGGAAAATATAATTCTTCATATTTCTCTAACAAATATACAGAATAGAGAGGCATAGTAATTTCATTATTTTATTAATATTATGAATATATTATGTGATAATAGACTTTACAGTCTAACACACATATATTATCTAATAATATACCATATGCATAAAATTTATACAAATTTTGAGCAAATTATTTAGCATTGTCTTACAACCCTCAACCATATGTAGTCCAAGCAGCACTCTAAAATTAATTAAAGTACATAACAGCATGCACTGCGATATGCGTTCAAAATGTCGATGTTCATGTGTCCTGCAGTTCACACGATGAAGCACAGTTTGCTGCGTTCTTCATCGACCCGTGTCGATATCGAAGTTTTGTTTTATTTCATTACGTCACAATATATTTTATTGAAAGATATTAAAAATACACCATTTTACTGGCATATATCAATTCCTTCAATAAATTTTTTATACCTAAAAAATGTTGCGAAATGTCTTAGTCTTACATAATCAGTTATAATGCGATATATGACAATAAATTTATAATTTTACAAGCTTATGTTTTATAATCGACATATGTAACACATTAACCTGAACGCAGGTACAACATTGTAAGTTTAGGTTGTTGCGTTTATAATGTATGCGCATGTTAAACTGAACAATACATCTGTGCAACGCATGTATACTATGATACGTATACACGCAAGTTTTATTTATACATATTTCGTAGAAAAATGTAATAAAATTGACATTAAAAACTTTATAGTTCTTTATTAAAAAGAGTATAAAATTTTATATTTTTAACGGTTGAAACATTATACAATAATGATCCTTCCACAGGTTCACCTACGGAAAACTTGTTACGACTTTAACTTCCTCTAAATAATCAAGTTCGGTCAACTTTTGCGAAACAGCCGCAACACACAAGGCGTCACAGTGATCACGTCCGGAGACCTCACTAAATAATTTAATCGGTAGTAGCGACGGGCGGTGTGTACAAAGGGCAGGGACGTAATCAATGCGAGTTAATGACTCCCACTTACTGGGAATTCCAAGTTCATGTGAACAGTTTCAGTTCACAATCCCAAGCATGAAAGTGGCTCAGCGGTTTACCCGGACGTCTCGGTCTAGGAAATACACGTTGATACTTTCATTGTAGCGTGCAGCCCAGGACATCTAATGGTATCACAGACCTGTTGTTGCTAAATCTCATTATTGCTAGACGCAATTTGTCGATTTAAGAAGCTAGTGTCCTTATAATGGGACAAACCAACATGTACGGCTCCACTTATATAAACACATTCAAACACAATAAACATTTTACTGCCACCACGAATGAAGGCTATATAAGCTTCAACACCATAATCCTGAAGATATCTATTTAATATATCTGAGTCTCGTTCGTTATCGGAATTAACCAGACAAATCACTCCACGAACTAAGAACGGCCATGCACCACCACCCATAGATTCGAGAAAGAGCTATCAATCTGTCTTACACACTTATGTTCGGACCTGGTAAGTTTTCCCGTGTTGAGTCAAATTAAGCCGCAGGCTCCACTCATGGTGGTGCCCTTCCGTCAATTCCTTTAAGTTTCAGCTTTGCAACCATACTTCCCCCGGAGCCCAAAAGCTTTGGTTTCCCGGGAAGCGACTGAGAGAGCCATAAAAGTAGCTACACCCAATTGCTAGCTGGCATCGTTTATGGTTAGAACTAGGGCGGTATCTGATCGCCTTCGAACCTCTAACTCTCGTTCTTGATTAATGAAAACATCTTTGGCAAATGCTTTCGCTTAAGTTAGTCTTACGACGGTCCAAGAATTTCACCTCTCGCGTCGTAATACTAATGCCCCCAAACTGCTTCTATTAATCATTACCTCTTGATCTGAAAACCAATGAAAACAGAACAGAGGTCTTATTTCATTATACCATGCACAGAATATTCAGGCATTTGAATATTCAGAATATTTAGGAATATATAAAAAAATAAAAGTATTTAAATACATATAAGAACTCCACCGGTAATACGCTTACATACATAAAGGCATAGTACAAACTACAATTGTAAGTTGCACTACCCGTATGAAGCACAAGTTTAACTACGAACGTTTTAACCGCAACAACTTTAATATACGCTATTGGAGCTGGAATTACCGCGGCTGCTGGCATCAGACTTGCCCTCCAATATGTCTTTGTTAAAGGATTTAAAGTGTACTCATCCCAATTACAGGGCCTCGGATATGAGTTCTGTATTGTTATTTTTCATCACTACCTCCCCGAGCTGGGAGTGGGTAATTTACGCGCCTGCTGCCTTCCTTAGATGTGGTAGCCGTTTCTCAGGCTCCCTCTCCGGAATCGAACCCTGATTCCCCGTTACCCGTTGAAACCATGGTAGTCCTAGATACTACCATCAAAAGTTGATAGGGCAGACATTTGAAAGATCTGTCGTCGGTACAAGACCATACGATCTGCATGTTATCTAGAGTTCAACCAGTGTAACGATCTTGCGATCGCTTGGTCTAAGCCTAATAAAAGCACACGTTCCAAAAGGTCCGTGTTTTAATTGCATGTAAAAGCTTGTAAGGAAGCGTTGTAGCCAGGGTACAGATCTCAGTCTGCCCAGGGCTCGAATCTTACAAGAAATTTGTAAGATTCGCGGAGACGCTGCAGACGGAGAAAACGTGCCAACGGGGATAAGCTGCAACTCTAGGAGCGCCGTAGAGTCGCTGCCGTTCTCGAGCAACGGAAAGTAACGGGAGTAGGGATATGGCCAACGAAAATTCACTAATTCTACTCGCCCAGCCCACTAACAACGCGTGGCCGGTTTTCCTTTTCTTTTCTCTCTTTTAATTTATGTTCTTTCTTTTGCACAATCTATTCTTTCCCTGTCGTCGCACTGGCCCAAACGGTTCTCTACTCACGGTTTCCTTTTTCATTGTTCTCGTCGTTCGCGTCCGACTCGTTCGCTGGTTGATCGCAAAGTGCCGGCAGCGCTCTCGATCTCACAGCGTTGAAGCTGCCTTGACACAACTCCACCACCAAAGCTGTCTCTTCGCCACAGAGCTTTCGTTCAGAGTTGCATTAAGCCGCTCCTTACGCTCCTGACAGAGGGCGCTGCAGGCCTCGCCTAACTCCTATCGATAAATATATAATTACAACTATGTAAGGTGGGATTAAGGGCCCCTCCTTACAAGCTCTAGAATTACCACAGTTATCCAAGTAATTGTTAACGATCTAAGGAACCATAACTGATATAATGAGCCTTTTGCGGTTTCACTTTTAATTCGTGTGTACTTAGACATGCATGGCTTAATGTTTGAGACAAGCATATAACTACTGGCAGGATCAACCAGAATAATGTTATTTTTATACTCTCTGCAAGAGTATATTGGGTTTGTGCAAATGTATGTAACAGGCAGAAGGAGGCGTGGCAGACCCCATAAAGTATACATATTCTTGATCAGCATCACAAGCCAAGTCGATATAGCCATGTCCGTCTGTCCGTATGAACAAACAGATTTCAGAGATGGTAAGAGCTACAAGTTCGAGCTTGGTCTCAATCGATCACATATTTAGTCAGTCAATAAAGAATCTTTTTTTTCCGATGCCACGCCCCATTCGCCCACAATGAGCAAAAAACCAGACACACCTCGGAAAAAATCAGTGTTTTCGGCGAATATCGCAGTAACTATGGCACCTAGGATCACCAATTTTACTATGGAGGTTCCTAGAGACTGAATAAATCTCATGCCATCAGGGGGCTGCCACGCCCCTTTACCCATAGGAACTAAAAAACTATTCAAATTTTAATACGTTTTTAAGGCAATTCTTCTTATCGTAGAGTATTCCAATTTATAATTCGTGTGGAGACTAATTATATCAAACTATCCTGAAAGGTGCATTAAAATCGGACTATAAACAAGAAAACTAGAAGCGTTACAATATTGATAACTATTCGAGTTAGAGTTTATTCGAGACTGAAAAATATATATGCTGCAAGCGCAGGCAGCCGAACTTAAGCATAAAAAGGAATTGGATAAACGTTCCGTTATGATTCCAATGAACAGAACTAGCGAATTATGACTCAAAGAGTTGGACATTCAGCGGTGTGTACATAAATATTTCAACACTCCTTCTCAACGCGATGTCTACTTTACAAAAATTAAAGAATTTAAACTAGTCCTAACATTTCTCTGAACTTTACAGGCTTTGTCTTACATAAGTTTTTAGTTAGGATATCTGATGTCATATTATTCGTGGGAACGTACTTTATATTAATTACATTATTTTTATACATTTCCCGTACAAAATGATACTTTATTTCGATGTGCTTGCTACGTGAATAAAATTTAGAATCTTTAGCAAGGCACTGTGCGCTTTGGTTATCGTTATATATCATTAATTTTAACATCGGCTCGAATCCCATCTCGTGGATCAGCTTTCTTAGGTATACAGCTTCTTTGGTGGCTGTAGAAAGTGCTACGTATTCTGCCTCCATGCTGCTGAGGGCGACAAGGCTTTGCTTCTTTGATTCCCATGAGACTGCTGCTCCAGCCATGAAGAATGACCAACCCGTGAAATACTTCCGATCGCTGCTATCGCCAGCCCAGTCGGCATCAACAAAACAATGGATAGGCACACCTGTTTTGTTGTAGCACAATCGCATCTCTGAGGTACCCTTTAAGTATCTCAACACCCGCTTTGCAGCAACCTCATGCTCCTTGTGCGGATCTGCATTTCTCTGCGCCAGCTTAGCCACAGAATGTATTATATCTGGTCGTGTCGTCAGCGCCAAATATAATAAGAACCCGATGAGAGATTGGTAGCGTGTCTTGTCCACCTGCTCACAGCCAACATCGTCGCATTTTGTCTGGAAGCCAACTTCTAACGGTGTTGTGATTGCCTTACAGTCTTGCATTCCTCCTTTAAGAGACCCTCGATGTATTGATTATGGCCAATGGATACGCCACCCGTTTTGTCATCTCTCTCGATTTCCATGCCTAGGAAATGCTGCAGCTTGCCGCCATCAACTACGTCAAATTTATTTGATATAAGTTGCTTTATGTGGGCCATGTCTTCTTCTCTGGTACATGCAAGTATAAAATCGTCAACATATACAACAATTATATTTAAATACCCTTTAATTGTATTGGTGTATATGCACGGCTCGCTCGCACATGGGACGAAACCAATCTCCAGCAAAGTACTCTCCAGTTTTTGGTTCCATTCACGGCCACTCTGCTTTAGACCGTACAACGATTTGTTTAGTTTCAGCACGCGTTTGGGATGATCTGCATCAATGAAGCCCTCCGGCTGTCGCATATATACGTCGTCGTGTAGCTCGCTGTTAAGATACGCTGCTGAGACGTCCATTTGGTGCAAGTGCATCTCGTGCTCGACAGCCAACGCAATCACTAGGCTGATTGACGAATAACGTGCCACTGGAGAAAAAGTTTCCTCGTAGTTTACACCATACTGCTGCCCGCACCCTTTTGCGACCAATCGTGTCTTAAAGCGCTGCACGACGCCATACTGATCACGCTTGGTTGTAAAAACCCATTTACATCCGATTACTTTTTCACCTGCTGTAAGGTCGATCAGGGTCCAAGTTTTGATGTTCTTCAGATGATCATACTCTTTCTGCATTGCTGTATTTCAGTTCTCCGATTGCTGCAAGTTGTAAAAACCCATTTACATCCGATTACTTTTTCACCTGCTGGAAGGTCGACCAGGGTCCAAGTTTTGACGTTCTTCAGATGATCATACTCTTTCTGCATTGCTGTATTCCAGTTCTCCGATTGCTGCGAGTTGAGTGCCTCTTTTACGCTGGTAGGCACATTTATGTCTTTAACATCTAGTACATTTAGCATATTGTACTCTTTTCGTGGGCGACCTGGACGCCCATTGTGAACAATCCTTGGCCTGCCTGGCCCTCTTCTGGCTGTGGTTTCCTCCTGTTCAGCATTCTCTTCATCATTAGATTCGCTGGCTCCATGGACTGTTGGGCCTTGGATGTTATCAACAGTATCCTTATGATCGTCAGTGTGCTTGTTTTCACCTGATTCAAACACCAACGAAACGGACTCACTTGATATTTTCTCGTGTTCCGAATCCAATACAAACTTGTGCTCCAAAAACACAACATCTCTAGAAACTGTAACACATCTTTTAGCAGGATTGTACAAGCGATAAGCTTTTGCAGTTTCGGAATAGCCGACCAAAATGTGTTGCAATCCCTTTTGCGCAAACTTTTTCTTGTGTGTTTTATCTAGAACAATCGCTCTCATGCCAAATATTTTTAGGTGGGAAACGCTCGGTTTTTTCCCATACCATTCCTCATACGGTGTTTTTCCGGACAAACTTGCAGTTTCAGCTCTATTGCGTAGGTATGCCGCTGTCATTATGGCCTCACCCCATAAGCTTTCACTTACTCCAGCGTGAACCAGCATACTGCGCGCCATCTCCACTAAGGTTCTGTTGGCGCGTTCCGCCACACCATTTTGCTGCGGAGTGTGGGGAACCGTAAGTTGCCTTTTTATACCGTACTATAAGTAATTTTCAAACGCGCCGCTAAGGTACTCACGCCCATTGTCGCTTCTGACAGCTTTAATCTGTTTTCCGGATTGATTTTCTACCAACGTTTTAAAGTCTTTAAATTTTTCGAAAATTTCGTCTCTCGTTTTCAACATGTATACCGATACATAGCGCGATTTATCATCAATAAACGTGGCGAAATACCGTGCTCCACCTTGGGATTGTGTTGGCATAGGGCCACAAATGTCAGTGTGGATTAAGCCCAGCACATCTTCGGAGCGATTTTCCGACGCTTTCGGGAATTTCTTGACGCAAATCTTACATTTCGCACACGTCTCACATACAAAGTCATTAATGTTGCACGCACTAGCTCGAAGACCATAAACCATGTCTTGTTTTATCATTTTATTCAAGCTGTCAAAATTTAAATGCCCGAACCGATCGTGCCATTTAATCAGCTTATTTAAATTTGTATTTGCGACGAATGCTCTTTTTATTTTATTTTTAAACAAAAACAAATCACTTTCTTTATCTGCAACCATTAATATTTCGTTATTACTGTCTTTAACATACGCTTTGTTTTTAACAAAATTTACTTTAAAACCATTTTCCGTTGCTTTTGATACTGATATAAAATTGCATTGTAAGCCGTTTACATATAATACGTCGACTAATTCGAACGTACCTTTTTGTCCGTTTAACACCACTGTTACTAAACCTTCGGCTTCTATGTAATTTTCGCCCGCTAATTTTATTTTTTCTTTGTGCTCACGGATACATGTGAACATTGATTTGTTCGCACACAAATGAGCTGTAGCTCCGCTATCTACACACCATGCATCTCTCGCCAATTCGTTTTTAGTTCCAGAAGCAGCAAACACCAAAAATGCCTTTTTATTACTCTCTTCGCGCGGTTTCGTTTTCTCTTTCGATCTGCACTTTGCCGCTATATGCCCGGGACTGCCACACGACCAACACTCCAAGTTTTTTCCGTCTCTTTTCGGTTTGTCCTTTTTACCGTTATCTTGCCGCGACACGAACATTTTCTGCTCAAATTTTTCCGCTACTTCGCCAATTTTGCGCCTCTCTCCTTCTTCAAGTAATTTGATTTTTAGGACGCTAAGCGACGGCATCGAATCTCGCGACTCTATGGCGACAACGAAATTTTCGAATTCGTCACTTAAACTTGCAAGCAAAATTATTGCGAGCATTTCATCGGGCACGTGTGACTGGATTTCACATAATTTTTCTACGAGATCAGAGAAATTATTTAAATGTTCACGAATGCTTTCCGAACTTGCGTTTTCAAATATAGCAATTGCTTGAAAAGCTGTATTTTTCGCGTCGGACCCGAGGGTATATGAATTTCAGCTAATTTTTTCCAAGCTTCACTTGCTGTCTTACAGTGCTTAACATAGTTAATTTGCGATGGTTTAAGGCACAACAATATACTTGCGAGAGCTTTCTTGTCTTTACTGTCTACCAACGCTAATTGTTCAGGTGTATCATTTTCGTTTTTTATTAAACGTTCAGAAGTCGCCGCCCACAAGTCAGAATGGATTAAGAGATTAAGTTTTCACCATCGAGTTTCTCAATTGCGAATTGCGAACTCATTTTGCACAAATTAATTAATATCCGATATTAATTAACAAAACCGAATCTCGACCAATCTTTCCGACTAACATGCCCAATTTCCGCAGTCCTGGGCCCATAACCTATTCGAGTTAGAGTTTATTCGAGACTGAAAAATATATATGCTGCAAGCGCAGGCAGCCGAACTTAAGCATAAAAAGGAATTGGATAAACGTTCCGTTATGATTCCAATGAACAGAACTAGCGAATTATGACTCAAAGAGTTGGACGTTCAGCGGTGTGTACATAAATATTTCAACAATAACTGAATGCAATATCATGTATGAGTGCAAGCGAGATACAAGCACTTAAGCGGCAGCTCAGCCGTATTCGTATATATGTATGAGTGCAAGCGAGACAGAAATATACAAGCACATGTTCGAATGTTTTCGCTGCCTGTGTGGCGGCAGCGCTGCCCACAGTCGCTGGCCGCGCGGAATACACACATACATACATACATACATGTACATGCATCATATGTTGTCTGTCGTATGTGTATTCGCATACAAACAGATGTGTGTTTGATTATGCTTAGATTGTTTTTGTTTCAAAGTGTTTTAATGCAAGTACTTCACACTGTAATATCTCTAGACCGATTTTAATAACGTAATCGGGAAAAATGCAGAGAGTATATTACGGTCGGGCGTGCTCGACTGTACTTTTCTTACTTGTCTTTATGTGAAAAGTATATATTCTATTATTTATATTTTTTATATTATATTTTGACAATAAATTGACAATTTACATAAGATGAATAGACATGTAATAATTATATATTAAATAAAACCTTTAAACATAATACAATAAATACTATGTTTAAAGTTAAGCTGCAATATTTCAGACTATTGCATATGCCCCGTATAGAGAAAAGGATAACACTTGTTCGAGCACGTATGCCTACCAATTTTCTATTCGGGTTAAATACTGCTTTTATATAAGCATAAGCACATTAAATACATACAACGTATAAAAGTATTTATTACGACCAACCAACGTTGGCAACAATTTTATGTTATGTATATATAAAATATATTTATATATATATTTCTTACATTTTGAAAAGAAATTCCTCCACGATAAAATGGAAACATATTAAATATATATAAGCCAAATATAATAAATATATTTAAACAAATATTTTTTGGCTTATTCCGACTATTTATCTAATATTGTAAGTTATCGCAGCCAAGCGTTCTAAGACGACAACGATTTTTTATCTACAATACTTTGGGAATTATGTTATGCTTATCTGAAATCACATAGATGAGCACACACTGCTCACCATGTGTAGGTTTTGTGACACGTTTTCTCGAAATCGGTCACTTTATTTAAGCCTTTCCCTGATTTTATAATTTTGCATGCATTATATTAATAATGCACTATAAAACTTCATTTTTTTGCACCATATTTTTTAAATCACCATGCCGGCAAGATATTGCACCACAGTCATTGATAATTTTAATATTCAATTTTTTTCTCATATGACATATCTCGCGCGACACCACTCCCTATATAGGTTTTGTGACACGTTTTCTCGAAAATGGTCGGTTTTCTCTAGACCGCGCCTTAGCATGTGTGATTATCAACATATTGCAGATGTATTTTCATATGACAATATCATATCGCACCGCTATGATTTCGCACTGCCATACTTTATAATTTTTCCGACTTTTTTTTCAAGTCATATAAAATAATTTCATATGACAATATCATATCGAACCGCTATGATATCGCAATGCCATACTTTGTAATTTTTCCAAATTTTTTTTTTCAAGTCATATAAAATAATTTCATATGACAATATCATATCGCACCGCTATGATATCGCACTGCCATACTTTATAATGCCCCCAACTTGCTACAATCACGAACAGTTTATAGTTGTGTCATGTTGTTTTATGTATGTTTGCCACATTAAGCTAGAAATAGTCTATAAGAGAATGTTATATTATATACGCCCACCGGTATAATTTGCTTTGTTTAATTTGCTATTAAAATTTTTATATTACAACAATATGTTGAAACAATATATTTAATTTAAGCCACTTGTATAAGAAATAGTATATAATTGTGTTATGATATATTATAATTGCCACATTAAATTAATCGAACAGTTTTTAAAGCCATTAATATAGTCTAGCAAATGTTCTACAAATTTATTTGCCTTTATCTAACTTGTAATGGTTTAGAAGCCATACAATGCAAATTGCCCCATATTTATCATTGCAGTCCAGCACGGATACGACCTTAGCGGCGTTCAGGCATAATCCAACGGACGTAGCGTCATACCACTGTGCGCTCGAACAAGTATTGTGCCATTGGTCTATACCTGCTGTTCCTCTCGTACTACGCAGGAATGCTGTCGCAACAACGTTTTGTCATTAGTAGGGTAAAACTAACCTGTCTCACGACGGTCTAAACCCAGCTCACGTTCCCTTGCATGGGAGAACAATCCAACGCTTGGTGGATTTTGCTTCACAATGATAGGAAGAGCCGACATCGAAGGATCAAAGAGCGACGTCGCTAAGAACGCTTGGCCGCCACAAGCCAGTTATTCCTATGGTAACTTTTCTGACACCTCTTGTTAAAAACTCTTTTAACAAAAAGGCTCGACAGGCCGAGCTTTTGCTGTCCCTGTGTGTACTTAACACCTAGATCAAGTCAGCATTTGCCCTTTTGCTCTATGTGTGGTTTCTGTCCGCACTGAGCTGGCCTTGGGACACCTCCGTTATTATTTGAGAGATGTACCGCCCCAGTCAAACTCCCTACCTGGCAATGTCCTTGAATTGGATCATACCTGAGTAATTGGAGTTATATCAAATTTCTAAATCGAAAATACATAAATGCATTTTTTCATTAAAGAATTTGTTTGCGATTATATAACAAACTCGTGATACTTTGATCAAAAGGCTTGCATCAAAACCCAATACCATAAGATATAATAAATATATCCGTATAATGGCTAGGAAATGATACACGTTCCATTTAATCAAGTAAGTAAGGAAACAATAAGAGTAGTGGTATTTCATTGTCAATACTAATCCGAAATCTAATATCTCCCACTTATTCTACACCTCTTTTGTCGCCTTACATTGCCAGATTAGAGTCAAGCTCAAAAGGGTCTTCTTTCCCCGCTAATTATTCCAAGCCTGTTCCCTTGGCTGTGGGTTCCCTAGATAATAGATAGGGACATAAAGTCGAGTTTGTTTTACGTGGCGTCTACCACCTTTAGGGGTTTACAACCACGGTACACGATTGCGCCACATATGTGACGCATAGTACAGCGGGTGAATTTGAGCGTCCACCAACGCCCCCGCAAGCTTAAGCTTTTAGGTGCCCAATCGAATGTATGCTGTCGGGCATAACATTCCCCCTTGGGGAGGGGCGAGGTCTATCTACAACCTCCGCTGGTCTATGGGTACAGCACCCGGTTGTATGACGCAGCTCCACGCCGAGTCCGAGACTCTGCCCGCTTTTGGGTTTAACCAACAGCCACCACGATACTCCCACAAAGCGGCCAACCTCATTGGACTGGCCTTGGCACCAGCCCATCCCGTGGTACCATATTGACAGCTTTGGATCGGCTGTTCGCAATCAAAGATTGATTCCCAAACTAGTTTCCGACAACCGGGCACTGGGTGGGCGCCGTCGACGTCTCCGAGGAGTTGTCAACCAGATTAAAGTGCTCTGCTAAGACTTCGTAAATTGGTACAAGTACCATACCGTATCACTGCCCGATTGAAGTGCTCTGGTAAAACCTCTTGAGTTGGTACAAGTGCCTCATCACTGCCAGATTAAAGTGCTCTAGTAAGACCTCGTAAATTGGTACAAGTACCGCATCACTGCCAGATTAAAGCGCTCTGGTCAGACCTCGTGAATTGGTACAAGTACCGCATCACTGCCAGATTAGAGTGCTCTGGTAAGACTTCGTGGTATGGTCCAGGTTCCAGTACCACTACCAGTTTAGACCAACGTCAGTCCGGCACTGGTCGGCCCGGTCCTCCAGGTCCTCCGTTGTCCACCAGCATGCGTCGCCTGCTGAAAACTTTGTGGGCATAGCTCTCATGCTCTTATGCTGTCCGGGGTCGTCACAATGTCTCCAACAGTCCAGTCTCCGGATTGTAACTGCCGAATTCCAAGCCCTTCCGGGTCCCGCACATCCGCACATAGCACGTGTTGCCAGTCCTCTATGGGATCGCCACATGGACATTCGGTAGTCTCGCATGTCCAGTCATAAGAAAACCAGCATGCACCGTGAACTTGAAGCTGGGGCGGCTGAAGACGAAGCTTACATCCGGGATGAACTTATGCGTCACACGGCCGTGCTCGCCGTGATCCCACCGGAGAACGTTCGTCCAGCAGGGCTTTCCTCCTACCACGATCAAGGGTGGAAACATCTTGACCGTGAAGCCAATCGCCCGCTAACATGGGGTGGTTCCGCTTCATCTTGAACTGCATTGCAAGGCGCGTCGCTACAAGGTCCAGCGGTGGAGCTTCAGCAAGAACTTCAAGGGCATCGGTCAATACCGTTCGGCACGTGGGCAGACATCCAAGCAGGATGAGCCGATGGCAGGACTTGAGCGACCTCCTGGCGCCGACTAGTCTCATCACCACCTTGTACCACACCGAGGCACCAAATAATGCACAAGGCACTATGAGTCCGGCATATATTCTTCGCCGTGCTTGTGGACTGAGTCCCCAGTCGACGCGTAGCACACGGGTCAGGGCTCCAACTACTCCGGCCAGCCGATCACGTAGAGACGCGATATGCGGGAGAAAACTCAACCGATCGCCAGCCGTGATGCCAAGGTAACGGCATTGCTTCACATACCGTAAGTTTGCTCCAGCAAACCTTACGGCGGGGGGTCTGCCTGCTGACAGCCTTCTTATTACTATATTTACTTATATATATTTAATATGTTTCCATTTTATCGTGGAGGAATTTCTTTTCAAAATGTAAGAAATATATATATAAATATCTATTGTAACATATGTAGAGACATATGTACCCATACAATACACACTTTTCATTTATATTACACATTCCTTTCCCACAGATTTAAGCTAAACATTATAAAATAATCAAATGGTGACAACAACAATTTTGGCTTCCCACGAACTTATCAAATATCATAAACAATTCGCCAGAATCGCTATTCCCACCATTGGAGTTGAAACTGCTGACGTTGCACAAATCCTAGCTAGAAGAATTCTCTTAAATCTCAATCTCTTTAAGATCGAGAACACTTTGTTTACATAAGAGCCAAAAGCTCCATAAGTTGAAAGCCCAAACATTAAAAGCTCAAAGCCAAGGTTTGCTCAACGTCCCCAGAACATAGCATCAGTCAGTCTAGATTTATATCTGTTTTCCGTAGCTTCGGTTTAAGAAAAATAAATTATATTTTTTTGAACAACCAACTTACAAACTACGTTATTATATTATATATAATATGACATAAAATTATTGCGCGTACATAAGTAAAGCGCAGATCGCCTTTACATACTTACATACATACAGCTGTGGAGCTAAGCTTGCGGGAGTTAACTTGTACTTTGTTTGTGTTTTACTTTGATTTTGCTTTACTTTGTTTGTGTCAACGCACCTTACATACATAAGCGCTAGCAAACGTACAAACGTTCGCTGATTAAAACAACAAACATTTTAGTTGTTGTTGCTGATTAACTGCAAGCATTTTAGTTGTTGTTGCGTAGATCGCATCGGTGCCTACCTGCAAGCCCTTTAGTTGTTGTTGCTAGTGAAAGTGAAGCCCGAGTTAATAGGCATGTAGGCGTTTAATAATGAACATTAATTATATATTTAATTAACAAAATAATATGAAAATAGAAGTAAACGTTGACGATCGGTTGTTCGTGAGTAACCAGTGCCGTTGTTCCACTCAACACTCTTGTTCGTTCATTCATTTGAACCAATTCTGCTCGGTAGAGTTGCCAGACGCTTACAGTGTCGGCTGTCCTGACTACTCGAGGCGTCCTCGCTCAACGTCGTCATCCGGTGCATCATATTCGTCCGGCGGCAATTGACACCAGGGCTTCAATTTGTCGGAAGCGAATATAGATTTATAATGGCGTTGCTTACGCTGGGATTGTGGTAAGTCCTCAATCACGTATCGGTTCTTTGGTAGCACCTGCGTGACTACAAACGGGCCCTTATAACGAGGTTCCAATTTACGAGACGTACCGGTGCTATAAGGCTCCTTCGTTGTATGCGTTTGGTCTCGCATGTTTCGCGTCGAATCGCAGCTTTGCCTTGGCACGCTGATCGTTTATTCGTCCGGCGGAGGTGTTACGTAGATCTTGTAGTTCGGCCTCGGTCAACATCTGATTTGAATCATCCTGGAGTACTTGAATTAATTCAATTTGAAGGATATCCCTTGGTTCGAAGCCATAGAGGAGTTGGAACGGTGTGCAGCCAGTCGTTTTGTTGACCATAGTGTTAATACTCCATTGAATTTGTCGAACTTTCTCGTCCCAACGGCGTTCATGTTCAGTTACAGGCAACCACATAGACAAAATTATACGATTGGTTCGTTCGACGTGTGCATGGGTACGCGGAGTGCGTACAGCGTTTAAAATATGTTTGATTTGATTGTCATAGCAAAAATTCTTGAAGTCCTTTGATGTGAATGTGGTACCTCGATCGGTAACAATACGTCCGGGCATACCCAAATAGCTCGTCATTTCTAGCAATACGGCAATGACGTGTTTGGTTGCTGTGCTTTTAACGGCTCTGACGATGGTGAATTTTGTAAACGCATCAACGATCACCAAAATATGCTCATTCTGTTTCGAACTTTTTGGGAACGGACCCAAATGGTCGATGTGTATGGTTCCAAACGAGATGAGTTTAGCGTCATCGTAGTAGTAATTTCCTTCCTGCTTGCCTGCTGGCTTTTTGTTGAGAGCACAACCAATGCAAGACTTGATGTATCCTTTAACAAAATTTCACATTCTTGGGAACCAAAAGAACTGTAAAATACGACTCATGGTCTTTTCAATGCTCATATGCCCTCAACTCTCGCTTCTCCATCGTGGTCCGAAGCGCACTACAATCGGTGACAACGCTTAATTTCTTGCCGTATATGTAGTATTTAAACCTTTCTAATGACTCGACGACAGATAACGCTTCAAGCTCGTAGCTATGGAACTTTCTCTCGTTGTCGGTAGTAGATCTGCTAAACTATCCAACGGGCCTCCATTGGTCATCTTCTCGTTGCATGAGGGCACCTGCAAGTCCTATTGAACTGGCATCCGTATGAAGCTGATGTTCGGCATCAAGGCGATAACAAGCAATTACTGGTTTTGATGCCATTTTTTGTTTTAGCTCGTTGAATGCGTTTTCCTGTGATGCTTCCCATTTAAAGATTTGTCCTTGCAATAAATTTGCGGAAGTAGCTACTCAGGCCAAGGAACCTACGCTCATCGGTAACGTTTTCTGGCCGTGGAAATAGTTTGATCGAATTTGTTTTTATTTCTCCTGGACTCATACCTAAAGGATGTAACTCGTGACCAAGGAATGATATTGTATCCTTAAAAATTTCACACTTATCTGTGTTCAACGTAACTCCACACGACCGTAGCGCTTCCAGGACTCGTTCCAGCTTCTCGTACATTTCGTTCAATGAATTACTGCCGATTAGACTATCGTCCATATAATGTAACATATCCTTTTTATTGACACGATTTTGTATTTCTGACATCAGACGATTAAAAACAGCAGGAGCTTTCTTTAAGCCGAAAGGCATTCGTTTAAATTCGAACAAGCCTTCAGTCGTAATGAAGGCTGTATATTTTTGACTTTCTGGCGACATAGCAATTTGGTAGTATCCGCTATTTAAGTCTAGAGACGAAAAGTATTTATATTGCTTTGCTTCCTGAAGACGTTCTTCGATGTTCGGAATTGGGAAATTTTCTTTTTTGATCAGCTTAACAAGCAAGTCGACGATAATCGATACACAGGCGATCGCTTCCATTCTTTTTCTTTATGAGTACGACTGGGCTAGCGTAATTAGATGTGGATTTACTAATAATATCCCGCTCGAGAAGTTCGTTTACTATCCGATTCACTACATCTTGCTTTGGTTGACTCACGCGGTATGCTGAATCAGTAACGACGTTATTATTATCCAGTTCGATCTTAGCTTCAACGACATTTGTCTTGCCTATTCCGTGCAAACCGGTAGCAAAAACATCATCGTACTTCTCCAGTAGTGTTAACATTTGGGCTTTATCAGTTTCTGTGCTAAGATTACATAAAAGGTTTTCGAATTTATCCATACATTTTTCACTCGAGAGCTGCTGCACTCGTTTGCTTTGAAAATCAAGTCGTCCGTTGTCCAACGTAAAGCGTAAGTTGGGGTTTACAAGCACATCCTGACCAAGAAGAAAGTCCTCGTTTATGATCTCATCATCGACGATATAGACTTGAGCAGGGACAGATACATTATCACAATATTTACGATGATGGATTCTTTCAGAATACGAACTCCACTACAAATTCCTTTGACTTGCATTAGACATTTGCTACGTTCAAAGTTGATCATGCTAGCAACAGACTGGCGCACCATACTGCACTGACTCCCAGTATCAATGAAAGCATTGTATCGAATCGAATTGATCTCAATCACTTTGCTGAAACATGCATCTCGATAAGCTGCTCCGAGGCGGCGAGTATTGACATCGTTTGGTTTGCAATTCGTTCCGGTTGGGTGAATTTTGTTGCAGGCTGCGCAACGTTGGCGTTTCTGTGGTTGAGGGCAATTGATCGAAATGTGCCCGACAGCGTCGCAGTAATAACACTTCACTTGCTTTTTTGTATCGACTTTGAGTTAATCGTCACGTTTTGATTTTGGGTCATCTTTCTTGCATTCTGATTCAGGCTTTAAATCACGTAATCCTTGAGGATTTGCGAAAAAGTTCTCCGCCGCATCTCGCATCTCCTTAGCGGTAGAAAATGTGAACACAGAAATGCACTGCTGAAACTCTCGATGTTTAAGGCCAGCTCGTATATAACGTATTATTGCTGCCTCGCTTAGACCGTATCGATTTCCTAAAGCTGTCATTCGGAAGCAATATTCCCTTATGGTTTCTTTTGGACGACGTACTGAAGCGGCCATAGCATAATGTTTCTCTGCTTCATCTGGAGTCGATCCAAATTCATCACGTAAAGCATCAGAAAAATCGTTCCACGTTGTATGTAGAACCGGTGAGGCATCAAGCCACATCTTATCTGCACCTTTGAGACAGGTGTTAATGGCGATCAACAAATACTTATCTTCCCATTGGTAAGCTGCAATAACTTTATTGACTCGATCAATAAATTGGTCCACACTGATCCCTTCAGCGTTTGTTGGATCGAATTCTGGAAATGTGCCGGCTATTTCCTTTACAGACACTTGGCGTGTGCCGTTGTTGGAGTTTGATGACGGGTTGGGTGACGGAAGCGTTTCACGTTCACTCTCGCTGGCGTTTCTGACATTCCGTTGAGCGTTTACATTGGATACGTTTTGTGCTTCTAATACCTGCATTAACAACCCACGTAGTTGGTTAACACTTTCCTTAAGATCAGCCAATTCCGTTGCTTGATCTTCGTTGAGCGGCATTTCGATATCTTCGGATTCCTCGTGTTCGATAAGGCGTTGCATTAACTGACTTCGTGATCCAGTTGTAGATAATTGTCGTTGGCGAAGAAGGTACTTTAACTCGTCTACCTTCAGATCACCTATCTTTCGTAGTTCGCTGATCATTTTGTATTTCAAATTGCGTTGTTTGAATGGATATAAGATAAACGTTTTATATATCCACCAAGCGGATTTTATTTCATCATCTTCAGTTTTTCAAGCTCCTCCATTCCATACATTCGTTCTCTTGTACATTTTTTTAGCGAGTATCTCTTGACGTGCGAAAGAAAGGGACGGATATAGCGTTCAACGAATTTCACAATTCTTGCTAATTGTCTGCTGCATGTCTGAATTTCAATTGGCGACGAATTAATGTTTTTATCTATTGTTTATCCCACTTCTGAAATGAAAGTGAAGCCCGAGTTAATAGGCATGTAGGCGTTTAATAATAAACATTAATTATATATTTAATTAACAAAATAATATGAAAATAGAAGTAAACGTTGACGATCGGTTGTTCGTGAGTAACCAGTGCCGTTGTTCCACTCAACACTCTTGTTCGTTCATTCATTTGAACCAGTCCTGCTCGTTAGAGTTGCCAGACGCTTACACTAGATTGAATCGTTTGCCCACCTACGCATGCGCTGTTGTTGTTATTAAATCGCGAAATTGCCCTCCTACGCATTTTTGTTGCGCTGTTATTGTTGTTCATAGCGTGCAGTCGAATCAGGCGAATATTGCTTATCAGGCGAAAATCGCTAATCAGCTGATTATCGTTTGTGCGGGTGCGTTTGCGTAGATAGTTATTTGTTGTTGTTGACAACTGTCATCTCTTTTCTGCATACGCTTGTTTTTTTTTTTAATTGCTGTTATCTCTATTATTCAAGAAGGTTATTTAGCCAGCTGATTATCTTCAGTATTCTACATCTTACATTTTAAATTATATTGATCGTCAACTGTTTTTTAATCAACTGATTATCTTTAATTATTTGAATATCTTTCTCAGCCAACTTTCTTTATCGGATGATTATTACTGGGTTAGTACACTTACGTGCATTCAAATAGATTCAAATTAATTAGTCAATATGGCGCACAAAGTAAATCACACTGAGACTGTTGTGGATGTCGACGAGAGCTGCCTTAGTGCGCGTTTAACCCAATTGTTCGTGAATTCGGAATACAGACAATTTATCCGTCTGTTCAATAGCTTAGTAAACTAAAATATTGAAAAGTTCAATCATTTGTTGTCGTGCTTATCAGATGAGGCTTATCAGATGAGGCACCATCAGAGCTTTTCAGGTATCTGATGCAAATTACCCGAAGGCATTAGAGAGTCTAAGTCGAGTATACGACAACAAATGCTTGATCTTTTTTGACACTCTCGCCCAGTTGTTCGACATTGAGCCGATGTCTAAGCCATCGGCCATTGGAATTCGAACAATGGTTGACTCGGTATCGGCAATATTTGAGTCGTTAATGTCCGTTGGAGATGAACAAGATTTTGCAAATGCAATCTTGATTCATATAGTCATGTCGAAGGTAGATCCTCATACAAAGTCGAAGTATGAGGAACAACTTGATTATAACACATTGCGGTGAAAACCATATGATTGGAAATTGTCAAGGGTTCGCAGCACTGCCAGTTGACGACAGATTTAATTTCGTGAAGTCCAGTCAACTGTATATAAATTGTTTACATTCGGGACACAGAGTGTCCAATTGCACTGCGTCGAAGTGTAGAGTGTGTTCTCGCCCACACAATACTCTCCTACATAAGTACGCAGCCTTAGAAACATCAGAAGCTTCTGCTCATCCTGCCCATGTTGATCATGTTGCTAGCGAAACCGATCAGGTAATTCTTGCAACGCCAGTTGTTATAGTTCGAGATAGATTCGGTCAGAATCGAAATGCTAGAGTCTTGTTGGATTCAGGCTCTCAAGTTAACTTTATGACGGAAGATCTCGCACAAACCTTGCGCCTTCAACGCAACAACAAGAGCTTAACCGTAAAGTCGGTTGGACAGTCGAGTTTGACTGCAAAAACAAAAGTATCGACAATAGTTTCGTCTCGTGTATCGAGATATCAGTTCAGCACCGAGTTTTGGGTGCTGAAATCGATTTGTAGCAGGCAGTCAGATTGTGATCTTCCCACTAATCGGTGGAAAATTCCAGCAAACGTCGAACTGGCTGACCCTGAATTCTATAAACCCCAGCAAATAGATATGCTTCTGGGAGCCGACTCATTTTTCGAAATGCTTTGTAATGGACGAATTCGACTGGCGAAGGGTGGTCCATTACTACAAAAGACGTTGTTTGGTTGGGTGGCATCAGGGCGGTGCAAGAAAATGTTTACCAAAAGCCCAATATGTTGTTCAGAGATGCAACATAGACAAGATGTTCGTTTTAAAGACAGTGTAGATCGACACTGTAAAGTTGAAGCTGTCCCAAAGACAAGTGTGTCCGAAAATCTTTATGCGGACCACATCTTTTGCAAACAAGGCTTTCGGGACAGCGTTTGTAAATTGCCGACTGGACAATTTGGGTTTCATTTGTCTTTTATGACTGATTCCAAAGTAATGGAGACGTCACGAATTGGCAAGAGACATGGACTTTCTACGAATTTGGGAGTCCAAAATGTATATTTGAGTTTCATGAACGTTAATCTTGACCCTGGTCGTATGTTCATAGATATAGAAGTTTCACCAGGACCACATTACATACTTTCACACCAGTGCGTCCTGAGGCCTGATAGCAATTCAACCAAACGTCGGGTAGTAGTGGTGGGACCTGCTAGTCAGAGGAATCTAATTTGTACATTTTCTAGGTTCCGTCTGAACCGACCTGTACTCACGACAGATATCAAAACGGGCGAATTTCAATTGGTAAAATGGTTGTCAAACCATTCTAAAGTATTAGAAGAAGGCGAAAATGAGAAACTTTGGATTTCCAATGATGCCGATTCGACAAGAACGCTTGGCATAAAATGGACACCAAGATTGGATACGTTTTGGAATCACTTGGTTGGTAGCTTCGCCAAATTAAGTCCCACCGAGCGAAAAACATTGTTCGAGACTTTCGCGTATATTTTAGCCCAAATATACTCGTTGGACCGATGTATCTTGGAGACATGGAACGACATCATCAAATCCAACGGATTTGTCGTCAAAAGAGTGTGGCGTTCAGAACCTCGATCAGTTCGTTCGGCATCGATGCAAGGCAAAACGACATTGGCCTCAAGGGTTAAAAGAATACTCTGTACTCGTTTGCTTAGATAGCTTGGCTAGTTTGCACTCGCTGACTATTTGTATTCAAAAGTCGGACGATTATGTAAGACGACTCTTTTTGATTCATGTAGGTATAGATTTGTGTGGTCCCACAAATGTGTTGATAAAAATAAGAGGACGAGCCCCGCCAAAAGTGTATATTGCGGTGCTCTTGTCTTTTGCATCAAAGGCTGTTCATATTGAATTTACAGCACGATCCACTAAACCTCTTATTTTCACAGTAAAAAACTTATTTGCTCGACGTGGCACGCCAGTCCGGCGATACTTGGAGAAGACGACACATGTTCGTGAGGAACCTGGTCATGCTGTAGATCAGCAACGCGACGCTCACAGAGGGCGATTTTCGACCGCACCTGACCAACGTGGTGGCCATCCTCGACCATTGGACACTGGAGAAGCGCTCACGCCAGGGCTACCAAGGATTTGAAGGCGATCCCTTCAAGGTGGCCGGATTGTTGGATCATAAACATAAGTTAAAATAAGGAAAATATTGAATTGTTAGGATAAGCTTAAATTAACGATATTATTGAATTGTCCAGTAGTGTATTGAACTCTTATACTTAAGCTAGTCTGTAAGTCGAATTTGTAGTCGGCAATACGGCTGTCGCGAGCAGCAGTTAGTTTGTTTTCGTCTCGCTGTAACCACACACACGCTGCCAAGCCTTTCCGCGATTGCTAAGTCCAACAATAAATTGTAACGTTCAAGAACTTACAATTTGTTTTATTTAAAAATAGTTTTGGACTTTTCACTGCCAATCGAATTTGTCCAGTACACAACAAATCAAAAAAGGAATCGGCTCCCAGCAGCAGATCAATTCGCTGTGGCTTATAAATTCTGGGTCAGCCAACTCTATGCTTGACGGAATCTTCCACCGATGAATGGGAAGATCATAGTCAGGTTGTCTGCTCGTAATCGACTTTAGCACCCAGAAATCGGCGCTAAAATGATGATTCGATACTCGCGATGACACTACTGTCGATACTTTGCTTTTCGCTACTAGACTCGACTGTCCAACTGATGTTACAGTCAAGGACTTGCTCTTGCGGTGGAGCCGCAAAGCTTGAGCCAGACTTTCTGTCATGAAATTTACATGAGAACCAGAGTCTAATAGCGCTCGAGCGCTTTGATGCTGACCGAATCTGTCCTTTAAAGGTTATCACTGCCGTTGCCGGGAGCACCTGATCGACTTCGCTAACCACGTGATTAACTTGCTGCTCTGCGGCTGTGTATTTATGCAGGAGAGTATTATGTGGGCGAGAACATACTCTACACTTTGACGCAGTGCAATTGGACACTCTGTGTCCTGAATACAAACATTTAATACAAAGTTGACTAGATTTCACGAAATTGAATCTTTCGTCAACAGGCAATGCTGCGAATCCCTGGCAGTTTCCAATCATATGGTTGGCACTGCAAAAGTTGCATTTGGGTTCCATTTCTTTCTCAACATTCGTGCATGCAAATGACGACTTTTTTGCATATATCATGTCGGATTTCTGCTTCATTCTGGACTTTGAACTTTCTTCAGCAGATAAGTGCTGATATCGCCTGTTCAAAGCCATAACGCAATCGGCCCATTTCGGCAATTTGTTATAGTCCAGTTGCTCCTCATACTTCGATTTCGTATGAGGATCAACCTTTGACATGACTATGTGTATTAGAATTGCGTTAGCGAAATCTTCCTCATTTCCAACCGACATTAGCGAATCGAAAATTGCCGACACTAAGTCAACCATTGTTCGAATTCCGAGTGCCGATGGCTTGGACATCGGCTCAATGTCGAACAACTGAGCAAGAGTGTCGAAGAAAATCAGGCATTTGTTGTCGTACAGGTGGCAGCTGCTGTCCAAGCTCAGACAGCGCTTCTGGCAAGCGTGGTCGAGAGACTACATCCACAGCCTGCAGCAGCGAGGGACGTGGCAGGAGGCGCACGACAACGTCACAGTGGTGGCCGGTATTGGATTATAGCATAAGTCAGTATAAGATCATAATGAAGTATTAGTTAAGTATTAGTTAAGAGACAGAATGAGTTACTAGCGTTAGGTAAAATGAATTGATTCTCTTATACTGTAAGCTAGTCTGTAAGCTCAAATTGCATTCGGGAGTGCAGCTGGCGGCAGCGACGATCTTCTTATCTCCTTATCTTCTTTGACACACTCTCCCAGTTATTTGACATTGAGCCGATGAATTAACCATCGGCTCTAGGGATCCGCACGATCATTGATTCAGTGTCTGCGATTTTCGAATCATTGATGTCAATTGGAGATGAGAAAGACTTTGCCAATGCAGTCCTCATTCATCTTGTAATGTCAAAAGTAGACCCAAGCACAAGGACGAAATATGAGGAGCAGCTAGATTACAACTCGTTACCGCAATGGTACGATTGTGTTGTAGCGCTGAACAGGCGATATCAGCATCTGTCCGCTGAAAAAAGCTCCAAATCCAGGTTGAAATTCAAATCAGACCTAAAGCCAGCCAAAGGCGGGAAGTCATCCTTTGCGTTGACCAACGCTCATACACAAGTGGAACACAGCTGCAAGCCATGCAAGGCCAACCATCTAATTGGAAGTTGTCATAGTTTTGCTTCTTTGCCAGTTGACGAACGGTTCAATTTCGTGAAGTCAAGTCAACTGTGCATAAATTGTTTGCATCCAGCCTGCTTTGCTGGTGGTTGAAAGCGTCTTGGAACTCCCTCAGCTGGTTGTTCGTCCCCACGAAATTCGTCGCATTTTCCGAGTATTGCCGGACGGGTATGCCACGTCGCGCGATGAAGCTGTTTAGTGTACATAAAAACGAGTTAGTGGACAAGTCTGCTACAAGTTCCAAATGAACAGCCTTCGAAGCAAAACAAACGAACACGGAAATATACATTTCAATTGGGGCTCGTCCTCTAATCGTCAGCGAGACGTTGACTGGACCACAAAAATCTACCCCACAAACATTAAATGGCCGAACCGCGGCAAATCGGTCGGCCGGCAAATTTCCCATGATTTGCTCCATTATCTTCGGTTTATACCTGAAGCAATGGACGCATTTCCGCACTATCTGAGCACATTCACGTCGAGCACATTCACGAGCCACATCCTCTGCATGAGTAATGCGATCATCGTCTTTGCTCCTGCATGACAATTGCCAATGTGCAACTCTTTCAAGTACAGTTGCACAAGCAAACAATTTTTTGGCATGAGAATAGGAAATTTCGCGTCATACTCTAGCGGTACGTTTGCTAGTCTGCCTCCTACTCGTATTAACGAAACGCGCCTTCCATACTCTTCTGATTCATGAATAAAGGGAGTCAATGATTGCAGACTTGGTTGCACAGTGTTACCCTTTTTTAGTCTATCAAATTCCACCTTAAATTCTGCTCGCTGAACTAGTTCCAGCAGTTTTAAACAAGTAAGAAAGGCTACAGTCGATCGAGCCGACTGTAAAAGACCCCGTACTCCCATAGTAGTGCCCATTTTATTAAAATTAAAATTTTAAAATGAAATTAAATGTATGTGTGCTCATATATATGAGTGTATGTATAGCATTGGTCGGCGCGGCAGCGGCTCCGGGCAGCGCTGCCGCCAAAGCAGGCAGAGAAAACGTTCGAACATATGTTTGTATGTTTCTATGTTTGTTTGTGTGTGTTGCGCGCATACAGTGATTTTGCAGTAAAATAACTAAAATTTGAACCGTAATTTCTCTCTTGTTTGACATAGGATTTTGATGCCACTTTCAGGAAAGTTAGAAATAGTAAGTCTCTAAGCGTATGTTAAATTACAAGACTGTACTAATTGATTTAATGCCTTAAAAACGGCATTGAAGTTGAAAAGTTTTTTAGTTCTTATTAGAAAAGGGGGCGTGGCACGATCCACTAAACCTCTTATTTTCACAGTAAACAAGTAAGAAAGGCTACAGTCGATCGAGCCGACTGTAAAAGACCCCGTACTCCCATAGTATTGCATTTTATTTAAATTAAAATTTTCTAATGAAATTTAAAAAATTAAAATTAAATATTTACATTTTGAATTAAAATTAGAAAATAAATAAATTAACAACTGTCACCGTCAGCACTCGAACCCGCGATCCATGCGAAGGTTCCACATTGCGCCGCAACTCTATCAGTTGCACCACACCCCTCTTTTATCATTCTTCCGATTATTTCCATATAAGTATGTGCACACATACATATGTGTGTATGTATAGCATTGGTCGGCGCGGCAGCGGCTCCGGGCAGCGCTGCCGCCAGCAGGTAGAGAAAACGTTCGAACATATGTTTGTATGTTTCTGTGTTTGTTTGTATGTGTTGCGCGCATGCAGTGATTTTGGTTTAAAATAACTTCGACTTTGAACCGTAATTTCTCTGTTGTTTGACATAGGATTTTGATGCCACTTTCAGGAAAGTTAGAAATAGTAATTCTCTAAGCGTATGTTAAATTACAACACTGTACTATTTGATTTAATGCCTGAAACAAGGCATTGAAGCTGGAGAGTCTTTTATTTCTGATGAGCAAAGGGGGTGTTGAATCATAAACATAAGTTAGAGTAAGGAAAATAATGAATTGTTAGGATAAGCTTAAATTAACGATATTATTGAATTGTCCAGTAGTGTATTGAACTCTTATACTTAAGCTAGTCTGTAAGTCGAATTTGTAGTCGGCAATGCGACTGTCGCGAGCAGCGGTTAGTTCGTTTTCGTCTCGCTTAAACCACACACACGCT
The DNA here is from genome assembly GCA_035046005.1 of Drosophila acutilabella. NCBI lineage: Eukaryota > Metazoa > Arthropoda > Insecta > Diptera > Drosophilidae > Drosophila > Drosophila acutilabella. The sequence continues at coordinate 2,186,128 of JAWNOK010000042.1, forward strand.
GCCAAGCCTTTCCGCGATTGCCAAGTCCAACAATAAATTGTAACGTTTAAGAACTTACAATTTGTTTTATTTAAAAATAGTTTTGGATTTTTCATTGGCGCCCGAGCAGGGACTTTCAATCGCGTTCGTTGGTCTTTAAGACATTTCAAGGCTTGGTTGTAGTGTGTGTCGGTATCGATAAACTCGTTGTTGGATCTCCCTGGAGCTGTTGACCATAGTGGAATTCTGGATTTGAACAGCCTGGAGTTAAAGACACCCATATTGGAGATAATACCCAGAATTGAGCCCAAGAGCGACTCTTCTGTTGATCAGGTAACAGTGCCCAAACGAGTCAGTGCAGGAGAACATAGAAAGTGCAAGTATAGAAGCGGCACATAATAAATAAGAACGTATTGCTCCATTTGTTGCACATTAGACATTGCGTTTCGGCACTGAAATATTTGTGATTTAAAAAGGCAATTTGATGCAAAACACAAACCGAATCAAATAAATATACATAAATAAAACAAAACACTTAACTTGTGCAAATAAACATAGTTATATATACATATCAACGTTCGCCGTTCCTCTTTAATTTCGCTATTCGCCTATATCTACATACATTCGGTGTTGGGTTTTTTGACCTTTGTTCTTTGCTATTCACAATTTGTACATAAGTAAAGCGCAGATCGCGTTTACATACATACATACATACAGCTGTGGAGCTTAAGCTTGCGGTAGTTGTACTTGTACTTTGTTTGTGTTACTTTGATTTTGCTTTACTTTGTTTATGTCAACGCTGCTTACATACATAAGCGCTAGCAAACTTCGCTGATTAAAACAACAAACATTTTAGTTGTTGTTGCTGATTAACTGCAAGCATTTAAGTTGTTGTTGCGTAGATCGCATCGTTGCCTACCTGCAAGACCTTTAGTTGTTGTTGGTAGATTGCATCGCTTGCCTACCTACGCATGCGCTGTTGTTGTTATTAAATCGCGCAATTGCCCTCCCACGCATTTTTGTTGCGCTGTTGTTGTTGTTTATAGCGTGCAGTCGAATCAGCCGAATATTGCTTATCAGGCGAACATCGCTAATCAGCTGATTATCGTTGTGCGGGTGCGTTTGTTGTTGTTGACAACTGTCACCTCTTATCTGCATACGCTTGTTTTATCTTAATTGCTGTTATCTCTATTATTCAAGAAGGTTATTTAGCCAGCTGATTATCTTCAGTATTCTACATCTTAAATTATATTGATCGTCAACTGTTTTTTAATCAACTGATTATATTTAATTATTTGATTATCTTTCTCAGCCAAGTTTCTTTATCGGCTTAATATTACTGGGTTAGTACACTTACGTGCATTCAAATAGAGTCAAATTAATTAGTCAATATGGCGCACAAAGTAAATCACAATGAGACTGTTGTGGATGTCGACGAGAGCTGCTTTAGTGCGCGTTTAACTCAATTGTTCGTGAAATTAGAAAAGGTAGAGATCGACATAGAGCGCCAAAGGAGTTCACTCATTAATAAAATGGTGACTCCAAGTAAATTTGAGGTTCAGTGCCGGCTAGATATACTAAATTCGTATATTGCCAAAGCTATGGATCTGCAGTCAGAGATCGATGCAATAGACCCTGATAATACTAGCCGTGCAATGCTTGAGGAAACATGTATTTTGGCACGGTCTTCATACATGTCAGCCCTAAGTGCGCATCAAGCAGCAGAAAACGTACCTCAGCATTCTCACCATTCTCACTTGCCCAAATTAAAGTTGCCGAAATTCAGCGGTAAACACTCAGAATACAGGCAATTTATTGGTCTGTTTAATAGCTTAGTAGACTCGGATCGCTCGCTTTCAAATATTGAAAAGTTCAATCATTTGTTATCGTGCTTATCTGATGAGGCATTAGGTACCATCAGAGCCTTTCAGGTATCTGATGCCAATTACCCAAAGGCATTAGAGAGTCTAAGTCGAGTATACGACAACAAATGCTTGATCTTTTTTGACACTCTCGCCCAGTTGTTCGACATTGAGCCGATGTCTAAGCCATCGGCCATTGGAATTCGAACAATGGTTGACTCGGTATCGGCAATATTTGAGTCGTTAATGTCCGTTGGAGATGAACAAGATTTTGCGAATGCAATCTTGATTCATATAGTCATGTCGAAGGTAGATCCTCATACAAAGTCGAAGTATGAGGAACAACTTGATTATAACACCTTGCCGAAATGGGCTGACTGTGTTGCGGCTTTGAACAGGCGATATCAGCATTTGTCGGCTGAAGAAAGTTCAAAGTCTAGGATGAAGCAAACGTTTGAAATAAAACACGCTAAAAAATCGTCGTTTGCGTGTACAAATGTTGTAAAAGAGGTTGAACCCACATGCCAGTTTTGCAGTGCAAGCCATGTGATTGGAATTTGCCAAGGGTTCGCAGCATTATCAGTTGACGAGAGATTTAATTTCGTAAAATCTAGTCAACTCTGCATAAACTGTTTGTATGCAGGGCACAGAGTGTCCAACTGCAATGCGTCGAAGTGTAGAGTTTGTTCTCGTCCTCACAACACTCTCCTTCACAAATACGTACCCGTAGGAATATCACAAGCCTCTGCTCATCCTGCCCATGTAGATCATGTTACAAGCGAAATCGACCAAGTGATCCTTGCAACTGCAGTCGTTACAGTTCGAGACAGATTCGGTCAGAAGCGAAACGCTAGAGCCTTGTTGGATTCAGGGTCTCAGGTGAATTTCATGACGGAAGATCTCGCTCAAGCTTTGCACCTTCAACGCAAAAACAGTAGCTTATCCGTAAAGTCGGTAGGACAGTCGAGTCTGGTTGCAAAAGGCAATGTATCGACAATAGTTTCATCTCGTGTCTCGAGACATCAGTTCAGCGCCAAGTTTTGGGTGCTGAAATCGATTTGTAGCAGGCAGCCAGATTGTGATCTTCCCATTAATCGGTGGAAGATTCCAGCAAACGTCGAACTGGCTGACCCTGAATTCTATAAACCCCAGCAAATAGATATGCTTCTGGGAGCCGACTCATTTTTTGAAATGCTGTGTAATGGACCAATTCGATTGGCGAAGGGTGGTCCATTACTACAAAGGACGTTGTTTGGTTGGGTGGCATCAGGGCGGTGCAAGAAAATGCATACTCAAAGCCCAGTATGCTGCTCAGTGATGCGACATAGAGATGTTCGATTTGAAGACAGTGTAGATCGGCACTGTGAGGTTAAAGCTGTCCCAGATACAAGTGTTTCGGCAAATTATTCTGCAAAGCACATCGTTTGCAAACAAAGTTGTCGGGTCAGCGTTCGTAAATTGGCGACTGGACAATTTGGTTTCAATTTGAGTTTCATGACTGATCCCAAAGTACTGGAATCGTCACAAATTGCCAAGAGACATCTACTTTCCATGAATTCGGAAGTCCATGATGTACATTTAAGTTTCATGACCGAGAATCTTGACCTTGGTCATATGTCGTTCTTAGATACAGAAGTTCCACCAGGACCACATTACAATTTTTCACACCAGTGCGTCCTGAGACCTGTTATTCAGAGGGATCTTATTCGTTCATTTTGTAGGTTCCGTCTGAGCCGACCTGCCCTCACGGCAGATATCCAAACGGGCGAATTTCAATTGGCAAAATGGTTTTCAAACCATTCTAAAGTAGTAGAAGGTGGAAATGAGAAACTTTGGATTTCCAATGATGCCGATTCGACAAGAACGCTTGGCATGAGGTGGACACCAAGATTGGATACTTTCCAGTATCACTTGGTTCGTAGGTTCGCCAAAATAAGTCCCGCCAAGCTAAAAACATTATTAGAAACTTTCGCGTGTATGTTGGCCCAAATACACGCGTTTTACCGATGTCGAATCGAGAGTGCGAGTTTCTGGAATGATTCAGAAGCCGCACTACATTGTATAAATACTTCCCCTTCACAATTAGCAACAGTTGTAGCCAATCGTGTTGCAGGCATCCTAGATATGGCCAATAATGTATCTTGGAAAAGTGCACCGACTTTATCAAATCCAGCTGATTTGTGGTCAAGAGGGTGTGAAGCTCCGAAGCTTAAATATCGTCATAAAATCGAACCAATTGTTGACTATATGTATCGATTCAGATCGGAAGCTATTGTAGAACCATATACTGTCGAGAATACAAAATTAAGATTCGCGTTTCTGATTCTGCTGCAACTAACTCAGCGAGCAGAGCTCAGCAGGAAACTTGTTAAGCCAAAAAAGGCTGACATTGGGCATTCATTTTTGCAATCGCTGATTGATAAGTCAGACGATTTAGGTAGACGAATCTCTGGGATTCCCTTATGTGAGGATTTGTATGGTACCACAAATTCAGTGACTAAAATAAGAGGACTAACCACCTTAAAGGTGTATATTTCGGTGTTCGCGTGTTTTGCATCAAAGGCTGTTCATACTGAATTTACAGCAAGATCCACTGAACCTCTATTTTTCACAGTGAACATATTTGCTCGACGTGGCACACCAGTCCAGAGTTACAGTGAGAAGCCGACACATGTTCGTCAGAAATCTGGGAAGGAAGTACCAGGATGCACTTTCCCGGCAGCTGAGCAGCCTTCAGTTCACAGCGGAGCGAAATATGGAGTGGAGACTAATCCCTCCGAGCGCCCCTCTCTTCGGAGGACTAGTCATGCTGCAGATCAGCAACTCGTCGATCACAGAAGGCGATTTACGTTGGCACCTGACCGACGTGGTGGCCATCGTCGACCCAAGGCAACCGGCTTCAGTGGACATTGGAGAAGCGCTCACGCCCGGGCTACCAAGGGATTGAAGGCGATCCCTTCAAGGTGGCCGGAATGTTGGATCATAAACATAAGTTAAAATAAGGAAAATATTGAATTGTTAGGATAAGCTTAAATTAACGATATTATTGAATTGTCCAGTAGTGTATTGAACTCTTATACTTAAGCTAGTCTGTAAGTCGAATTTGTAGTCGGCAATGCGACTGTCGCGAGCAGCGGTTAGTTCGTTTTCGTCTCGCTTAAACCACACACGCGCTGCCAAGCCTTTCCGCGATTGCCAAGTCCAACAATAAATTGTAACGTTTAAGAACTTACAATTTGTTTTATTTAAAAATAGTTTTGGATTTTTCAGGGGGCGTGGCAGCTCAAAATTTTTAATGACATTATACTAAGGCTGTCTCTAAGAACCTGTATACCAAAATTTGTGCTCCTAAGTGCTATAGTTACTGAGATATTCACCTAAAACACAAATTTTTTCGAGGTGTGTCTGGTTATTTGCTCATTGCGGGGGCGGTAAGGGGCGTGGCAACAATTTGAAATAAACTTGATCTGCTCTACAAAATAACGGACTTACATTCCAAATTTGGTGTCTCTAGCTCTTGTAGTTTAAAAGATCCAGGTGTTCATACGGACGGACAGACGGACAGATGGACATGGCTATATCGACTCGGCTGTTGATGCTGATCAAGAATATATATACTTTATGGGGTCGGCCACGCCTCCTTCTGCCTGTTACGCACATCTCGCTTCTGACAAACTTAATAGACCCCCTTTACTCTTTTTTAAAGAGTACGGGGTCTAAAAACTTATTTGCTCGACGTGGCACGCCAGTCCGGCGATACTTGGAGAAGACGACACATGTTCGTGAGGAACCTGGTCATGCTGTAGATCAGCAACGCGACGCTCACAGAGGGCGATTTTCGACCGCACCTGACCGACGTGGTGGCCATCCTCGACCATTGGACACTGGAGAAGCGCTCACGCCAGGGCTACCAAGGATTTGAAGGCGATCCCTTCAAGGTGGCCGGATTGTTGGATCATAAACATAAGTTAAAATAAGGAAAATATTGAATTGTTAGGATAAGCTTAAATTAACGATATTATTGAATTGTCCAGTAGTGTATTGAACTCTTATACTTAAGCTAGTCTGTAAGTCGAATTTGTAGTCGGCAATACGGCTGTCGCGAGCAGCAGTTAGTTTGTTTTCGTCTCGCTGTAACCACACACACGCTGCCAAGCCTTCCCCCGATTGCTAAGTCCAACAATAAATTGTAACGTTCAAGAACTTACAATTTGTTTTATTTAAAAATAGTTTTGGACTTTTCACTGCCAATCGAATTTGTCCAGTACACAACAAATCAAAAAAGGAATCGGCTCCCAGCAGCAGATCAATTCGCTGTGGCTTATAAATTCTGGGTCAGCCAACTCTATGCTTGACGGAATCTTCCACCGATGAATGGGAAGATCATAGTCAGGTTGTCTGCTCGTAATCGACTTTAGCACCCAGAAATCGGCGCTAAAATGATGATTCGATACTCGCGATGACACTACTGTCGATACTTTGCTTTTCGCTACTAGACTCGACTGTCCAACTGATGTTACAGTCAAGGACTTGCTCTTGCGGTGGAGCCGCAAAGCTTGAGCCAGACTTTCTGTCATGAAATTTACATGAGAACCAGAGTCTAATAGCGCTCGAGCGCTTTGATTCTGACCGAATCTGTCCTTTAAAGGTTATCACTGCCGTTGCCGGGAGCACCTGATCGACTTCGCTAACCACGTGATTAACTTGCTGCTCTGCGGCTGTGTATTTATGCAGGAGAGTATTATGTGGGCGAGAACATACTCTACACTTTGACGCAGTGCAATTGGATACTCTGTGTCCTGAATACAAACATTTAATACAAAGTTGACTAGATTTCACGAAATTGAATCTTTCGTCAACTGGCAATGCTGCGAATCCCTGGCAGTTTCCAATCATATGGTTGGCACTGCAAAAGTTGCATTTGGGTTCCATTTCTTTCTCAACATTCGTGCATGCAAATGACGACTTTTTTGCATATATCATGTCGGATTTCTGCTTCATTCTGGACTTTGAACTTTCTTGAGCAGATAAGTGCTGATATCGCCTGTTCAAAGCCATAACGCAATCGGCCCATTTCGGCAATTTGTTATAGTCCAGTTGCTCCTCATACTTCGATTTCGTATGAGGATCAACCTTTGACATGACTATGTGTATTAGAATTGCGTTAGCGAAATCTTCCTCATTTCCAACCGACATTAGCGAATCGAAAATTGCCGACACTAAGTCAACCATTGTTCGAATTCCGAGTGCCGATGGCTTGGACATCGGCTCAATGTCGAACAACTGAGCAAGAGTGTCGAAGAAAATCAGGCATTTGTTGTCGTACAGGTGGCAGCTGCTGTCCAAGCTCAGACAGCGCTTCTGGCAAGCGTGGTCGAGAGACTACATCCACAGTCTGCAGCAGCGAGGGACGTGGCAGGAGGCGCACGACAACGTCACAGTGGGGGATCTCGTCGTGGTCCACGAGGACAACACGCCCCCCCAGCGGTGGGCAACGGGCAAAGTCGTGGAGGTAACTCCAGCTACCAGTGGATTGAAGGCGATCCCTTCAAGGTGGCCGGTGTTGGATTATAGCATAAGTTAGTATAAGATCATAATGAAGTATTAGTTAAGTATTAGTTAAGAGACAGAATGAGTTACTAGCGTTAGGTAAAATGAATTGATTCCCTTATACTGTAAGCTAGTCTGTAAGCTCAAATTGCATTCGGGAGTGCAGCTGGCGGCAGCGACGATCTTCTTATCTCCTTATCTTCTTTGACACACTCTCCCAGTTATTTGACATTGAGCCGATGAATTAACCATCGGCTCTAGGGATCCGCACGATCATTGATTCAGTGTCTGCGATTTTCGAATCATTGATGTCAATTGGAGATGAGAAAGACTTTGCCAATGCAGTCCTCATTCATCTTGTAATGTCAAAAGTAGACCCAAGCACAAGGACGAAATATGAGGAGCAGCTAGATTACAACTCGTTACCGCAATGGTCCGATTGTGTTGTAGCGCTGAACAGGCGATATCAGCATCTGTCCGCTGAAGAAAGCTCCAAATCCAGGTTGAAATTCAAATCAGACCTAAAGCCAGCCAAAGGCGGGAAGTCATCCTTTGCGTTGACCAACGCTCATACACAAGTGGAACACAGCTGCAAGCCATGCAAGGCCAACCATCTAATTGGAAGTTGTCATAGTTTTGCTTCTTTGCCAGTTGACGAACGGTTCAATTTCGTGAAGTCAAGTCAACTGTGCATAAATTGTTTGCATCCAGCCTGCTTTGCTGGTGGTTGAAAGCGTCTTGGAACTCCCTCAGCTGGTTGTTCGTCCCCACGAAATTCGTCGCATTTTCCGAGTATTGCCGGACGGGTATGCCACGTCGCGCGATGAAGCTGTTTAGTGTACATAAAAACGAGTTAGTGGACAAGTCTGCTACAAGTTCCAAATGAACAGCCTTCGAAGCAAAACAAACGAACACGGAAATATACATTTCAATTGGGGCTCGTCCTCTAATCGTCAGCGAGACGTTGACTGGACCACAAAAATCTACCCCACAAACATTAAATGGCCGAACCGCGGCAAATCGGTCGGCCGGCAAATTTCCCATGATTTGCTCCATTATCTTCGGTTTATACCTGAAGCAATGGACGCATTTCCGCACTATCTGAGCACATTCACGTCGAGCACATTCACGAGCCACATCCTCTGCCTGAGTAATGCGATCATCGTCTTTGCTCCTGCATGACAATTGCCAATGTGCAACTCTCTCAAGTACAGTTGCACAAGCAAACAATTTTTTGGCATGAGAATAGGAAATTTCGCGTCATACTCTAGCGGTACGTTTGCTAGTCTGCCTCCTACTCGTATTAACGAAACGCGCCTTCCATACTCTTCTGATTCATGAATAAAGGGAGTCAATGATTGCAGACTTGGTTGCACAGTGTTACCCTTTTTTAGTCTATCAAATTCCACCTTAAATTCTGCTCGCTGAACTAGTTCCAGCAGTTTTAAACAAGTAAGAAAGGCTACAGTCGATCGAGCCGACTGTAAAAGACCCCGTACTCCCATAGTAGTGCCCATTTTATTAAAATTAAAATTTTAAAATGAAATTAAAAAAATTAAAATGAAATATTTACATTTTGAATTAAAATTAAAAAGTAAGTAAATTAACAATCTTCATTGTCAGCATTCGAACACGCGATCCATACGAAGGTTCCATATTGCGCCGCAACTCTACCAGTTGCACCACGACCCTCTTCTATCATTCTTCCGATTATTTGCAAATATGTATGTGTGCTCATATATATGAGTGTATGTATAGCATTGGACGGCGCGGCAGCGGCTCCGGGCAGCGCTGCCGCCAAAGCAGGTAGAGAAAACGTTCGAACATATGTTTGTATGTTTCTATGTTTGTTTGTGTGTGTTGCGCGCATACAGTGATTTTGCAATAAAATAACTAAAATTTGAACCGTAATTTCTCTCTTGTTTGACATAGGATTTTGATGCCACTTTCAGGACAGTTAGAAATAGTAAGTCTCTAAGCGTATGTTAAATTACAACACTGTACTATTTGATTTAATGCCTTAAAAACGGCATTGAAGTTGAAAAGTTTTTTAGTTCTTATTAGAAAAGGGGGCGTGGCAGCTCAAAATTTTGAATGACATTATACTAAGGCTGTCTCTAAGAACTTGTATACCAAAATTTGTGCTCCTAAGTGCTATAGTTACTGAGATATTCGCCTAAAACACAAATTTTTTCGAGGTGTGTCTGGTTTTTTGCTCATTGCGGGGGCGGTAAGGGGCGTGGCAACAGTTTGAATAAACTTGATCTGCTCGCAAAAATTACGGACTTACATTCCAAATTTGGTGTCTCTAGCTCTTGTAGTTTAAAAGATCCAGGTGTTCATACGGACGGACAGACGGACATTGCTATATCGACTCGGCTGTTGATGCTGATCAAGAATATATATACTTTATGGGTTCGGACACGCTTCCTTCTGCCTGTTACGCACATCTCGCTTCTGACAAACTTAATAGACCCCTATACTCTTTTTTAAAGAGTATGGGGTCTAAAAAGCGAAGTTTAATTCCTTTGGTTCTAGTTCGACAGTGTGTATTTCTTGTTTTGACCTTGAAAAGAATCTGTACATGTAAGCAACTATTCGTACCGACTTGCGACATGACGAAAACCGGGACACAAGCTCAGGTAACTGACTCGAACTGCCAACTGAGCAGACGGGCGCTGACTTTTCAACTTCACTCTCTTTTAACTTCTTCGGTACGTTGAAATGTTCGTTGTGAGGCCATTCTTTGTCGTCCTGGCAAAGAAATGGAGGGCCTTTGAACCATATTGACTGTTATAGTTCTTGAACGTCACAACCTCTCGACGCCAAATCAGCTGGATTGCTTGATGTTGGCACATGTCTCCAAGACACTTTAGGTGTCATCTCTTGGATGCCTGCAACTCGATTGGCTACGAATGTTGCTAATGTTGAAGGGGAAGTATTTATTTATTTTACCAATGGACTTGGTTTTGAGTGGAGCGACTTTTGCCTTTGCCGTTAGCAACCGGCAGACGGTGTTGGTACCGTCGTTATCCGAACGTAGATGCAGCAGCCGTAAGGTTGACTGTAGTCTGTAAGTCGAATTTGTAGTCGGCAATACGGCTGTCGCGAGCAGCAGTTAGTTTGTTTTCGTCTCGCTGTAACCACACACACGCTGCCAAGCCTTTCCGCGATTGCTAAGTCCAACAATAAATTGTAACGTTCAAGAACTTACAATTTGTTTTATTTAAAAATAGTTTTGGACTTTTCACTGCCAATCGAATTTGTCCAGTACACAACAAATCAAAAAAGGAATCGGCTCCCAGCAGCAGATCAATTCGCTGTGGCTTATAAATTCTGGGTCAGCCAACTCTATGCTTGACGGAATCTTCCACCGATGAATGGGAAGATCATAGTCAGGTTGTCTGCTCGTAATCGACTTTAGCACCCAGAAATCGGCGCTAAAATGATGATTCGATACTCGCGATGACACTACTGTCGATACTTTGCTTTTCGCTACTAGACTCGACTGTCCAACTGATGTTACAGTCAAGGACTTGCTCTTGCGGTGGAGCCGCAAAACTTGAGCCAGACTTTCTGTCATGAAATTTACATGAGAACCAGAGTCTAATAGCGCTCGAGCGCTTTGATTCTGACCGAATCTGTCCTTTAAAGGTTATCACTGCCGTTGCCGGGAGCACCTGATCGACTTCGCTAACCACGTGATTAACTTGCTGCTCTGCGGCTGTGTATTTATGCAGGAGAGTATTATGTGGGCGAGAACATACTCTACACTTTGACGCAGTGCAATTGGACACTCTGTGTCCTGAATACAAACAATTAATACAAAGTTAACTAGATTTCACGAAATTGAATCTTTCGTCAACTGGCAATGCTGCGAATCCCTGGCAGTTTCCAATCATATGGTTGGCACTGCAAAAGTTACATTTGGGTTCCATTTCTTTCTCAACATTCGTGCATGCAAATGACGACTTTTTTGCATATATCATGTCGGATTTCTGCTTCATTCTGGACTTTGAACTTTCTTCAGCAGATAAGTGCTGATATCGCCTGTTCAAAGCCATAACGCAATCGGCCCATTTCGGCAATTTGTTATAGTCCAGTTGCTCCTCATACTTCGATTTCGTATGAGGATCAACCTTTGACATGACTATGTGTATTAGAATTGCGTTAGCGAAATCTTCCTCATTTCCAACCGACATTAGCGAATCGAAAATTGCCGACACTAAGTCAACCATTGTTCGAATTCCGAGTGCCGATGGCTTGGACATCGGCTCAATGTCGAACAACTGAGCAAGAGTGTCGAAGAAAATCAGGCATTTGTTGTCGTACAGGTGGCAGCTGCTGTCCAAGCTCAGACAGCGCTTCTGGCAAGCGTGGTCGAGAGACTACATCCACAGTCTGCAGCAGCGAGGGACGTGGCAGGAGGCGCACGACAACGTCACAGTGGAGGATCTCGTCGTGGTCCACGAGGACAACACGCCCCCCCAGCGGTGGGCAACGGGCAAAGTCGTGGAGGTAACTCCAGCTACCAGTGGATTGAAGGCGATCCCTTCAAGGTGGCCGGTGTTGGATTATAGCATAAGTTAGTATAAGATCATAATGAAGTATTAGTTAAATATTAGTTAAGAGACAGAATGAGTTACTAGCGTTAGGTAAAATGAATTGATTCTCTTATACTGTAAGCTAGTCTGTAAGCTCAAATTGCATTCGGGAGTGCAGCTGGCGGCAGCGACGATCTTCTTATCTCCTTATCTTCTTTGACACACTCTCCCAGTTATTTGACATTGAGCCGATGAATTAACCATCGGCTCTAGGGATCCGCACGATCATTGATTCAGTGTCTGCGATTTTCGAATCATTGATGTCAATTGGAGATGAGAAAGACTTTGCCAATGCAGTCCTCATTCATCTTGTAATGTCAAAAGTAGACCCAAGCACAAGGACGAAATATGAGGAGCAGCTAGATTACAACTCGTTACCGCAATGGTACGATTGTGTTGTAGCGCTGAACAGGCGATATCAGCATCTGTCCGCTGAAAAAAGCTCCAAATCCAGGTTGAAATTCAAATCAGACCTAAAGCCAGCCAAAGGCGGGAAGTCATCCTTTGCGTTGACCAACGCTCATACAGAAGTGGAACACAGCTGCAAGCCATGCAAGGCCAACCATCTAATTGGAAGTTGTCATAGTTTTGCTTCTTTGCCAGTTGACGAACGGTTCAATTTCGTGAAGTCAAGTCAACTGTGCATAAATTGTTTGCATCCAGCCTGCTTTGCTGGTGGTTGAAAGCGTCTTGGAACTCCCTCAGCTGGTTGTTCGTCCCCACGAAATTCGTCGCATTTTCCGAGTATTGCCGGACGGGTATGCCACGTCGCGCGATGAAGCTGTTTTGTGTACATAACAACGAGTTAGTGGACAAGTCTGCTACAAGTTCCAAATGAACAGCCTTCGAAGCAAAACAAACGAACACGGAAATATACATTTCAATTGGGGCTCGTCCTCTAATCGTCAGCGAGACGTTGACTGGACCACAAAAATCTACCCCACAAACATTAAATGGCCGAACCGCGGCAAATCGGTCGGCCGGCAAATTTCCCATGATTTGCTCCATTAACTTGGGTTTATACCTGAAGCAATGGACGCATTTCCGCACTATCTGAGCACATTCACGAGCCACATCCTCTGCCTGAGTAATGCGATCATCGTCTTTGCTCCTGCATGACAATTGCCAATGTGCAACTCTCTCAAGTACAGTTGCACAAGCAAACAATTTTTTGGCATGAGAATAGGAAATTTCGCGTCATACTCTAGCGGTACGTTTGCTAGTCTGCCTCCTACTCGTATTAACGAAACGCGCCTTCCATACTCTTCTGATTCATGAATAAAGGGAGTCAATGATTGCAGACTTGGTTGCACAGTGTTACCCTTTTTTAGTCTATCAAATTCCACCTTAAATTCTGCTCGCTGAACTAGTTCCAGCAGTTTTAAACAAGTAAGAAAGGCTACAGTCGATCGAGCCGACTGTAAAAGACCCCGTACTCCCATAGTAGTGCCCATTTTATTAAAATTAAAATTTTAAAATGAAATATTTACATTTTGAATTAAAATTAAAAAGTAAGTAAATTAACAATCGTCATTGTCAGCATTCGAACCCGCGATCCATACGAAGGTTCCATATTGCGCCGCAACTCTACCAGTTGCACCACGACCCTCTTCTATCATTCTTCCGATTATTTGCAAATATGTATGTGTGCTCATATATATGAGTGTATGTATAGCATTGGTCGGCGCGGCAGCGGCTCCGGGCAGCGCTGCCGCCAAAGCAGGCAGAGAAAACGTTCGAACATATGTTTGTATGTTTCTATGTTTGTTTGTGTGTGTTGCGCGCATACAGTGATTTTGCAGTAAAATAACTAAAATTTGAACCGTAATTTCTCTCTTGTTTGACATAGGATTTTGATGCCACTTTCAGGAAAGTTAGAAATAGTAAGTCTCTAAGCGTATGTTAAATTACAACACTGTACTATTTGATTTAATGCCTTAAAAACGGCATTGAAGTTGAAAAGTTTTTTAGTTCTTATTAGAAAAGGGGGCGTGGCACGATCCACTAAACCTCTTATTTTCACAGTAAAAAACTTATTTGCTCGACGTGGCACGCCAGTCCGGCGATACTTGGAGAAGACGACACATGTTCGTGAGGAACCTGGTCATGCTGTAGATCAGCAACGCGACGCTCACAGAGGGCGATTTTCGACCGCACCTGACCGACGTGGTGGCCATCCTCGACCATTGGACACTGGAGAAGCGCTCACGCCAGGGCTACCAAGGATTTGAAGGCGATCCCTTCAAGGTGGCCGGATTGTTGGATCATAAACATAAGTTAAAATATGGAAAATATTGAATTGTTAGGATAAGCTTAAATTAACGATATTATTGAATTGTCCAGTAGTGTATTGAACTCTTATACTTAAGCTAGTCTGTAAGTCGAATTTGTAGTCGGCAATACGGCTGTCGCGAGCAGCAGTTAGTTTGTTTTCGTCTCGCTGTAACCACACACACGCTGCCAAGCCTTTCCGCGATTGCTAAGTCCAACAATAAATTGTAACGTTCAAGAACTTACAATTTGTTTTATTTAAAAATAGTTTTGGACTTTTCACTGCCAATCGAATTTGTCCAGTACACAACAAATCAAAAAAGGAATCGGCTCCCAGCAGCAGATCAATTCGCTGTGGCTTATAAATTCTGGGTCAGCCAACTCTATGCTTGACGGAATCTTCCACCGATGAATGGGAAGATCATAGTCAGGTTGTCTGCTCGTAATCGACTTTAGCACCCAGAAATCGGCGCTAAAATGATGATTCGATACTCGCGATGACACTACTGTCGATACTTTGCTTTTCGCTACTAGACTCGACTGTCCAACTGATGTTACAGTCAAGGACTTGCTCTTGCGGTGGAGCCGCAAAGCTTGAGCCAGACTTTCTGTCATGAAATTTACATGAGAACCAGAGTCTAATAGCGCTCGAGCGCTTTGATTCTGACCGAATCTGTCCTTTAAAGGTTATCACTGCCGTTGCCGGGAGCACCTGATCGACTTCGCTAACCACGTGATTAACTTGCTGCTCTGCGGCTGTGTATTTATGCAGGAGAGTATTATGTGGGCGAGAACATACTCTACACTTTGAGGCAGTGCAATTGGACACTCTGTGTCCTGAATACAAACATTTAATACAAAGTTGACTAGATTTCACGAAATTGAATCTTTCGTCAACTGGCAATGCTGCGAATCCCTGGCAGTTTCCAATCATATGGTTGGCATTGCAAAAGTTGCATTTGGGTTCCATTTCTTTCTCAACATTCGTGCATGCAAATGACGACTTTTTTGCATATATCATGTCGGATTTCTGCTTCATTCTGGACTTTGAACTTTCTTCAGCAGAAAAGTGCTGATATCGCCTGTTCAAAGCCATAACGCAATCGGCCCATTTCGGCAATTTGTTATAGTCCAGTTGCTCCTCATACTTCGATTTCGTATGAGGATCAACCTTTGACATGACTATGTGTATTAGAATTGCGTTAGCGAAATCTTCCTCATTTCCAACCGACATTAGCGAATCGAAAATTGCCGACACTAAGTCAACCATTGTTCGAATTCCGAGTGCCGATGGCTTGGACATCGGCTCAATGTCGAACAACTGAGCAAGAGTGTCGAAGAAAATCAGGCATTTGTTGTCGTACAGGTGGCAGCTGCTGTCCAAGCTCAGACAGCGCTTCTGGCAAGCGTGGTCGAGAGACTACATCCACAGTCTGCTGCAGCGAGGGACGTGGCAGGAGGCGCACGACAACGTCACAGTGGAGGATCTCGTCGTGGTCCACGAGGACAACACGCCCCCCCAGCGGTGGGCAACGGGCAAAGTCGTGGAGGTAACTCCAGCTACCAGTGGATTGAAGGCGATCCCTTCAAGGTGGCCGGTGTTGGATTATAGCATAAGTTAGTATAAGATCATAATGAAGTATTAGTTAAATATTAGTTAAGAGACAGAATGAGTTACTAGCGTTAGGTAAAATGAATTGATTCTCTTATACTGTAAGCTAGTCTGTAAGCTCAAATTGCATTCGGGAGTGCAGCTGGCGGCAGCGACGATCTTCTTATCTCCTTATCTTCTTTGACACACTCTCCCAGTTATTTGACATTGAGCCGATGAATTAACCATCGGCTCTAGGGATCCGCACGATCATTGATTCAGTGTCTGCGATTTTCGAATCATTGATGTCAATTGGAGATGAGAAAGACTTTGCCAATGCAGTCCTCATTCATCTTGTAATGTCAAAAGTAGACCCAAGCACAAGGACGAAATATGAGGAGCAGCTAGATTACAACTCGTTACCGCAATGGTACGATTGTGTTGTAGCGCTGAACAGGCGATATCAGCATCTGTCCGCTGAAGAAAGCTCCAAATCCAGGTTGAAATTCAAATCAGACCTAAAGCCAGCCAAAGGCGGGAAGTCATCCTTTGCGTTGACCAACGCTCATACACAAGTGGAACACAGCTGCAAGCCATGCAAGGCCAACCATCTAATTGGAAGTTGTCATAGTTTTGCTTCTTTGCCAGTTGACGAACGGTTCAATTTCGTGAAGTCAAGTCAACTGTGCATAAATTGTTTGCATCCAGCCTGCTTTGCTGGTGGTTGAAAGCGTCTTGGAACTCCCTCAGCTGGTTGTTCGTCCCCACGAAATTCGTCGCATTTTCCGAGTATTGCCGGACGGGTATGCCACGTCGCGCGATGAAGCTGTTTAGTGTACATAAAAACGAGTTAGTGGACAAGTCTGCTACAAGTTCCAAATGAACAGCCTTCGAAGCAAAACAAACGAACACGGAAATATACATTTCAATTGGGGCTCGTCCTCTAATCGTCAGCGAGACGTTGACTGGACCACAAAAATCTACTCCACAAACATTAAATGGCCGAACCGCGGCAAATCGGTCGGCCGGCAAATTTCCCATGATTTGCTCCATTATCTTCGGTTTATACCTGAAGCAATGGACGCATTTCCGCACTATCTGAGCACATTCACGAGCCACATCCTCTGCCTGAGTAATGCGATCATCGTCTTTGCTCCTGCATGACAATTGCCAATGTGCAACTCTCTCAAGTACAGTTGCACAAGCAAACAATTTTTTGGCATGAGAATAGGAAATTTCGCGTCATACTCTAGCGGTACGTTTGCTAGTCTGCCTCCTACTCGTATTAACGAAACGCGCCTTCCATACTCTTCTGATTCATGAATAAAGGGAGTCAATGATTGCAGACTTGGTTGCACAGTGTTACCCTTTTTTAGTCTATCAAATTCCACCTTAAATTCTGCTCGCTGAACTAGTTCCAGCAGTTTTAAACAAGTAAGAAAGGCTACAGTCGATCGAGAGGACTGTAAAAGACCATTTTATTAAAATTAAAATTTTAAAATGAAATTAAAAAAATTAAAATGAAATATTTACATTTTGAATTAAAATTAAAAAGTAAGTAAATTAACAATCGTCATTGTCAGCATTCGAACCCGCGATCCATACGAAGGTTCCATATTGCGCCGCAACTCTACCAGTTGCACCACGACCCTCTTCTATCATTCTTCCGATTATTTGCAAATAT
Source organism: Drosophila acutilabella (assembly GCA_035046005.1). Classification (NCBI taxonomy): domain Eukaryota; kingdom Metazoa; phylum Arthropoda; class Insecta; order Diptera; family Drosophilidae; genus Drosophila; species Drosophila acutilabella. The sequence continues at coordinate 2,203,669 of JAWNOK010000042.1, forward strand.
GTATGTGTGCTCATATATATGAGTGTATGTATAGCATTGGTCGGCGGGGCAGCGGCTCCGGGCAGCGCTGCCGCCAAAGCAGGCAGAGAAAACGTTCGAACATATGTTTGTATGTTTCTATGTTTGTTTGTGTGTGTTGCGCGCATACAGTGCAATAAAATAACTAAAATTTGAACCGTAATTTCTCTCTTGTTTGACATAGGATTTTGATGCCACTTTCAGGACAGTTAGAAATAGTAAGTCTCTAAGCGTATGTTAAATTACAACACTGTACTATTTGATTTAATGCCTTAAAAACGGCATTGAAGTTGAAAAGTTTTTTAGTTCTTATTAGAAAAGGGGGCGTGGCAGCTCAAAATTTTGAATGACATTATACTAAGGCTGTCTCTAAGAACTTGTATACCAAAATTTGTGCTCCTAAGTGCTATAGTTACTGAGATATTCGCCTAAAACACAAATTTTTTCGAGGTGTGTCTGGTTTTTTGCTCATTGCGGGGGCGGTAAGGGGCGTGGCAACAGTTTGAATAAACTTGATCTGCTCGCAAAAATTACGGACTTACATTCCAAATTTGGTGTCTCTAGCTCTTGTAGTTTAAAAGATCCAGGTGTTCATACGGACGGACAGACAGACAGATAGACGGACATTGCTATATCGACTCGGCTGTTGATGCTGATCAAGAATATATATACTTTATGGGGTCGGCCACGCTTCCTTCTGCCTGTTACGCACATCTCGCTTCTAACAAACTTAATAGACCCCTATACTCTTTTTTAAAGAGTATGGGGTCTAAAAAGCGAAGTTTAATTCCTTTGGTTCTAGTTCGACAGTGTGTATTTCTTGTTTTGACCTTGAAAAGAATCTGTACATGTAAGCAACTATTCGTACCGACTTGCGACATGACGAAAACCGGGACACAAGCTCAGGTAACTCACTCGAACTGCCAACTGAGCAGACGCGCGCTGACTTTTCAACTTCACTCTCTTTTAACTTCTTCGGTACGTTGAAATGTTCGTTGTGAGGCCATTCTTTGTCGTCCTGGCAAAGAAATGGAGGGCCTTCGAACCATATTGACTGTTATAGTTCTTGAACGTCACAACCTCTCGACGCCAAATCAGCTGGATTGCTTGATGTTGGCACATGTCTCCAAGACACTTTAGGTGTCATCTCTTGGATGCCTGCAACTCGATTGGCTACGAATGTTGCTAATGTTGAAGGGGAAGTATTTATTTATTTTACCAATGGACTTGGTTTTGAGTGGAGCGACTTTTGCCTTTGCCGTTAGCAACCGGCAGACGGTGTTGGTACCGTCGTTATCCGAACGTAGATGCAGCAGCCGTAAAGTTGACTGGATGCGTCCGCAAAACCATGCACTTGTATGTTTGCGTTGGAGCTGGCGTGAGCGTATCTGGGAATTTGAGCTCTATCTAGTTCTAGAAGATTCTCCTTGAACTTATCCCATCTGCTGGCCGTCAGCCGTCGGATATACAGGGGGAAGAACAGTGGACGTCAGTCTTACTGCCGTAACTGTATATACCGACGGAAGTGCGAGTATACTCTCCTCGCGAGGGCGGCTGGAAACAGATCCATGGTAAGGTCATGTCTCTGCCATGGATGCTGACGAATGGTAGTCGGGCTAGAAGTAGAATACTTCTCTATAAAGTCCAAAGGTGGAACAGCATATGCCCACGGATGCATGGTCGAGGGGGTGCTCGATCGCTAGTATGCGGACTCTGGGTACCTGCCGACCCCCAGTTTCATTCAGGCTTACCACGTTAAAGCGGGCTATGACGTGGCGGACATACCTATCCCGCACACTCGTGGGATCTAATATATGGAGAACTTTAAAAAATACATGGAGCCCGGCACTCCTCTAAAAAGTCGGATGGGACAAGACCATCCCTTAAATAAAAAAGCGAAGGACAAGCCAGTCCCTAGCTCAGAAGCTAAAAGGTTTGTACCGGCAAGCCAACCGGTTACCAGCCTGGGGGTGATACTGGAGAGCGCCTCCTCTGCTAAGGTCTTTGGTACGCAGAGCACTAGTGCGGCTGCCATGCCTCTAACAGGAGAGGCTCTCGAAGGCTTCGCCGCCACAAACAGCAACAAACAGGAAAAGAAAGCGTCCTTCCAGGACAAGCGTAGGGTGGCTTTTATCCTATCAAAGGAAGGAGGAAATGGCTCCGCAGAAAACGAAGAGCTTCCACACTGGGCCCGATCAGTCCTGCCAAATTTCCAGCCTCCCAAGACAGGGAAGAAGAATGCTGTAAGTAGTAACAAGCGTCAACGATCGGCTGAAGGAAATGTGTCGCAAGCCAAGCGATCCAAGGCAGGTCTGACCCGCTCCTCGCAGATGTTGCGAGAAATAAGATTCTCATCGAAGTCCTAGACCGGGGCTCCTCCGATGGTCTTGTTCATCGCGACAAATGGAGGATGGTGGACATGGAGCTGCAGGAAAAATTCCTCAGCATCCTCGAGGAGAATGGGGGCGCCCCGCCAACCTGTGAGGACGCGGGGTGGCACCAGGGCCGGGTGAAAGCCATCGCCTGTCTGGATGCCCGCTCCGTGGAACTCTACAGGAGGGCGGTCGCCTCTCTCGTTGAGGTCTATCCAGGCGCAAAGCTGGAGGTTGTTGATTGGGATGAGGTACCCAGCAACCCAAGAGCGAGGTTATGGGTCTCCGCCAAGCCAGCGGAACCCGAGAAGATCCTGCGGTTGCTTCAGGTCTGCAACCCTACACTTCCTACAGCAAATTGGAAAGGGAGAAAGAAGCAGTCGGCCTCTCGAGACAGGCAATTCTGACTCTCGATGAGGCCTCCGCAAAGGCTCTTGCCAAAACAGACGGTACGGTCACGTACGGTCTCAAGAAGGCGCATATCCGCCTCTTTAAAGCGGATGCCAAAGGCAAGGGATCAGTGCCCAGGACTGACACCGAGCTGCAGGATCTCGAAAAGGAGATCGACATGGAAGAAGACATACTGGAGGGGTATGTCTCCGAAGAGAGTGACCTGGCCAGAGGTCTAAGGAAGGTCGACGTGGCTGATCTGGACGAGCTAGAAGAAGACGACTCAGCCGTCGACGTCACAGTGGTGGAGGTCGTATCACGGGATGTCTCTCAGACTCCTACAGATAAATCTCCACCACTGTAAAGCGGCATCTGCCGCTCTCTTACTCCTCCTAAGCAAAGGAGGAGCTGACATGGTCCTCATCCAAGAACCATGGCTCTGCAAGGGCCGGATCTCTGGATTGAGGACCTCAAGCCATAAGCTATATGCAGCACAGGTGTCAGGTAAAGCCCGTACTTGTATTCTAGCACGTAAAGACAAGCCAATCTTCTTACTGCCTAATTTCAGCGATGAAGACAACACCACTGTAAGCCTAGAGCGAGGCCACGACACAGTGGTCTTCTGTTCCGCCTACATGGGACATGACCAACATGACCCTCCCCCACCACAGCTCCTAAGGGACATTGTGGCATCATGTGACAGATCGACCAAAGATCTGCTTATAGCCTGCGACGCCAACGCTCACCATCATCAGTGGGGTAGCACTGATACAAATATAAGGGGTGAGTCACTTTTTAACTTTATACTCTCCTCCAAACTGACAATATGCAACAGGGGTAACGAACCGACCTTTATTATTAAGAACAGACAGGAGGTACTGGACCTTACTCTTGTGTCCACCTCCCTAGTACAGCGCATCGCGTCGTGGCGAGTGCTCACGGAACACTCTTTCTCAGACCATAGATACATTGAGACTTCTGTATCTCTCGAGATTCCCAAAGCTGTCCCTTTCAGGAACCTGAAAAGGACAAATTGGAACATTTTCCAATCGTGCCTCACGCGCTCGATTTCCCTGGAGCCGCCCATGTCCTGAGGTATTCCAGTCGTATGGAATACTTAGTATCCTCCTTCACATCTGCACTAAATCGGGCTGCGCATAAAGCCTGTGCGATTAGTAGAAATGCAGGACGCACGAAGCCCCCATGGTGGACCCACTCACTAAATGAGAACGGAAAATATCAAGAAGGCTCTTCAATCAAGCTAAATACCATGACTCAGCAGAGGCATGGGGCAGCTACAAAAGCTCTTTGTCAGCCTATAATAAAGAATTACGTAAAGCCAAAAGAAACTCTTGGCGTAAGTTCTGCTCAAGTGTTGAAGATACCTCAGAAGCCGCAAGACTTAGGAGAATACTATCTCACACTACTCCCTCTCTGGGTTTCCTCAAGCGCAGCGACAACTCCTGGACCTCGGACAGTGTGGAGTCGCTGGAGCTGCTGATGCACACCCACTTTCCTGGATGCTCTGACAATCCTTTCCCTTCCTCACGCTTATTACCCGCCGATGGGGACGGTCCACCCCTATCGTTAATCAGCAGAGGAAATATCTCGGGAGCAATTAAAAGTTTCAAACCCTTTAAATCTTCCGGACCAGATGGTATCATTCCAACCCACCTCATCCATGCTGGGGAGCTGGCACTAAACTGGTTACACCAGATCTTCAAAGAAATTCTCCTTTCCGGAATCATTCCTAAAGCTTGGGTACGCTCCAAAGTAGTTTTCATTCCAAAGGCAGGGAAACCATCCCACTGCAACCCAAAGGATTTTAGACCTATAAGTCTATCGTCTTTTCTTCTAAAGACTTTAGAAAGGCTCTTATGCTGGCATCTATTGGCCAAGATTCCTAGAGAAAGCTTCTCTACCTCACATTATGCATATCGTAGAGGCAGGTCAACAGAAACCGCCCTGCATAGCATAGTTTCGCACATCGAAAGATCCTCTCCTTCAAGGAATACTCTCTAGCAGCGTTTCATGACATTGAGGGTGCTTTCAACAATATTCTGCCAGAACCCATAACCACTGCCCTGGCATACATGGGAATCGACTCCCTCTCTTTTGGCCTCATCGATCAATTGCTAAGTGCAAGGATCATTGAAGCCTCGTTAGGAGATACCAAATCCTGTAAATTTGTCAATAGGGGCACTCCCCAAGGGGGCGTTCTCTCTCCTCTTTTATGGAACGTAGTGGTAAACGACCTTCTCAGCTCTCTGGAAGGAGGCGGATGTAAGGTTGTGGCCTATGCGGATGACGTTGCCATTATTTTCTAGGGCAAGTTCCGACAGACCCTATGTGACCGGATGAGCAACTCATTACTCTTCCTATCGAACTGGGCCACTAAAAATGGTCTAGGAGTAAATCCTTGCAAGACCGAGATGGTTCTCTTCACAAACAAATATAAAATCCCACCTCTTAGACTTCCCTCTCTTCAGGGAGAACGTCTCAAGTTCAGCGATAAAGCTAAATACCTTGGTGTTTTCTTGACAGGAAGCTAAACTGGAATGCATGCATAGAAGACAGGGTAAGGAAAGCCTCCGTAGCCCTGCTCACATGCAGTAAAACAATTGGTCAAAGATGGGGCCTGAGTCCCCACGTCACCAGATGGCTATATACGGCCGTTGTCCGCCCTATTCTTCTATACGGCGTGGTAGTGTGGTGGCTGGCACTAAGGAAAGCAACCACACTATCCAAACTCAGTAAGATCCAGCGTATGGCAGGACTTTTTATCTTGGGCGCCCTTCGCTCTACGCCAGAAGAGGCTATCGACGCCATTCTATACCTTCCACCACTAGACATAATGGGCAAGAAAACAGCCACCCTCTCTGCCATCAGAATGAGAGAGGCTAACCTATGGAGCACAAATAGGATAGGTCACTCAACCATCATGTCTGAGCTTCCGTTTCAACTCTCAAAATACGGACTACTGCATCCCAACAGAATAAACTAACACCCCTTTTAGGGTGGCTTTCCCTTCAAGGGAGGCGTGGAATAATGGCCCACCCTTCTTTAACTCCTCCATTCACTTCTACACCGACGACTCTAGAGCGGAAGGCAAAACGGGTGGGGGAACCTACTGCGAAGAACTTGGCATTGCTAGTTCTCTCAGACTACCTAACCACTGCAGTGTTTTCCAGGCGGAAATGTTTGCCATCAAAGAAGCGCTTGAGACTGCAAAACAATGCATACCGTACAGGTGCAGAATATGTATCCTATCAGACAGTCAGGCAGCACTTAAATCACTTAAGTCTGTCTCCTCCAATTCCAAAATCACCAACGAATGTCGCAGATCTCTGACGGAGATGGCGGAGCAATTCGAAATCCACCTCATCTGGGTCCCTGGCCATAGTGACATAGAGGGAAATTGCGCTGCAAACGAGCTCGCTAGGATGGGTACAGTCTCCCCTCTTGGTAATGAGAGAGGGCAAGTATCCATGCCTCTGACGACTTGCAGACTTAACATCGATAAACACTTCGAACATCTAGCTGACCTGAGGTGGGAATCCACCCCTAGGTGCAGGATATCTCGCAGCATCTGGCCTACCCGATCAAATGACCGACCCTCCAGGCTCTGCAGGCTCACTCGAGCAAACTGCTCTGCTGCTTTTCGTGCAATCACTGGCCACTGGTTTGTGGGCCTACATGCTTCTAGACTGTCGGCAAATTACCACGACTTCTGTCGCAGCTGTGGAAATGAGGATGAAGACGAAACGGTGGCACACTTTTTCTGTTCTTGCCCAGCTCTCAGTCATCACAGGCACCGTCATCTCGGTGCCTACCTATTAAACGATCTGTCTGAACTTTCCCAAGTTCAGCCAAATCTTCTCTCCCGCTTCATTCACGCCTCTGGATGGAGCTCTACATAGGCTGGCTCTTAGACCCCTTTAGATTCTAGCTCCTAAACCCTCCACGCAGATCCCCTCAGGTATCGCAACGGGCCGACTTACGGCTCATGTGCGCTGGTGTGGCCAGTGTATCGTCCCAAGGCAACTGCATGCCCCACAGCTCCTGAAGCAGAATTCTTGCCCGTCTGCTGATTGGGCACAACAAACCAAGTGGGTCAAACATGCGTGCTGCAACTGACAGAATATTGCGCTTGGTGGGACTTAACTTGATAAAGGTATCATCAAAGTGATACTGGAAAGTATCCAATGTTGGTGTCCACCTCATACCAAGCGTTTTAGTCGAATCGGCATCATTAAAACTTAGTTTATCATTTCCGCCTTCTTCTACAAACTGAGGATGATTCGAAAACCATTTTGGCAATTGAAAACCACCCGATTCGAGAATTTCGGGCACTTGTTTGCATATATTTTTTAATGTTTCGATATCGTCAGCTCCCGTAAGCATATCATCGACGAAGAAATCATTGCAAATGATTTCTGAACCAAGAGCATGGGTGTCCCTATGCCTCAAACCCAGCTCTTGCAAACATCTGATGGCCAAAACGGTGCGGACGCAGTTCCATAAGTCACCGTGTTTAATTGATAAACTTGAAGCTCATCTGAAATCGTCGATCGTCATGGGATATGCTTACTTGACGATACATCTTTTTAATATCTGCCGCGAGGGCATATCGGCTCAGACGGAACCTTAAAAGCGTCAAAATTAGATCCCTCTGAATAGTAGAACCTACCATGAGCAATTCATTTAGAGAGCGGGACGATGTCGTCTTACAAGACGCGTCAAACACTACTCGAAGCTTAGTGGAACTACTTTCAGGTCTCAGGACGCACTGGTGTGGAATGACGTAGTGTGGGCCTGGAGGAACTTTTGTACCTAAAAGAGACATGTGACCAAGGTCGAGATACTCGTTCATAAAACTCGTGTACATTTCCTTAAGTTCCAAATCCTTGGAAACTCTACGCTCTAATGCGAGAAACCTTCTTTTGGCTGTTTCAAAGGAGGAGCCCAGCACGTGGGGATCAGTCTTAAAAGGCAAGCTGACCTCAAATCGTCCGTTCGAGAGTTGGTGAACACTGTCCTTCAATTTTTGCTCACACGCAAGGTGCTCTGCAGAGTACTTTGACAATTCATTTGTCTCAGGGATAGCTTCCAGCTTCCAGAATCTATCTACCAGAGCTTCCAGCCTATCTTCGCTAGTAGGATGCATTACTGCGCAGCAAACAGGGCTTTGAGTATTCATTTTCTTGCATCGCCCGGTCGCTACCCAACCGAACAATGTCTTTTGCAGCAACGGACCGTTTTCTGCCAATCGAATTTGTCCAGTGCACAACAAATCAAAAAAGGAATCGGCTCCCAGCAGCAGATAAATTCGCTGTGGCTTATAAATTCTGGGTCAGCCAACTCTATGCTTGACGGAATCTTCCACCGATGAATGGGAAGATCATAGTCAGGTTGTCTGCTCGTAATCGACTTTAGCACCCAGAAATCGGCGCTAAAATGATGATTCGATACTCGCGATGACACTACTGTCGATACTTTGCTTTTCGCTACTAGACTCGACTGTCCAACTGATGTTACAGTCAAGGACTTGCTCTTGCGGTGGAGCCGCAAAGCTTGAGCCAGACTTTCTGTCATGAAATTTACATGAGAACCAGAGTCTAATAGCGCTCGAGCGCTTTGATTCTGACCGAATCTGTCCTTTAAAGGTTATCACTGCCGTTGCCGGGAGTACCTGATCGACTTCGCTAACCACGTGATTAACTTGCTGCTCTGCGGCTGTGTATTTATGCAGGAGAGTATTATGTGGGCGAGAACATACTCTACACTTTGAGGCAGTGCAATTGGACACTCTGTGTCCTGAATACAAACATTTAATACAAAGTTGACTAGATTTCACGAAATTGAATCTTTCGTCAACTGGCAATGCTGCGAGTCCCTGGCAGTTTCCAATCATATGGTTGGCATTGCAAAAGTTGCATTTGGGTTCCATTTCTTTCTCAACATTCGTGCATGCAAATGACGACTTTTTTGCATATATCATGTCGGATTTCTGCTTCATTCTGGACTTTGAACTTTCTTCAGCAGAAAAGTGCTGATATCGCCTGTTCAAAGCCATAACGCAATCGGCCCATTTCGGCAATTTGTTATAGTCCAGTTGCTCCTCATACTTCGATTTCGTATGAGGATCAACCTTTGACATGACTATGTGTATTAGAATTGCGTTAGCGAAATCTTCCTCATTTCCAACCGACATTAGCGAATCGAAAATTGCCGACACTAAGTCAACCATTGTTCGAATTCCGAGTGCCGATGGCTTGGACATCGGCTCAATGTCGAACAACTGAGCAAGAGTGTCGAAGAAAATCAGGCATTTGTTGTCGTACAGCTGGCAGCTGCTGTCCAAGCTCAGACAGCGCTTCTGGCAAGCGTGGTCGAGAGACTACATCCACAGTCTGCAGCAGCGAGGGACGTGGCAGGAGGCGCACGACAACGTCACAGTGGAGGATCTCGTCGTGGTCCACGAGGACAACACCCCCCCCAGCGGTGGGCAACGGGCAAAGTCGTGGAGGTAACTCCAGCTACCAGTGGATTGAAGGCGATCCCTTCAAGGTGGCCGGTGTTGGATTATAGCATAAGTTAGTATAAGATCATAATGAAGTATTAGTTAAATATTAGTTAAGAGACAGAATGAGTTACTAGCGTTAGGTAAAATGAATTGATTCTCTTATACTGTAAGCTAGTCTGTAAGCTCAAATTGCATTCGGGAGTGCAGCTGGCGGCAGCGACGATCTTCTTATCTCCTTATCTTCTTTGACACACTCTCCCAGTTATTTGACATTGAGCCGATGAATTAACCATCGGCTCTAGGGATCCGCACGATCATTGATTCAGTGTCTGCGATTTTCGAATCATTGATGTCAATTGGAGATGAGAAAGACTTTGCCAATGCAGTCCTCATTCATCTTGTAATGTCAAAAGTAGACCCAAGCACAAGGACGAAATATGAGGAGCAGCTAGATTACAACCCGTTACCGCAATGGTCCGATTGTGTTGTAGCGCTGAACAGGCGATATCAGCATCTGTCCGCTGAAGAAAGCTCCAAATCCAGGTTGAAATTCAAATCAGACCTAAAGCCAGCCAAAGGCGGGAAGTCATCCTTTGCGTTGACCAACGCTCATACACAAGTGGAACACAGCTGCAAGCCATGCAAGGCCAACCATCTAATTGGAAGTTGTCATAGTTTTGCTTCTTTGCCAGTTGACGAACGGTTCAATTTCGTGAAGTCAAGTCAACTGTGCATAAATTGTGTGCATCCAGCCTGCTTTGCTGGTGGTTGAAAGCGTCTTGGAACTCCCTCAGCTGGTTGTTCGTCCCCACGAAATTCGTCGCATTTTCCGAGTATTGCCGGACGGGTATGCCACGTCGCGCGATGAAGCTGTTTAGTGTACATAAAAACGAGTTAGTGGACAAGTCTGCTACAAGTTCCAAATGAACAGCCTTCGAAGCAAAACAAACGAACACGGAAATATACATTTCAATTGGGGCTCGTCCTCTAATCGTCAGCGAGACGTTGACTGGACCACAAAAATCTACCCCACAAACATTAAATGGCCGAACCGCGGCAAATCGGTCGGCCGGCAAATTTCCCATGATTTGCTCCATTATCTTCGGTTTATACCTGAAGCAATGGACGCATTTCCGCACTATCTGAGCACATTTACGAGCCACATCCTCTGCCTGAGTAATGCGATCATCGTCTTTGCATGACAATTGCCAATGTGCAACTCTCTCAAGTACAGTTGCACAAGCAAACAATTTTTTGGCATGAGAATAGGAAATTTCGCGTCATACTCTAACGGTACGTTTGCTAGTCTGCCTCCTACTCGTATTAACGAAACGCGCCTTCCATACTCTTCTGATTTATGAATAAAGGGAGTCAATGATTGCAGACTTGGTTGCACAGTGTTACCCTTTTTTAGTCTATCAAATTCCACCTTAAATTCTGCTCGCTGAACTAGTTCCAGCAGTTTTAAACAAGTAAGAAAGGCTACAGTCGATCGAGAGGACTGTAAAAGACCCCGTACTCCCATAGTAGTGCCCATTTTATTAAAATTAAAATTTTAAAATGAAATTAAAAAAATTAAAATGAAATATTTACATTTTGAATTAAAATTAAAAAGTAAGTAAATTAACAATCGTCATTGTCAGCATTCGAACCCGCGATCCATACGAAGGTTCCATATTGCGCCGCAACTCTACCAGTTGCACCACGACCCTCTTCTATCATTCTTCCGATTATTTGCAAATATGTATGTGTGCTCATATATATGAGTGTATGTATAGCATTGGTCAGCGCGGCAGCGGCTCCGGGCAGCGCTGCCGCCAAAGCAGGTAGAGAAAACGTTCGAACATATGTTTGTATGTTTCTATGTTTGTTTGTGTGTGTTGCGCGCATACAGTGCAATAAAATAACTAAAATTTGAACCGTAATTTCTCTCTTGTTTGACATAGGATTTTGATGCCACTTTCAGGACAGTTAGAAATAGTAAGTCTCTAAGCGTATGTTAAATTACAACACTGTACTATTTGATTTAATGCCTTAAAAACGGCATTGAAGTTGAAAAGTTTTTTAGTTCTTATTAGAAAAGGGGGCGTGGCAGCTCAAAATTTTGAATGACATTATACTAAGGCTGTCTCTAAGAACTTGTATACCAAAATTTGTGCTCCTAAGTGCTATAGTTACTGAGATATTCGCCTAAAACACAAATTTTTTCGAGGTGTGTCTGGTTTTTTGCTCATTGCGGGGGCGGTAAGGGGCGTGGCAACAGTTTGAATAAACTTGATCTGCTCGCAAAAATTACGGACTTACATTCCAAATTTGGTGTCTCTAGCTCTTGTAGTTTAAAAGATCCAGGTGTTCATACGGACGGACAGACGGACATTGCTATATCGACTCGGCTGTTGATGCTGATCAAGAATATATATACTTTATGGGTTCGGCCACGCTTCCTTCTGCCTGTTACGCACATCTCGCTTCTGACAAACTTAATAGACCCCTATACTCTTTTTTAAAGAGTATGGGGTCTAAAAAGCGAAGTTTAATTCCTTTGGTTCTAGTTCGACAGTGTGTATTTCTTGTTTTGACCTTGAAAAGAATCTGTACATGTAAGCAACTATTCGTACCGACTTGCGACATGACGAAAACCGGGACACAAGCTCAGGTAACTGACTCGAACTGCCAACTGAGCAGACGGGCGCTGACTTTTCAACTTCACTCTCTTTTAACTTCTTCGGTACGTTGAAATGTTCGTTGTGAGGCCATTCTTTGTCGTCCTGGCAAAGAAATGGAGGGCCTTCGAACCATATTGACTGTTATAGTTCTTGAACGTCACAACCTCTCGACGCCAAATCAGCTGGATTGCTTGATGTTGGCACATGTCTCCAAGACACTTTAGGTGTCATCTCTTGGATGCCTGCAACTCGATTGGCTACGAATGTTGCTAATGTTGAAGGGGAAGTATTTATTTATTTTACCAATGGACTTGGTTTTGAGTGGAGCGACTTTTGCCTTTGCCGTTAGCAACCGGCAGACGGTGTTGGTACCGTCGTTATCCGAACGTAGATGCAGCAGCCGTAAGGTTGACTGTAGTCTGTAAGTCGAATTTGTAGTCGGCAATACGGCTGTCGCGAGCAGCAGTTAGTTTGTTTTCGTCTCGCTGTAACCACACACACGCTGCCAAGCCTTTCCGCGATTGCTAAGTCCAACAATAAATTGTAACGTTCAAGAACTTACAATTTGTTTTATTTAAAAATAGTTTTGGACTTTTCACTGCCAATCGAATTTGTCCAGTACACAACAAATCAAAAAAGGAATCGGCTCCCAGCAGCAGATCAATTCGCTGTGGCTTATAAATTCTGGGTCAGCCAACTCTATGCTTGACGGAATCTTCCACCGATGAATGGGAAGATCATAGTCAGGTTGTCTGCTCGTAATCGACTTTAGCACCCAGAAATCGGCGCTAAAATGATGATTCGATACTCGCGATGACACTACTGTCGATACTTTGCTTTTCGCTACTAGACTCGACTGTCCAACTGATGTTACAGTCAAGGACTTGCTCTTGCGGTGGAGCCGCAAAGCTTGAGCCAGACTTTCTGTCATGAAATTTACATGAGAACCAGAGTCTAATAGCGCTCGAGCGCTTTGATTCTGACCGAATCTGTCCTTTAAAGGTTATCACTGCCGTTGCCGGGAGCACATGATCGACTTCGCTAACCACGTGATTAACTTGCTGCTCTGCGGCTGTGTATTTATGCAGGAGAGTATTATGTGGGCGAGAACATACTCTACACTTTGACGCAGTGCAATTGGACACTCTGTGTCCTGAATACAAACAATTAATACAAAGTTAACTAGATTTCACGAAATTGAATCTTTCGTCAACTGGCAATGCTGCGAATCCCTGACAGTTTCCAATCATATGGTTGGCACTGCAAAAGTTGCATTTGGGTTCCATTTCTTTCTCGACATTCGTGCATGCAAATGACGACTTTTTTGCATGTTTCATGTCGGATATTTGCTTCATTCTGGACTTTGAACTTTCTTCAGCAGATAAGTGCTGATATCGCCTGTTGAAAGCCATAACGCAATCGGCCCATTTCGGCGATTTGTTATAGTCCAGTTGCTCCTCATACTTCTATTTCGTATGAGGATCAACCTTTGACATGACTATGTGTATTAGAATTGCGTTAGCGAAATCTTCCTCATTCCCAACCGACATTAGCGAATCGAAAATTGCCGACACTGAGTCAACCATTGTTCGAATTCCGAGTGCCGATGACTTGGACATCGGCTCAATGTCGAACAATTGAGCGAGAGTGTCAAAGAAAATCAGGCATTTGTTGTTGTGCACTCGAGTTAAGCTTTCTAATGCCTTTGGGTAATTAGCGTCAGAGACCTAAAAGGCTCTGATGGTCCCTAACGCCTCATCCGATAAGCACGAAATCAAATGATTGATTTTTCCATATTTGATAGCGAGCGATCGGAGTCTACTAATCTGATGAACAGACCTATAAATTGTCTGTATTCCGAATGCTTACCACTGAACTTGGGCAACTTAAGTTTGGGCAGGTGAGAGTGGTGAGAGAGTGGTGGCACAGTTTGAGAAGCCTGACATGATGGCAGGTATGTATGACGAACGAGCCAAAATACACGTTTCGTCAAGCATTGCGCGGCTAGTATTGTCAGGATCTATCGAATCGATCTCTGACTGCAAATCCATAGCCTTTGAAATGTATGAATTAAGGATATCTAGCCGGCACTGAATTTCGAACTTACTTGGAGTCACCATTTTATTTATGAGTGAACTCCTTTGTCGTTCGATATCGCTCTCTACTTTTTCCAATTTAACGAACAGTTGACTTAGACGATCAATAAAGCAAGCTCCTGCGTCAACCAGATCGGTTTCATCAACGATGCGATCAACAAACAGCAACAACAACAGTGTACGTATGCGCGGTTCGCTGTACATACATATAGTTCGTGGATTTCGATTTGTGTTAGTAACAACGGTTATTGAACAAATAAACGCACACACAGGGTACCCGCTTTTACTTATGTGCAGATTTGAAAAAAAAACGACAAGCAAAGGTCAAAAGCCACCACCAAACAACCATCGATCAAAACGAATAGCGGAATCAAGAGAACGGCAATATATGTATATGTATATGCACACATCAATATATTTACACAAATTTGATTTAAATTTTAATATATTTCTTTATTTTTATTATATTTTTTTTTTCGTTTAATGTTTTGCTTCGAATTGTTCTATAAATCAGATTTATCAGTGCCGAAACGCAAGGTCTGTTATGTGCAATAAAAAGAGCGGTACTTAGTTATGTACATATGTATTTTTTGCCGTTTCTATGCACTTTCACCTAGGCACTGACTCGTTTGGGCACTGTTACCTCGTCATCAGAAGAGTCGCTCATTGGCTCAATTCTGGGCATTATATTCCAAATAGTCTCCGCAACAATAGTGGTCCAACTCCAGAGTTCGTCTCCGTCCGGCTCGAAAGGGAACAGTTCCGAGAATCAGGCAGCAGTACACCGAAGCCAGGACACACCAAGCCTCGAAATGTCTAATAATTAGACCGACAACCGCGTAAGAAAAGTCCCTGCCCGGGCGCCAATGAAAAATCTCGAAACGAAAGAGAATAAAACCAAATTGTAATTCGATTTATAATTACAATTTATTCTTAACGTACTATTGGACAGCGGTTTAACGGAAAGGCTATTTGGTGGCTGAGCGCAAGTGACCGATATCAAAAGCAAAGCGATACTATACTCTGATCTGCGCTTACACTTGCGCAGAGCGCTTATGCTAACTTAAATATAAGAGAAAATTCATGTTGTTAAGCTAGTTATATTATGACTTCCATTGTGCTCTCTTATCTACTTAAACTACAAATTCAATATTTTCTCTTAAACTACCATACTAACTACGGTCTTAACGCCGGCCACCCTGACGCGACCATCTCCGCCTGGCATTGTGTGGGTGACTCTCCCCATTATCCTTCGCTGGGGCGGAGTGTTGTCCTCGTGGATGAGTACTAAATCGCCGACCTCCACGTCGTCGCGATCCTCCGCCTATTTCCCTTGCTGCTGCAGGCACCTCAGCCAGGTGCCCTCTGACTCGCTTACGGTGAGTGACGCGCTGCCGATCTGCCGGAGGAGCAGATGTTTTGCGGATTTCACGGCGGCCCACCACAGGCCTCCGAAGTGGGGCGCTCTTGGGGGAAAAAACTTCCATTCCATCCCGCGTTCTGCTGCGTACGATTGCAGCTTCGTCTGCTGGCTGCTGAACGTTTTGTGAAACTCCTTTACCAGGTTGCTCGCTCCTACGAAGTTGGTCCCGTTGTCCGAGTATAGCCGGACTGGCACGCCACGCCGCGCGATGAAACTGTTAAGGGTACAAATAAACGCATTAGTGGATAAATCCGGCACCAGTTCCAAACGAACAGCCTTTGAAGCAAAACACACAAAAACTGCAATGTACATCTTTCATGGTCCTCTTCCTCTGATTCGCAACGAAACATTTATAGGCCCGCAGAAATCCAACCCACAAGCATTAAACGGGCGAACGCCGGAAAGGCGGTCCGCCGGCAAGTTACCCATAGCTTGCTCCATCAGCTTTGGCTTGTATCTGAAACAGTGGACGCATTTTCGCACTATCTGCGTGCACTCACGACGAGCATTAACGAGCCACATGCGCGGCCTCAGTAATTCAATCATTATCTTAGCCCCCGCATGACAATTGTTAATATGCAGCTCTCGCAAGTACAAACCCACCACCAGAGAATTCTTGGGCACCAAAATGGGGAATCTAGCATCGTCTTCTAACGGCGCGTTTAGTAATCTTCCTCTTACTCGAATCACTGAAATTTGTCTTCCGAACACGTCAGACTTGTGTATGAACGGAGTCAGCGACTGAAAACTTGGTTGAACCATTTGACCCTTTTGTAGTTTGTCATAATCCACGCTGAACTCCGACCGATGAACCAACTCAAATAACTATAAAACTGCGAAATCCAACTCCTTGGGTCCAAGGACGACAGTTTGCTTCTCTCTGGTTGATTTCCTTATGAATTGATACATATATGCCATGATTCTCACAATTTTTCCACATGACGAGAATCGCGACACCAACTCTGATAACCAGTCAGAGCTGGTGACCAAACAGATGACTGCAGACTTTTTATACTCCATCTTCCCAAGGTCATCAGGTTTAGAAAAATGTCGATTCTGAGGCCAATGCTCCTGCTCCTTGCAGAAGAATGATGGGCCTTCTAGCCAAATAGACTGAACTAGTTCACGAGTGTCACACCCTCTCGACGATAAATCTGCTGGATTTAACGATGTTGGTACATGTCTCCAAGGTACATCAATGGCCATCTCTTGGATGGCTGCAACACGATTGGCCACGAATGTTGCTAATATTTATGGACACTTGTTTATCCAATGTAGGGTGATTTCTGAATCAGTCCCGAAATTCATGCTCTCAAGTCGACAATGGTTCAACATATGTTTTATGGAGATCCATAATTGGGCTAACAGGTGAGCTGCACACAATTCGAGTCTGGGAATCGACTTTGTTTTTAGTGGAGCCACCTTTGCCTTTGCAGTAAGCAATCGGCAGACGATACTGGCACCGTCGTCAGCAAAAAGATATATGCAGCACCCATATGCTTGACAGGATGCATCCACGAATCCATGCACTTGTATCCTTGTGTCAGAGCTGGCGTGAGCGTATCTAGGGATTTCAATGTGATGCAATTCAAGAAGAGTCTCTTTGAAATTTTCCCATCTGCTATGCAATTCCATAGGCATTGTTTCGTCCCATGGCAATTGCATGCGCCACAGATCCTGAAGAAGAATTTTTGCCGGGTTGCTAATCGGACTCAACAAGCCAAGTGGGTCAAACATGCGTGCAGCCACTGACAATATGTTTCGCTTGGTCGGAACTAATTGGGTGAAACTATCATCCAAGCGTATCCAACTTTGGTGTCCACCTCATGCCAAGCGTTTTCGTCGAATCGGCATCATTGAAACTCAAAAGCTTGGCAGAATCACTGTCTTCCATTAAATTTGGATGGTTCGAAAACCATTTTGGCAATTAAAACCCGCCCAATTCTAGAATTTCGGGCACTTGGGTATATATTTCTTTTAATGTAGTATATCGTCAGCCCCAGTCAGCATGTCATCAACATAAAAGTCATTACAAATGACTTTAGAACCAAGAACATGGGTGTCTTTATTACGGAACCCCAGTTCATGCAGGCATCGGATGGCTAGAAACGGTGTGGATGCAGTACCGTATGTTACAGTATTCAATCTATATATCACTAGCTCATCCGACGGGCTTTCGCTCCAAATAATTAGCTGAAACTGTCGATCGGCTTCGGACATGCTGACTTAACGGTACATTTTTTTTATATCTGCCGTAAGGGCATATCGATTCAGACGGAACAGAAGAAGAGACAACATGAGATCCCTCTGAATAGTGGGTCCCACCATGAGCAAATCAATCAGCGATTGCGACGAAGTTGTCTTACAAGACGCAACAAATACCACTCTGAGCTTGGTACTACTTTCAGGTCTCAGGACGCACTGGTGTGGAATGACGTAATGTGTTCCTGGTGGAACTTTTGTACCTATGGCGGACATGTGACCAAGTTCGAGATACTCTTTCATGAAACTTGTGTACATTTCTTTCAATTCTCCATCTCTGGAGACTCTACGCTCTAACGACAAAAACCGTTTGTTGGCTATTTCAAAGGATGACCCCAAAGTTTTCGGGTCGCTTTTAAAGGGCAAACTTACTTCGATGTGTCCTGACGAAAGGTTATGAACACTTTCATTAAAATGTTTTTCGCATGCCAAGTGTTCTGATGAGTATTTTACAGCTGGGTTCGATTCCGGTATCGATTCCAGTTCCCAGAATCGGTTAACGAGAGCCTCAAGCCTCGTCTCCCCTCTTGGGTGCATTATAGCACAGCATACAGGTTTATTGGCTCGTAATTTCTTGCACTTCCCTGATGCCACCCAACCTAGCAAGGTTTTTTGCAAGACTGGACCATTATCTGACAGTTTTCCTTGTCCAGTGCACAGCAAATCGAAGAAGGAATCTGCTCCCAATAACATATCTATTCGCTGAGGCTTATAAAATTTCGGATCAGCCAGTTTGACATTCGTTGGAACCTTTCAGCGATTAATAGGAAGGTCATGGTCCGGCTGTCTACTCGAAATTGATTTCAACACCCAGAACTCGGCGCTGAACTTGTGAGCGTTCACGCGAGACGACACTACAGTTGAAACATCGCTTTTTCAACTAAGCTTGCCTGCCCAACTGAGGTCACTGTCAAGCATTTATTTTCGCGTTGAAGCCTCATCGACTGAGGCAATTGCTCCGTCATAAAGTTTACTTTTGAATCTGAATCTAATAAAGCTCTGGCATTCCTCTCTTGGACAAATCTATCGCGAATAGTCACAACAGATGTTGTCAGAATAACTTCGTCAACTTCACTTGCAACATGGTTCACATGAGCAGGAGGAGCAGCTGCTTGCTGTTCTTTAGAGTACTTGTGCAGGAGCGTATTGTGGGGCCGAGAACATACTCTGCAGTACAAGTTGATACTCTGTGTCCTGGATGCAAGCAATTTATGCACAGTTGACTCGACTTTACGAAATTGAACCGTTCGTCAACTGGCAAAGAAGCAAAACTATGACAACTTCCAATTAGATGGTTGGCCTTGCATAGCTTGCAGCTGTGTTCCACTTGTGTATCAGCGTTGGTCAACGCAAAGGATGACTTCCCGCCTTTGGCAGGCATTAGGTCTGATTTGAATTTCAACCTGGATTTGGAGCTTTCTTCAGCGGACAGATGCTGATATCGCCTGTTCAGCGCTACAACACAATCGTACCATTGCGGTAACGAGTTGTAATCTAGCTGCTCCTCATATTTCGTCCTTGTGCTTGGGTCTACTTTTGACATTACAAGATGAATGAGGACTGCATTGGCAAAGTCTTTCTCATCTCCAATTGACATCAATGATTCGAAAATCGCAGACACTGAATCAATGATCGTGCGGATCCCTAGAGCCGATGGTTAATTCATCGGCTCAATGTCAAATAACTGGGAGAGTGTGTCAAAGAAGATAAGGAGATAAGAAGATCGTCGCTGCCGCCAGCTGCACTCCCGAATGCAATTTGAGCTTACAGACTAGCTTACAGTATAAGAGAATCAATTCATTTTACCTAACGCTAGTAACTCATTCTGTCTCTTAACTAATATTTAACTAATACTTCATTATGATCTTATACTAACTTATGCTATAATCCAACACCGGCCACCTTGAAGGGATCGCCTTCAATCCACTGGTAGCTGGAGTTACCTCCACGACTTTGCCCGTTGCCCACCGCTGGGGGGGGGTGTTGTCCTCGTGGACCACGACGAGATCCTCCACTGTGACGTTGTCGTGCGCCTCCTGCCACGTCCCTCGCTGCTGCAGACTGTGGATGTAGTCTCTCGACCACGCTTGCCAGAAGCGCTGTCTGAGCTTGGACAGCAGCTGCCAGCTGTACGACAACAAATGCCTGATTTTCTTCGACACTCTTGCTCAGTTGTTCGACATTGAGCCGATGTCCAAGCCATCGGCACTCGGAATTCGAACAATGGTTGACTTAGTGTCGGCAATTTTCGATTCGCTAATGTCGGTTGGAAATGAGGAAGATTTCGCTAACGCAATTCTAATACACATAGTCATGTCAAAGGTTGATCCTCATACGAAATCGAAGTATGAGGAGCAACTGGACTATAACAAATTGCCGAAATGGGCCGATTGCGTTATGGCTTTGAACAGGCGTTATCAGCACTTTTCTGCTGAAGAAAGTTCAAAGTCCAGAATGAAGCAGAAATCCGACATGATATATGCAAAAAAGTCGTCATTTGCATGCACGAATGTTGAGAAAGAAATGGAACCCAAATGCAACTTTTGCAATGCCAACCATATGATTGGAAACTGCCAGGGATTCGCAGCATTGCCAGTTGACGAAAGATTCAATTTCGTGAAATCTAGTCAACTTTGTATTAAATGTTTGTATTCAGGACACAGAGTGTCCAATTGCACTGCCTCAAAGTGTAGAGTATGTTCTCGCCCACATAATACTCTCCTGCATAAATACACAGCCGCAGAGCAGCAAGTTAATCACGTGGTTAGCGAAGTCGATCAGGTGCTCCCGGCAACGGCAGTGATAACCTTTAAAGGACAGATTCGGTCAGAATCAAAGCGCTCGAGCGCTATTAGACTCTGGTTCTCATGTAAATTTCATGACAGAAAGTCTGGCTCAAGCTTTGCGGCTCCACCGCAAGAGCAAGTCCTTGACTGTAACATCAGTTGGACAGTCGAGTCTAGTAGCGAAAAGCAAAGTATCGACAGTAGTGTCATCGCGAGTATCGAATCATCATTTTAGCGCCGATTTCTGGGTGCTAAAGTCGATTACGAGCAGACAACCTGACTATGATCTTCCCATTCATCGGTGGAAGATTCCGTCAAGCATAGAGTTGGCTGACCCAGAATTTATAAGCCACAGCGAATTGATCTGCTGCTGGGAGCCGATTCCTTTTTTGATTTGTTGTGTACTGGACAAATTCGATTGGCAGTGAAAAGTCCAAAACTATTTTTAAATAAAACAAATTGTAAGTTCTTGAACGTTACAATTTATTGTTGGACTTAGCAATCGCGGAAAGGCTTGGCAGCGTGTGTGTGGTTACAGCGAGACGAAAACAAACTAACTGCTGCTCGCGACAGCCGTATTGCCGACTACAAATTCGACTTACAGACTAGCTTAAGTATAAGAGTTCAATACACTACTGGACAATTCAATAATATCGTTAATTTAAGCTTATCCTAACAATTCAATATTTTCCATATTTTAACTTATGTTTATGATCCAACAATCCGGCCACCTTGAAGGGATCGCCTTCAAATCCTTGGTAGCCCTGGCGTGAGCGCTTCTCCAGTGTCCAATGGTCGAGGATGGCCACCACGTCGGTCAGGTGCGGTCGAAAATCGCCCTCTGTGAGCGTCGCGTTGCTGATCTACAGCATGACCAGGTTCCTCACGAACATGTGTCGTCTTCTCCAAGTATCGCCGGACTGGCGTGCCACGTCGAGCAAATAAGTTTTTTACTGTGAAAATAAGAGGTTTAGTGGATCGTGCCACGCCCCCTTTTCTAATAAGAACTAAAAAACTTTTCAACTTCAATGCCGTTTTTAAGGCATTAAATCAAATAGTACAGTGTTGTAATTTAACATACGCTTAGAGACTTACTATTTCTAACTTTCCTGAAAGTGGCATCAAAATCCTATGTCAAACAAGAGAGAAATTACGGTTCAAATTTTAGTTATTTTACTGCAAAATCACTGTATGCGCGCAACACACACAAACAAACATAGAAACATACAAACATATGTTCGAACGTTTTCTCTACCTGCTTTGGCGGCAGCGCTGCCCGGAGCCGCTGCCGCGCCGTCCAATGCTATACATACACTCATATATATGAGCACACATACATATTTGCAAATAATCGGAAGAATGATAGAAGAGGGTCGTGGTGCAACTGGTAGAGTTGCGGCGCAATATGGAACCTTCGTATGGATCGCGGGTTCGAATGCTGACAATGACGATTGTTAATTTACTTACTTTTTAATTTTAATTCAAAATTTAAATATTTCATTTTAATTTTTTTAATTTCATTTTAAAATTTTAATTTTAATAAAATGGTCTTTTACAGTCCTCTCGATCGACTGTAGCCTTTCTTACTTGTTTAAAACTGCTGGAACTAGTTCAGCGAGCAGAATTTAAGGTGGAATTTGATAGACTAAAAAAGGGTAACACTGTGCAACCAAGTCTGCAATCATTGACTCCCTTTATTCATGAATCAGAAGAGTATGGAAGGCGCGTTTCGTTAATACGAGTAGGAGGCAGACTAGCAAACGTACCGCTAGAGTATGACGCGAAATTTTCTATTCTCATGCCAAAAAATTGTTTGCTTGTGCAACTGTACTTGAGAGAGTTGCACATTGGCAATTGTCATGCAGGAGCAAAGACGATGATCGCATTACTCAGGCAGAGGATGTGGCTCGTGAATGTGCTCAGATAGTGCGGAAATGCGTCCATTGCTTCAGGTATAAACCGAAGATAATGGAGCAAATCATGGGAAATTTGCCGGCCGACCGATTTGCCGCGGTTCGGCCATTTAATGTTTGTGGAGTAGATTTTTGTGGTCCAGTCAACGTCTCGCTGACGATTAGAGGACGAACCCCAATTGAAATGTATATTTCCGTGTTCGTTTGTTTTGCTTCGAAGGCTGTTCATTTGGAACTTGTAGCAGACTTGTCCACTAACTCGTTTTTATGTACACTAAACAGCTTCATCGCGCGATGTGGCATACCCGTCCGGCAATACTCGGAAAATGCGACGAATTTCGTGGGGACGAACAACCAGCTGAGGGAGTTCCAAGACGCTTTCAACCACCAGCAAAGCAGGCTGGATGCAAACAATTTATGCACAGTTGACTTGACTTCACGAAATTGAACCGTTCGTCAACTGGCAAAGAAGCAAAACTATGACAACTTCCAATTAGATGGTTGGCCTTGCATGGCTTGCAGCTGTGTTCCACTTGTGTATGAGCGTTGGTCAACGCAAAGGATGACTTCCCGCCTTTGGCTGGCTTTAGGTCTGATTTGAATTTCAACCTGGATTTGGAGCTTTCTTCAGCGGACAGATGCTGATATCGCCTGTTCAGCGCTACAACACAATCGTACCATTGCGGTAACGAGTTGTAATCTAGCTGCTCCTCATATTTCGTCCTTGTGCTTGGGTCTACTTTTGACATTACAAGATGAATGAGGACTGCATTGGCAAAGTCTTTCTCATCTCCAATTGACATCAATGATTCGAAAATCGCAGACACTGAATCAATGATCGTGCGGATCCCTAGAGCCGATGGAATGTCAAAGAAGATAAGGTATTTATTGTCGTAGACCCGCTTCAGACTCTCTAATTCTTTTGAATAATTTGCATCAGAGACCTGATAAGCCTTTATCGTTCCCAGAGCCTCGTCTGATAGACACGATATTAAGTGATTGAACTTTTCGATATTCGATAAAGAACGATCCGAGTCTACCAAACTTTCAAAAAGGCTGATAAACTGCTTATATTCTTTATGCTTGCCGCCGAAACTAGGCAACTTCAGTTTGGGTAAGTGCGAGTGATGAGAACCAATAATCATTCAACTGGTCAATGAACAAACCCAATATACTCTTGCACAGGGTATAAATATTTATCAGCGTCCGAGTTCATCAACACTCCAAATCACGCAAACAAAATAAACGCAAAACGAATAAGCAAGATCGCGATAACAACAACACAAAAAATAACTAGCGAAGCTTGCAGTTGTTTTGCGTACGTGTACATGTACATAAATATGTTTAGATGTATGCCTATGTCAGCTGGCGCTCGAATATAGAATATGTATAGAGAATTGAGTGCAAACCAACGCCAACAAGATCGTATGTGTGTGTTAAGCGCTTGCTTGCTTGAATATATGTATGTATGTATGTAACGTGCCTAGCAAAACACAACGGTCGACAAAAACCACCACCGAATTCAAAGTATAATTGAATAGCGGAATGAGAGAGAACGGCAAGTGCACATATGTATGTATGTATGTATGTATGTGCGCATGCCTAGCAACACAAGGGTCAAAAATCACCACCGAATTCAACGGATGAGAGAATAGCGGAACGCAAAAGAACGGCAAGTGCACATATGTATGTATGTACGCCGTTATAAGCCACATCAAATGATGCGAATTATTGATAAATAAATAATGCACGAATAAGATTTAATTTATTTATTATTGCTGTTTGCAATTTTGCTCAATTCATTGACTACAAAATTTATTAATTCAGTGCCGAAACGAAATGTCACTTGTGCCAACAATTAAGGTTATTTTTTTTAGAGTGCGACTGCATACAAGAATGTATGTATGTACGTGGTTACATATAACTGCAGTGATTTTATGCACTGACTCGTTTGGGCACTGTTACATGGTCGTCAAAGGTGTCGCTCATTTCCTCGATCATCATCTGTGAAGAATAGCACCGGCACAGTCTTCGACTTCTAAGTCCAGCGGCGAACAGCAGAAACACCAAGAGCAGCACTCAAAAATGGGGAACCGGACACGAATACGCGCAGCCACCAAGCCTTGAAAAATGTTTAAACACTATTTAAAGTACGACCGTAACCGAAAGTCCCTGCTCCAGCGCCAATGAAAAATCTCGAAACGAAAGAGAATAAAACCAAATTGTAATTCGATTAATAATTACAATTTATTCTTAACGTATTATTGGACAGCGGTTTGACGGAAAGGCTATTTGGTGGCTGAACGCAAGTGACCGATATCAAAAGCAAAACGATACTAAACTCTGCTCTGCGCTTACACTTGCGCAGAGCGGTTATGCTAACTTAAATATAAGAGAAAATGAATGTTGTTGAGCTACTTATACTATGACTTCCATAGTGCTCTCTTATCTACTTAAACTACAAATTCAATATTTTCTCTCAAACTACCAAACTAAATATATGCCTCAACAGTAGGCATGGGGGCCTCCGGATCCTCGTCCATCCTTTGCAACAACAGGCCGACCAGCCTCTCATGGCCGATCTTCCAACGATCCTCCGAGATTTTGCCGTTCTCGTCGCTCCTGTCGATGCCGAGAAGAGGCAGCGCTCCGCCGACAGCAACAGGAGTGCGGAAGCCCCAGTCTGCAAGAGACAGCGAGGCCCAAAAGAAGCGATCCCAAGAAGGCACGCAAAGCGAGCCACGATGACGGATGTCGCCAAACGACACCTCATCGTGGCTCGCTTTGCGTGCCTTCTTGGATCGCTCCTTTTGGGCCTCGCTGTCTCTTGCAGACTGGGGCTTCCGCACTCCTGTTGCTGTCGGCGGAGCGCTGCCTCTTCTCGGCAAGCATCTTCTTCATTTTGTTTACAAATCCGCTCGTTGTCGCCTGCACCTGCGGCAACTGGGCGAAGTGGTGGCTGCTTTCTGCAATCCTTTCCTCGGCCCAGGCCAGCTGTGGATTTTCAGCGCCGCCTTGTACTGCGCTTTCGCCTTGAGCACCTGCCTGGTGCGTTTAGGCCTTTCCCTACGCAGGGAGCTGGAACCTTGAACCGGAGAGCGCAGCAGGCTTTCTTCCTCTTCATACGTCTTAGTCACTGAAACAACGCTCTCAAGGTCCGAGTCTTCTAGGACTATGGTACCCGAGCGTGTCAGCTGGTGTCTGTCGGCAATCGTAGTACAACTGACTTGGCCTGCTCCCGCCAAGTCAGAGGTGTGACCACTGGCGACACGCAGAAAGGATTGCTCCCCCCCGTGCCCGCCGGTGGTAGCAGTCACTTTTTCCACCGACGTTTGGGCTGACATCCCAGCCCGAGTTGATCCCTCTTGCAGACTTTCTATAGTTGCTGAGTACCTCCAACCGGCTCATTTGTTCAGGTGGCCACCCCTAGCGTTTTTTAGAGCCTGCCGCCAAGGCTGATTATATTACTTGTAATATAAATTTTGAAACTTTAGTGAGTAGGAAGGTACAATGGTGTGCATAGAAGTGTTTGGCGTAAGCCTGCATGGAGCCGCCATTGGTACAGATCTTGGTGGTAGTAGCAAATAATCGAATGAGACCTTGGAGGACTGAAGTGGAGAAGGGTTTCGTGTGAACAGTGGTTGATCACGAGTTAGTCGGTCCTAAGTTCAAGGCGAAAGCCGAAAGTAAATATTTGTCAAATTTTAAATCTGTAACTAAATTAAAACACTTGAATAATTTTGAACGAAAGGGAATACGGTTCCAATTCCGTAACCTGTTGAGTATCCGTTTGTTATTAAATATGGGCCTCGTGCTCATCCTGGCAACAGGAACGACCATAAAGAAGCCGTCGAGAGGTATCGGAAGAGTTTTCTTTTCTGTTTTATAGCCGTACTACCATGGAAGTCTTTCGCAGAGAGATATGGTAGATGGGCTAGAAGAGCATGACATATACTGTTGTGTCGATATTTTCTCCTCGGACCTTGAAAATTTATGATGGGGACACGCAAACTTCTCAACAGGCCGTACCAATATCCGCAGCTGGTCTCCAAGGTGAAGAGTCTCTAGTCGATAGAATAATGTAGGTAAGGGAAGTCGGCAAATTAGATCCGTAACTTCGGGATAAGGATTGGCTCTGAAGATTGAGATAGTCGGGCTTGATTGGGAAACAATAACATGGTTTATGTGCTCGTTCTGGGTAAATAGAGTTTCTATCATTTATGGTAGTTTCTTGTTCCCCGGATAGTTTAGTTACGTAGCCAATTGTGGAACTTTCTTGCTAAAATTTTTAAGAATATGGATTGGGTAACCAGTTAGTTCTTTTAAATTATAACGATTACCAATTAACAATCAATTCAGATCTGGCACGGACTTGGGGAATCCGACTGTCTAATTAAAACAAAGCATTGTGATGGCCCTAGCGGGTGTTGACACAATGTGATTTCTGCCCAGTGCTCTGAATGTCAAAGTGAAGAAATTTAAGTGGTGGATCAAAGGCTGGAGATGCACAAGGGGGGTTACGGCCCTGGAATTCGTAAGTCATCAAAGTTAAGTCGACTCGTAGACAAATTTTGTCCCACTGTAGATGTGGCCTCCCCGTGGTATCCACCGGGTGCTTAACTTAGAGCAACTCTGATATAGCAGCTAATGCGAGCGGCGAATGGGTTCAGTGGGTTTCCAGCCCACTGGACCGTCCAACTGATGGTCCAACTAACGATAACGAGCCTCGGATAACTGAACTTAGTTCAACCATAAATCTAACGGCCTCTAGCAGTAGGCCAGAGCGCCGTCGCCAGGGCCTGACGGGATATCGGCGTAAACCGCCAGAGATATTTCCAACGGGATTATGCTTCGCACAATGAATCTGATCCTTTGGTGGGGAGATTCCGAAGTCGGCAAGGGCATGTCGTCCGCAAGACTTTCGTCCGATATCGGTACCATTAATCATAGTTAGACAACTCAATGCCATTTTGGCATCCCGATTGGCCTCATCAATTGATTGGGATCCGCGTCAGCGGGGGTTTCTTCCTACTGACGGTAGTGCCGATAACGCGACAATAGTTGACTTAGTCTTGAGGGATCATCACCGATGGCATGCGTCCTGCTACATCGGCACTCTCGATGTTAGCAAGGCATTCGACTCTGTGTCGCACGACGCAGTGTTCGAAACGCTTGCCGCATACGGTGCCCCAAAGGCTTTCGTCGACTACGTACGGACAACGTACAAGGGAGGTAGCACCTATTTAAGCGGTAACGGCTGGGGTTCACAGGCATTCATTCCTGCGAGAGGTGTGAAGCAGGGTGATCCTTTGTCCCTCGTATTGTTCAATCTGATCATCGATCGGTTGCTCAGGTCGTTGTCCGTGGACATAGGTGTCACCGTCGGTGATGCAAAAACAAGCGCAGCAGCGTTCGCAGATGATTTGATGTTATTTGCTTCTACACCAAAGGGTCTTCAGACATTATTGGATACCACGGTTTACTTTTTGTCCTCCGTTGGGCTTACCTTAAATGCTAACAAATGTTTTACTGTTAGTATAAAAGGGCAACCGAAGCAGAAGTGTACTGTGATCACCACAGATACATTCTGTATTGGTTCGCGCAGGTGTCCAGCTCTGAAGCGCTCCGAGGAATAGAGGTATCTTGGCATTAGAATTTCTGCGGAAGGGAGGGCCCGTTATAATCCTTCCGAGGACATTGGTCCAAAGTTGGATATATTAACGCGGTCCCCTCTGAAGCCTCAACAGAAGTTGTTCGCCCTCAGAACTCTCCTAACTCCACAACTTTATCACAAGCTAACCCTTGGAAGTGTGTCGTTAGGCGTTCTGAGAAAGTGTGACAGACTGGTGCGGTCTATCGTCAGGAAGTGGTTCGATCTTCCATTGGATGGTCAGTTGAATTCTTTCATGCCCCTCACGCTCACGGGGGTCTTGGGATCCCATCGATTTGTTGGATAGCGCCGATGTTGCGCTTAAATCGATTATCAGGGATAAAATGACTTCACCTCGAGCAATCAGGGGTGGCAAGTGCTTTCCTAGATATCGAGCAACGCAAGGCCCGAGATAGATTAAAGGCTGAAGTTAATGAGCTGTCATCACGTTCAAAGATAGACTCGTAATGGGCGAACAGATTGCGCATGTCTGTTGACGGCAGCGGTCTCCGTGAAGCAGGGCGCCCCGCAACACGTGTGGGTTGTTCAGCCGTTCACGCGTTTGCTTACCGGTAAAGCTTACCTGAATGGGATCAAGCTGCGGATAAATGCCCTACCTACGAGGTCTCGGACCACAAGGGGAAGGCACGAATTGGGGAGGCAGTGTCGTGCAGGTTGTGATGCTCCCGAATCACTTAACCACATCTTGCAAAAATGTCATCGTACGCATGGGAGGCGCGTGGCTAGACAAAACGGAGTCGTTAATTATCTCAAAAAGGGGCTTGAGGCAAGAGGCTTCTCCGTCATTGCTGAACCAAGTCTGCAGAGAGAGACCAGAATGTTTAAGCCGGACCTGGTGGCTACCCGACGGAATAAGCCTATCGTACTGGACGCACAGATTGAAACCACCATAGCAAAGTCGCGATCTATGACAGGACGGACATACGAACCTCATTGCGGAGGAATTTTCAGGCACATGCGGATATTGATTGTCGTTCAGGTTAATGCGGTTATAAAGCATAAGCTTGTAAAATTATAAATTTATTGTCAAATATCGCATTATAGCTGATTATGTAAGACTAAGACATTTCGCAACATTTTTAGGTATACAAAATTTATTGAAGGAATTGATACATGCCAGTAAAATGGTGTATATTTAATTTCTTTCAATAAAATATATTGTGACGTAATGAAATAAAACAAAACTTGAATCACTCTAAGCGGCGGATCACTCGGCTCATGGGTCGATGAAGAACGCAGCAAACTGTGCGTCATCGTGTGAGCTGCAGGACACATGAACATCGACATTTTGAACGCATATCGCAGTCCATGCTGTTATGTACTTTAATTAATTTTAGAGTGCTGCTTGGACTACATATGGTTGAGGGTTGTAAGACTATGCTAAATAAGTTGCTTAAAATTTGTATAAATTTTATGCATATGGTATATTATTGGATAATACATGTGTGTTAGACTGTAAAGTCTATTATCACCTAATATATTCATAATCTTAATAAAATAATGAAATTACTATGCCTCTATATTGTGTATTTTTGTTAGAGAAATATGAAGAATTATATTTTCTTTATTCGATTCAAATAAATACTGAGGAATGTCTAGCATAAAAGAAATGTTTTTTTTTTAACTAGAATTGCCTCTTATTAATGATGAGAAAAAGAACATTATTGTGTAATAATATGGAACTTCAAAATAAATAGTAAATATCAATATGTTTATTTAAAACATTATTAAGTATTTATACAACCTCAACTCATATGGGACTACCCCATGAATTTAAGCAGATTAATTAGGGGAGGAAAAGAAACTAGCAAGGATTTTCTTGGTAGCGGCGAGCGAAAAGAAATCAGTTCAGCACTAAGTCACTTTGTCTATATTGCAAATGTGAGATGCAGTGTATGGAACATCAATATTCTAGTATGAGAAATTAACGATTTAAGTCCTGCTTAAATGAGGCCATTTACCCATAGAGGGTGCCAGGCCCGTATAACGTTAATGATTATTAGATGGTGTTTCCAAAGAGTCGTGTTGCTTGATAGTGCAGCACTAAGTGGGTGGTAAACTCCATCTTAAACTAAATATAGCAATGAGACCGATAGTAAGCAAGTACCGTGAGGGAAAGTTGAAATGAACTCTGAATAGAGAGTTAAATAGTACGTGAAACTGCTTAGAGGTTAAGCCCGATGAACCTGAATATCTGTTATGGAAAATTCATCATTAGACTTGTAATATTTAAACAATATTATAATAATAGTGTGCATTTTTTCCATATAAGGACATTGTAATCTATTAGTTAAAAATAATTTATCAAAAAATTTTAGATAAAAGTTTATTTAAATTAAAGTGCTTGCATTTTAACATAAAATAAATGTCTTTAATTTGTTAAAGTGCTGATAGATTTATATGAATACAGTGCGTTAATTTTTCGGAATTATATAATGGCATGATTATCATTGATTTTTGTGTTTATTATATGCACTTGTATGATTTACAATGCGAACGATTTAGCTATTTTTAGTTAATTAACACAATCCCGGGGCGTTTTATATAGTTATGTATAATGATATTTATATTATTTATACCTCTAACTGGAACGTACCTTGAGCAAATATGCTGTGACCCGAAAGATGGTAAACTATACTTGATCAGGTTAAAGTCAGGGGAACCCTGATGGAAGACCGAAACAGTTCTGACGTGCAAATCGATTGTCAGAATTGAGTATAGGGGCGAAAGACCAATCGAACCGTCTAGTAGCTGGTTCCTTTCGAAGTTTCCCTCAGCTGGTGCATTTAACTGTTGTATAAAATAACCTTATCTGGTAAAGCGAATGATTAGAGGCCTTAGGGTCGAAACCATCTGGCGGGGCATCTGGAGTTTTCTGTCCGTAAGAAGACTGATGGCTCTCGTTGTTCTAAACACTGGTAACAGCAATGTCATCAGTGCCAGCGTGGTGTCTAGCGGAGTTTACGGCTTTAAGACCTTCATGTACCACACTGGGTTTCGTGGCGGAAAACATTGACCATCTAAATACTATGTATCCTCTTCTAAAAGCCTGCTACCTTGGCATAAATTCTTAAAAATGTACAAAGTAACGCATGTGATCACTTCACGCTTAGAACATTCTCAATTGTGGGTGTAACGCTGGCTTGCCAGATAAATGCGACAAAAAAAAAAAATAGCCAAATGCCTCGTCATTAGTGACGCGCATGAATGGATTAACGAGATTCCTACTGTCCCTTTCAACTTTCAAGTTCACGATGCATGCCGGTTTTCTTATGACTGGACATGGGTCGTTGAACGCTTTTCTGCATGCGCGTGGTCTCAGCGAGACTGCCGAATGTCCATGTGGCGATATCATAGAAAACTGGCAACACGTGCTATGTGCGGATGAGCGGGACCCGGAAGGGCTTCGAATTCGGCAGTTACAATGCGGAGACTGGACGGTTGCAGATATTGTGACGACCCCGGACAGCATGAGAGCTATGCCCACAAAGTTTTCAGCAGGCGACGCATGCTGGTGAACAGCGGAGGACCTGGAGGTCCGGGCCAACTAGTGCCGGACTGACGTTAGTCTCGGTGAAGGGCGAGGCCTATCTACAACCTCCGCTGGTCTATGGGTACAGCACCAGGTTGTATGACGCAACTCCACGCCGAGTCCGAGACTCTGCCCGCATTTTGGGCCAACCAACAGCCACCACGATACTCCCAAAAAGGCGGCCAACCTCATTGGACTGGCCTTGGCACCAGCCCATCACGTGGTATCAAATTTCGCAATCAAAGACTGCTTCCCATACTGGATTCCGACAACCGGGCACTTGGTGGGCGTCGTCGACTTCTCCGAGGACTTGTCTCCCAGATTAAAGTGCTCTGGTAAGACCTCGTGGCATGGTCCAGGTTCCAATACCACTACCAGTTTTGGTCATCACTGACCCGGCACTGGTTGATCCTAGGTGTCGCCTTGAAGGATCGTCCCTCGCCGCCGTCTAGCAAACGCCTCTTTCGCAAACAACTCCAGTCTGCGGAGCTGTTCTGGTGTGTCCAGGACCCGGGAAAAATCCCAACCGGCGTCCCCTCTTCTTACACCAAGGCCGTCGAGGTCTCGCAGATCTGCATAGAGAGGGCAAGCAACTAGCACGTGCTGCCAGTCCTCACACTCAGCACCGCATTGACATGCGGGCGTTGTGCTCAGAGTTCTCCGATGCAGAAACGCGTTCAGCGATTCATGGCCCGTCAGCAGAAATCCAGCGTGGAGACTAAGTGCAAAGTCCATTCGGCTGAAGACGAAGCATGCGTCCAGGATAAAGCGATGAGTCGGTCGACCGTGCTCGAGTTACCTCGACGTCGACCTCTCCAAATCTGCTGGTCATCTACGCCCTCCGGCCGCAGAAGAAGCTTCTCCACAAGCTGGCTTCCTGGCATCCTAGGGCTATTAAGCGGCGCATCGCGGCGCTCCACTTAATGTTGTCGAAGGCTCCTTTGAAGTCAACGAACAGACCTAGGACGTAGTTCGCCTGGCTGGCGGCCACGCTGGTCTGAACATGCCTCCATGCATCCTCCACGCAGTGGCCACGTCGAAAGCCGATTTGCCATCTGTTTCCATTCGGGAGCACCTCCTTCATCCGATTCACCATGATCCCCTCCAGCACCTTGCCAAACACTGGCAACAGGCAGATACCCCGATAGGATGCTGGATTACTCCAACCTTGTCGGGGCCCTTGAGGAGCGCCACTATTCGCGGCAACGTTGTGATGTGCTCGGGGATGGCACGCCATACAGCCTTGCAGATACCGCCGGTGATGCCGTCCAATCCGGGAGAGCGCCTGCTCTTCAACCGGGCGACGCATGCTCCAACCTCGAAAGCTTCGAGAGCCGGCGCAGCTTCATTCGGGATGACAATGTCATCACTCGCTTCCGCAACTGGGAAAAAGCTGCGGAGGAGGAGACTCGCGCAGTCGTGCCAGGTTACGACCAGCCTGTCACCCGAACGAAGGCATCCCAGATCTGCGGACCGCTTTCATCCTCGGTATATCCGGTATACGTGCCCCCATGGGTCGTCCCTGTGGTCTCCAACGAAGCTCCGCCAGTGATCCTCCTTCGTCAACAGGATAAGCTTCTTGAACTCGCGGACGGCAGTCCGCAGATGAGTAGCAAGAAGCTGCGCAGAGTCATGATCTCTGCGCCGCGCACCCTGGAGCCTCCGCTTCAGTCTCCTGACCTCCTGGCGTTTGGTACTCAGTTCAGTGGTCCACCACTTTACCTTTCCCGGGGCTCTGGATGGCCTGCGGCCCAACACCCTGTCGCACACGGACTGTACGGCAAGGCGTAGAGCAGACACCGAGGAGTCCAACGGCGAATTCCTTATGTCCTCCAAGGGGAGGTGCTCCAGGATTTCCTCTACCTGTTCCGAGTCGAACAGTCGCCAATTCGCATTGTTGAGCTTCCAGGACGGTACAGGAGCATATGTGCTCTCATCTGAACCACATGGGGGATACAGCATTCGCGTCCAGGCATAGGATGACCGGAGTACTGCTCGCCTGTAGCAGTACGGCATCCATGTAGGTTAGGTCCCGCGTTGTCAATTCAGCGTGTGCATGGCAGTACAGTGAGGTCAGATAGAAAGAGCCATTTCGACCACTGACCCTCACGCATACTCCAGCCTCGGAGATGAGCGACTCGACTGGTAGGCAGATGGCTTCTGGGTCGTCGATGATGACGGCGGCGTTTCTCCTGCGTCCGTCGAACAGCTTACTGCCGAACACTCTCATCCCGGATGGGAATCCTGTGATTTGGCCCGCTTCTTCCGAGTACGGCTCCTGCAGCAGCGCAAAGGTGTGGCCAAGTTCGCGCATACGTACACCAATGTCGATGCACGCAACGCGTCCCCGACCACAGTTGGCCTGGATGAGCACAAACATGTTAATGTCTGGACTGCACCCTTGCCAACACTGTCCCGTAGATCGGGCACGACGCTGAAAGCATCGAATGCCCCGAAGGCAGCCCCTTGAGCGGCAATTTCGGCAGTCCACCGGGCTTACGCACTTCGCTGCAACGTGGCCTGTTTGTCCACACTGGCGGCACACGTCCTGCTTAAAGCGGCACTGAGACACCTTGTGATCAAATCCGACGCAGCGGATTGATGTTGACCCGTCCGGCCCTCTCAAGTATGGCCAGTGCTTTCTCGTCCACGTCTAGCGTCAGCGACACACTGGCGCCATCCGTGACGGACCAAGGCTTGGACTCCAAGTGCACAGCCTTCTTGAATGCCGCCGCCGTCATTTTCTCCTGGAATTTGTATACAAACAACACCGTCACCTTTGGCCTGACTCCCTGGCTCTGCTGCACTTTCAGTGCAACCTCTGCGAACTTCTTGTTCGCCACCACGCGCTTAATGTCGCTCGCCGACGGCGTGCGGATGATGGCTCCACCGCGCTTTAGCTCACGCACTTCGTGCACACGTACACCAAGTGCGGGTGCAACTTCCCGGCGAACGCGCTCAGCTACTTGCTGTGGCGTCTCCCCAGGATTGCTGCTGGTCACCATTGCTGACCAGGTCTCCGGAGGCATCCGGAAACTGGGAGCAGCAATGGGAGCTGCGGCGGCGGAAGCGTAGCTAGCAGCGGCTAGCTGTGCGACCGGAGCTGGCGCCTGTGGTGCGGGCGGTCCACCCGAGAGGCTCTGCAGCATCGCGTTCTTGACGGCGAGTGACATGGCCAGTTCCTCCAGGCGCTTGATGGCAGCCGATATCTCCCTCGCCGCATCTTGGGGAATGCCCACCATGGCATTCCTGAAGCCCTCTCCAGCTGCGGAAATCTCCGCCAGAACCGCGGGCGTTCCTCCTGCCACAATGCGCCAGGCCGGGCACAATGGCACTGAAGGGGCAACGGGGGCGGAAATGTGGGCGGCAACGGGGTCAGCAACAGGTACGCGGACAGGGGCTGTAGCAGGGACAGGGGCTGCAGCGACAGGGACAGCGGCGACGGCTGGAGCAGCGACTCCTGCAGCGACGGGGGCACACGCGGACACGTCGCTCTCATCCGCTGAGCTCGCGACTCTCACGCGCAGCTTTCGAGGGGGCGACTCCACCGGTGGCGGCATGGCTACATTAGCCAGCGACTGCACACGGGTGTCGGTCCGACCAACACCTCCTCCTCGACCACGCCTCTTCCTCCCCGACGAACGGGCGGAGCTGGCAGCACTGCTGCTTTCGTCGCTCTCCATCCAGCGCCTGTACGATAGGCCACAAGAAAGTTCTAAGTGTGCACTTAAAAAGCGTGTGTGCACTTAAGCGAAACCGCACAAAAGTATATTACACCCGAAAATAAGGTTCCTGCTTTTTGATTGGCTGGCCAATCAGAAGCAAGCAGCGGTACTGCCTCACACACGCACTCACACAAGCGAAACGGCGAGATCGCTTATCAGCAAAGTGCTGCTTATAAGCAGTTTAAAAGTTGCTTTGTTGTAGATACACGCGTTGTTTACCGTTTGTTAACGAACAAAACGTAAACAAAAACTGGCGATACGGTGCGCGAATAGAAAAACACGTCTGCTCTCGACAACAATCAAAAGCTAACTAAGTAGATAGAGACATAAAGTCGAATTTGTTTTATGTGGATTCTACCACCTGCCAGATTAAATTGGTCTGGTAAGACCTCGTGAATTGGTACAAGTACCGCATGACTGCCAGATTAAAGTGCTCTGGTAACACTTCGTGAATTGGTACAAGTACCTCATCACTGCAAGATTAAGGAGCTCTGGTAAGACCACGTGAATCGGCACAAGTACCGCATCACTGCCAGATTAAAGTGCTCTGCTAAGACCTCGCGAATTGGTACAAGTACCGCAATACTGCCAGATTAAGGTGCTCTGGTAAGACCACGTGAATCGGCACAAGTACCGCATCACTGCCAGATTTAAGTGCTCTGGTAACACCTGGTGAATTGGTACAAGTACCTCATCACTGCCAGATTAAGGAGCTCTGGTAAGGCCACGTGAATCGGCACAAGTACCGCATCACTGCCAGATTAAAGTGCTCTGGTAAGACCTCGTGAATTGGTATAAGTACCGCATCACTGCCAGATAAAAGTGCTCTGGTAAGACCTCGTGAATTGGTACAAGTACCGCATCATTGCCAGATTAAAGTGCTCTGGTAACACCTCGTGAATTGGTACAAGTACCGCATCACTGCCAGATGAAAGTGCTCTGGTAAGACCTCGTGAATTGGTACAAGTACCGCATTATTGCCAGATTAAGGTGCTCTGGTAAGACCTCGTGAATTGGTACAAGTACCGCATCACTGCCAGATTAAAGTGCTCTGGTAACACCTGGTGAATTGGTACAAGTACCTCATCATTGCCAGATTAAGGAGCTCTGGTAAGGCCACGTGAATCGGCACAAGTACCGCATCACTGCCAGATTAAAGTGCTCTGGTAAGACCTCGTGAATTGGTATAAGTACCGCATCACTGCCAGATAAAAGTGCTCTGGTAAGACCTCGTGAATTGGTACAAGTACCGCATCACTGCCAGATTAAAGTGCTCTGGTAAGACCTCGTGAGTTGGCACAAGTACCGCATCACTGCCAGATTAAAGTGCTCTGGTAAGACCTCGTGAATTGGTATAAGTACCGCATTACTGCCAGATAAAAGTGCTCTGGTAAGACCTCGTGAATTGGTACAAGTACCGCATCATTGCCAGATTAAAGTGCTCTGGTAACACCTCGTGAATTGGTACAAGTACCGCATCACTGCCAGATGAAAGTGCTCTGGTAAGACCTCGTGAATTGGTACAAGTACCGCATTATTGCCAGATTAAGGTGCTCTGGTAAGACCTCGTGAATTGGTACAAGTACCGCATCACTGCCAGATTAAAGTGCTCTGGTAAGACCTCGTGAATTGGTACAAGTACCGCATTATTGCCAGATTAAGGTGCTCTGGTAAGACCTCGTGAATTGGTACAAGTACCGCATCACTGCCAGATTAAAGTGCTCTGGTAACACCTGGTGAATTGGTACAAGTACCTCATCACTGCCAGATTAAGGAGCTCTGGTAAGGCCACGTGAATCGGCACAAGTACCTCATCACTGCCAGATTAAAGTGCTCTGGTAAGACCTCGTGAATTGGTATAAGTACCGCATCACTGCCAGATAAAAGTGCTCTGGTAAAACCACGTGAATTGGTACAAGTACCGCATCACTGCCAGATTAAGGTGCTCTGGTAAGACCTCGTGAATTGGTACAATTACCGCATCACTGCCAGATGAAAGTGCTCTGGTAAGACCTCGTGAATTGGTACAATTACCGCATCACTGCCAGATTAAAGTGCTCTGGTAAGACCTCGTGAGTTGGCACAAGTACCGCATCACTGCCAGATTAAAGTGCTCTGGTAAGACCTCGTGAGTTGGTACAAGTACCGCATCACTGCCAGATTAAAGTGCTCTGGTAAGACCTCGTGAATTGCTACAAGTACCGCATCACTACCAGATTAAAGTGCTCTGGTAAGACCTCGTGAATTGCTACAAGTACCGCATCACTGCCAGATTAAAGTGCTCTGGTAAGACTTCGTGAATTGGTACAAGTACCGCATCACTGCCAGATTAAAGTGCTCTGGTAAGACCTCGTGAGTTGGTACAAGTACCGCATCACTGCCAGATTAAAGTGCTCTGGTAAGACCTCGTGAATTGGTATAAGTACCGCATCACTGCCAGATAAAAGTGCTCTGGTAAGACCTCGTGAATTGGTACAAGTACCGCATCACTGCCAGATTAAAGTGCTCTGGTAAGACCTTGTAAGGAAGCGTTCTAGCCGGGGTACAGATCTCAGTCTGTCCAGGGCTCGAATCTTACAAGAAATTTGTAACATTCGCGGAGACGCTGCAGACGGAAAAAAACGTGCCAGCAGAGATGAGATTGGCGGAGGAGGGGGGAATGCGAGACGCGAGAGCGAGGTGGGGATGCCACTGTCGTTCCGCGCAAGCTGTTGCAATGCTCCACGAGATCGAAGCGAGGCGCCGAGGTACTCTGGCAGAAGCCGCCGGTCACGTGCGAGGGGCACTACAGGGTATGGGGTAGTCGCATGCGAGATCTAAACGGGGGGCGCCGCCGTTGTTCTCAGCGATGCGACGCTCTGCGAGATCGAAGCGGGACGCCGAGGTACTCTAGCGAACGCCGCTGTTCTCTAGCGAAGAGTGTGCGAACGGATAGGAGATGCGCCGACGCGAGATCTAAACGGGGGGCGCCGCCGTTGATCTCCGCGAGTCGTTGCACGTGAGGGAAAGATACGTCTTGCGAGTATGTGTTCGTGGCTCTGGGGCGCCAAGAGACCACGAGCATACCCAGCGAAAGACGGCGTTGGTTCACAAGAGTAAGCTGCAACTCTAGGAGCGCCGTAGAGTCGCTGCTGTTCTCGAGTGAAACGGAAAGGGAACAGGAGTGGGGATATGGCCACGAAGAATTCACTAACTGGATTCGCCCAGCCCACTGACAACACGTGGCTGGCTTTTCCTTTTCTATTCTCTCTTTTATTTCTCCTTCCTTTTGTGCACAGTTTTGCTATTGCCCTATCGTCGCACTGGCCCTAACGGTTCTTTACTCACGTACTTTTTCCCTTTCCTTGGTCTCGTGGACTTACGTCTTATTCGCTCGCTGGTCGATCACAAAGTGTCTGCAGCGCTCTCGATCTAAGAGCGTTGAAGCTGCCTTGACACAACTCCACCACGAAAGCTCTCTCTTCACCACAGAGCTTTCGTCCAGAGTTGCATCAAGCAGCTCCTTACGCTCCTGACAGAGGGCGCTGCAGACATCGCCTAACTCCTATCGATTGCTTATTTATTCGATTTCTAATTAAAAATACGTTGTTGATTTAACTTACAATTTGACTTCATTGTCTCTAAATAACTGAATACTGATTCATGTTCTTAATCCTGATAAACCAATTCGTTTTCTTATTACTATTAAACGCTATGTAAGACGGGATTGGAACCCCGCCTTACACCCCCCCCTTTCCCTGCTCGGGCGACACTTGTAAGGAAGCGTTCTAGCCGGGGTACAGATCTCAGTCTGTCCAGGGCTCGAATCTTACAAGAAATTTGTAACATTCGCGGAGACGCTGCAGACGGGGAAAATCGTGCCAGCAGAGATGAGATTGGCGGAGGAGGGGGGAATGCGAGACGCGAGAGCGAGGTGGGGATGCCACCGT
Organism: Drosophila acutilabella; assembly: GCA_035046005.1. Taxonomy (NCBI): domain Eukaryota; kingdom Metazoa; phylum Arthropoda; class Insecta; order Diptera; family Drosophilidae; genus Drosophila; species Drosophila acutilabella. The sequence goes on from JAWNOK010000042.1 coordinate 2,242,978, forward strand.
CGTTCCGCGCAAGCTGTTGCAATGCTCCACGAGATCGAAGCGAGGCGCCGAGGTACTCTGGCAGCCGCCGCCGGTCACGTGCGAGGGGCACTACAGGGTATGGGGTAGTCGCATGCGAGATCTAAACGGGGGGCGTCGCCGTTGTTCTCAGCGATGCGATGCGATGCGACGCTCTGCGAGATCGAAGCGGGACGCCGAGGTACTCTAGCGAACGCCGCTGTTCTCTAGCGAAGAGTGTGCGAACGGATAGGAAATGCGCAGACGCGAGATCTAAACGGGGGGCGCCGCCGTTGATCTCCGCGAGTCGTTGCACGTGAGGGAAAGATACGTCTTGCGAGTATGTGTTCGTGGCTCTGGGGCGCCAAGAGACCACGAGCATACTCAGCGGAAGACGGCGTTGGTTCACAAGAGTAAGCTGCAACTCTAGGGGCGCCGTAGAGTCGCTGCTGTTCTCGAGTGAAACGGAAAGGGAACAGGAGTGGGGATTTGGCCACGAAGAATTCACTAACTGGATTCGCCCAGCCCACTAACAACACGTGGCTGGCTTTCTTTTCTATTCTCTCTTTTATTTATCTTTTCTTTTACGCACAGTTTGGCTCTTGCCCTATCGTCGCACTGGCCCTAACGGTTCTTTACTCACGTACTTTTTCCTTCCCCTTGGTTTTTCGGACTCACGTCTTATTCGGTCGCCGGTCGATCGCAAAGTGTCTGCAGCGCTCTCGATCTAAGAGCGTTGAAGCTGCCTTGACACAACTCCACCACGAAAGCTCTCTCTTCACCACAGAGCTTTCGTCCAGAGTTGCATCAAGCAGCTCCTTACGCTCCTGACAGAGGGCGCTGCAGACATCGCCTAACTCCTATCGATTGCTTATCTATTCGATTTCTAATTAAAAATACGTTATTGATTAACCTTACAATTTGATTTCATTGTCTCTAAATAACTAAATACTGATTCATGTTCTTAATCCTAATAAACAAATTCATTTTCGTATTACTATTACTCAACTTATAATATATATATTCTTAATCCTATTAAATTCATTTTCCTTATTACTATTAAACGCTATGTAAGACGGGATTGGAACCCCGCCTTACTTCCCCCCTCCCCCACCCTTTCCTACCAGGGTCACAGTCACGGCCCCCTCAGCCGTTATTGTGACGGAGAAGGCTCGTCCTCCGTTGGCATTACAAGAATCGGGTCCTTCGGTGCCGTTTGCCGCCTTCCTCTACCTCCTTCTTCAGGAGCCTCACGGTGTCTGCGTCCAGCGAGATCCTTCTGGCCCCGACCAGTGGTCCTCTCGCCGGTAAGCGTAAAAAGACCTGCCTAGTCGCGGGTCTCGTTGTTGCTGTTCTTCGCAACCTGGGCCTGGCTCAGTGGCGTCGCTATCCCCTGCCACCTCGACATCCTCCTCGTCGCTGCTTATTGTGATGCACTCGTTGTCCATCGCAGGTTTATCTATCTTTATTGTATGGTGGAAGAAAAACAAGATGAATTATTATGTCTACCCTATCTGCTACTTCCCTACCAGTGCGACTATCGGGTTTGTTTGCTTACATGGTTCTTATTCTAGGTACATGGTTATTTCTTATACTACTTATCCTATTTACAATGCCGATTAGGGTCCCCCCCCTTGTTCCTCCTGGGCCAGCGTCACTCCCCTTTCCCCGAGGGGGGCTCGCGGCCTGCGGGGGAGTTCAAGATTTCGTCATCGTCTTCGGGATTCTGAAAGTAAGGTTTAAGTGCGGTAATGTTGGCCACCCGTTTCTTGCGTTCGCCCTCGCCGGTGAGACGCACGATGCTGGGGGAGATGAAGCAAGATACCCTGTAGGGCCCGTCGTATTTCGGGGCCAACTTGGCCGCGAAACCTTCTGCTGCGTTGGACAGCTGGTGCTGTCTCACCATGACCTCTGCTCCGACCGTCGGTCGCCATTCTCTTCTCCGGAGGTTGTAGTGCCTTCCTTGGTCCATCGACGCCTTCTGTAGGTTGTTGCGCACGATCTCGAATACCTCCTTTAGCTTTCTCTCCTTGTCCTGTGGGCTTATATGACTCGTTGCCGATCCGGGGGTTACTTCGTCATACAACGCTGCCGGAAGACGAGGTTCCCTGCCTTGCACGAGGAACGATGGGCTGAATCCTGTCGAGTCCGCCACACTAGAGTTGACCGCCAGCGCTATTTCGGGCAGCAACTCATCCCACGAACTCTGATGTCCTTCGATGAATTGGGCTATCATCGTATTCACCGTCCTGTTGGTCCTTTCCGTAGGGTTCTCTTGGGGGCAGTAGGGAGCCGTGTACTGCAGAGTCACTCCCAAAGATTCCATGTAGTTCTTGAAGGCTGTGCTTGCGAACTGGACTCCATTGTCGCAAACAAAAGTCCTGGGTACTCCGAAGTGGCACAGTATCCTCTCGCGAAACGCTTGTTGCAACGCCGCTGCGGTCGCCCTCCTCAGCGGGACCAGTTCCACCCACTTGTAGAAGACATCGTGGAAAACCAACAGCATTGTGTTGCCGCGTTTCGAGCGAGGGAGGGGTCCAACGAAGTCTGCGCACATGACAGCCATCGGCTCTGCCACCTGTCGCGTCAGCATTCGTCCTGCCGGCTTTCTCTGCTCCGTCTTGTATCTCTGACAACATTCACAAAATTTGACATACCTGGTCGCCTCTCTGAACATGCCAGGCCAGTAGCGCTGCGCCAATCTTGATGCTGTCTTCCTCACTCCTTGGTGTCCTGCTGTGGGGGCGTCGTGGCATTCTGCCAGTACCCGCTTCCTTTGGTCTTTGGGTACACACAGCTTCCAGGGGATGTAGTCCTCGTCGTCTCGTTCTGTTCGATGTAGTCCGGGAATTTCTCTGGTTGAGTCCTGATCCTCTCTCGCATCTTCGCTATCCAACCGCAAAGGGGGCCCTCGGCTGCCACCTGCTGGCACGAGTCCAGGGGCTGCCGGGAGAGCGCGTCAGCCACTGCGTTTAACTTACCCTTGCGGTACTTTATATCGAATTGGAACTGCTGCAACTCCAGGGCCCATCTCGCTATCCTTCCAGATGGACTTTCTATGGAGTTAAGCCATTTTAGAGCCAAGTGGTCCGTCACCACTTCGAAGCGATAGCCCTCCAGGTAGCATTGCATTTTCCTGATGGCCCATACTATCGCCAGGCACTCCTTTTCCGTGGCTGAATAGTTCCTTTCGGCGGCTATCAATTTCCGGCTGGCGTATGCTATCACCCTTTCGTCCTCGTTGATCGTCTGCGTCAGTACGGCTCCTATGCCGTAGTCGCTTGCATCGGTTTGCAGCGAGAACTTGACTGAGAAGTCGGGGCATGCCAACACCGGTGCCGTCGTCAGCTTCTCTTTCAGCTCCATCAACGCCTTCTCCTGTGCCTCTCCCCAGGCCCACTTTTGGCCTTTCCTTAGGAGGGATGTCATCGGTTCGACGAGCGTCGCGAAGTTTGGCCAGAGCCGAACTGTGCGTAAAAGAAAAGATAAATAAAAGAGAGAATAGAAAAGAAAGCCAGCCACGTGTTGTTAGTGGGCTGGGCGAATCCCGTTAGTGAATTCTTCGTGGCCAAATCCCTAATCCTGTTCCCTTTCCGTTTCACTCGAGAACAGCAGCGACTCTACGGCGCCCCTAGAGTTGCAGCTTACTCTTGTGAACCAACGCCGTCTTCCGCTGGGTATGCTCGTGGTCTCTTGGCGCCCCAGAGCCACGAACACATACTCGCAAGACGTATCTTTCCCTCACGTGCAACGACTCGCGGAGATCAACGGCGGCGCCCCCCGTTTAGATCTCGCGTCTGCGCATTTCCTATCCGTTCGCACACTCTTCGCTAGAGAACAGCGGCGTTCGCTAGAGTACCTCGGCGTCCCGTTTCGATCTCGCAGAGCGTCGCATCGCATCGCATCGCTGAGAACAACGGCGACGCCCCCCGTTTAGATCTCGCATGCGACTACCCCATACCCTGTAGTGCCCCTCGCACGTGACCGGCGGCGGCTGCCAGAGTACCTCGGCGCCTCGCTTCGATCTCGTGGAGCATTGCAACAGCTTGCGCGGAACGACGGTGGCATCCCCACCTCGCTCTCGCGTCTCGCATTCCCCCCCTCCTCCGCCAATCTCATCTCTGCTGGCACGTTTTTCCCCGTCTGCAGCGTCTCCGCGAATGTTACAAATTTCTTGTAAGATTCGAGCCCTGGACAGACTGAGATCTGTACCCCGGCTAGAACGCTTCCTTACAAGTGGCGCCCGAGCAGGGACCCTGGAGACGTAGGGGAGTGCAGCACCATTGCGAAATAAAACCCGCAAGTGCGCACTAACGCCAGTCGGGAGTTTTGGTTTTGTTGCTCAGGAGAACAGTTTGAGTACAGTCAGTTTAAATATTTGGTAATTTTTTCCGTCCCATTTTGCACGCCTCATCGCACGTGGCCAACGACCACATACCGGTTTAATATTTGTTAAAAAAAAAAAAAGTGCGACTCCGCGGCCTAATATTCCCAACGATACCCTAACCCTAGCTGCATAGTAGCGCAAAAGGCGCGCTAGAAATCAAAGCGAGGGTGAGGGGAATATAAAACGGGCGGGTGAATGTGCTGTACAGTTTCGACGCGCGCTGGTACCGGCTAGTGCACGTGTGCTAAGCATTGGCGGAATTTGGCACAGCGACAAACGCCGATTAAGGAGAGCGCGCGCAGTGTAAAAACAAAGAAAACAAAGAAACGAAAAAACGGTTCGGTGGCTAGCGCGGCAAACGCGGGGAACAGACAAGTGAGAACGAAAACAAGTGCATACGTGTGACGTCACTGGCGCGTGCCCGCTCACACTCACACACAAACGGTTTGGTGGTGGGTTCGACACGCACAAGCGTAAAAACGGAAGAGAGCGCGCGACGTCAGTGTGTGTGTGTCGAGAGCGAGAACGACAGTGGGCCACGGGCCACATAATAGTAGACAAAAATACAGTGGGCCGAAGACCACTCAATAGTGAACAAAATTTTTTTTGTTTCGAGGAACAGTGGGCCCGAGGCCATATATAAGCAGTGGAAAGTCACAGTGGGCCGGAGGCCAAACAAAAGCGAACAAAACACAGTGGGCCGGAGACCACACAATTGTGAAAAAGAAAATATATAAATAAAAATTTTTTTTTTTGAAAAGAAACGGTGGGCCTGAGGCCATACATAAACAAAGAAAAATTGACAGTGGGCCGAGGCCATAGAAAATCGAACCAAAAATACAGTGGGCCGCGGGCCACTCATAAGGTTAAAAAATTTTTTTTTACAGTGGGCCAGAGGCCATACATAAACGAGAAAAACTTTATTAATCGACAAAAACGAACAACACAGTGGGCCGCAGGCCATCCGATAGTGAAAAAAAAAAATAAAATAAAATTTTTTTTTTTGGAAAAAAAAAAGGGAAAGGCCGACTAAAATTTTTTTTGTTGTTTGTCGTGTGCTCCGAACGAGGAAACGGGTCGAGGAATTTTCTCCAGTTTTCCTCAGGGAATTCATCGAGGAATTTTCTCCAGTTTTCCTCAAGGAAGTCATCGAGGAATTTTTGCCAGTCTTCCTCAAGGAATTCATCGAGAAATTTTCTCCAGTTTTCCTCAGGGAATTCATCGAGGAATTTCCTCTAGTTTTCCTCAGGGAATTCATCGAGGAATTTTCTCCGGTATTCCTCAAGGAAGTCATCAAGGAATTTTTGCCAGTCTTCCCCAAGGAATTCATCGAGGAATTTTCTCCAGTTTTCCTCAAGGAAGTCATCGAGGAATTTTTGCCAGTCTTCCTCAAGGAAATCATCAAGGAATTTTCCCCAAGGAACTGATCAAGGAATCCTCACCCATCCTCCTTCAAAGAATTCGTCGAGGAATCTTCTCCGAGTTTATTCGTTGTTGGTGCAAGATCAGAGAACGCATCAAGGAAAGATGGAACCAGGTGAGTCCCTCAACCCAGTAGTGGGAGTAAGGTGGGTCTATTATCGTCGGAAAGAAGAGCTGGTAGCAATAGCTCTGGAATTCGGCCTAGATGGGGAAGGCCGCGTCGAAGAATTGAGGAAACGAGTCTCCTCGTTCATCCAAAGCGGGGGGCACAGCAGGGAAGCCTGGAACAGGCTGGCCGAGCTGGAGACCCAATATGGAAAGCTCGTCGAGCCCCCCACTGGCGAGTTTGGACGGCCACTCCAAAAATCGGAGCCAGACTTGCGGAGGCCGCACCTATACGAACAGCCCCCGCCAGCGGCACGGAAGCCCCATCAGACAATCACGAAGTGCCCACCCGAGATTCGGGTAGAAGATAAGCCAGCGACGATATACACGCACGCAGACGAGGCCCGAGCTCAAAGGGGAGTGGCGGACCAAGTGCGCAAATGGGGATTGAGGTACGGCGGCCAAGAGGATCCGCTGGGATTTTTAGAAATCCTCGAGCAGCGGGCCGCGACGTACAGAATCGACCTGAACGACATGCCAGCGGCCATGAGCGAGGCGATGGTCGACCAGGCAGGCAGCTGGTTTCTAACTAGCGGATTGTGGAACGCGTCATGGGCAGCGTTTCGGAAGGACTTTCTAGACTTCTTCCTGCCGCCCCATTACTTCGAGCGTCTGGAAGACCAGATACGCGCACACCGGCAGCGCCCGAATGAGAAGTTCAAGGACTACCTGGTGAACTTGCGGGTGCTGATGAGACGCGCGGGATACAGTACGGCGCAGGAGCTGTACAGAATCTACGAAAACGCGGCCCCGGACTATCGACTGCACGTACGCAGGCACGATTTCGCAACACTGGCGCAACTGACGCAGATGGCATCCGAGTATGAAAGTCTCCGCGAACAGGATGCGGAGTACTCTCGGGCGCGGACGAGAATCAAGGGTGAGTCGACTTTTGCAGGGGCAAGAACTAGGCCACCGAACCCATTCCGGCCCGAAATGGGAGGCCCACAAGCATCGGGTCCGTCAACGGTGGTACGCCAGGCCACAGGGCACCCGACAACGCCCCGTGAGGCGCCAGCGAACAGCGCCGGGAGTTTTGACCAAAGGAGAGCATGCCACAGATGCGGGCAGAGCGGACACTTCGCTCGGGAGTGTTCCAACGTGCCGGTGCTATTTTGCCGAACTTGCGGCAAACAAGGACGAAGCAGCAAGGAATGCTGCGACCAAACGAGGTCGGGAAACGACACGAGGCGCCCCTCAGGCCAGGAGGAGGATCGCGCCGCGAACCCCAACTCCAGGCGATAAACTCACCGATGATTATAAATAGAGGGAAGATCGTGGCACGAGTGACGATCGGCGGCCACGAAACGACGGCGACGATCGACACCGGAGCAACACGCAGCTTCGTAAGCGAGCAGTGGCTGCAGAAACAAAGCGTTAGAGGCAAAAGGCTCCCGGTGGAAACCAATATACGATTGGCAGATGGATCGTCTGTGGAGCTCAGGAAGGCACTCTTGGTGGACATAAGCCTAGCGGGAAAGACGGTGAAGACAGTGGTACTGAGCATGCCCACCATGCTCGACAACGTCATCCTAGGAATGGATTTCCTGTGCAGCATGGGAACGACGATCCGCGTCGGACGCGCGAAGCTGTCCATGGAGTTGGTAGCAAACGACGAGACGAGGACTCCACCCGCAACAGGCTCACCCCTCGAAGAGATGTCTAAGCCGCAGCGACGACCGAACGAGACGAGGAGCCGAGATGGTCGAGGCGACTCGGTAAAAGAGACGAACAACAACGCAACGGGTGAGTCAATAGTAAAAATGAAAGATGAAGTAGTTGGAGCGTCGGTGGCGAGCGCTGAGGCGGCCCCGACGGCGCGGTCAGAAGAAGAAGAAGGGGAAGAAAATACAGAAGAGTCCCAGGCTGAAGACGCGGAATGGCCGGCCAACCTCGGGCCTGAGGTGATTGAGTTCTTGGAGAGGGAGTTGGCGTCGTTCGAGGGGTTGTCAGGGGTCTCACACATCGCGGAACACAGCATCCGGATGAGAGACGACAAGCCTCTAAAGCAGCGCTACTTCCCGAAGAACCCGGCGATGCAGAAAGTGATTGACGAGCAGGTAGATGAGCTCATCCGAGCAGGCGCCATTGAGAGATCGCGTAGCCCGCACAGCGCTCCGATAGTCTTGGTAAGGAAAAAGACTGGGGAATGGCGCATGTGCGTGGACTACCGACAGCTCAATGCGCACTCCATCCCGGATGCTTATCCAGTCCCTCGGATAAATCACATCCTGGAGAGGTTGCGACACGCCAAATACATCTCAACGCTGGACCTGAAGCAAGGATACTGGCAGATCCCGATGGCTGCGGATAGCCGTGAATGCACAGCTTTCACCGTGCCGGGGAGAGGTCTATTCCAATGGCGAGTGATGCCATTTGGACTGCATTCGGCAGGAGCGACATTCCAGAGAGCCTTGGACACGGTTATAGGACCAGAGATGGAGCCCCACGCATTCGCATACCTCGATGACATCGTGGTAACAGGAGAGACGAGGGAGCAGCACATCGAGAACCTGAGGGAGGTGTTCCGGCGATTGCGGGCGGCGAACCTGAGGCTGAACAGAAAGAAGTGTCGATTCTTCCAGAGGAGGCTGGCGTACCTAGGTCATGTGGTAAGCGGTGAAGGTATCTGTACCGATCCCGACAAAGTCGATGCGATCCGGAACCTTCAAGCTCCCCACAACCTAAAAACGCTGCGCCAATGCCTAGGAATGGCATCATGGTACAGGAGGTTCGTACCAAACTTCGCGACGCTCGTCGAACCGATGACATCCCTCCTAAGGAAAGGCCAAAAGTGGGCCTGGGGAGAGGCACAGGAGAAGGCGTTGCAGGAGCTGAAAGAGAAGCTGACGACGGCACCGGTGTTGGCATGCCCCGACTTCTCAGTCAAGTTCTCGCTGCAAACCGATGCAAGCGACTACGGCATAGGAGCCGTACTGACGCAGACGATCAACGAGGACGAAAGGGTGATAGCATACGCCAGCCGGAAATTGATAGCCGCCGAAAGGAACTATTCAGCCACGGAAAAGGAGTGCCTGGCGATAGTATGGGCCATCAGGAAGATGCAATGCTACCTGGAGGGCTATCGCTTCGAAGTGGTGACGGACCACTTGGCTCTAAAATGGCTTAACTCCATTGAAAGTCCATCTGGAAGGATAGCGAGATGGGCCCTGGAGTTGCAGCAGTTCCAATTCGATATAAAGTACCGCAAGGGTAAGTTAAACGCAGTGGCTGACGCGCTCTCCCGGCAGCCCCTGGACTCGTGCCAGCAGGTGGCAGCCGAGGGCCCCCTTTGCGGTTGGATAGCGAAGATGCGAGAGAGGATCAGGACTCAACCAGAGAAATTCCCGGACTACATCGAAGAGAACGGGCAATTGTATAGGAATCTAGGACAAAGGACAGACGACGAGGACTACATCCCCTGGAAGCTGTGTGTACCCAAAGACCAGAGGAAGCGGGTACTGGCAGAATGCCACGACGCCCCCACAGCAGGACACCAAGGAGTGAGGAAGACAGCATCAAGATTGGCGCAGCGCTACTACTGGCCTGGCATGTTCAGAGAGGCGACCAGGTATGTCAAATTTTGTGAATGTTGTCAGAGATACAAGACGGAGCAGAGAAAGCCGGCAGGACGAATGCTGACGCGACAGGTGGCAGAGCCGATGGCTGTCATGTGCGCAGACTTCGTTGGACCCCTCCCTCGCTCGAAACGCGGCAACACAATGCTGTTGGTTTTCCACGATGCCTTCTCCAAGTGGGTGGAACTGGTCCCGCTGAGGAGGGCGACCGCAGCATCGTTGCAACAAGCGTTTCGCGAGAGGATACTGTGCCACTTCGGAGTACCCAGGACTTTTGTTTGCGACAATGGAGTCCAGTTCGCAAGCACAGCCTTCAAGAACTACATGGAATCTTTGGGAGTGACTCTGCAGTACACGGCTCCCTACTGCCCCCAAGAGAACCCTACGGAAAGGACCAACAGGACGGTGAAGACGATGATAGCCCAATTCATCGAAGGACATCAGAGTTCGTGGGATGAGTTGCTGCCCGAAATAGCGCTGGCGGTCAACTCTAGTGTGGCGGACTCGACAGGATTCAGCCCATCGTTCCTCGTGCAAGGCAGGGAACCTCGTCTTCCGGCAGCGTTGTATGACGAAGTAACCCCCGGATCGGCAACGAGTCATATAAGCCCACAGGACAAGGAGAGAAAGCTAAAGGAGGTATTCGAGATCGTGCGCAACAATCTACAGAAGGCGTCGATGGACCAAGGAAGGCACTACAACCTCCGGAGAAGAGAATGGCGACTGACGGTCGGAGCAGAGGTCATGGTGAGACAGCACCAGCTGTCCAACGCAGCAGAAGGTTTCGCGGCCAAGTTGGCCCCGAAATACGACGGGCCCTACAGGGTATCTTGCTTTATCTCCCCCAGCATCGTGCGTCTCACCCGCGAGGGCGAACGCAAGAAACGGGTGGCCAACATAACTGCACTTAAACCTTACTTTCAGAATCCCGAAGACGATGACGAAATCTTGGACTCCCCTGCAGGCCGCGAGCCCCCCTCGGGGAAAGGGGAGTGACGCTGGCCCAGGAGGAATAAAAGGGGGGGACCCTAATCGGCATTGTAAATAGGATAAGTAGTATAAGAAATAACCATGTACCTAGAATAAGAACCATGTAAGCAAACAAACCCGATAGTCGCACTGGTAGGGAAGTAGCAGATAGGGTAGACATAGTAATTCATCTTGTTTTTCTTCCACCATACAATACAGATAGATAAACCTGCGATGGACAACGAGTGCATCACAATAAGCAGCGACGAGGAGGATGTCGAGATGGCAGGGGATAGCGACGCCACTGAGCCAGGCCCAGGTTGCGAAGAACAGCAACAACGAGACCCGCGACTAGGCAGGTCTTTTTACGCTTACCGGCGAGAGGACCACTGGTCGGGGCCACGAAGGATCTCGCTGGACGCAGACACCGTGAGGCTCCTGAAGAAGGAGGTAGAGGAAGGCGGCAGACGGCACCGAAGGACCCGATTCCGTGTCAGCCAACGGAGGACGAGCCTTCTCCGTCACAATAACGGCTGAGGGGGCCGTGACTGTGACCCTGGTAGGAAAGGGGGGGGTGTAAGGCGGGGTTCCAATCCCGTCTTACATAGCGTTTAATAGTAATAAGGAAAATGAATTTAATAGGATTAAGAATATATATATTATAAGTTGAGTAATAGTAATAAGAAAATGAATTTGTTTATTAGGATTAAGAACATGAATCAGTATTTAGTTATTTAGAGACAATGAAGTCAAATTGTAAGTTAAATCAACAACGTATTTTTAATTAGAAATCGAATAAATAAGCAATCGATAGGAGTTAGGCGATGTCTGCAGCGCCCTCTGTCAGGAGCGTAAGGAGCGGCTTGATGCAACTCTGGACGAAAGCTCTGTGGTGAAGAGAGAGCTTTCGTGGTGGAGTTGTGTCAAGGCAGCTTCAACGCTCTTAGATCGAGAGCGCTGCAGACACTTTGCGATCGACCGGCGACCGAATCAGACGTAAGTCCGAAAAACCAAGGAGAAGGAAAAAGTACGTGAGTAAAGAACCGTTAGGGCCAGTGCGACTATAGGGCAAGAGCCAAACTGTGCGTAAAAGAAAAGATAAATAAAAGAGAGAATAGAAAAGAAAAGCCAGCCACGTGTTGTTAGTGGGCTGGGCGAATCCAGTTAGTGAATTCTTCGTGGCCAAATCCCTAATCCTGTTCCCTTTCCGTTTCACTCGAGAACAGCAGCGACTCTATGGCGCCCCTAGAGCTGCAGCTTACTCTTGTGAACCAACGCCGTCTTCCGCTGGGTATGCTCGTGGTCTCTTGGCGCCCCAGAGCCACGAACACATACTCGCAAGACGTATCTTTCCCTCACGTGCAACGACTCGCGGAGATCAACGGCGGCGCCCCCCGTTTAGATCTCGCGTCTGCGCATCTCCTATCCGTTCGCACACTTTTCGCTAGAGAACAGCGGCGTTCGCTAGAGTACCTCGGCGTCCCGCTTCGATCTCGCAGAGCGTCGCATCGCATCGCATCGCTGAGAACAACGGCGGCGCCCCCCGTTTAGATCTCGCATGCGACTACCCCATACCCTGTAGTGCCCCTCGCACGTGACCGGCGGCGGCTGCCAGAGTACCTCGGCGCCTCGCTTCGATCTCGTGGAGCATTGCAACAGCTTGCGCGGAACGACGGTGGCATCCCCACCTCGCTCTCGCATCTCTGCTGGCACGTTTTTTTCCCCGTCTGCAGCGTCTCCGCGAATATTACAAATTCCTTGTAAGATTCGAGCCCTGGGCAGACTGAGATCTGTACCCCGGCTAGAACGCTTCCTTACAACCTCGTGAGTTGGTACAAGTACCGCATCACTGCCAGATTAAAGTGCTCTGGTAAGACCTCGTGAGTTGGTACAAGTACCGCATCACTGCCAGATTAAAGTGCTCTGGTAAGACCTCGTGAATTGGTACAAGTACCGCATCACTGCCAGATTAAAGTGCTCTGGTAAGACCTCGTGATTTGGTACAGCTACCGCATCACTGCCAGATTAGAGTGCTCTGGTAAGACCTCGTGAATCGGCACAAGTACCGCATCACTGCCAGATTAAAGTGCTCTGCTAAGACCTCGTGAATTGCTACAAGAACCGCATCACTGCCAGATTAAAGTGCTCTGGTACGACTTCGTGGCATGGTCCAGGTTCCAGTACCACTACCAGTTAAGACTAGCGTCAGTCCGGCACTGGTAGGCCCTGTCCTCCAGGTCCTCCGTTGTCCACCAGCATGCGTCGCCTGCTGAAAACTATGTGGGCATAGCTTTCAAACAGTTGCATGCTCTCCGGGGTCGTCACAACGTCTGCAACAGTCCAGTCACCGGATGGTAACTGCCGAATTCCAAGCCCTTCCGGGTCCCGCACAACCGCGTAGAGGGGGCAGTCACATAGCACGTGTTGCCAGTCCTCTATGGGATCGCCACATGGACATTCGGTAGTCTCGCTTAGACCACGCGCATGCAGAAAAGCGTTCAACGACCCATGTCCAGTCATAAGGAAACCGGCATGCATCGTGAACTTGAAGCTGGGGCGGCTAAAGACGAAGCTTACATCCGGGATGAACTTATGCGTCACACGACCGTGCTTGCCGTCATCCCACCGGAGTTGCCACTCACGCAATACGCGTTCGTCCAGCAGGGCTTTCCTCCTACCACGATCAAGGGTGGAAACGTCTTGACCGTGGAGCCAATCGCCGGCTACCATTGGGTAGTTCCGCTTCATCTTGAACTGCATTGCAAGGCGCGTCGCTACAAGGTCCAGCGGTGGAGCTCCAGCAAGAACTTCAAGGGCATCGGTCGATACCGTTCGGCACGTGGGCAGACATCCAAGCAGGATGTGCCGATGGCAGGACTTGAGCGACCTCCTGGCGCCGAATAGTCTCATCACCACCTTGTACCACACCGAGGCACCAAATAATGCACAAGGAACTATGAATCCGGCATATATCCTTCGCTGTGCTTGCGGAGTGAGTCCCCAGTCGACGCGTAGCACACGGGTCAGGGCTCCGACAACTCCTGCCAGCCGATCGCGTAGAGACGCGATATGCGGGAGAAAACCCAACCGCGCGCCAGCCGTGATGCCAAGGTAACGGCATTGCTTCACATACCGTTAGTTTGCTCCAGCAAACCTTACGGCGGGCGGTCTGCCTGCTGGCAGCCTTCCCTTAAGGAGCATCGTCACAGTCTTTGTTGCCGAGACTGAGACGCCAACCTCGATACCCCATCCTCCAACTATCTCCATCAGTTGGGCTCTTTTTAGCTCCAATTGGGATCAGGAATTTCCCTCGACAAGCAGCAGGAGATCGTCAGCGTATGCACTAAAAGTGCAGTGCGCCTCAAGGCGACGCAGAAGGGTATCCATTAGGATGTTCCAAATAAATGGACCACTAATGGACCCCTGCGGACAGCCACGCGTTACATCGACGCCGGCTTCGCCGAAGCTGCTGACGATGCTTGCTTTTCGGTCCGAAAAGAAGCTGCGCCAGATCCCAATTTCTCTGCCTCCAAGATCCGACAGTCGGCGTAACGGTGCGTTCCACTCCACGTGGTCGAATGCGCCCTTGAAATCAACGAAGACTCCGAGCTCATATCGAGCCGAGCTGGCATCGACACTGCTCACGACGTGATCCCAAGCGTCCTCCTTCACACGGTCCACCATGATCCCTTCCAGCACTTTGCCGAAAACAGGCAACAAGCAGATACCCCGATAGGAAGCTGGATCGCTCCTGTCCTTGTCGGGGCCTTTGAGGAGCGCAACCACTCGTGGGCGCTTCCACTTAATCGGAAAGTATCCGTCTGCTATGCAGCTGGAATACATCGCTGTCATGTGCTCAGGGATGGCGCGCCAAGCCGCTTTGACCATACCCCCGGTGATGCCATCTAAGCCAGGTGAGCGCATGTTACGAACTCTGGCGATGCATGTCTCCACCTCGAACAGTTCAAGGGAGGGGGGTACTTCGTCAGGAAAGGAAGCATCCACTGGGCTCTCCGCAGCCAGGAAGAAGCTACGGAGCAGGACGTTCGCACAGTCGTGCCAGGTTAAGACTGGCCTACCGTTCCGACGGAGGCAACCGAGATCGGTGCACATTGTGCGGCCTCGGCAAATCCTGTAGACGCGCCCCCATGGGTCATCCAGGTGCTCGCCGACGAATCGTCTCCAGTCTTCCTCTTTCGCTTGAAGCATCTTCCTCTCGTATTCCATTCGGGTGATCCTGAAATACGAGGCGAGGTCATCTGCGCTGTCACTGTGGGTACGGCGCGCGTGCTGAAGCCTTCGCCGAGCTCTGCTGCGCTCGCGGCGTGCGTCATATAGTGCGGCATTCCACCAGCACACTCGACGTCTGGCCAGCGGTCGCTGGCGCCCCAACACAGAGTCACTCACCTGGTGCACAAGGGAGCGAAGCGCAGACACCTGCACATCCGATGCCATCCTGCGAAACTCCTCCAGGGGAAGATCCATCGATGCAGTCCTAAGCTCATCACCAAAGCGTTGCCAATCACCATTCTGGAGTCTCCACGAGGGCACAGGAGCATGGCTCTCGACTGTGCGTTCCGGATCCGGCGTCACCACAACTGTGATAAAGTTGTGGTCGCTAAGATCCCTTCGTGTACATTCCAGTCATACGCGGGCCACGTAGACGCTGACTCGTTGAAAATCGTGACGTCGATATCGCTCCGAGCTCTGCGATTATCGAACGTGTACACTCTGCTGGGCATATTAAGCACACCGGCTTGTCTGCTCTGAATCCATTCAGCTAGCAGCACCCCCCAGTTAGCGCTCAAGTAAGCCCGAGAGACCTCGGGTGTCTTACTGAACCACAGGTGGGATACTGCGTTCGCATCTAAGCCATGGATGACAGGCATGGCACCGCATCCACCGCAGTTCGACTGGATGATGCTAAGCATTGTTAGTGTCGGGCATGCCTCGGAAAGCATGTGATGCCCCGAAGGCAATGCCTTAAAACAGCAGTTCCGGCAGTCCACCGGATTGGTGCACTTGGCAGCGACGTGGCCAGTCTGTCCGCATTGTCGGCAAACTGCATCCTTAACACGGCATTGAGACACCTTGTGGTAAAACCCGACGCACCTATAGCAGGCATAGGTGCGGACTAGCGATCGGCAACGGTATGAGAACCACTTGATATACACCCGACCGGTGGCATCAAGTATGGCCAACGCATTCTCGTCAACCTCCAGGTTCAGGTTGACCGTCTCGCCAGCAGCTTGCGTCCAGGGCTTCGTCTCCAGGTGGACACTGCGCTTGAACTGTGCCTCGGTCATTTGCTCCTTGAAATTGTTCACGAAGAGCTCCTCCATGAACTCTTCGGCCTTGATACCAGTGTCGACGTCAAACACTGTCACCTTCGGCCTGAGGGTCCAGTTCTGTTGAACCACAAGTCCCATCTCAGCGAACTTCTTGTTGGCAACCACATTTCGCTTCTCTCCAGAGGATGGCGTCCGAATAACGGCTCCACCGCGCTTCAGCTCTCGCACCGCGTGGACACGCACTCCGAGGGCGGGAGCAGCATCCCTGCGAACACGCTCACCGACTTGCCGAGGTGTATCCTCCGGGTTGTTGCTTGTCACGATCGCCGACCATGTCTCAGCAGCCTTGCGGACGCGAGGGGCAGCGATCGGAGCAGCAGCGGTGGCTCCTATGGTGGGGCCAACAAGCACAAGTTTCGGCGCAGCAGAGGGGGAGCGAGCATCGTTCCTTGCTTCCAGCTCCACAATTCTCCCGTACATTCGTATCACAAGCTCCTGGTACTTGGCCGACACATCCATCACGCTATGCGCCACTTGGTCGGGCACTTCGGTGCAAACCACGGCTCTGCGAAGCTCCTGGGCAATGGACAGCATTTGTTGCACCATTGAGCCAGCGCTCTCCTGAGCAGCGGCCAAATCAGCACGCACACGGGTCTGGGTGGTCCTGGTGGCAGCAGGAGCGGCAGTAGCAGCGACAGCAGTGGCAGCAGCAGCTGCACCGGCAGCAGATGTCGTTGGCATCTCCCCATTTATGATGGGGGCTGAGACGGGGGCAGCGGGAGAAACGATAGCGACGGCGGCAGTACTCGCGGCGGCGGGACCGTTTGCGGCTACGAACGACGCGTCACTGTCGTCCGTAGAACTAGCGCTTCTTAAGCGCATCTTTCGCGGCGGAGACTGGGTCGGCGGGGGCATCAGAGCCTCAGCCCGCAACGCGGCGACGGCGGCAGCGACGGCGGCAGCGACAGCGCGCGTGCTCTTTTTCCGCCCGGCGGACCGCGCAGAGCTAGCAGTGCTGCTGATCGTCTCGCCCTCCATACCAGCGCCTGTACGATAGGCCACGGAATAAAGTTTAGTGAGCTTTAAAAAGTATGCATCACTACTTTAACAAAACCAGCACAAAAGTATGCCACACAGAAAATAACGTTCGTGCTCTCTGATTGGCGGACCAATCAGCGACGAGCAGCGGTACTGTCACACGTACGCACTAAAAGTAGATAGGGACAGTAGGAATCTCGTTAATCCATTCATACGCGTCACTAATTAGATGACGAGGCATTTGGCTATTTCTGTCGCATTTATCTGGCAAGCCAGCGTTACACCCACAACTTAGAATCTTCTAAGCGTTAAGTGATCACATGCGTTACTTTGTACCTTTTTAGGATGTTATGCCAAGGTAGTAGGCTTTTAGAGTAAGAAAATTAGTATTTAGATGGTCAATGTGTTCGGCCACGAAACCCAGGGTGGTACATGAATGTCCTAAAGCCGTAAACTCCGCTAGACACCACCCTGGCACTGATGACATCAGTCTTCTTACGGACTGAAAACTCCAGATGCCCCGCCAGCTTAGCGTAGCAGAAACGACCTCAATGTCCGCATGTGCCTGAAAATTCCTCCGCAATGAGGTCCGTACGTCCGTCCTGTCATAGATCGCGACTTTGCTATGGTGGGCAGAGTCGAGATCCAGTCCGTCAGTCACAATCTGTGCGTCCAGTACAATAGTCTTATTCCGTCGGGTAGCCACCAGGTCCGGCTTAAACATCCTGGTCTCTCCCTGCAGACTTGGTTCAGCAATGACGGAGAAGCCTCTTGCCTCAAGCCCCTTTTTGAGATAATTAACGACTTCGTTGTGGGAGCATTACAATCTGCTGGAGGCGGGGCGAAACGCCCTGCTTCACGGAGACCGCTGCCGTCAACAGACATGTGCAATCTGTTCGCCCAGTACGAGTCTATCTTTGAACGTGATGACAGCTCATTAATTTCAGCCTTTAATCTATCTCGGGCCTTGCGTTGCTCGATATCTAGGAAAGCACTTGCCACCCCTGATTGCTCGAGGTGAGTCCATTTTATCCCAGATAATCGATTTAAGCGCAATATCGGCGCTATCCAACGAACCGATGGAATCCCGAGAGCCCCACAAGCATGAGGGGCATGAAAGAATGCAACTGACACATCCAATGGAAGATCTAACCACTTCCTGACGATAGACCGCACCAGTCTGTCACACTTTCTCAAAACGCCTAACGACACACTTCCAAGGGTTAGCTTGTGATAGAGATGTGGAATTAGGAAAGTTCTGAGGGCGAACAACTTCTGTTGAGGCTTCAGAGGGGATCGCGTTAATATATCGAACTTTGGACCGATGTCCTCGGAAGGATTATAGCGGGCCCTCCCTTCCGCAGAAAACCTAATGCTAAGATACTTCCATTCCTCGGAGCGCTTCAGAGCTGGACACATGCGCGAACCTATACAGAATGTATCTGTGGTGATCACAGTACACTTCTGCTTCGGTTGCCCTTTTATACTAACAGTGAAACACTTGTTAGCATTTAAGGTAAGCCCAACGGAAGACAAAGAGTTGTGGTATAATGTCTGAAGTTCCTTTGGTGTAGAAGCAAATAACATCAAGTCATCTGCGAACGCTGCTGCGCTTGTCTTTGCATCACCGACGGTGCAACCTATGTCCACGGACAACGACCTGAGCAACCGATCGATGATCAGATTGAACAATACGAGGGACAAAGGATCACCCTGCTTCACACCTCTCGCAGGAATGAATGCCTCTGAACCCCAGCCGTCACCGCTTAAATAGGTGCTACCTCCCTTGTACGTTGTCCGTAGGTAGTCGGACGTAGCCCCTTTGGGGCACCGTATGCGGCAAGCGTTTCGAACACTGCGTCGTGCGACACAGAGTCGAAAGCCTTGCTAGCATCGAGAGTGCCGATGAAGCAGGACGCATGCCTTCGGTGATGATCCCTCAGGACTAAGTCCACTATTGTCGCGTTATCGGCACAACCGTCAGTAGGAAGAAACCCCCGCTGACGCGGATCCCAATCGATTGATGAGGTCAACCGGGATGCCAAAATGGCATTGAGTTGTCTAACTATGATTGAAGGTACCGATATGGGACGAAAGTCTTGCGGAAGACATGCCCTTGCCGACTTCGGAATGAAGACGGTTTGGGCCATTCGGAAGAGTACGGGCAAATCTCCGCACCAAAGGATCACATTCATTATGCGAAGCATAATCCCTTTGGGAATATCTCTGGCGCTTTTCGCCGATATCCCGTCAGGCCCTGGCGACGAAGTCAATGACACTTTATGCGCCCTAAGGTCCCTAACACAAATAGGAGACCATACCCCCTCGAGTGCGTGGCCCATGTTGGGCACTGTGGTTCTGCACGAGGATGGGCTGGGCTGTGTCATGACTTGTTTCCAGTATGGAATCATGATCTCATGGCTTGGCAATGTCGACTCGTCGGTTCCATCAAGCAAGGATTTTATGCATCGACCTTTGTGTTTGTCCCAGTTACGCTAAACCCTGGCGTACTGTTGCCTCCTATTGCGAGGTATCGGGGTATCCAGGTACTCTCGCCGGAACGGGGCGGTCGTTCCGAGTCGGAAATAATTCCTGGAGGTGGTTGGACAAACGCTGGAGAGTTGCCACTTTGCCCAAAGTCTGCGCCTCATCTACGATGGATTGCAAGACTTCGACTCTCCAAGATCTTCTGCATGCGACGGGGGGTAAACCACGAAGCATCCGCATGAGGATATTGTCCGAATGATTCAGTGGAGCGATTGGAGCTCTCCTTGACGTTGAGGGGAAAACTGACTCACTTAAACTAGGGCGGCGCCGTATGGTCGGAGATTCATATGCTTCTGGGATGGGAGCTGCTTGCCCTCTTAGCCGCTCTATTGTTGCCTTATATCCATCCCTCTGTCGACATTTCTTAATTGCGTCAACACTGCGGTGGGTGAAAACTTCCGCTAGCTTTTTATTAATGAATCTCTCACCATTTGCTGTGAGTTCAATCTCCTTCCTCGCCATCATGGACAACTCTTCCTCGTTCCACCTGGCTTTCAAGTCAACACGCAAACGAAGCTGATCAAGCCTGTCTTTGTGTTGACGAGACATGTGAACACCAAGGCCGGTCTTTGACGTAAAAGACCGCCCGCATTCACAACAAGGAAACGTGGTTTGCACACTAACCACTACGTTCCCCTCCTGATGGTTCCCACGGCTAGAGGCCGTAGGATTTGTGGTTGAACTATGTTCAGCTATCCGAGGCTCGTTATCGTTAGTTGCACCATCAGTTGGACGGTCCAGTGGGCTGGTAACCCACTGGACCCATTCGCCGCTCGCATTAGCTGCTATATCAGAGTTACTCTGAGTTAAGCACCCGGTGGATACCACGGGGAGGCCACACACACTGTGGGACAAAATTTGTCTACGAGTCGACTTGATTTCAATGGCTTACGAATTACAGGGCCAAAAGGCCCCCCTTCTGCATCTCCATCCTTTGATCCACCAAGTGATAGTCATAGTTACTCCCGCCGTTGACCCGCGCTTACTTGAATTTCTTCACTTTGACATTCAGAGCACTGGGCAGAAATCACATTGTGTCAACACCCGCTAGGGCCATCACAATGCTTTGTTTTAATTAGACAGTCGGATTCCCCAAGTCCGTGCCAGATCTGAATTGATTGTTAATTGGTAATCGTTATAATTTAAAAGAACTAACTGGTTACCCAATCCATATTCTTAAAAATTTCAGCAAGAAAGTTCCACAATTGGCTACGTAACTAAACTATCCGGGGAACAAGAAACTACCATAAATGATAGAAACTCTATTTACCCAGAACGAGCACATAAACCATGTTATTGTTTCCCAATCAAGCCCGACTATCTCAATCTTCAGAGCCAATCCTTATCCCGAAGTTACGGATCTAATTTGTCGACTTCCCTTACCTACATTATTCTATCGACTAGAGACTCTTCACCTTGGAGACCAGCTGCGGATATTGGTACGGCCTGTTGAGAAGTTTGCGTGTCCCCACCATAAATTTTCAAGGTCCGAGGAGAACATATCGACACAACAGTATATGTCATGCTCTTCTAGCCCGTCTACCATATCTCTCTGCGAAAGACTTCCATGGTAGTACGGCTATAAAACAGAAAAGAAAACTCTTCCGATACCTCTCGACGGCTTCTTTATGGTCGTTCCTGTTGCCAGGATGAGCACGAGGCCCATATTTAATAACAAACGGATACTCAACAGGTTACGGAATTGGAACCGTATTCCCTTTCGTTCAAAATTATTCAAGTGTTTTAATTTAGTTACAGATTTAAAATTTGACAAATATTTACTTGAAAATTTTCGGCTTTCGCCTTGAACTTAGGACCGACTAACTCGTGATCAACCACTGTTCACACGAAACCCTTCTCCACTTCAGTCCTCCAAGGTCTCATTCGATTATTTGCTACTACCACCAAGATCTGTACCAATGGCGGCTCCATGCAGGCTTACGCCAAACACTTCTATGCACACCATTGTACCTTCCTACTCACTAAAGTTTCAAAATTTATATTACAAGTAATATAAATCATCTACTTTAGCGGTAATGTATAGGTATACAACTTAAGCGCCATCCATTTTAAGGGCTAGTTGCTTCGGCAGGTGAGTTGTTACACACTCCTTAGCGGATTTCGACTTCCATGATCACCGTCCTGCTGTTTTAAGCAACCAACGCCTTTCATGGTTTCTGAATGAGTTGGTAATTTGGGCACCGTAACATTGCGTTTGGTTCATCCCACAGCGCCAGTTCTGCTTACCAAAAGTGGCCCACTGGGCACATTATATTATTACCTTAAACTTCATATCAAGAATGTTAAGGTTCTTACCCATTTAAAGTTTGAGAATAGGTTAAGATCGTTTCGACCCTAAGGCCTCTAATCATTCGCTTTACCAGATAAGATTATTTTATACAACAGTTAAATGCACCAGCTATCCTGAGGGAAACTTCGGAAGGAACCAGCTACTAGATGGTTCGATTGGTCTTTTGCCCCTATACTCAATTCTGACAATCGATTTGCACGTCAGAACTGTTTCGGTCTTCCATCAGGGTTTCCCCTGACTTCAACCTGATCAAGTATAGTTCACCATCTTTCGGGTCACAGCATATTTGCTCAAGGTACGTTCCAGTTAGAGGTATAAATAATATAAATATCATTAAACATAACTATATAGAACGCCCCGGGATTGTGTTAATTAACTATAAATAGCTAAAAAACTAATCCCATTATTAGTCAAGTTAATTACGCTATTAGGTTTTTATCCCAATAACTTGCACATATGTTAGACTCCTTGGTCCGTGTTTCAAGACGGGTCCCGAAGATATCTTGAATCTTTCGCATTGTTAATCATACAAGTGCATATAATAAACACAAAAATCAATGATAATCATGCCATTATATAATTCCGAAAAATTAACGCACTGTATTCATATAAATCTATCAGCACTTTATCAAATTAAAGACATTTATTATATGTTAAAATGCAAGCACTTTAATTTAAATAAACTTTTATCTAAAATTTTTTGATAAATTATTTTTAACTAACAGATTACAATGTCCTCATATGGAAAAAATGCACACTTTTATTATAATATTGTTTAAATATTACAAGTCTAATGATGAATTTTCCATAACGGATATTCAGGTTCATCGGGCTTAACCTCTAAGCAGTTTCACGAAATATTTAACTCTTTATTCAGAGTTCTTTTCAACTTTCCCTCACGGTACTTGTTTACTATCGGTCTCATGGTAATATTTAGTTTTAGATGAAGTTTACCACCCACTTAGTGCTGCACTATCAAGCAACACGACACTTTGGAAACACCATCTAATAATCATTAACGTTATATGGGCCTGGCACCCTCTATGGGTAAATGGCCTCATTTAAGAAGGACTTAAATCGTTAATTTCTCATACTAGAATATTGATGTTCCATACACTGCATCTCACATTTGCCATATAGACAAAGTGACTTAGTGCTGAACTGATTTCTTTTCGCCCGCCGCTACTAAGAAAATCCTTGTTAGTTTCTTTTCCTTACCTAATTAATATGCTTAAATTCAGGGGGTAGTCCCATATGAGTTGAGGTTGTATAAATACTTAATAATGTTTTAAATAAAAATATTGAAATATACTATTTATTTTGAAGTTCCATATTATTACACAATAATGTTCTTTTTCTCATCATTAATAAGAGAAATTCTAGTTAAAAAAATAACATTTCTTTTATGCTAGACATTATTATTTTATATTTATTTTTATTTCTGTGCAACGCATGTATACTATGGTACGTATACACGCAAGTTTTTTTTATACATGTTTCGTAGAAAAAAGTATTAAAATTGACATTAAAAACTTTATAGTTCTTTATTAAAAAGAGTATAAAATTTTATATTTTTAACGGTTGAAACATTATACAATAATGATCCTTCCGCAGGTTCACCTACGGAAAACTTGTTACGACTTTTACTTCCTCTAAATAATCAAGTTCGGTCAACTTTTGCGAAACAGCCGCAACACACAAGGCGTCACAGTGATCACGTCCGGAGACCTCACCAAATAATTTAATCGGTAGTAGCGACGGGCGGTGTGTACAAAGGGCAGGGACGTAATCAATGCGAGTTAATGACTCACACTTACTGGGAATTCCAAGTTCATGTGAACAGTTTCAGTTCACAATCCCAAGCATGAATGTGGTTCAGCGGTTTACCCGGACCTCTCGGTCTAGGAAATACACGTTGATACTTTCATTGTAGCGCGCGTGCAGCCCAGGACATCTAAGGGCATCACAGACCTGTTATTGCTCAATCTCATTATTGCTAGACGCAATTTGTCCATTTAAGAAGCTAGTGTCCTTATAAAGGGACAAACCAACAGGTACGGCTCCACTTATATAAACACATTCAAACACAATAAACATTTTACTGCCACCACGAATGAAGGCTATATAAGCTTCAACACCATTGAAAAATCCAAAACTATTTTTAAATAAAACAAATTGTAAGTTCTTAAACGTTACAATTTATTGTTGGACTTGGCAATCGCGGAAAGGCTTGGCAGCGTGTGTGTGGTTAAAGCGAGACGAAAACGAACTAACCGCTGCTCGCGACAGTCGCATTGCCGACTACAAATTCGACTTACAGACTAGCTTAAGTATAAGAGTTCAATACACTACTGGACAATTCAATAATATCGTTAATTTAAGCTTATCCTAACAATTCATTATTTTCCTTACTCTAACTTATGTTTATGATTCAACATTCCGGCCACCTTGAAGGGATCGCCTTCAATCCCTTGGTAGCCCGGGCGTGAGCGCTTCTCCAATGTCCACTGAAGCCGGTTGCCTTGGGTCGACGATGGCCACCACGTCGGTCAGGTGCCAACGTAAATCGCCTTCTGTGATCGACGAGCTGCTGATCTGCAGCATGACTAGTCCTCCGAAGAGAGGGGCGCTCGGAGGGATTAGTCTCCACTCCATATTTCGCTCCGCTGTGAACTGAAGGCTGCTCAGCTGCCGGGAAAGTGCATCCTGGTACTTCCTTCCCAGATTTCTGACGAACATGTGTCGGCTTCTCACTGTAACTCTGGACTGGTGTGCCACGTCGAGCAAATATGTTCACTGTGAAAAATAGAGGTTCAGTGGATCTTGCTGTAAATTCAGTATGAACAGCCTTTGATGCAAAACACGCGAACACCGAAATATACACCTTTAAGGTGGTTAGTCCTCTTATTTTAGTCACTGAATTTGTGGTACCATACAAATCCTCACATAAGGGAATCCCAGAGATTCGTCTACCTAAATCGTCTGACTTATCAATCAGCGATTGCAAATATGAATGCCCAATGTCAGCCTTTTTTGGCTTAACAAGTTTCCTGCTGAGCTCTGCTCGCTGAGTTAGTTGCAGCAGAATCAGAAACGCGAATCTTAATTTTGTATTCTCGACAGTATATGGTTCTACAATAGCTTCCGATCTGAATCGATACATATAGTCAACAATTGGTTCGATTTTATGACGATATTTAAGCTTCGGAACTTCACACCCTCTTGACCACAAATCAGCTGGATTTGATAAAGTCGGTGCACTTTTCCAAGATACATTATTGGCCATATCTAGGATGCCTGCAACACGATTGGCTACAACTGTTGCTAATTGTGAAGGGGAAGTATTTATACAATGTAGTGCGGCTTCTGAATCATTCCAGAAACTCGCACTCTCGATTCGACATCGGTAAAACGCGTGTATTTGGGCCAACATACACGCGAAAGTTTCTAATAATGTTTTTAGCTTGGCGGGACTTATTATGGCGAACCTACGAACCAAGTGATACTGGAAAGTATCCAATCTTGGTGTCCACCTCATGCCAAGCGTTCTTGTCGAATCGGCATCATTGGAAATCCAAAGTTTCTCATTTCCACCTTCTACTACTTTAGAATGGTTTGAAAACCATTTTGCCAATTGAAATTCGCCCGTTTGGATATCTGCCGTGAGGGCAGGTCGGTTCAGACGGAACCTACAAAATGAACGAATAAGATCCCTCTGAATAACAGGTCTCAGGACGCACTGGTGTGAAAAAGTGTAATGTGGTCCTGGTGGAACTTCTGTATCTAAGAACGACACATGACTAAGGTCAAGATTCTCGGTCATGAAACTTAAATGTACATCATGGACTTCCAAATTCATGGAACGTAGATGTCTCTTGGCAATTTGTGACGATTCCAGTACTTTGGGATCAGTAATAAAAGACAAATTAAACCCAAATTGTCCAGTCGGCAATTTACGAACGCTGTCCCGAACACCTTGTTTGCAAAAGATGTGCTCCGCATAAAGATTTTCGGACACACTTGTCTTTGGGACAGCTTCAACTTTACAGTGTTGATCTACACTGTCTTTAAAACGAACATCTTGTCTATGTTGCATCACTGAGCAACATATTGGGCTTTTGGTAAACATTTTCTTGCACCGCCCTGATGCCACCCAACCAAACAACGTCTTTTGTAGTAATGGACCACCCTTCGCCAGTCGAATTCGTCCATTACAAAGCATTTCGAAAAATGAGTCGGCTCCCAGAAGCATATCTATTTGCTGGGGTTTATAGAATTCAGGGTCAGCCAGTTCGACGTTTGCTGGAATCTTCCACCGATTAATGGGAAGATCACAATCTGGCTGCCTGCTACAAATCGATTTCAGCACCCAAAACTCGGTGCTGAACTGATATCTCGATACACGAGACGAAACTATTGTCGATACTTTTGTTTTTGCAGTCAATCTCGACTGTCCAACCGACTTTACGGTTAAGCTCTTGTTGTTGCGTTGAAGGCGCAAGGCTTGTGCGAGATCTTCCGTCATAAAGTTAACTTGAGAGCCTGAATCCAACAAGACTCTAGCATTTCGATTCTGACCGAATCTATCTCGAACTATAACAACTGCCGTTGCAAGAATTACCTGATCGGTTTCGCTAGCAACATGATCAACATGGGCAGGATGAGCAGAAGCCTCTGATGTTTCTAAGGCTGCGTACTTATGTAGGAGAGTATTGTGTGGGCGAGAACACACTCTACACTTTGACGCAGTGCAATTGGACACTCTGTGTCCCGAATGTAAACAATTTATACACAGTTGACTGGACTTCACGAAATTAAATCTGTCGTCAACTGGCAGTGCTGCGAACCCTTGACAATTTCCAATCATATGGTTTTCACCGCAAAACTGGCATGTGGGTTCAACTTCTTTCTCAGCATTCGTACACGAAAACGACGATTTTTTAGCGTGTTTTATTTCAAATGTTTGCTTCATCCTAGACTTTGAACTTTCTTCAGCAGACAAATGCTGATATCGCCTGTTCAAAGCCGCAACACAGTCAGCCCATTTCGGCAATGTGTTATAATCAAGTTGTTCCTCATACTTCGACTTTGTATGAGGATCTACCTTCGACATGACTATATGAATCAAGATTGCATTTGCAAAATCTTGTTCATCTCCAACGGACATTAACGACTCAAATATTGCCGATACCGAGTCAACCATTGTTCGAATTCCAATGGCCGATGGCTTAGACATCGGCTCAATGTCGAACAACTGGGCGAGAGTGTCAAAAAAGATCAAGCATTTGTTGTCGTATACTCGACTTAGACTCTCTAATGCCTTTGGGTAATTGGCATCAGATACCTGAAAGGCTCTGATGGTACCTAATGCCTCATCAGATAAGCACGATAACAAATGATTGAACTTTTCAATATTTGAAAGCGAGCGATCCGAGTCTACTAAGCTATTAAACAGACCGATAAATTGCCTGTATTCCGAGTGTTTACCGCTGAATTTCGGCAACTTTAATTTGGGCAAGTGAGAATGGTGAGAATGCTGAGGTACGTTTTCTGCTGCTTGATGCGCACTTAGGGCTGACATGTATGAAGACCGTGCTAAAATACATGTTTCCTCAAGCATTGCACGGCTAGTATTATCAGGATCTATTGCATCGATCTCCGACTGCAGATCCATAGCTTTGGCAATATACGAATTTAGTATATCTAGCCGGCACTGAACCTCAAATTTACTTGGAGTCACCATTTTATTAATGAGTGAACTCCTTTGGCGCTCTATGTCGCTCTCTACCTTTTCTAATTTCACGAACAATTGGGTTAAACGCGCACTAAGGCAGCTCTCATCGACATCCACAACAGTCTCATTGTGATCTACTTTGTGCGCCATATTGACTAATTAAATTGACTATATTTGAATGCACGTAAGTGTACTAACCCAGTAATAATCAGCCTATAAAGAAACTTGGCTGAGAAAGATAATCAAATAATTAAAGATAATCAGTTGATTAAAAAACAGTTGACGATCAATATAATTTAAGATGTAAGATGTAGAATATTGAAGATAATCAACTGACTAAATAACTTTCATGAATAATATAGATAACAGCAATTAAGAAAACCAAGTGTATGCAGATAAGAGCTGACAGTTGTCAACAACAACAAATAACTATCTACGCAAACGCACCCGCACAAACGATAATCAGCTGATTAGCGATGTTCGCCTGATAAGCAATATTCGGCTGATTCGACTGCACGCTATGAACAACAATAACAGCGCAACAAAATGCGTAGGAGGGCAATTGCGCTATTTAATAACAACAACAGCGCATGCGTAGGTAGGCAAACGATGCAATCTAGCAACAATAACTAACGGGCTTGCAGGTAGGCACGATGCGATCTACGCAACAACAACTAAAATGCTTGCAGTTAATCAGCAACAACAACTAAATGCTTGCAGTTAATCAGCAACAACAGCTAAAATGTTTGTTGTTTTAATCAGCGAACGTTTGTACGTTTGCTAGCGCTTATGTATGTAAGCAGCGTTGACACAAACAAAGCAAAGCAAAATCCAAGTAAAACACAAACAAAGTACAAGTTAACTACCGCAAGCTTAAGCTCCACAGCTGTATGCATGTATGTATGTAAATGCGATCTGCGCTTTACTTATGTACAAATTGTGAATAGCAAAGAACAAAGGTCAAAAAACCCACCACCGAATGTATGTAGATATAGGCGAATAACGAAATTAAAGAGGAATGGTGAACGTTGATATGTATATATAACTATGTTTATTTGCACAAGTTAAGTGTTTTGTTTTATTTATGTATGTATATTTATTTGATTCGGTTTGTGTGTTTTGCATCGAATTGCCTTTTTAAATCACAAAAATATCAGTGCCGAAACGCAATGTCTAATGTGCAACAAATGGAGCAATACGTTCTTATTTATTATGTGCTGCTTCTATGCTTGCACTTTCTATGTTCTCCTGCACTGACTCGTTTGGGCACTGTTACCTGATAAACAGAAGAGTCGCTCTTGGGCTCAATTCTGGGTATTATCTCCAATATGGGTGTCTTTAACTCCTGGCTGTTCAAATCCAGAATTCCACTATGGTCAACAGCTCCAGGCAGATCCAACCACGAGTTTATCGATACCGACACACACTACAACCAAGCCTTGAAATGTCTTAAAGACCAACGAACGCGATTGAAAGTCCCTGCTCGGGCGCCAATGAAAAATCCAAAACTATTTTTAAATAAAACAAATTGTAAGTTCTTAAACGTTACAATTTATTGTTGGACTTGGCAATCGCGGAAAGGCTTGGCAGCGTGTGTGTGGTTAAAGCGAGACGAAAACGAACTAACCGCTGCTCGCGACAGTCGCATTGCCGACTACAAATTCGACTTACAGACTAGCTTAAGTATAAGAGTTCAATACACTACTGGACAATTCAATAATATCGTTAATTTAAGCTTATCCTAACAATTCATTATTTTCCTTACTCTAACTTATGTTTATGAATCAACAACCATCATCCTGAAGATATCTATTTAATATATTTGAGTCTCGTTCGTTATCGGAATTAACCAGACAAATCACTCCACGATCTAAGTACGGCCATGCACCACCACCCATAGATTCGAGAAAGAGCTATCAATCTGTCTTACACACTTATGTTCGGACCTGGTAAGTTTTTCCGTGTTGAGTCAAATTAAGCCGCAGGCTCCACTCATGGTGGTGCCCTTCCGTCAATTCCTTTAAGTTTCAGCTTTGCAACTTCCCCCGGAGCCCAAAAGCTTTGGTTTCCCAGGAAGAGACTGAGAGAGCCATAAAAGTAGCTACACCCAATTGCTAGCTGGCATCGTTTATGGTTAGAACTAGGGCGGTATCTGATCGCCTTCGAACCTCTAACTCTCGTTCTTGATTAATGAAAACATCTTTGGCAAATGCTTTCGCTTAAGTTAGTCTTACGACGGTCCAAGAATTTCACCTTTCGCGTCGAAATACTAATGCCCCCAAACTGCTTCTATTAATCATTACCTCTTGATCTGAAAACCAATGAAAACAGAACAGAGGTCTTATTTCATTATCCCATGCACAGAATATTCAGGCATTTGAAGCCTGCTTTAAGCACTCTAATTTGTTCAAAGTAATTGTACCGGAACACAATAACACTCGATGAAGAGCACTAATGCAGGTTTTTAAATAGGAGGAGTACATAAAAAATACAAGTATTTAAATACATATTAGAACTCCACCGGTAATACGCTTACATACATAATGGTATAGTACAAACTACAATTGTAAGTTGCACTACCCGTATGAAGCACAAGTTTAACTACAAACGTTTTAACCGCAACAACTTTAATATACGCTATTGGAGCTGGAATTACCGCGGCTGCTGGCACCAGACTTGCCCTCCAATATGTCTTTGTTAAAGGATTTAAAGTGTACTCATCCCAATTACAGGGCCTCGGATATGAGTTCTGTATTGTTATTTTTCATCACTACCTCCCCGAGCTGGGAGTGGGTAGTTTACGCGCCTGCTGCCTTCCTTAGATGTGGTAGCCGTTTCTCAGGCTCCCTCTCCGGAATCGAACCCTGATTCCCCGTTACCCGTTGAAACCATGGTAGTCCTAGATACTACCATCAAAAGTTGATAGGGCAGACATTTGAAAGATCTGTCGTCGGTACAAGACCATACGATCTGCATGTTATCTAGAGTTCAACCAGTGTAACGATCTTGCGATCGCTTGGTTTTAGCCTAATAAAAGCACACGTCCCAAAAAGTCCGTTTTTTAATTGCATGTATTAGCTCTAGAATTACCACAGTTATCCAAGTAACTGTTAACGATCTAAGGAACCATAACTGATATAATGTGCCTTTTGCGGTTTCACTTTTAATTCGTTCAAAAATATCGATCTAATTACACTTACTTAATATATAATATATCACACATGCATTATTTAAATTCAACCGAAATTGAATGAAAATATTATATTTTGACAACAAATTGATAATTTACATAAGATTCATAGACATGTAATAATTATATATTAAATAAAACCTTTAAACATAATACAATAAATACTATGTTTAAAGTTAAGCTGCAATATTTCAGACTATTGCATATGCCCCGTATAGACAAAAGGAGAGCAGTTGTTCGAGCACGCATGCCTACCAATTTTCTATTCGGGTTGAATACTGCATTTATATAAGCATACGCACATTAAATACATACACCATATAAAAGTATTTATTACCAACCAATGTTGGCAATAAATTTATATTATATATAAAATATATTTTTATATATATATTTCTCACATTTTGCAAACAAATGCCTCCACAGATAAAATGGAAATATATTAAAATATATACAAGAAAAAAGGTTATCTTCGGCTAGCCGAAGATTATATACCCTTGCAGTCATGCACATTGCGTTAATTATTTTTCAATGACCGATTGTTCCTATGGCAGCTATATGATATAGTAGTCCGATCTAGATGAAATTTGGTGTACACTAAGGACTTTATGTCAAATGCATATGGAGCGAATTTGGTTCAAATCGTACAAGAGACACAGAAAATTTTCATACTAAGCATTTTCAACCGATTATTCCTATGGCAGCTATATGATATAGTTGTCCGATCCGGATAAAATTTGGTCGGCAGATGGATAATGATAACAAATGCGTATTGCGTG
The DNA here is from genome assembly GCA_035046005.1 of Drosophila acutilabella. Classification (NCBI taxonomy): domain Eukaryota; kingdom Metazoa; phylum Arthropoda; class Insecta; order Diptera; family Drosophilidae; genus Drosophila; species Drosophila acutilabella. The sequence continues at coordinate 2,274,386 of JAWNOK010000042.1, forward strand.
AATTTGGTTCAAAACGTACAAGAGACATAGAAAATTTTCATACCAAGCATTTTCAACAGTTTTAACCGATTGTTCCTATGGCAGCTATATGATATAGTGGTCCCATCTGGATGAAATTTGGTTTGCACACGGGATTTTATGCCAAATGCATATGGAACGAGTTTGGTTAACATAGCTCAAAAAAAATTTTTTTCATCCGATTGTTCCTATGGGAGCTATATGATATAGTGATCCGATCTGGCCGATTTTAACAAATGTTCTGCGTGCAAAGGGAATACACATGTGCACCAAGTTTCATTAAAATAGCTTTAAAACTGAGAGACAAGTTGGCATAGAAAAAGACGGACAGACGGACATGGCTATATCGACTCGGCTGTTGATGCTGATCAAGAATATATATACTTTATGGGGTCGGAAACGTCTCCTTCTATGCGTTACAAACTTCGTGACAAAAACAATATACCCTCTGGAAGGGTATAATAAGTCAAATATAATAAATATATTTAAACAAATATATCTCGGCTTATTCCAACTATTTATCTAATATTGTAAGTTATCTCAGCCAAGCGTTCTAAGAAGACAATAACGATTTATTATCTACAATACTATGGGCACACACTGCTCACCATGGATAGGTTTTGTGACACGTTTTCTCGAAATCGATTACTTTATTTAAGCCTCTACCTTACTTTATAATTTTGCATGCATTATATAAATAATGCACTATTAAACTTCATTATTTTTGCACCATATACTTTAAATAACCATGCCGGCAAGATATTGCACCTTAGTTATATTTAATTTATATATTTAATTTTTTTCTTATTTGACATATCTCGCGCGACACCACTCAATATATAGGTTTTGTGACACGTTTTTGTCGAAAATGGTCGGTTTTCTCTAGACCGCGCATTAGCATGTGTGATTATCAACATATTACAGATGTATTTTCATATTACAATATCATATCGCACCGCTATGATATCGCACTACCATACTTTAAATTTTTTTCCAACTTTTTTTTTCAAGTCATATAAAATAATATCATATGACAATATCACATTAAGTTGAAACAATATATTTTATTTACGCCACTTGTATAAGGAATAGTATATAATTGTAATATGTTTATTATATTTGCCACATTAAGCCCATCGGACATATTTTAACTTCCACTGTTTTAATATCACCATTTTTATATAACAAGAATTTGTTGAAACAATATATTTTATTTACGCCACTTGTATAAGGAATAGTATATAATTGTGTTAGGATATATTATATTTGCCACATTCAGCCCATCGGATATAATTTAACTTCCACTATTATAATATCACCATTTTTATATTACAACAATATGTTGAAGCAATATATTTCATTTACGCCACTTGTTTAAGGAATAGTATAAAATTGTGTTATGTTATATTATATTTGCCACATTAAGCCCATCGGACATAATTTAACTTCTACTGTTATTATATTGACATTTTTATATTACAACAATATGTTGAAACAATATATTTCATTTACGCCACTTGTATAAGGAATAGTATATAATTGTGTTATGATATATTATATTTGCCACAGTAAGCCCATCGGACATAGTTTAACTTCCACTGTTTTAATATCACCATTTTTATATAACAAGAATTTGTTGAAACAATATATTTTATTTACGCCACTTGTATAAGGAATAGTATATAATTGTGTTAGGATATATTATATTTGCCACATTCAGCCCATCGGATATAATTTAACTTCCACTATTATAATATCACCATTTTTATATTACAACAATATGTTGAAGCAATATATTTCATTTACGCCACTTGTTTAAGGAATAGTATAAAATTGTGTTATGTTATATTATATTTGCCACATTAAGCCCATCGGACATAATTTAACTTCCACTGTTATTATATTGACATTTTTATATTACAACAATATGTTGAAACAATATATTTCATTTACGCCACTTGTTTAAGGAATAGTATATAATTGTGTTATGATATATTATATTTGCCACATTAAGCCCATCGGACATAATTTAACTTCCACTGTTTTAATATCACCATTTTTATATTACAACAATATGTTGAAACATTATATTTCATTTAGGCCACTTGTATAAGGAATGGTATATAATTGTGTTATGTTATATTATAAATGCCACATTAAGCCAATCGCACAGTTTTTAATGCCTTTTATATAGTCTAGCAAATGTGTTACAAATTCTTTTGCCTTTATTTAACTATCCTCCCCCCCAATCTACACGTTAATCGTATTTGTGTATATAAATCTAATAAATTTATATATCGAATCGTCAAGCAAAGGATAAGCTTCAGTGGATCGCAGTATGGCAGCTGCTCAACCACTTACAACACCTTGCCTGTTATAAAAGTCGTTTACAATTGATTCTAGGCTTTGTCATTGTATTAAATAATGTTTTGGTATATAACTAGCATGGCATTAGGTGATCGAAGATCCTCCCAATTTACTATGTTACATGTAACATTGGCATCACATCCATTGTCTATTAAGTAAATAGTAAATACATAAATGCATTTTTTCATTAAAGAATTTGTTTGCGATTATATAACAAACTCGTGATACTTTGATCAAGAAGCTTGCATCAAAACCCAATACCATAAGATATAATAAATATATCCGTATAATGGCTAGGAAATGATACACGTTCCATTTAATCAAGTAAGTAAGGAAACAATAAGAGTAGTGGTATTTCATTGTCGATACTAAACCGAAATCTAATATCTTCCACTTATTCTACACCTCTTCTGTCTCCTTACACTGCCAGATTAGAGTCAAGCTCAAAAGGGTCTTCTTTCCTCGCTAATTATTTCAAGCCCGTTCCCTTGGCTGTGGGTTTGTTAGATAGTAGATAGGGACATAAAGTCAAGTTTGTTTTACGTGGCGTCTACCACCTTTAGGGGTTTACAACCACGGTACACGATTGCGCCACATATGTGACGCATAGTACAGCGGGTGAATTTGAGCGTCCACCAACGCCCCCGCAAGCCTAAGCTTTTAGGTGCCAAATCGAATGCTTGCTGTCGGGCATAACATTCCCCCTTGGTGAGGGGCGAGGCCTAGCTAAAACCTCTGCTGGTCTATGGGTACACCACCCGGTTGTATGACGCAACTCTACGCCGAGTCCGAAACTCTGCCCGCATTTGGGCCAACCAACAGCCACCACGATACTCCCACAAAGGGGGCCAACCTCATTGGACTGGCCTTGGCACACGCCCATCCCGTGGTACCAAATTGACAGCTTTGGATCGGCTGTTCGCAATCAAAGATTACTGCCCATACTGGTTTCCGACAACCGGGCACTGGGTGGGCGCCGTCGACTTCTCCGAAAAGTTGTCTGCCAGATTAAAGTGCTCTGGTAAGACCTCGTGAATTGGTACAAGTACCTCATCACTGTCAGATTAAAGTACTCTGGTTAGACCTCGTGAATTGGTACAAGTACCGCATCACTGCCAGATTAAAGTGCTCTGGTAAGACTTCGTGGCATGGTCCAGGTTCCACTGCCAGTTTTGGTCATCACTGACCCGGCACTGGTTGATCCTGGGTGCCGTCCTGTAGGATCGTCCCTCGCCGCCGTCTAGCAAACGCCTCTTTTGCAAACAACTCCAGTCTGCGGAGCTGTTCCGGTGTGTCTAGGACCCGGGAAAAATCCCAACCGGCGTTCCTTCTTCTAACACCAAGTCCTTCGAGGTCTCGCAGATCTGCATAGAGGGGGCAAGCAACTAGCACGTGCTGCCAGTCCTCACACTCAGCACCGCATTGGCATGCGGGCGTTGTGCTCAGAGTTCTCCGATACAGAAACGCGTTCACCGATCCTAGCCCGTCAGCAGAAATCGTGGAGACTAAATCCAAAGTCTATCCGGCTGAAGACGTAGCGTGCGTCTGGGATAAAGCGATGAGTCGGTCGACCGTGCTCATCATCATCCCACCTGCGTTGCCACTCGCAGCACATGCGCTCGTGCAGCATCGCCTTCATCTGCCTCCGATCTAGATTCGTCAGATCCAGACCGAACAGCCAAACGCTATCCTCCGGCGGGTGGGCACGCTTGACCTTGAACAGGATTGCCAATTGCTTGGCAACCAGGTCCAAGGCTGGAGCTCCAGCAAGCACCTGCAGTGCCACGGTGGACACTGTTCGGCATACCGCAAGGCATCCTAAGAGCATGACTCTTTAGCAGGAGATGAGGCGCCTCCTGGCCCCCGACTCTCTCACAAACACGGAATACCAAACCGAGGCACCAAATAGGACACAGGACATGCCACCATGCATCCTCCACGCAGTGTCCAGGTCGAAAGCTGAATTGCCATCTATTTCCATTCGGGAGCACCTCCTTCATCCGATCCACCATGATCCCCTCCAGCACCTTGCCAAACACTGGCAGCAGGCAGATACCCCGATAGGATGCTGGTTTACTCCTATCCTTGTCGGGGCCCTTGAGGAGCGCCACTACTCGCGGGCACTTCCACTCAAGTGGGAAATATCCCTCTGCCACACAACGGGAAAGCAACGTTGTGATGTGCTCGGGGATGGCACGCCATAAAGCCTTGCAGATACCGCCGGTGATGCCGTCCAATCCGGGAGAGCGCCTACTCTTCAACCGGGCGACGCATGCTCCGACCACGAAAGCTTCGAGAGCCGGTGCAGCTTCATTCGGGATGACAATGTCATCACTCGCTTCCGCAACTGGGAAAAAGTTGCGGAGGAGGAGACTCGCGCAGTCGTGCCAGGTTACGACCAGCCTGTCACCCGAACGAAGGCATCCCAGATCTGCGGACCGCTTTCGTCCTCGGCATATCCGGTATACGTGGCCCCATGGGTCGTCCCTGTGGTCTCCAACGAAGCTCCGCCAGTGATCCTCCTTCGTCAACAGGATGAGCCTCTTGAACTCGCGGACGGCTGTCCGCAGATGAGTAGTAAGAAGCTGCGCAGAGTCATGATCTCTGCGCCGAGCATCCTGGAGCCTCCGCCTCAGTCTCCTGACCTCCTGGCGTTTGGTACTCAGTGCTGTGGTCCACCACTTTACCTTTTCCGGGGCTCTGGACGGCCTGCGGCCTAGCACCCTGTTGCCCACGGACTGTACGGCAAGACGTAGTGCAGACACCGAGGAGTCCAACGGCGAATTCCTGATATCCTCTAAGGGAATGTGCTCCAGGATTTCCTCTACCAGTTCCGAGTCGAACAGTCGCCAATTCGCATTGTTGAGCTTCCAGGACGGTACAGGAGCACATGTGATCTCAACTGTATCCGGGGACGGCGATACCACAACAGTAATGATGTTATGGTCTCTTAAGTCCCACTCGTAAAAACTCCAGTCATACGCGGCCCACGTAGACGCTGCTCTATTGGCAATTGTCACGTCGATATCGCTCTGTTCACGGCGATTGTCGAACGTAAACACCTCGCTGAATTGATTTAGGACTACGGCTCCGCTCCCTGCTATCCAGTTATCCAGCTGCTCACCCCGTGTGTAGTTCAACTGCCCACGAAAACTATCGTGGCGTTTACTGAACCACATGGGGGATACAGCATTCGCGTCCAGGCATAGGATGACCGGAGTACTGCTCGCCTGTAGCAGTACGCATCCATGTAAATTAGGTCCCGCGTTGTCAATTCAGCGTGTGCATGGCAGTACAGTGAGGTCAGATAGAAAGAGCCATTTCTACCTGTGACCCTCACGCATACTCCAGCCTCAGTGATGAGCGACTCGACTGGTAGGCAGATGGCTTCTGGGTCGTCGACGATGACGGCGGCGTTTCTCCTGCGTCCGTCGAACAGCTTACTGCCGAACACTCTCATCCCGGATGGGAATCCTGTGATTCGGCCCGCTTCGTCTGAGTACGGCTCCTGCAGCAGCCCAAAGCTGTGGCCAAGTTCACGCATACGTTCACCAATGTCAATGCACGCAACGCGACCCCGACCACAGTTGGCCTGGATGAGCACAAACATGTTAATGTCTGGACTGCACCCTTGCCAACACTGCCCCGTAGATCGGGCACGACGCTGAAAGCATCGAATGCCCCGAAGGCAGCCCCTTGAGCGGCAATTTCGGCAGTCCACCGGGCTTACGCACTTCCACACTTCCACACTGTCCACACTGGCGGCACACGTCCTGCTTAAAGCGGCACTGAGACACCTTGTGGTCAAATCCGACGCACCTATGGCAAGCATAGGCACGAAAACCACTTGATGTAGACCCGTCCGGCCCTCTCAAGTATGGGCAGTGCTTTCTCGTCCACGTCTAGCGTCAGCGACACACTGGCGCCATTCGTGACGGACCAAGGCTTGGACTCCAAGTGCACAGCCTTCTTGAATGCCGCCGCCGTCATTTCCTCCTGGAAGTTGTTTACAAACAACTCCTCCATGAAGAGCTCCGGCTCTATGCTGGTGTCCACATCGAACACCGTCACCTTTGACCTCACTCCCTGGCTCTGCTGGATTTTCAGTCCAACCTCTGCGAACTTCTTGTTCGCCACCACTCGCTTCATCCCGCTCGCCGACGGCGTGCGGATGATGGCTCCACCGCGCTTTAGCTCACGCACTTCGTGCACACGTACACAAAGTGCGGGTGCAACTTCCCGGCGAACGCGCTCAGCTACGTGCTGTGGCGTCTCCTCAGGATTGCTGCTGGTCACCATTGCTGACCAGGTCTCCGGAGGCATCCGGAAACTGGGAGCAGCAATGGGAGCTGCGGCGGCGGAAGCGTAGCTAGCAGCGGCTAGCTGTGCAATCGGAGCTGGCGCCTGTGGTGCGGGCGGTCCACCCGAGAGGCTCTGCAGCATCGCGTTCTTCACGGCCAAAGATATGGCCAGTTCCTCCAGGCGCTTAATAGCAGCCGATATCTCCCTCGCCGCATCTTGGGGAATGCCCACCATGGCATTCCTAAAGCCCTCTCCAGCTGCGGAAATCTCCGCCAGTAGCGCAGGCGTTCCTCCTGCCACAATGCGCCAGGCCGGGCACAATGGCACTGAAGGGGCAACGGGGGCGGCAACTGGGTCAGCAACAGGTACAGGGATGGGGGCTGTAGCAGGGACAGGGGATGTAGCAGGGACAGGGGCTGCAGCGACAGGGACATCAGCGAAGGCTGGAGCAGCGACTCCTGCAACGGCGGCGGCACGCGCGGACACGTCGATCTCATCCGCTGAGCAAGCAACTCTCACTCGCAGCTTTCGCGGGGGCGACTCCACCGGTGGCGGCATGGCTTCGTAAGCCAGCGACTGCACACGGGTGTCGGTCCGACCAATACCTCCTCCCCGACTACGCCTCTTTCCCCCCGACGAACGGGCGGAGCTGGCAGCACTGCTGCTCGCATCGCTCTCCATTTTTGCGCCTGTGTGATAGGCAACGGAATAAAGTTTAGTGAGCACCTAAAAGTATGCACCACTAATTTTACAAAACCAGCACAAAAGTATGCCGCACAGAAAATAACGTGCGTGCTCTCTGATTGGCGGACCAATCAGCGACGAGCAACGGTACTGTCACACGTACGCACTAACACAAGCAGATCGGCGAGATCGCTTATCAGCGGCGCGTCGCTATTAAGCACTTTAAAGTCGCTTTGTTGTACTAACTCGCGTTGTTCACCGTTTGTTAGCGAACCGAAAAACGTAAACAAACAGCGAAAACGGTGCACGCACAGAATAAACACGTCTGCTCTCGACGACAATCAAAAGCGAACTGTGAGTAGATAGGGACATAAAGTCAAGTTTGTTTTACGTGGCGTCTACCACCTTTAGGGGTTTACAACCACGGTACACGATTGCGCCACATATGTGACGCATAGTACAGCGGGTGAATTTGAGCGTCCACCAAGACCTCGTGATTTGGTACAAGTACCGCATCACTGCCAGATTAAAGTGCTCTGGGAAGACATCGTGAATTGGTACAAGTACCGCATCACTGCCAGATTAAAGTGCTCTGGTAAGACCTCGTGAGGTGGCACAAGTACCGCATCACTGCCAGATTAAAGTGCTCTGGTAAGACCTCGTGATTTGGTACAAGTACCGCATCACTGCCAGATTAAAGTGCTCTGGGAAGACATCGTGAATTGGTACAAGTACCGCATCACTGCCAGATTAAAGTGCTCTGGTAAGACCTCGTGAGGTGGCACAAGTACCGCATCACTGCCAGATTAAAGTGCTCTGGTAAGACCTCGTGATTTGGTACAAGTACCGCATCACTGCCAGATTAGAGTGCTCTGGTAAGACTTCGTGGCATGGTCCAGGTTCCAGTACCAATACCAGTTTAGACTAGCGTCAGTCCGGCACTGGTCGGCCGATGCTCCAGGTCCTCCGTTGTCCACCAGCGTGCGTCGCCTGCTGAAAACTATGCGGGCACAGCTTTCAAGCAGTTGCATGCTCTCCGGGGTCGTCACAACGTCTGCAACTGTCCAGTCCCCGGATGGTAACTGCCGAATTCCAAGCCCTTTCGGGTCCCGCACATCCGCATAGAGGGGGCACTCACATAGCACGTGTTGCCAGTCCTCTATGGGATCGCCACATGGGCATTCGGTAGTCTCGCTAAGACCACGCGCATGCAGAAAAGCGTTCAACGACCCATGTCCGTGCTCGCCGTCATCCCACCGGAGTGGGCAAGGCTTTCCTCCTACCACGATCAAGGGTGGAAACATCTTGCTACCATGGGATAGTTCCGCTTCATCTTGAACTGCATTGCAAGACGCGTCGCTACAAGGTCCAGCGGTGGAGCTCCAGCAAACCTTACGGCGGGCGGTATGTCTTCTGACAGCCTTCCCTTAAGGAGCATCGTCACAGTCTTCGTTGCCGAGACTGAGACGCCAACCTCGATACCCCATCCTCCAACCATCTCCATCAGTTGGGCTCCTTTTACGTCCAATTGGGATCGGGAATTTCCCTCGACGAGCAGCAGGAGATCGTCAGCGTATGCACTAAAAGTGCAGTGCGCCTCAAGGCGACGCAGAAGGGTATAAATTAGGATGTTCCAAATAAATGGACCACTAATAGACCCCTGCGGACAGCCAAGCGTTACATCGACGCTGGCTTCGCCGAAGCTGCTGACGATGCTTGCTTTTCAGTCCGAAAAGAAGCTGCGCCAGATCCCAATTTCCCTGCATTCAAGATCTGACAGTCGGCGTAACGCTGCGTTCCACTTCACGTGGTCGAATGCGCCCTTGAAATCCACGAAGACTCCGAGTTCATATCGAGCCGAGCTGGCATCGACACTGCTCACGACGTGATCCCAAGCGTCCTCCACACAGCGTCCGGGGCGAAAGCCGAATTGCCATCGACTCTCGTCCATGAGCACCTCCTTCACACGGTCCACCATGATCCCTTCCAGCACCTTGTCGAATACAGGCAGCAAGCAGATACCCCGATAGGACGCTGGATTGCTCCTGTCCTTGTCGGGGCCTTTGAGGGCGCAACCACTCAATCGGAAAGTATCCGTCTGCTAGGCAGGGGGAATACAACGCTGTCAAGTGCTCATGGATGGCGCGCCAAGCCGCTTTGACCATACCGCCGGTGATGCCATCTATGCCAGGTTAGCGCCTGCTACGAACTCTGGCGATGCATGTCTCCACCTCGAACAGTTCAAGGGAGGGGGGTACTACTTCAGGAACGGAAACATCCACTGGGCTCTCCGCAGCCGGGAAGAAGCTACGGAGCAGGACGTTCGCACAGTCGTGCCAGGTTACAACTGGCCCATCGTTCCGACGGAGACAACCGAGATCGGTGCACGTCTTGCGGCCTCTGCAAATCCTGTAGACGCGCCCCCATGGGTCATCCTGGTGCTCGCCGACGAATCGTCTCCAGTCTTCCTCTTTCGCTTGAAGCATCTTCCTCTCGTATTCCTTTCGGGTGATCCTGAAATACGAGGCGAGGTCATCTGCGCTGTCACTGTGGGTACGGCGCGCGTGCTGAAGCCTTCGCCGAGCTCTGCTGAGCTCGCGGCGTGCGTCATATAGTGCGGCATTCCACCAGCACACTCGACGTCTGGCCAGCGGTCACTGGCGCCCCATCACAGAGTCGTTCAACTGGTGCTGAAGGGAGCAAAGCGCAGACACCTGCACATCCGATGCCATCCATCGATGTCTCCACGAGGGCACAGGAGCATGGCTCTCGACTGTGCGTTCCGGATCCGGCGTCATCACAACTGTGATGAATTTGTGGTCGCTATGTTCCCAGTCGTGTACATTCCAGTCATACGCGGCCCACGTAGACGCTGACTCGTTGACAATCGTGACGTCGATGTCCCTCCGAGCTCTGCGATTATCGAATGTGTACTCCTGCAACAATGAGAACTTATGGCCTGAGTCACGCATCTTGACTCCGAGCTCGATGACCGCAGCTCGACTTCTGCCGCAGTTCGACTAGCGATCGGCAACGGTATGAGAACCACTTGATGTACACCCGACCGGTGCCATCAAGTATGGCCAACGCATTCTCGTCAACCTCCAGGTTCAGGTTGACCGTCTCGCCAGCAGCTTGCGTCCAGGCCTTCGACTCAAGGTGGACACTGCGCTTGAACTGTGCCTCGGTCATTTGCTCCTTGAAATTGTTCACGAAGAGCTCCTCCATGAACTCTTCGGCCTTGATACCAGTGTCGACGTCAAACACTGTCACCTTCGGCCTGAGGGTCCGGTTCTGTTGAACCACAAGTCCCATCTCAGCGAACTTCTTGTTGGCTACCACCTTACGCATCTCACCAGAAGATGGCGTCCGTATTACGGCTCCACCGCGCTTCAGCTCTCGCACCGCGTGGACACGCACTCCGAGGGCGGGAGCAGCATCCTTGCGAACACGCTCAGCGACTTGCTGAGGTGTCTCCTCCGGGTTGTTGCTTGTCACGATCGCCGACCATGTCTCAGCAGCCTTGCGGACGCGAGGGTCAGCGATCGGAGCAGCAGCGGTGGCTCCTGTGGTGGGGCCAACAGGCACAGGTTTCGGCGCAGCAGAGGGGGAGCGAGCATCGTTCCTTGCTTCCAGCTCCACAATTCTCCCGTACATCCGTATCACAAGCTCCTGATACTTGGCCGACACATCCATCATGCTATGCGCCACTTGGTCGGGCACTTCGGTGCAAACCACGGCTCTGCGAAGCTCCTGGGCAATGGACAGCATTTGTTGCACCATTGAGCCAGCGCTCTCCTGAGCAGCGGCCAAAGCAGCACGCGCACGGGTCTGGGTGGTCCTGGTGGCAGCAGGAGCGGCAGTAGCAGCGACAGCAGTGGCAGCAACAGCTGCACCGGCAGCAGATGTCATTGGCATCTCCCCATTTATGATGGGGGCTGAGACGGGGGCAGCGGGAGAAACGATGGCGACGGCGGCAGTACTCGCGGCGGCGGGACCGTTTGCGGCTACGAACGACGCGTCACTGTCGTCCGTAGAGCTAGCGCTTCTTAAACGCATCTTTCGCGGCGGAGACTGGGTCGGCGGGGGCATCAGAGCCTCAGCCCGCAACGCGGCGACGGCGGCAGCGACAGCGCGCGTGCGCTTTTTCCGCCCGGCAGACCGCGCAGAGCCAGCAGTGCTGCTGCTCGTCTCGCCCTCCATACCAGCGCCTGTACGATAGGCCACGGAATAAAGTTTAGTGAGCTTTAAAAAGTATGCATCACTACTTTAACAAAACCAGCACAAAAGTATGCCACACAGAAAATAACGTTCGTGCTCTCTGATTGGCGGACCAATCAGCGACGAGCAGCGGTACTGTCACACGTACGCACTAAAAGTAGATAGGGGCAGTAGGAATCTCGTTAATCCATTCATGCGCGTCACTAATTAGATGACGAGGCATTTATTTTTTTTTTTTTTCTGCCAAGCCAGCGTTACACCCACAACTTAGAATCTTCTAAGCGTGAAGTCACATGCGTTACTTTGTACCTGTTCACTTGTCAGTGAGTTTTCCGTTCTTACACTTTGAGTTAGACCAGAGGGTTTTCAAATACCTAGCACTTTGAGCCAGTTATTCGGATGAGTATCAGAATGTTCAGAGAGTGTATTGCAAGCTAAGAATGTTTCTTGAGTACTGATTTTATTGGAACAATGTATGAGCTTATATACCCTTTTGCTTACAGTCTAAGGATCAAATGTTACATAGGGTGAGTATCTTAGTACTAACAAACATGTGGTAACGATTAAAACTTAAGGATACAAGTGCGCCTACATCAGTTTACACCAGATGGTAATACGATGTCTGCGCATGGGTAGAGCTATAATAGAAAAAGGGTCACGACGGGTGCGTGCAGATGGTGTTGATCCTTGTTTGGGTTTCCCTCCAGCGGTCTGCATGTCTCTCGTTACAAAGAGGCCGGTATGGCCACTTAACATGCTCCCGGCTGGTGTGGCCACTTAACATACTCCCGGCCGGTGATCCACTGCTACACATTGGCTGATGTGTCAACTAACATACTCCCGGCCGTTGAACACCAGTTCAACAATTAATTGAGTAAGGTTTTTTGGACGTTGAAACCGGACGCTTGAATGGTGATGAAGTTGGCTGCACCGTTGATTGTGGGGATCGAGTCTCTGGTAGTGATATCTCCTCGTGTTGATTGTTATTCGTCCGATTTCTCCTGTTTTTTCTGTGTCGTCTTATGATGTACGTTATGCATTATTAGCATAACTATTCCAAATGTGACGTGGGACATTATTTCATGACGTGGAGTTGGTGAAATGTCGAAGGGTAATTTCATTTTTCCGGCTGGCGTCAGCTCTGACTGGAGTCGTGCTAATTCATTGTCCCTTATTTTGTCCATTTTGGTTTGGACTGTGGACTGCGTTGTATTATTTATTTCAAAGTTCCCAATGCGTATGTAGGCGTTTTTCGTTGAACTAGTGGTTAGGCTATGCGTAACTATGCTTATGACTGCGTTACGTATAATGCAATCGGAGTCTGCAGTCAAAAGTCCAGATCTTTGCAAGCTGATCAACTCCGGCTGATTTTTGCAGACAGCTGATAAGTCCATCGTAGTTTGTGTGGCAAACATCCATTGGTTATGAGATGCCATGTTTAACCATAAAAACCTCTGGTGTATTTGACTTGACATAACGGTGATGTTTTGTCGTTGAATAGAGGGAACTCACAGCTTTGATCCATGGAGAATACTGCTTGCTTGTTGTGACAAATGTATTCATTAGTGTTAAAATGAAAACATCTTGAAAAATCATCTTGTGAAAGTCCGACAAATTGATCTCGATGACTATTTACGCCAATCACTGCTCGATCGATTTTAATTAGTTTCATCCCATCACTGCTCTTCACTGGAATGGGAACCAGGTTGTATAGTTCCATTTTATTTATACTAAGTAACGGCAAAGTTATCTGGAAAATAACATGCTGTCCAATCACTGCTCCCTTGGTTTCCATCAATTTATAAAGATGGACAATGTGGTTTTTATGAGCTGGCAGGGCTTGTCCTTCCGATAGATGTGTCTGCATAAATTCCAATTGCTCTTCAAGCTGCCGTGGGGATATTAGCAATGGGCTTATGCTGTTATGGCGGATATCTATTAATACGCTGACAATTTCTGTCTGTATTCGTTGTAGATTTATGCCAATTACAGTGAGTTGCGTTGTGAGTGTGATGTACCATTGGAAGAGCAAATGACGGCTGGTTTCATTGGCCATGGTAACTATTTGTGTCTCAAACAAATCCAATCGTTTCGAGATGGTTCCTTCGTTTCGTTTCAAAATATTTACAGTTGCATCTATTACTGATGTTTGATTTTTCAATAATGTCAACATGTAATTCTCGTTCGCCTTCACCTTCTCGATTACTTGAGCCATTTTTATTGCGTAGCTTAAATCAAGAACTCCAAATAGGCTGCTAGCAATGTTTCCAATGATGTCCAATGGTTATCGTCGGTTTCTGGTGGGTTTGAGGAATCCATTTTCCATCTTGAGTTCCTCTTCAATGTGTTTAAAATACTGGTACATCGTTTCACAGGCCGAACTGGTTTGTAATTTTGAGCACAGTTCACCCACTCTTTCTGTTGTGGTTGAAAACCGTTTCATATCTTCCCAATATGGCGCTAGATCATAGAACGCAATGATCTTCCCTTCGGATATGGTGAAGCGACTCGTTCCTATCCTTTCGAAGTATATCCCAGGTTTTTTTCCAAATTGCGTTATGTTTACCGATTTCGCAAGTGCCAGCGGTAGTATCATCAGCATTATCATTATTGTTGTAGCTAATGACGGTAGTCCAGACGTCTTGCGCTTTTTGGAACTAGTATCCTTGGTGGGAGTGGAGTCTTCTTCTGGTGGTGATGCCCGTTTTTGAGGTAACTCTGCTTTGATTTCGTCTTCTGGTAGCAGTGGGCACAGTTTGAGGATTTCTCTCTGTATGATACCTCTATGGGTTTTAATATCTGCGCATCTCACTAGGTTATCTGATCCATAGTACACCTTGATGATTTTACTTATGGGCCATTGCATACTGGGAACGTTATCTTCCTTGATTAACACCAGTGTTCCTTTCTTGACATTGGGCAGAGGTAAATGCCATTTATGTCGCCTTTGTAGTCTGCTTAAATATTCCGAGGACCATCGGGTCCAAAAATTATGTCGGAGTTTTGACGAACGGTCCCATTGTTGACGGGTTGTGGTGCTAGTGGGATCGCAGTGTACTTGGCTTACTAAAGGCTCACCGATAAAAATATCTCCTGGTGTGATCGCCTTTAGATCGTTGGGATCCGATGAATGTGGTGTCAGTGGCCTCGAATTTAATATGGTTTCCGGAATCTCTGTGTTCAATTTTTCGAACGTGAGTGATGCAGTTTCCACATTTCTTTTTAAAATGCTTTTTGCTGACTTTACTGCTGCCTCCCATAAGCCTCCAAAGTGAGGAGCACGTGGTGGAATGAAACTGAAATTTATTTTCATTCTATTGCTCTCAGTGATCTCATCCTTAGCCTTTCTGGATAAGATTGCTTCCTTGAGTTCCTTCAATTGATTGCAACTTCCTACGAAGTTTGTTGCGTTGTCACAATACACGGTGTCGATCCTTCCTCGACGAGCCAAGAAGCGCTTGATTGCACGTATGAAAGCAGCTGTTGTCAAATCATTGACCAACTCCAGATGTACTGCTTTTGATGCGAAACAGACGAATACGGCTATATATGCCTTATCAGGTTTCTTTCCTCTGACCTTATGGTGGATCCAGAAAGGTCCACAGTAATCCACTCCGCTGTGTGAAAACGGTTTAGATGGAGTTACTCTGGCTGAGGGTAGGACTCCCATCATTTGTTGTAAGCCGGAGGGTTGGAACCTTCGGCACCGAACGCAATTCCTCACTATCCTTCTTGGAAGACATGTGCCATTTAAAATCCAGTAATCTTGTTGGTAAATGGATCTAAGTTCCAACGGAGCGCAGTGCATGTTCTGTACATGAATTTCTTGAACAATCATTTTTACAATGGGATCATTGTATGGCAACAAGATTTGGTGTTTTGCTGTCTCAGGAAGTCGAGAATCTTCCAAGCGTCCACCAACTACAATGAGTGAATCCTTCATTATGGGGCTTAAACTCACGAACGGGCAGGCCTTCGAGACAGTTCCTTTCTTGACCGTGTCGTAATATTCAGGAAATGCATTTTGTTGTACATTTCGCAGAATAGACATACGCGCCTCTTCCAATTCTTTTAAGTTTAGCTGCGTCGTTGCTGTTCTGTTACTTGCGTGGCAGAAACGACGCATATATGCAATAATGCGTTGAAGCTTACTAAAGGAGTTGTTGTGCTTCATGTTGGACAAATCCTGTCCTATGGCAATGGATGTACTTGCAACAGTCAAATTTTGCCTTTTTTCCAAGTTTGATTCCAAGGTAGACAATGGAATCAAAGCAGTTTGTGTTGGCCATTGGGATGACGGCCCGGATAAATATATTGGACCGTAAAACCAAAGTGAATGGGTCCTTAGTTGAGCTGCCGATATACCTCTTGATAAGACGTCAGCGGGGTTTTGGGTACTTGGTACGTGTCTCCATTGTCGTGGTAACGTTAATTCCTGAATTTTTGATATCCGATTCGCTACAAATGTGTGGAAGTTGTAGGACGGAGCTTTTATCCAGGATAAAACCACCTTTGAGTCATTCCAATAATACATTGGTGTTGCTACATCTATATTGAGTTCAAGCTTCACCTTTTTCGCAAGCTCAGCTCCAACTAAAGCTGCGCATAGTTCCAGTCGTGGAATTGTAAACAGCTTGATGGGAGCTATTCTTGACTTGGCACATAGTAGTTGAACAGTCACACGTTCGTTTCTGTGTACTGCTCGCACATACACGGCTGATCCATACGCCTTCTCTGACGCATTCACAAACGTATGGATTTCCTTTGATATCGGAACCTGGCCATTGTATACGTTTCTGGGTATCTTTATTTCGTTCAGTTGTTGAAGATTCTCCTTGTATGTTTGCCATTCCTGTTGCAACTGTGATGGGAGTACATCGTTTCGTTACATTTCTTGTTGTCAGTTCTGGAGCCTTTCCGCAGAACTGATCCTTCTTGGGCATCCAGACGATGCCTAGGGTTTTAATACTGCAACTTCCCACCGCATCCATCAAATCATAGTTTGATATGATATCTTCTTGGGGAATCGTTTCCATTATTTTGGTATTGTTAGCACACCACTTCCGAAGTTTGAAGCCTGCTGATTTGAGTAGTGTGTTGAGCTCCTGTTGCATTTGCATGACTTCTGGCAAAGAATCAGCATCAGGCAAACAGTCATCTACGTAAAAGTCCCTTTCCGCTCCGAGACTATATTTAGCTTTATTAAATTTTGCTAAATATTCTAAACATTTTGTAGCCATGTACGGTGCTGAGGTTGTACCGTACGTAACTGTTTTTAACCGATAGTACTTTAACGGTTCGTTTCGATGATGTCTCCAAACAATCATCTGGTGGAGTTGATCCTTGGGATTGATCCAAACCTGACGGTACATTTTTCGATGTCTGCGGTGAAAACATATTTATGAGTAAGAAAGCGTAGCAAAATGGCTAATAAGTCGCTTTGTAGCGTCGGACCAGCGTGCAGTATGCAATTTAAAGACTTACCCGTCGATGTTTTTGCTGATGCGTCAAATACTACCCGTAATTTGGTAGTTGTATTTTCTTGCCTCAACACACAATGATGCGGAATGAAATAGTGTGCTTTGGGAATTAGATGTTTCCCTACTTCCTTCATGTGGCCTAGAGATTTGTATTCAGCCATGAATTCTCCGTAGCCCTTTTGTGTTTCTGGCTCACGTTCCAATCTTCTTTCCAGAGCTAGAAAACGTCGTGTAGCGATTTCGCAAGACTCCCCCAGCTCTAAAGGGTTTTCAGAGAAAGGTAATCTTACGTTGAATCGGTTATCTTCTGCTGTCTGAATATTTTGGAGAAAACGCTTCTCACATCTCTCTTGCTCCGGGGATTGCGCTGGCTTACATAGTTTTACTTCATCCAACTGCCAGAGTCTTTCGATGGCCTTATCCAGTGTTTCCTCTGAAGTTGCAACGGCACAAGTGGATGACTTATTTGATGATGCCTTGATTTTTCCTGCTATAACCCATCCAAGTTCTGTATTGTGCATTGC
Source organism: Drosophila acutilabella (assembly GCA_035046005.1). NCBI lineage: Eukaryota > Metazoa > Arthropoda > Insecta > Diptera > Drosophilidae > Drosophila > Drosophila acutilabella. Next base: position 2,291,982 of record JAWNOK010000042.1, read on the forward strand.
TGGCAATCCCGTCTTTTTCCTTTGCGCTTCTGGAATTAATAGGGAGTAGTAATGCTCCGCGCCGAGGATGTCGATTTTGCCTGGTCTGTTGCAATTTGGAGGACATTTACCCTTTGTCGGCTGGTTTTTGGTTGTCCTCCAATTCCCTCTATGCGCAACGATGACTCTGTCGTTTTTAACGATAGTCGCTTAATCACCCTTTCTGACACAAGGTTGACTTGCGACCCGGAATCGAGTAATGCTCGAAATTCACCCAATTGACCATTATTTCCTTGAATAATAACCCGAGCTGTTGCCAAAAACACGTTATCACGTGTTTTTCCGGATTTGCGGAAACTGATGTTATAGCTGCCTTGTTCAAGTTGTTTTCCAAATGCAAAAGTGTGTGATGTTTTTTGTCGCAATTGAGGCAACAACTTCTTTTGCAGAGCTTGGCCCAATGGTCATTGGCGAAACAATTCATGCAGATTTTCTTCTTCTGCACCCATTCCAATCTTTCGTTGACTTTCTGTGATTTGAACTTTTCACAGGCATACAACTTATGGCCACCTTGCTGGCAGAATGGACATGTGGGTGTTCGGTTTGTTGAAGTTTGTGCGCATGTTCTATGTTTTTTATGGTTGCTACCTTTCCTCCAATAGCTTCTAAAGCTAAGAATCGCTGCTCCAGATACGCTAAAAATTCCTTGATCGGCTGAAGCTCTCTTGTATTTTTTAGAGATTGCTCAAAGAGCGTGTGGTTCAACCGATCTAACTTTTTTGTCAAAATAACAAGCAGGAAAGGGTCCCGGTCCCAGGTGTCCGTTGTGACACCTATGTTTATGAGGGCAGCCAAACTTTCATGAATGTTATGGATGTTTTTAATTACTTCTCCGTCATTTGAAATGTTAGGTTGATCTAACAGTTTCTGTAATATCGCTTTGCAAAGGACTCGTTTATTATTAAAACGATCTTGCAACATTGTCCAGACAGTCTCATAATTAGACTCTGTCAATGACAAATGGCGAATTAATTTTTCAGCTTCTCCAGAAAGATTAGCTTTTAAATACCACATCTTTTGAATTGTGGGTAATAAAGTTTCATGAATCATTTTTAAAAATAAGTCATGAAACTGTTGCCATTTTAAATAGTCGCCATCAAATTTGGGTATAGCGACTTTTGGTAGTTGCAACGCTGCATTTTGATTGCTCTGTACTGTGTTTGTTGTCTCAGCACTGTTTGCCGCTTGAACTCGCAAAATAGCTGTTTCTGCTAAAGTAAAATTTTCTAAGCTATAGCCCAAATCTGTGGGATTTTCAAACACCCGAAAAATCTCATAGTAAATCGATGTGATCTGATTCCATAAGTTCTCTATAACTTGTTTATGAGACGTGTGCGAGATCTGATTCATTATTCTGGATAATGAACTCAGCATAGCATTTTGTTGCCGCATGAGAGGCTCAATGCGACTTGTACTATTTGAATTTGCGTTGAATTCTCTCATACATTTTTCAACTACTTCTTTTATATTTAAGAAGTAGTTGTCTTCAAAATATTGATGCTTTATTGGTGTATCTCCATTCAAGCTTTCAACTTGGGCATTACCGTCCATGAAAATCTTCCATAAATTAGATAACTGATTTTTCTTATCAGTGTAATAGGAAGTCCTTTGCTTTCGTTCAGTCGAATCCTTTTTGTAATTCCTAATTGTAGACGCTAATGGTTTTCTCTTTGTTCCAACTCTCTTTATTTTATCAGTCTTCCAACCGTCTTCTCTTGTTGGCGTCTATCTTACAATTGATCTTCTTCTTCTTAAAGCTAAATCTGACAGCCAGAAATCTCCCTTCTTAATGTTAACTCATTATGGCTCTGTTATCTGTTAAATCTATTGATCTGTTAATCCTAGTGATGGCACTGTTAGTGGTGGTATGCCATCAGCCTACTACATAATAAACGCCTGTATCTGCTTGCCAATTTTGGCTTGATCGTCTAAGATCGTTTCCAAACTTGAGTTGGTAGCCATGATGTCTACAAGTTCGTTGTCTTAGTGTATAGACCCGTTGGAAGATAATTGATTTGCTAGTAGCTGGATATGCCTCTACTCACACCCTTGAAGTAGTCGATATACACTAATAAACTCTTGTTTAATTTCTTTGAACCTTGGTTCTAACTTAATGGTCGAGCGTATTCCTGGTTACTTCAATGTAACTGATTGAGGGTGAGATGGTAAAACAATTTAACCAAAATATTTGGAATCCAATTGCGGTAGTTCCAAATTCTGTTGTAATGTGTAATCTTTAAGTTGTTACCCAGTGTAACACTTTTCTTAAGGATTAGCGTAAATTACAATTTTACCAGATCTATGAGATTACTCCAATAATCTCGTAGATTGTTTCTGTTGAGTTGTCGGCTTCAAATTTGCCTAACGAAATTTGTAGTTGTCAATTGTCCTTGTCTTTTCGGAATCTTACCACTGGTGGGGGATTCTGATTTGACCTAAGTTAAGTCCGCATTAGTCTTGTCTGACTCTTACCACTGGTGGGGGAAATCAGATTTGACTGGGTTTCTAAATAGTCGGGGTCACCAAATGTTCACTTGTCAGTGAGTTTTCCGTTCTGACACTTTGAGTAAGACCAGAGGGTTTTCAAATACCTAGCACTTTGAGCCAGTTACTCGGATGAGTATCAGAATGTTCAGAGAAATTATTGCACGCTAAGAATGTTTCTTGAGTACTGATTTTATTGAAACAATGTATGGGCTTATATACCCTTTTGCTTACAGTCTAAGGATCAAATGTGGTAACGATTAAAACTTAAGGATACAAGTGCGCCTACATCAGTTTACACCAGATGGTAATACGATGTCTGCGCATGGGTAGAGCTATAATAGAAAAAGGGTCACGACGGGTGCGTGCAGATGGTGTTGATCCTTGTTTGGGTTTCCCTCCAGCGGTCTGCATGTCTCTCGTTACAAAGAGGCCGGTATGGCCACTTAACATGCTCCCGGCTGGTGTGGCCACTTAACATACTCCCGGCCGGTGATCCACTGTTACATATTGGCTGATGTGTCAACTAACAGTAACTTTTTAAGATGTTCTGCCAAGGTAGTAGGATTTTAGCATAAAAAAATTAGTATTTAGATGGTCAATGCGTTCCGCCACGAAACCCAGGGTGGTACATGAATGTTTTAAAGCCGTAAACTCCGCTAGACACCACCCTGGCACTGATGACATTGCTGTCACCAGAGTTTAGACCACCAAGAGCCATCAGTCTTCTTACGGACTGAAAACTCCAGATGCCCCGCCAGCTTAGCGTAGCAGAAACGACCTCAACGTCCGCATGTGCCTGAAAATTCCTCCGCAATGAGGTCCGTACGTCCGTCCTGTCATAGATCGCGACTTTGCTATGGTGGGCAGAGTCGAGATCCAGTCTGTCAGTCACAATCTGTGCGTCCAGTACAATAGTCTTATTCCGTCGGGTAGCCACCAGGTCCGGCTTAAACATCCTGGTCTCTCCCTGCAGACTTGGTTCAGCAATGACGGAGAAGCCTCTTGCCTCAAGCCCCTTTTTGAGATAATTAACGACTCCGTTGTGGGAGCATCACAACCTGCACGACACTGCCTCCCCAATTCGTGCCTTCCCCTTGTGGTCCGAGACCTCGTAGGTAGGGCATTTATCCGCAGCTTGATCCCATTCAGATAAGCTTTACCGGTTAGGTTAGGTTAGGTTAGGTAGAGTGGCTGCCGGTGATTAAATATACACCGGCACACATGAGCCGCATTCGGCTCGTTGTGATACCATGTGGGTCAATAATGTGGATCCGATTGTGAAGCTCTTATGAAAGATTTGTGGAGAACCATTTTGTGGCTTGTATGAATTGGGCAAGTTGTAGAGGCTGCTTGTCAGCTATGTCAGTCAGCCCCTGTAAAGTGAAGGCACCAAGGTGGCGCTGTCTTGGCGGCCCTAGAGCAGGGCATTGGCAAAGGAAGTGAGTTACCGTTTCCTCTTCCTCTTCGTTTCCGCAGCTTCTGCAGAAATCGTGGTAACCGGCTGATAGCCTGTTGACATGTGTGCCTACAAGCCAGTGTCCAGTAAGGGCCCGAAAAATGTCGGAACAGTCCTTCCGGGTCAGCCTACATAAATTGGCCGAACGTTTCTCGTCACGAACAGGCCATGTAGAACGTGGTACTCTACATCTTTGTGTATTTTCCCATACGAGATCAGATAGCCTTTCGAAGTGCTTGCTGATTTAAAGTCTACAGGATGCTTGAGGCATGCGAACTTGCCCCCTCTTGGAGTCGAGAGGGGAGACTGTGCCAAGCCTGGCTAGCTCGTCCGCAGTTGTATTACCCTCAATATTACTGTGTCCTGGGACCCAGATGAGGTAAAAATCGAATCGATCTGCCATCTCCATGAGAGATTAGCGACATTCGTTTGTAATATGGGAGTTTGTTGAGACAGACCCCAGTGATTTAAGGGCAGCTTGGCTATCTGATAGGATGCAGATCCGACATCGATAAGGGATCTCGCGCTCCAGGGCTTTAAGAGCTTCCTGAATAGCGTATATCTCCGCTTGGAAGACGCTACAGTGATCCGGTAGTCTAAAGGATTTTGTTATACTTAGCTCCGGGCAGTAGAAACCTCCACCCGTTCGACCGTCCGCTCGAGAGCCGTCAGTGTAAAAGTGGAGGGAGGAGTTTCGATAAGGAGAACCTTGAGTCCACGTTTCTCTTGGGGGAAAAACCACCTTGAAGGGGGTTGAAGTAAACTCCTTCGGAGTGCTGTAGTCTGTTTTGTTGATAGAGAATGGAAGCGATGATAGAATAGTGGAGTGTCCTATCCCGTTCCGTCTTCATAGGCATGACTCTCTCATTCTAATGGCGGGGAGAGAAGCTATTTTCTTACTCGTAATCTCGAGTGAGGGAAAGTGAAGGATGGCCTCGAGGGCCTCCTGAGAGGTGGAGTTTAGGGCACCTAGAGTTAGTAGTCCAGCTAGGCGTTGAACTTTGGTAAGCTTTTTTGTATTAGCTTGCTTATTGAGGGCCGTCCACCATACTACAACATATGGGGCGGACTATAGCTGTGTATAGCCATCTAGTGATGAGTGGACTGACCCCCATTTTAAACCAATGGATTTTCTACATGTAAACAGGGCATTGGAGGCTTTCCTCACTCTGTCTTCAATGCAGGCATTCCAATTTAGCTTCCTATCAAGGAAGACGCCTAAGTACTTGGCCTGGTCGCTAAAATACAGTACCTCACCGTTTAGAGAGGGAGGCCTGAGTCGAGGTCTTTTGTGTTTGTTTGTAAAGAGGACTAGTTCAGTTTTACTTGGGTTAACCCCTAGTCCGTTATCTGTTGCCCACCTAGATAGTGTCAACAGGGATTCTTCCATTCTGTCACACAGAGTTTGGGAAAATTTTCCCGAGAAAGCAATGGCTACATCATCCGCGTAGGCCACTATCTAGCACCCTCTAATGTTCAGAGTATTTAGAATACTGTTTATGGCCACGTTCCATAGAAGTGGAGATAGCACACCCCCTTTGAGGGTGCCTCTGGTAACAAATTTAGCTGAGTTAGCGTTTCCGAGAGACGCCTCGACGACTCTACATCTAAGTAGTTGGTCAATGAGGTGGATAGTCATAGAGTCAATTCCCAGTACAGATAGTGCTTCCGTTATCGTCTCTGGGAGGATATTGTTAAAGGCACCCTCAACGTCTGGGAATGCTATAAGGGAGAATTCTTTTAAAGAGAGTGATTTTTCTATTGTAGAGACCACCCTATGAAGAGCAGTTTCTGTTGATCTACCTTTGCAGAATGCATGCTGTGCATCCGAAAGACTAGATCTCGGGATTTTCCCTTGGAGATGCCAACTGATAAGGCGTTCTAACACCTTGAGAAGGAAGGATGATAGACTTATTGGCCTAAAGTCCTTCGGGTTGCAGTAAAATGGTTTTCCTGCTTTGGGAATGAAAATTACCCTGGAGTGTAACCACGATTTAGGAATTAACCCCGATATGAATATGCCTTTAAAGATCATATGGAGCCAAGAGGTCGCTATGTCACCCGCATATATGAGATAGGCGGGAACAATACCATTCAGGCCTGGGGCCTTAAAAGGTTTGAAGCTTTTTATAGCCCATAGGATGTTAGTTTTGCTGATGAGGGCGAGGGGAGGTCCCTCAACATCATGGAGTACCTCGTGACTAGAGGTAAATGAGTTGCTGGAACACCCCGGGAAATGGGTGTCAAGCAGTAGTTCTAATGACTCATGTCCAGACGTAGTCCAGGAGGAGTTACTTTTTTTGAGAAAGCCCGTAGAGGACATAGTTTGCGATAGTACCTTACGTAATCTCGCTGCCTCTGAGGTACTTTCGATGTCGGAGCAGATATTTCGCCAGGAGTTTCTTTTGGCTTTACGGATCTCTTTATTATATGATGAGAGGGATCGCTTGTAGTTTTCCCAGGCCGTTTCCGAGTTTAGGTTTTTGGCCTGGTTAAAAAGTCTCCTCAAAGTCTTGCGAAGTTCTGATATTGTGGGAGTCCACCAAGGAGGTTTCTGACGTCCCCTGCCCTTGCTAATAGGGCATGCTTTTCTAGTTGCCCTGTTTAGAGCAGAGGTCAGAGAGGAGACGAGTGCCTCTGAGTGGTTCGCCCAGTTAGTATGAAGGGGCGCGGGAGGATCTGGGGGGATTAGACGCGCCAGATGGGTGGTGAAAGTGTTCCAATCTGTCTTTTTCAGATTTCGAGAGTGGACCACTTGAGGAATGTCAAGTGATAATTTGGATTCGATATAACGATGATCAGAGAAGGAATGTTCGTTTAGGACCTTCCAGGAAAGAATGCGGGATTCAAGTGAACTAGAGACAAGAGTGAGGTCAAGTACTTCCTGCCTATTTTTAATGATGAAGGTAGGCTCGTTACCCCTGTTACAGATAACGAGCTTAGTTGAGAGTATGTATTGAAAAATAGACTCACCCCTTCTGTTTGTGTCAGTGCTTCCCCACTGATGGTGGTTAGCGTTGGCATCGCATGCAATGAGTATGTTTATTCTCTCGCAGGCCTCCACAGTATCTCGGCGTATTTGTGGCGGAGGGTTGTCCTGTTCATAGCTCATGTAAGTCGAGCAGAGCACTACTGGTCGTTCTGTGCGTTCTAGACACACTGTAGTATTGTCTTCATTGCTGAAATTGGGAAGTAGGAAGATTGGCAGATCTTTACTTGCTAATATACAGGTACGAGCTTTACCTGATACCGTACAGCTTGAAACTTGGAGTCCTTAAACCAGAAATACGGCCTTTACATAGCCACGGTTCCTGGATGAGGACAATATCTGCACCTCCCCTGGCTAGGAGGTAAAGGAGAGCAGCAGATGCTGCCTTACAGTGGTGGAGGTTTATTTGCAGGAGCGAGATCGACATCCTGTGCAATTACCTCCACCACCGTGGTGTCCACAGCTGAGTCCTCCTCCTCCTCGAGGTCTTCCAGCTCAGCCATATCCACTCTACTGAGACCTCTGGCCTGGTCGCTCTCCTCAGAGACGTAACCTTCGAGGATGTCGTCCTCGGTTACCTCCGATGCCTCAAATAGTTTGGCCATGTCCTGGTCCGACTCTTGTTTGGGCCGCTCTTGTTTTTGGCGTCCGATTTATAGATACGGATCCTGCCATTCTTGAAACCGTATATGATGGAGCCATCCGTCTTGGACAAAATGTCCGCAGAGGCTTCGACGAGTATGAGGACGATTTTCCTGGATGGGCCTACCGCCTCCTCGACTTTGGCGACCCTCCAATTTGCTGTTGGGAGTCCCGGGTTGCATACTTGTAAAAGTCGCAGGATCCGCTCAGGTTCTGCTGGCTTTGCTAACACCCAAGCTCTGGCGCGAGGTTGGCACGGGATGTTTTCCCAGTCTACGGCTTCCAGATTGGCTCCTGGGTAGACTTCGCCGAGGGATGCTACCGCCTTTTTGTAAAGGGTAGCGGAGTGGTCATCAAGACAGGCGATGGCTTTTACTCTGCCCTGATACCACCCCGCGTCTTCTCAGCCGGGCAGCGCACCTCCACACTCTTCAAGAATGTCAAGAAACTTGTCTTGTAGCTCGTTTTCGACGAGCCTCCATTTGTCCTTTGGGACATGACCATCAGGGGCACCCGGTGATGATCCTGTTTCGAACGACGTCCGCGAACGAGCGGGCGTGAACAGCAACTTTGGACCTCTTTGGCTGGGAGGTCTGGTCAGGTCTGGAATTATCCTCGGCGGAGCGCTAACGCTTATTTGGTCCTTTTTTGACGCTGTTCTTAGGCGGCAGGTAATTGGGGAGCATGGATTTCGCCCAGCTGATTAGTTCCATACTCTCCTGGGTACCATCCTCGCTATTTTTGGAGAGAATGAAAGCAGCTTTACCGGTTAACAAACGCGTGGGCTGAACAACCCACCCTTGTTGCTGGGCGAAACGCCCTGCTTCACGGAGACCGCTGCCGTCAACAGACATGTGCAATCTGTTCGCCCAGTACGAGTCTATCTTTGAACGTGATGACAGCTCATTAATTTCAGCCTTTAATCTATCTCGGGCCTTGCGTTGCTCGATATCTAGGAAGCACTTGCCACCCCTGATTGCTCGAGGTGAGGCCATTTTATCCCAGATAATCGATTTAAGCGCAACATCGGCGGTATCCAAAAAATCGAAGGAATCCCGAGACCCCCACAAGCGTGAGGTGCATGAAAGAATGCAACTGACACATCCAATGGAAGATCTAACCACTGCCTGACGATAGACAGCACCAGTCTGTCACACTTTCTCAGAACGCCTAACGACACACTTCCAAGGGTTAGCTTGTGATAAAGTTGTGGAATTAGAACAGTTCTGAGGGCGAACAACTTCTGTTGAGGCTTCAGAGGGGATCGCGTTAATATATCGAACTTTGGACCGATGTCCTCGGAAGGATTATAGCGGGCCCTCCCTTCCGCAGAAAACCTAATGCTAAGATACTTCCATTCCTCGGAGCGCTTCAGAGCTGGACACATGCGCGAACCTATACAGAATGTATCTGTGGTGATCACAGTACACTTCTGCTTCGGTTGCCCTTTTATACTAACAGTAAAACACTTGTTAGCATTTAAGGTAAGCCCAACGGAAGACAAAAAGTCGTGGTATAATGTCTGAAGACCCTTTGGTGTAGAAGCAAATAACATCAAGTCATCTACGAACGCTGCTGCGCTTGTTTTTGCATCACCGACGGCACGGATAACGACCTGAGCAACCGATCGATGATCAGGTTGAACAATACGGGGGACAAAGGATCACCCTGCTTCACACCTCTCGCAGGAATGAATGCCTCTGAACCCCAGCCGTCACCGCTTAAATAGGTGCTACCTCCCTTGTACGTTGTCCGTACGTAGTCGACGAAAGCCTTTGGGGCACCGTATGCGGCAAGCGTTTCGAACACTGCGTCGTGCGACACAGAGTCGAATGCCTTGCTAACATCGAGAGTGCCGATGTAGCAGGACGCATGCCGTCGGTGATGATCCCTCAGAACTAAGTCAACTATTGTCGCGTTATCGGCACAACCGTCAGTAGGAAGAAACCCCCGCTGACGCGGATCCCAATCGATTGATGAGGTCAACCGGGATGCCAAAATGGCATTGAGTTGTCTAACTATGATTGAAGGTACCGATATCGGACGAAAGTCTTGCGGAAGACATGCCCTTGCCGACTTCGGAATGAAGACGGTTCGGGCCATTGGGAAGAGTACGGGCAAATCTCCGCACCAAAGGATCAGATTCATTATGCGAAGCATAATCACGTTAGGAATATCTCTGGCGGTTTTCGCCGATATCCCGTCAGGCCCTGGCGACGAAGTCAATGACACTTTATGCGCCCTAAGGTCCCTAACACAAATAGGAGACCATACCCCTCGTGTGCATGGCCATGTTGGGCACTGTGGCACTGTGCACTGAGCACGAGGATGGGCTGGGCTGTGTCATGACTTGTTTCCAGTATGGAATCATGATCTCATGGTTTGGCAATGTCGACTCGTCGGTTCCATCAAGCAAGGATTTTATGCATCGACCTTTGTGTTTGTCCCAGTTACGCTGAACCCTGGCGTACTGTTGCCTCCTATTGCGAGGTATCGGGGTATCGAGGTACTCTCGCCGGAACGGAGCGGTCGTTCCGAGTCGGAAATAATTCCTGGAGGTAGTTGGACAAACGCTGGAGAGTTGCCACTTTGCCCAAAGTCTGCGCCTCATCTACGATGGATTGCAAGACTTCGACTCTCCAAGATCTTCTGCATGCGACGGGGGGTAAACCCCGAAGCATCCGCATGAGGATATTGTCCGAATGATTCAGTGGAGCGATTGGAGCTCTCCTTGACGTTGAGGGGGAAACTGACTCACTTAAACTAGGGCGGCGCCGTATGGTCGGAGATTCATATGCTTCTGGGATGGGAGCTGCTTGCCCTCTTAGCCACTCTATTGTTGCCTTATATCCATCCCTCTGTCGACATTTCTTAATTGCGTCAACACTGCGGTGGGTGAAAACTTCCCCTAGCTTTTCATTTATGAATCTCTCACCATTTGCTGTGAGTTCAATCTCCTTCCTCGCCATCATGGACAACTCTTCCTCGTTCCACCTGGCTTTCACGTCAACACGCAAACGAAGCTGATCAAGCCTGTCTTTGTGCTGACGACACATGTGAACACCAATTCCGGTCTTCGACGTAAAAGACCGCCCGCATTCACAACATGGAAACATGGGTTGCACACCAACCACTACGTTCCTCTCCTGAGAGTCATAGTTACTCACGCCGTTGACCCGCGCTTACTTGAATTTCTTCACTTTGACATTCAGAGCACTGGGCAGAAATCACATTGTGTCAACACCCGCTAGGGCCATCACAATGCTTTGTTTTAATAAGACAGTCGGATTCCCCAAGTCCGTGCCAGTTCTGAATTGATTGTTAATTGGTAATCGTTATAATTTAAAAGAACTAACTGGTTACCCAATCCACATTCTTAAAAATTTCAGCAAGAAAGTTCCACAATTGGCTACGTAACTAAACTATCCGGGGAACAAGAAACTACCATAAATGATAGAAACTCTATTTACCCAGAACGAGCACATAAACCATGTTATTGTTTCCCAATCAAGCCCGACTATCTCAATCTTCAGAGCCAATCCTTATCCCGAAGTTACGGATCTAATTTGCCGACTTCCCTTACCTACATTATTCTATCGACTAGAGACTCTTCACCTTGGAGACCAGCTGCGGATATTGGTACGGCCTGTTGAGAAGTTTGCGTGTCCCCACCATAAATTTTCAAGGTCCGAGGAGAAAATATCGACACAACAGTATATGTCATGCTCTTCTAGCCCATCTACCATATCTCTCTGCGAAAGACTTCCATGGTAGTACGGCTATAAAACAGAAAAAAAAAACTCTTCCGATACCTCTCGACGGCTTCTTTATGGTCGTTCCTGTTGCCAGGATGAGCACGAGGCCCATATTTAATAACAAATGGCTACTCAACAGGTTACGGAATTGGAACCGTATTCCCTTTCGTTTAAAATCATTCAAGTGTTTTAATTTGGTTACAGATTTAAAATTTGACAAATATTTACTTGAAAATTTTCGGTTTTTACCTTGAACTTAGGACCGACTAACTCGTGATCAACCACTGTTCACACGAAACCCTTCTCCACTTCAGACCTCCAAGGTCTCATTCGATTATTTGCTACTACCACCAAGATCTGTACCAATGGCGGCTCCATGCAGGCTTACGCCAAACACTTCTATGCACACCATTGTACCTTCCTACTCACTAAAGTTTCAAAATTTATATTACAAAATTTATATTACGGCAAGATATTGCGCCACAGTTATATAGAATTTATATATTTCATTTATTTCTCACCACCACTCCCTATATAGGTTTTGTGACACGTTTTCTCGAAATCGGTCACTTTATTTAAGCCTCACCCTTACTTTATAATTTTGTATGCTTTATATAAATAATGCACTATTAAACTTCATTATTTTTGCACCATATACTTTAAATAACCATGCCGGCAAGATATTGCACCACAGTCATAGAGAATTTTAATATTCAATTTTTTTCCCATATGACATATCTCGCGCGACACCACTCCCTATATAGGTTTTGTGACACGTTTTTGTCGAAAATGGTCGGTTTTCTCTAGACCGCGCCTTAGCATGTGTGATTATTAGCATATTACAGATGTATTTTCATATGATGTTTGTTGCAGGGCGGAGAGAGGCTGCAGTACGTCGGGGTAGCGGCTCGCCGGCGTTCCAGTCGCGGGTGCAATACTGCTGCGGCTGCGCTGCAATAAACGAGAAAGGGGGGGTCGAGCTCGAAAGTGAATGACAAGTAATTGTCAGCTAAAGAGTGAAAAAAGGTAATGGCGATGCCCTTGTTGAAAAAAGGTACTGATCATGCCAGTACAGTGTGACCAGATCTCTCTCAGCCTAGAATACCGAGAATTTGCTTCCATCTAGTAACTGCGCCTGACGATCATACTTCCTGGCGTGAACATGCCGCTCCCCTTGCAACAACTGCAACAATTCGCCTGGCCCGACGGAGACGTGGATGGGGGTGGCCGCGTTCTGGATCGCCTAATTGCCGCAGGAGCCAGAGAGGACCCACCCGAAAATGGTGCTCTGGGCGACAGGAAAATTCCCAGCACTGGGAAGACAGCCAACCTGGATGACATCTGGATAGATGTCATCCCCAAGGACAATGGACATGACCGACGGCTGGTGGAAGTGCGGATCAGCCAGTACCAGGTTGGTGAATTGATTCCGCACGTTCTCGGATATTTCGCGCACGGGGATGCGGATCCGTAGGTACTCTTTAACCCTCAACACGATTTCCCGACGGAAGTTCGGGGCAGTGGGAGACCCTAGGATTGCCATGCAGGCACGTTCAACCCCTACGCAGGTGATTGACAATCCCAGCACCTTGGCGAAAGATGCATTGATGCGGCTCTCAGGCGCACAAGCATCTAATACGGCGCGTGCCTCAAACTGCTTCTGGCCGTTGCCGACTCGGACGAGGGCCGTGGGCATCACCATCGTAGCCCGATGCTGGAGTAATGAGGTCAACGTCGGTGCTCTGGCTGAACCGACTTGATTACCATGGACCTCGGCAGGAGGGGGAGACCGTCGCACGACGTTGCCTCTCGGTGCGGACGGCCGGTAGCGGGTGACAGGATTTAGCAGTCGTGTCGACGGATCGTTAATATGGATCAACGTATGATGATTCTGCCTGCAGATTCGACAGCTGTCACTGCTGCGACAAGTGCCAGACGAATGTTCGTGGGCCAAGCATTTGGGGCAATACTTATTGACCGCCGCAGTCTTTTCTCCGCGCGTAGATTGAGAAATCGCCGACACTGGCGGAGCGCGTGATCGCCCCGGCATACCCGACAACGGTATGAGTCAACTCCTCGCCGACTGGTCCGCTCTGCATGTCGGGCCCGTGGTTGCTTTGGAGCCATCTCGGTGTTACTGTCGGTCAAACTAGAAGGAGACGATCAATTATTAAAGACGGCTATCTCGTCAAGATAGAACAATACGGCAGAACGAGTCACACAAACACGACATAGGAAGGGATGGCTGTGCTACTTAGGAAAGGTAATTCCGGGATTGCTGAGGAGTAGAATCAGCTTCGCCACAGGACGTTTAATGATGCCACGCGAAGATCGTACATCAACAACGCGCACTAGACCGTCGGAGCCCGTATATACACCTTCAACGCATCCCAAGCGCCATTCAGTGGGAGGCAGATTAACCTCATATATAATTACTAGATCATCTTTTTGAAGATTACGGTTCGGGTGCTGCCATTTGTTTCGCTTATGTAGCTCCTTCAAGTATTCGTCCTTCCACCGACGACAGAATTGATGATGTAAGGCCCTAAGGAAGGTTTCTGCTTTGGTTAGATCCAAAAAATCGAATTTTTTTTTGTATTTTCGGATAAATACGTGTTTCGAAAATACGTGTACAAAGTTTTATGGTCATATCTTTCGAATTTCGGAAGATATTTCATATATTTGTTTCTCGACCTGATGGAAGTAATAACTTGCGCAAAAATTAAGCAATCGCCATGAAACTTTTAACACATGTTCACAGATAGTGTTCGCATAATTAAGACCTTGATCATGAAAAAATATTAAAAATTGTGGCCTACAAAAAATAATTAGTAAGTCAAAAAATGGCAAAAATTGAACTTCAATGTTCAAATGCTAATAGCTTTTACATTTTTCAAGTTTTTTTCAAAGTAGAGGTCTAAATTATGCGCTTAAGTGTACAGATTGATAAAATGTATAATTTGTCTGTTTAAGATTATCCTACGGGACGTGAGGACTTCAATCAGCGAGACACACCATGTCTGATTCGCCGCCATTTTGGAACGCCCCCTTCCGCCCCTCATTTGTTTTGTGATTTAAACATATTTTTTAAATAAAGAATAAGCAATGATTAACTAGATACAAAAAGTTTCAACTCAATATCTATTATAGTGTCGCAAAAAAAAAATTTTGAAAAAAGTATCGTTTTTCAGGTCTACAAAGCAGAAACCCCCCCCTTAAGGCGTTGTCATCGGTTGATTAGGGACATCGGTTCTTCATGGATCTCAGGCTCACCTATGGACAGAAGGGGGCCTCCAGTGAGAAAATAAGCTGAGTCGACTCCTCGGACATAGGGGAAATAGGTCTAGAGTTCAAGCCTGCCTCCATTTTACACAATAAAGTTGAAAGTTCCTCAAAGGTGTACTTAACTCCGGAAGTGGACTTGTAAAAGAGAGCCTTGAAGCTTTTGCTTGTGGCCTCCAAGAAGTCCTTGTCTAAACACGAAGACGCCTCGACGAAGGTTTTCCCATTGTCGGAATAAATGCGTTGGGGACACCGACGTCTCTCGACAAAGCGAGAAAAGCTGCGAGGAATTTCTGGGTCGTGAGGTCAGAGGTAGCTTCCAGATGGATGGCCTTGGTGGTGAAACACACAAAGACACAGACCCTTGTAACCCCAGTAACCCTTGGTAATTAAAAAGGCCCGTCCCGTAAAGTTCTTGATTTCGAATGGACCTGCGAAATCAACACCCGTATGAGTGAAGAGTCTGGAGAAGGTTACGCGATCGCGTGGAAGATGTCCCATTAATTGCGAATAAGGCTGGCGCTTATACAGAATGCACCGCTTGCATGCGTGAGACTGAGCTTTTATTAAGTTTTTGACCTTGCGAATCCGGAATTTGGAGCGGAGTACTCGGAGCATAAGTTGATTGCCTCCGTAAAGTGTGATCTGATTAGTAAATCGTACAAGCAGCCGAGATAGACTGGAGTTGTATGGCAGAATTACAAGGTGCCGCTCATCATAGGTGAGTGATTCCGAGGCTTGCAGTCGTCCGCACGCACGGATGATGCCATGTTGATCCAGAAACGGATTCAAGTTGAGCACCGCGCTCGATGAAGGAATGGGACATTTGTCTTGCAGGCAGCGGAGCTCTGTGGGGTACTCTTGCTGCTGTGTAACCGCAATTAAACGTCTCTCTGCGGCGACTAGCTCTTCATGTTGAAGATTCAGGGTCGGGTAGGAGTGTATTTTTCGGCAAACGAAGCGCTGGACATAAGCGACCACTCTTAAGGCCTTGCCAAAGTCGGAAAATCGTTCAAGGAGATCGTTCGACGGAGGAAGATTAGCCGTGTGGCATTGCACTCGTTGTTCGATCTCTGTCTCCGGTAAAGCACCTGACGGCCAGTATTCGGGCGATTGACGAAGCCACTCTGGGCCGTGCCAACACAAATCACTAGCAGCCGGGCCAGATGCGGATACGCCACGGCTCGCTAAGTCAGCGGGGTTATCTTCAGAGCGGACATGTGCCCAATTATCGATAGCGGCCGCCTTAGACACGGCAGTTACCCGATTGGCAACGAAGGTCGTCCATCGGCATGGTGGTTTTTGGAGCCATGCCAACACGATGGTGGAGTCAGTCCAGAAGAAGGATTGGACGGGCTGAATTGGAAGGTTGCTAACGATGGCCGTATACAGGTCAGCCAGGAGAACTGCCCCACATAACTCGAGGTGCGGGAGCGAGAGAGACTTGACCGGGGCTACCCGGGTTTTTGCGGCGAGTAGATGAACGGTAATGTGGTGCTTATGCTGCACCCGTATGTAAAGCGCTGCGCCATAGGCCCTTTGGGATGCCATTGCGTCTCTAAATCAGTCTCTATCCGCCTGGGAATATGGATGATTTGAAGATCAGGATAGTCTCCAAGGAAAGCATGCCATTGCTGCACAAGACACGCTGGAAGTGTGTCATCCCAACCAATCTCGGTGAGCCAAATTTGCTGCATAAAGATTTTGGCACGGATGACGAAGGGGGCTTACCAACCGGCTGGGTCGAAAAACTTAGCGATTTAAGACAAGACTATTCGTTTAGTAATTGTTGTTTGAACCTCTGGTTCGAGCGGAACAAAAAAGAAGCAGTCTGCCGTCGCCTTCCAGCGGATGCCAAGAGTTTTTGCGTGACTGGCATCCTCGATCTCAAGAGAATCATCACGGAGCAGATGATCCTTAGGGATAGCCTGCAGCAAAGGCTTATGGTTGGACGTCCATTTTCTTAAAGGAAAGCCCGAGGACTGTAGAGCATCTCGGAGTTGCTGGATAGCAGCATGAGCATCCTCAGGAGTGTGGGCTCCTGCAAGGACATCATCAACGTACATGAAATGTTGTAGAATGTCGCTCGCTTTTGGGTAGCTGTTTTCGATGTCTTGGGCAAGCTGTAGAAGCACTCGAATTGCTAAAAAAGGCGCGCAAGACACCAAACGTAACTGTTTGGAGCTCATAATCAGTAAGTCGTGCATGCTCATCCCGGAAAAGGATTCGCTGGAAGAGCGTATGCTTTGCATCAACCATGATTTGTCTGTACATCTTCGTTACGTCGGCGTTGAAAACATAGCGGAAGAATCTTCACTTGAGGATCTGCAACATGAGGTCGGTTTGAAGTGTTGGGCCGGTATGCAAGACATCACTGAGGCTGACTCCATTCGTGGACGGACAAGATGCGTTAAAAAACCTGTGTGGACAGGCACCTGTGTGGACAGGCACGATACGGATGATGATGGCTTGCTGAGGATCGGACCACTAAGAACCCACCCAAAAATGGTTTCTTGTGCAAGCAGCGAGCCAGAAATCTGAGTTTGAAACTCTACTCAAGAGAATCGAAGGAAATATATTAGCCCCAATTAACACATCAATTTGTGAGCTTCGATGAAAAAGCGGATCAGCCAATTGGAGATTTGGACGATCTTGGATTATACGGTCAGAAATGGAAACTGACGGAAGGGCGCCAGTCAATCGAGGCAATACGAGGGCTACTGTGTCAATGCACAGAGACTGCTTGGTAGGCGGAGTGAATTGCAAGTGGCACGTCTTCTGAGAACGGGCGGAGACCGATCCGTTTAGACCACTGACTTGCTCCGTGACAAGGCGATAGGCCGGTTGAATTATGTGGAACATACGTTCGGAAATGAAAGTACCTTCCGATCCGGAATCGATCAGAGCGAGAGCTGGTACCCAAATGCTTGATGTTCACCATTGCTGTGCCTATTAGGACTCCCTGAGTCTGAGTGGCAAAATAATTTTGAACATCCGCCGGTGGCTGAAGTGGATCAGCCTGATTGACAATCATGGCTCGATCTTGTGCTGGTGCGGAGGCGGCGCTTGTTTCGGGTGAACCACCTCGATGAAGGAGGGTATAATGGCGAGCTTGGCAACTGCGGCAGTTATGAGGACTCGTGCAGTCTCGCAATTGATGCCCTCTTGCAAAACAGTTCATACACAATTTCTGTTGTTTGATTGCTGTGATGCGATCTGGGACAGATAGTTGAAGAAAACTGGGGCAAAGTCGAATGGGATGGTGTTCATGACCCAAAGTTTACAGACTTGTGGTTTAACATTGACTGTGGCTTCAAGGGAGTAAACATTAGTCGGAGGCTTTCTTAGAACTGGAAGCGACGCTGTGGTGGTTGAGCTTGACGGCCCGTCAATGGCTTCCAACGTACGAAAACGGTCAATTAGAAAGTTGTTGAAGTCCTGCCATGACGGAAGCGCGGTTTTATCAAGAAGGGATTGCTCCCACTGTGTCCGAGTGGTTTTGGGAAGTTTAGAATTGCACCAGTACACTAACAGATTGTCCCAATTTGTAATACTGATGCCAGAATGCTCTAGAGCAGTCAGCGCCCCGTGAACTGTGCTCTGCAATTCCTTCAGGGCAGCTCCGAATTCATGAGCCATGGAAGCAATGCCAAAGATGATGTTGAGTTGGCTTGTGACAAACAGGCGTTTGATTTCAAAACGTTCGCCGAGACTATGCCACGCCGAGAGAAATCCGTCATTAGTTAGAGGAGGCTTGGACACAATGGCTTTCGCTTCGCCACGAGTTTTAGCATTGAGGTGGAAAAGCTTCTCGACAGGACTGAGACTAGGATTGTTTACATACATTAAGTAAATAGATCCCGAAATGTGGGCGATTTCAGGTAATCCCCGGTGAAAACATCGATTTCACAGGGCGGCACCCGGCATCCGCAAGAGTTCGTTGACACGGCGGAAGATTGCGTAATCGCGACGGTATTCGCAGCGGTAATGGAATCGATCGCTTCACCGAACCGACTAGCACACCGCTCATACATGGCATAGAAGTACTCGTGCTTGGCCTGAACGGTGGCTAGATCAATTTTGCTCTCCTCGCTGTCGGACGAGGAAAGCGCCTTTACAGTGTTGCAATAGTTCACCTGAACCTCGTCCCAGATGGACTTAATTTGGTCCAAGCGCACTTGCCAAATTCAAAGCCAGGGGGCCTCATCGTCACTGTATCCGACTCGGGCCTCGAATTGGCTCAATTCGTCGGAAACGGTGATGTAGTCGGACAAGGACATACTGGCTGTGTCTCGCAAACGCTGGGAGGTGAACCTCGTGACCACTTGGGGAACTGACACACTGAACGGAGGCCAGTGCCGAGAGAATAATACGAGCGGAACGTTGCCGGAGGAGAACGAGGCTCAGAAGAGGCTCGTCTGGGGGCACTTGCCTTCAAAGTGATAGGCCGGGATGTGCTTGGAGCGTCAAGGGTTGACGGAACACGCTTAATTGTGGAAGGAGGGACGGAACCCTTTGGTTTCGTCAAGGGGGTAGTTGGCGGAGTCAATCTACGAGATTTCGCGGTACGATCGTCCTTCGGAGAGCCTCGGGGCATAATCTATCCGGGCGGAGAGGATGCTCAAAAGGGATTAAGCTTACGGATGGCGAGGGTAGTGTTCTTCGGGGAAGCGAACAGAGGTCGAAGTATGTTTTGTTTATATATATATATATATAGTGGACTGTATTCGGATGGATGCAGAAAAGGAATGACAGCACGTATCAGCAGCGACACGAACCCAATAAAACCAAACGAAAAAAAACCAAAACGATGAAGGAAATTCGTAGCTTTACAATATTTATAGTTTCCCCCATTCTTTTTTATATTTATTTATATTTTCTTTTTTCATTAAGAAAGCATATACTCCGATAGTTGTTGTGTTTTTTGTTTATTCAATTTAGGCGATAAATATACCGATGGTTTTTTTGTTTTTATAGTGATGGATGTTGGAATTCGGTGGACGCAGTGTAGAAAAAAAACTCATAGAAAGTAACACGTCGATAGTTTTAGTACAAATAGGAGATAAATATGCCGATAGTTTTTGCCGATATGTAGTTTGGCCAAACAGATTTATTGAATCAATATTTAGAACTCGCTCACGCTCGGACAACCATTAATCGGTATTTGCACCACAAGAAATAGCTGTGAGATTTTAAGTGGATTTTATTCAACGATGAGAAGGAGGAATACCACTATTCTTTTCTCAGATCATTTGAGTAAATATAGGTGTGGAACGGCACTTACACAATATACACAAAACTAGAGTACACTTATGTCTACCGAATATTAGCATGCCACAGGGACAATAGCGGAACAACGGAATACCACTAATGTTTTCGCAGCTGTTGCTTAGGTGGATTTTACATATGTTTGAAATGCACTTGCACAAGGGGCAAAAATTAAAGACATTAATGCCCACACTGCGCCTTCTCAGCTGGAATATAACCAAAGCACTGTGGACAATCGCTATATAGCACAACTGTTTCACGTGCGGTTATGTATGGCTGGTGCCTCTAGAAATGACTATACTTATAAGTTCCTCCACCGATGAAATTGCTGGAGCGAGGGGATTTATATATCTGGCTCGAAGGACCAATGTTTGCCGGCGTTCCAGTTGAGGGTACAAGCTGCTTCGGCAGCGCTGCAATAAACGAGAAAGGGGGTGGCGTCGTAAATGAACACACACGAGTTGTTAGTTGCTACAACGAAACCTTTCGAATCTTTATTTTGTTAAAGGTGAAAAAAGGTAATGCCGATGCCCTTCTTGAAAAAAGTTACTGATCATGCCAGTACAGTGTGACCAAATCTCTCTGTGCCTAGAATACCGAGAATTTGCTTCCATCTAGTAACTGCGCCTGACGATCACACTTCCTGGCGTGACAATATGACAATATCATATCGCACCGCTATGATATCGCACTGCCATACTTTATAATTTTTCCACCTTTTTTTTTCAAGTCATATAAAATAATTTCATTTGACAATATCACATTAAGTTGAAACAATATATTTTATTTACGCCACTTGTATAAGGAATAGTATATAATTGTGTTATGTTTATTATATTTGCCACATTAAGCCCATCGGACATAGTTTAACTTCCACTGTTTTAATATCACCATTTTTATACTCTCTGCAAGAGTATATTGGGTTTGTGAAAATGTATGTAACAGGCAGAAGAAGGCGTGGCAGACCCCATAAAGTATATATATTCTTGATCAGCATCACAAGCCGAGTCGATATAGCCATGTCCGTCTGTCTGTCCGTCTGTCTGTCTGTCTGTCTGTCTGTCTGTCCGTATGAACAAACAGATTTCAGAGACGGTAAGAGCTACAAGTTCGAGATTGGTCTCAATCGATCACATATTTAGTCAGTCAATACAAGAATTTTTTTTTATTTCGATGCCACGCCCCATTCGCCCACAATGAGCAAAAAACTAGACACACCTTGGAAAAAATTGGTGTTTTGGGTGAATATCTCAATAACTATTGCACCTAGGATCACCAATTTTGGTATGGAGGTTCCTAGTGACATCCTAAATGCTTGACAGTTAAAATTTTGGACATGCCACGCCCCTTTTTCCCACAATTAATAAAAATAATTCTCCACTTTCGTTCCGTTTTGAGACGTTTGTTAATATAGTATAGTATTGTAATTTATAATTCCTGTGGAGGCTAACTATTTCAAACTATCCTAAAAGGCGCATTGAAATCGCACTATAAACAAGAAAACTAGAAGCGTTGCAATATTGATAACTAAATGCAATATTATGTATGAGTGCAAGCGAAACAGAAACATACAAGCACATGTGGCGGCAGCGCTGCCGCATTCATATCAATGTATGAGTGCAAGCGAGACAGAAACATACAAGCACATGTTCGAACGTTTTCGCTGCCTGTGTGGCGGCAGCGCTGCCCGCAGTCGCTGGCCGCGCCGAATACACACATACATACATATATGCATCATATATTGTCTTTCGTATGTGTATTCGCATACAAACAGACGTGTGTTTGATTATGCTTGGATTGTTTTTGTTTCAACATGTTTTAATGCAAGTACTACACATTGTAATAACTCTTGAACGTTTTTATAATTTAATCGGGAAAAAAATGCAGAGAGTATTTAACGGTCGGGCTTGCTCGACTGTACTTTCCTTACTTGTTATATTAAAACAATATGTTGAAACAATATATTTCATTTACGCCACTTGTATAAGGAATAGTATATAATTGTGTTATGATATATTATATTTGCCACATTAAGCCCATCGGACATAATCTAACTTATTATATCACCATTTTTATATTACAACAATATGTTGAAACAATATATTTCATTTACGCCACTTGTTTAAGGAATAGTATATAATTGTGTTATGATATATTATATTTGCCACATTAAGCCCATCGGACATTATTTAACTTCCACTGTTTTAATATCACCATTTTTATATTACAACAATATGTTGAAACAATATATTTCATTTACGCCACTTGTTTAAGGAATAGTATATAATTGTGTTATGTTATATTATATTTGACACATTAAGCCCATCGGACATAATTTAACTTCCACTGTTATTATATCACCATTTTTATATTACAACAATATGTTGAAACAATATATTTCATTTACGCCACTTGTATAAGGAATGGTATATAATTGTGTTATGTTATATTATAAATGCCACATTAAGCCAATCGCACAGTTTTTAAAGCCATTAATATAGTCTAGCAAATGTGTAACAAAATCATTTGCCTCCCCTAATCTACACGTTAATCGTCAAGCAAAGGATAAGCTTCAGTGGATCGCAGTATGGCAGCTGCTCAACCACTTACAACACCTTGCCTGTTATAAAAGTCGTTTACAATTGATTCTAGGCTTTGTCATTGTATTAAATAATGTTTTAATATATAACTAACATGGCATCAGGTGATCGAAGATCCTCCCAATTTACTATGTTACATGTAACATTGGCATCACATCCATTGTCGTCTATTAGGTAAGGTTAAGCCGGACGTCCTCGAGGGACAGAGCATAGGCCAGTTATGGCCCTTAGTCAACCGGTTGGGGGAGGATTACCACGGCTTGAGGTCCTGTAAAATCTGTGCGCGCTTCGCAAACGCTAGCAGGTTACTTGCGGGTATGTTGGAGGCTTCCATCAATGAGGGGAGTATTGAGTTTCCTAGGCACCTAAGCCTCGTGCGCTCTAAGGCGTGGCAGTGGCATAGGAGGTGCTCTAGCGTCTCTGGAGAGTCTGGGTCATTGCATTTCCTGCAATTGATACTGTTGGTTATTCCCAGCTTAGTTGCATGTGCGGCAGCTAGGCAATGACCAGTGAGTATCCCGACCATCATTCTGCAGTCTTTCCTGGATAGGTGCAGAATATATTGCGATAGTCGAGAATTGATGTTTTTGCACATGATCTTTGCAATTCTGCATGTGCGGGTGTTTCGCCATCTATGGCTGATTTGGTTATTGGTGCTTCTCTCCAGATCACTATGTAGTGATCTTAGGGGGATCAGAGGCACCCAGAGCATATTCGTTGTTGTGTAGGGCTCGTTCTATAGTCCCCACTAGCGAGTGCAAGGCCGTTTCAACGGACTTGCCCTTGGTGTTAGCAGCTGACATCTGTTCCTCTGCCGAACTTCTTATGCTGAGATCTAGCAGCTTTTCCATAGTTTTAAGCATAAAGGATGTGCGACTTATTGGTCTGTAATCCGATGGGCTGTTGTGACTGCATTTGCCCGCTTTGGGAAGAAAGGCAACTCTTGCAGTTCGCCATTGAGTTGGCCAGTTTTTAGGCAGGCTTCGTAAATCTTAGCCAGCCATGGAGTGACCGTAGCCTTGGCAGTTTGTAGCATGGCAGGAATGATCCCGTCGATACCTGGGCTCTTTATTCTTGAGAAAGAGTTGATGACCCATTGTATCTTCGTTGTGGTGAATAATCCTTCAGGGAGTGTGTATGATTGCTCCGTGTTGTTGTGTTGTTCGTCAAACACAGGTGGTGTCGAACTACCTGGAAAGTGGGTGGTCATGAGTGCATCCAGAGTTTCCTCGCTGCTCTCTGTCCATATACCATCTCCCACCTTTAGTTGACTTTGAATTGGTCGCTGTTTTGACAGCAGCTTCCTAAGTCTGGCGGTTTCAGGTACTGATTCCAGATTTAAACAGAAGTTCCTTCAGGAGTTTTTTTTGGCTTTCCTGATTTTGGACTTGTACGTTCTGAGCGCGACTTTGTATTCGTCGTGGATTATGTCCATACCGGTCTGCTTTGCAAGTTTAAACAGATCCTTAGTATTTGCTCTCTGTGTTGAGAGTTCGGAATTCCACCATAGTGGTTTCGATTTCGATTTGCATTTGGATGTCCGGCATGCGCCGTTGTAGGCATCAATCAGAGTTTTATTGACAATCGACATTGATTTCTCAATGTCTTTTGCAGATCTGATGTTGCCTGGTGGGCTGAGTTTTTCTGCCACAAGACTCCTGAACTTGGCCTAGTCAGTGTTCTTGGGGTTCTTAAACTGGGTTGGCTTGGGGTTGTGATCAAAGTCGCATTCAAATTGAATGTACTTATGATCAGAGAATGAGGGTTTGTCTAGGACCCTTCAGTTTGTTATTGCTACACCTGTTGCGAGTGTTAGGTCAAGAACGTTGGACGAAGTGGGACCTACGTATGTATGTGCCTCCCCCGTGTTAGCGATACTTAATGTTGTGAATAGTAAGAATTCAAGTAACGACTCACCCCTGATGTTGGTGTCGGTTGATCCCCATGCGCAGTGGTGTGCGTTGCTGTCTGTGCCGACTACCAGATGCAAGTCGTTTTTTCGGGCGGTCTCAGCCACAAGTCTCACCAGTTCGTTCGGTGGTGCTGGCAGGTCATGAGCCATATAGCAGGATGCTATAATGAGGCGCATCTTCCCGTTCTCCACCATTACCACCGTTAGGTCATCAGTGCTGTAATTAGACATGAGATAAGCGTGGAGACCTTTCCGTACAAGTACGGCAGTTCTTGTTCTGCTTACCGTTGTGATGTTAAACGCATTGTAGTTGTTCGACCTTAGTCCCGCTACCGTGTTGCCGGAGGCAATCCACGGTTCTTGGACTAAGGCCACATCGACGGGCCCTTGCTCTAGGGTCATAAGGAGCTCCGTCGATGCCAACTTGCTCTTATGCAGGTTTATTTGCAGTACCCTCATGTGTGTGGGTTACTGCATCACCCTCTGCGGACGGGTTGACTATGACCGTCAGGTCTCCGTCCTCGTCGTCGTCCGCCTCCTCGTCGGAAGCTATTTCCAGTGATTGGGTGGCTTCGAGGACCGATTCAAGTCCCAGGTCCTTCTCCACCTCCCCAACCTTGAGAGTGTGCGTATCTTTGTCTCCGGGATGACGCTTCTTTAGGCGAAGGTATACGCTACCAACACCCCAAGCCATCTTCCCAAAGCGTGGATATAGCACGTCTTCCGCCTCCTTGTTGATCTGGAGAATCACACTCTGGCCCCCCTCTGGTGAGGAGAAGGGATCAGCTTGTAATACCTTCCAGTCACTGGTTGGCACGTCATTGTTTTGCCTCTGTAGCAGATGCAGGGCTTGTTCGCCTTTGTCCGCGATAGGGAAGAGAACTTTTGCCTTTGGTTTAGACGGAATATTTTCCCTGTCGACCACCTCTAGCAAAGCTCCATCCCATACCGCTCCAAAGGTCGAAACTATCTTCTTCAGCCAGCTAAGTGTTGGCTCGTCATTGCATTTGAGGATCTTTGCACCGTTCAGCCATCCAGCCCTATCAAAGGTAGGCTTGGGAGCCTCCGGAACCTCCTCCAGTCGTTCCATCAGCGACCCGACCAGTTTCTGGTGGACGATTTTCCATCGTTCCTCCGAGATCCTGCCGTTTTCCTCGCTGCGACCGATCAGGTGCCGTTGCACGACATCCTTCATCGAGGCCGTCTTACGTCTTGGTTGAGGGATGTCTCCTTTGGGACCCCTCTGCCGTTTGCAGTCGGGAGCATCTATTAAGTAAACATTAAACTTTTAATGGTTTAGAAGCCATACAATGCAAATTGCCCCATATTTATCATTGAAGTCCAGCACGGATACGACCTTAGAGGCGTTCAGGCATAATCCAACGGACGTAGCGTCATACCACTGTTCACTCAAACAAGTATTGTGCCATTGGTCCGTACCTGCGGTTCCTCTCGTACTACGCAGGAAAGCTGTCGCAACAACGTTTTGTCATTAGTAGGGTAAAACTAACCTGTCTCACGACGGTCTAAACCCAGCTCACGTTCCCTTGCATGGGTGAACAATCCAACGCTTGGTGAATTTTGCTTCACAATGATAGGAAGAGCCGACATCGAAGGATCAAAAAGCGACGTCGCTATGAACGCTTGGCCGCCACAAGCCAGTTATCCCTATGGTAACTTTTCTGACACCTCTTGTTAAAAACTCTTTAAACCAAAAGGATCGATAGGCCGAGCTTTTGCTGTCCCTGTGTGTACTGAACACCGAGATCAAGTCAGCATTTGCCCTTTTGCTCTATGTGTGGTTTCTGTCCGCACTGAGCTGGCCTTGGGACACCTCCGTTATTATTTGAGAGATGTACCGCCCCAGTCAAACTCCCTACCTGGCAATGTCCTTGAATTGGATCATACCTGAGTAATTGGAGTTATACCAAATTTCTAAATCGAAAATACATAAATGCATTTTTTCATTAAAGAATTTGTTTGCGATTATATAACAAACTCGTGATACTTTGTGTTGTGTTCCGAGAGTAACAAACATATATTCTTGTTGAGTACTGAATAGTGACTGTTTATTAACATTAGGGAATGAAGGCATTTAACATAGTTATGTTACTTAACATAGTTTACTGTGAGTTATGTTAAACGCGTAGGGATGGAACTAGAACGATCTGGCAATCTCAATATATAACACATTGCGAGCTCTATTACTACTTCGTATTGGAATGCCTGAACGACGCTGCTGAGGTGGTGGTTGAACAGTCTGTTGTTGATCGGTGTTCTCATTGGAATCAGTACTCCTTGGAGCAGAGGGCCCAGTGCTTGTTGGTTGTTGAACTTCAGGAATTTGCTGATCTGAAATGAGAGTAGAGCTTGGATAATCGGTGGCATACCAATATGCGGCGGATTCAGCGGCTTTGTTGCTTTCGGCTGAGCTTCTAGGCTTAAACTGGTTGATATGGCGCTTGATAAATCCTTTGGATGTACGGACGATGAATAACATTCGACCAACTGATCGGTCGATGGAAGCTTCTATCCACTTTTCTCCTCTTGCATAGTTTCGAGCGTATACCTTTTGGTTTGGTATATATTTGGTCTGTTGCTGCTGAAGGTGTTGGCTTGGCTTCTCGAAAAGTTGTGTCAGGAGTGTGCGAACTGGACGACCATTAAGTAGCTCTGCGGGTGTTTTACCTTCTGCGTTTGGTGTAAAACGATATGACGCAAGATACTTAGTAACGGCTGTGTTGGTTGTGTATCCATCCTTGATGTGCTTCTTTACTGAAGTTTTGAACGACTGAACAAATCGCTCTGCAAGACCATTTGAAGCTGGATGAAACGGTGCTGTTGTAATGTGTTTTATTCCATGTGTCTCACAGAATTGTGTAAAAGTGTCTGCTGTAAGTTGTGGTCCGTTGTCGCTGACTATGGTTTTTGGATAACCCTCAATTGCGAATATAGTGGTTAACGCTTTTATAGTGTTTGCTGTTGTTGTTGAAGACATTTGTGTCACGAATGGAAATTAAGAGTAGGCGTGTACACATATGAGCCACATTGAGTCAAAAATGGGACCAGCGAAGTCAATGTGTATCCTCTCCCAGGCAGATGTTGCTTTTGGCCAACTGAGAAACTCTTTAGTTGGAGACGGATTGTTTACCTTACATGTGCTGCAAGATTTTGTTAACTTTTCGATGTCCTCGTCGATGCCTGGGCACCAGACATGTTGTCTAGCTAGCTGTTTCATTTTTACAATGCCCCAATGACCATCATGTAGAAGTTTGAGTATATCCTGTCGCAGTGTACGAGGAATAATAATACGGACGAAGTCTGTTTGTAGACATGGCAATTCCCTGTTGACTGAAAGACCAAATCGGCGATTGAAATATGGCTGTATTTCAGGATCTTGAATCTTCTCAGGCCAACCCGTTGAAATGAAACTGCAAACCTTCTTTAGCGTGATGTCCTTTTTCAGATGCTTCTTGATTGTTTCTGCGTTAATCGGAGGCTTAATATCGACGATATTGTAGCATGCTTCTATTTTGTCAAACTCTTCATCTGTGCTGATCGGAAGACGTGATAGTGCGTCTGCATTTCCGTGTGCTGTGGTGGAACGATATTTTATGTCAAAGTTGTATGACATGAGTATAATTGCCCAACGTTGAAGTCTGTTTGTCGTCATTGTAGGAAGGTGCTTGCTTGGATTGAATATTGTTACCAAGGGCTTGTGATCTGTGATTAGTGTGAATTTTCTACCATACAGATACTGATGGAATTTCTTTACTCCGAAAACAATAGACAGTCCTTCCTTTTCAATTTGGCTATACCTTACTTGATGCTTGTCCAAAGTTTTAGAAGCGAACGCAATGGGTCTTTCCTTGCCGTCTGATTCTATGTGTGATAGTACAACTCCAATGCCAAAAGAAGACGCATCGGTGGCAAGAACAAGTGGGAGTTCCTCGTTGAAGTGAGCTAACTCTGTTGCGTTGATGATGTACGCTTTTAGTGCTATAAAAGCTTGCTGCTGCTGTATGCCAAATTTGAATGGCGTATTTTTCCTGCGTAGCTGATTTAGCGGAGAGGCTAATTGCGAGTAGTTTGGAATGAAATTACAATAATAATTGACTTTCCCCATGAACGCATCTAGCTGCTGTAGATTGTTAGGCGGCTTCAGATCTTTGACAGCTTCTAATCCTGATTGATCCGGCAATATTCCTTTCGCACTGACTCTTCTCCCTAAATATTCTATTTCCTCCTTCAGAAAGAAACATTTTTCGTTTTTGCATTTTATGCCATTCTCTTGAAGAATGCTTAAAATTTGTTCGACGCGAACATAGTGTTGCTCGATTGTTTGCGATGAGACAATAATGTCATCCAGATAATTTCCACAACCTTCAATGCCACTCAGAAGTTGCTCGAGATATCTTTGGAATATAGCTGGAGCGCTAGCGATCCCGTATGGTAAACGCTGGTATTGGTAAAGTCCTAACGGCGTGTTGACAACCATAATCTTCTTTGATGCTTCATCTAGCTCCATCTGTAGATAAGCTTCTTTTAGATAAATTTTTGAGAAATATTTACCATGGCGTATGACGTGGAATAACGATTCACGTGTTGGTAATGGATACTGCTCGATATCAATTTGCGAATTGACCCCTTGTTTGAAGTCTCCACAGATCCTAATTGCTCCACCTGGCTTAGGTGCGAGTACAATGGGGGATGCCTAGCCGCTGAATTTGATTGGTTTCCAAACACCTGCTTTTTCGAGACGTTCTGCTTCCTCTTTGAATAACGCAAGTTGTGAGTAACGCTTTTATAGAATTTCGGTGTAAAGTTTTGCTTTAAACAAATACTTGCTTTTACTTTAGTAATAGCACCGATTGCTGGCTCAAATACGTCTTTGTATTTGTTACAAAGAGCTGTCATTTGATTGTTCTGATCAATGTTCACGTTTGCGATTTGACGAATTTCAAAATTGAATGTTTTAAACAAGTCTAATCCAACAGATTATTTGAATTCTCTACATTTGTCACGATAATATTCACACTTGCCTCAATGTTGCCACACTTTGCGGTTGTGTGCAACTCACCCAACACTGGAATTGGATTTTGGCCAAAGGCATGTAAAATTCTATTACATTTTACTAGTTTTGGGCTATTCAATTGTTTGTATGATTGCAAATTAATAACCGAAACACTTGCACCAGAATCAATTTGAAATGAAATTGTCTTTTTCAAAATTTGTAAGTCAATAAAATTTTGTCCACTTTTAGTCAGACTTGTGACACTGTGCAACGATTGAATATTTTCTGTACGTGAATGTTTGCTTTGATCTCTATTTTCACTGTTATCTTTGCCCTGCTTTGACATGCAAACTATAGCTATGTGTCCTTTTCTGGCACACTTGTGGCAAATAGCATCGCGAAACTTGCATGCGTTTCGAGTGTGAGAGCGACCGCATCCAGAGCATGGTTTTGGCGCGTCTTTCTCTGCTTTATCTGCTCTTTTCTTTTGGTGATATTTCTTACGCGAATACAGGGTGTTCATATCGGTAAGAGACTGTTTCTCGCTTTGTTCTTTTATGACAGCCACTGTTTTTGTTGTTGCTTCATATGAATCTGCAATTGTGAGAATGTCTTGCAATGTTGGCTGTAATTTTTGTAGTGCTGCTGTGCGAACAACGTCGAAAGGCGTGTGCACAATGATTTAATCACGAATCATCTCGTCTACAAAATTTGTTGAACAACCTTCGGCTCTGCAAACGAAGTGACACTCGCGCGCTATACCTCGCAAATCGGCTACCCATTCTCTGTGTGTCTGTGAGTCCCGCATTTGCCTTTTAAAAAATTCGTATCGAGCTGCGACAATATGTCGTTTTGTCTGGAAGTGTTCCGTTAATTTTTCAGTTATTTGCTTGTATGTAAAATCGTTGAGATTTTCACTGCCGAACAGATTTCGCAATAGTTCGAAAATTTCTGTACCTATCCACGACAAGAAATATGACTTCTTTTTCTCTTCCGCACTAACTGTATATGCAATAAAATGCTGCGATAATTGTTGCAAATAAGATTCCCAATTTTGTTGGTCTTTATTAAATGCTGGAAACTGCGGACATATAGCCAATTCACCCGAACGACCTGAATTGCTAGCATTGTTTTGCATATTTTGCATAAACTCTAATTGTCTTTGAATTAATTGTTGTTGTTGGTCTAATAACACTTGAATGTCAATTTGTTCGTTCACCATCGTGCTAATGATGTGATTTTGCACAAAACGTAATTTTGTGGCTTTGTTTTAATTTTATCTTTTCGTTCGATCTCCGATGGACTACCGACACGAAATTACGCAAAAAGAACCGTACTTCGATTTGCGGTTCTTTTTAATCTTCGTCGCCAATATGTTGTGTTCCGAGAGTAACAAACATATATTCTTGTTGAGTACTGAATAGTGACTGTTTATTAACATTAGGGAATGAAGGCATTTAACATAGTTATGTTACTTAACATAGTTTACTGTGAGCTATGTAAAACGCGTAGGGATGGAACTAGAACGATCTGGCAATCTCAATATATAACACTTTGATCAAGAAGCTTGCATCAAAACCCAATACCATAAGATATAATAAATATATCCGTATAATGGCTAGGAAATGATACACGTTCCATTTAATCAAGTAAGTAAGGAAACAATAAGAGTAGTGGTATTTCATTATCGATACTAAACCGAAATCTAATATCTCCCACTTATTCTACACCTCTTATGTCTCCTTACACTGCCAGATTAGAGTCAAGCTCAAAAGGGTCTTCTTTCCCCGCTAATTATTCCGAGCCCGTTCCCTTGGCTGTGGTTTCTCTTGATAGTAGATAGGGACATAAAGTCGAGTTTATTTGACGTGGCGTGTACCACCTTTAGGGGTTTACAACCACGGTACACGATTGCGCCACATATGTGACGCATAGTACAGCGGGTGAATTTGAGCGTCCACCAACGCCCCCGCAAGCCTAAGCTTTTAGGTGCCAAATCGAATGCTTGCTGTCGGGCATAACATTCCCCCTTGGTGAGGGGCGAGGCCTAGCTAAAACCTCTGCTGGTCTATTGGTACACCACCCGGTTGTATGACGCAACTCTACGCCGAGTCCGAAACTCTGCCCGCATTTGGGCCAACCAACAGCCACCACGATACTCCCACAAAGGGGGCCAACCTCATTGGACTGGCCTTGGCACACGCCCATCCCGTGGTACCAAATTGACAGCTTTGGATCGGCTATTCGCAATCAAAGATTGCTGCCCATACTGGTCCGACAACCGGGCACTGGGTGGGCGCCGTCGACTTCTCCGAAGAGTTGTCTGCCAGATTAAAGTGCTCTGGTAAGACCTCGTGAATTGGTACAAGTACCTCATCACTGCCAGATTAAAGTACTCTGGTAAGACCTCGTGAATTGGTACAATTACCGCATCACTGCCAGATTAAAGTGCTCTGGTAAGACTTCGTGGCATGGTCCAGGTTCCAATACCACTGCCAGTTTTGGTCATCACTGACCCGGCACTGGTTGATCCTGGGTATCGTCCTGTAGGATCGTCCCTCGCCGCCGTCTAGCAAACGCCTCTTTTGCAAACAACTCCAGTCTGCGGAGCTGTTCCGGTGTGTCTAGGACCCGGGAAAAATCCCAACCGGCGTTCCTTCTTCTAACACCAAGTACGTCGAGGTCTCGCAGATCTGCATAGAGGGGGCAAGCAACTAGCACGTGCTGCCAGTCCTCACACTCAGCACCGCATTGGCATGCGGGCGTTGTGCTCAGAGTTCTCCGATACAGAAACGCGTTCACCGATCCTAGCCCGTCAGCAGAAATCGTGGAGACTAAATCCAAAGTTCATCCGGCTGAAGACGTAGCGTGCGTCCGGGATAAAGCGATGAGTCGGTCGACCGTGCTCATCATCATCCCACCTGCGTTGCCACTCGCAGCACATGCGCTCGTGCAGCATCGCCTTCATCTGCCTCCGATCTAGATTCGTCAGTTTCAGACCGAACAGCCAAACGCTATCCTCCGGCGGGTGGGCACGCTTGACCTTGAACAGGATTGCCAATTGCTTGGCAACCAGGTCCAAGGGTGGAGCTCCAGCAAGCACCTGCACTGCCACGGTGGACACTGTTCGGCATACCGCAAGGCATCCTAAGAGCATGACTCTTTGGCAGGAGATGAGGCGCCTCCTGGTCCCCGACTCTCTCCCAACCATGGAATACCAAACCGATGCACCAAATAGTGCATAGGGCACCTTGAGTCTGGCATAAATGGTGCGTTTCGCTCGGGGACTAAGGCCCCAGTCAACCCGCAGTCAACCCCCAGTCAATGCTCCGGCGACTCCAGCCAGCTTTCCTCGCAATCCTGCGATATGCGGTTTGAAATTCAACATCTCGCCGACTGTGATGCCAAGGTACCGGTACTGTGTGACGTACGGCAGACTTGTTCCTGCAAATCGCACCAGGGGTGGCCTGGAAGTGGCCAATCTCCCCTTCAACAACATCACTGCCGTCTTGCTGGTTGAGATCGATACTCTGACCTCGGCTCCCCAAGTTCCCACGACGGACAGCAACTCCTCTCCTCGTCTCTCCAGTTCGACTCTCGACCTTCCCTCGACGAGAACCAGCAGATCGTCGGCGTATGCGCTGAATACACACAAGGGCTCCAAGCGTTGGAGCAGCACATTGTGTTCCAAATGAATGGCCCGCTGATGGATCCTTGCGGGCAGCCTCGAGTTACCTCGATGTCGACCTCTCCAAATCTGGTGGTCATCTTCGCCCTCCGCCCGCAGAAGAAGCTTCTCCACAAGCTGGCTTCCTGGCAGCCTAGGGCTATTAAGCGGGGCATCGCGGCGCTCCACTCAATGTTGTCGAAGGCTCCTTTGAAGTCACCAAACAGACCTAGCACGTAGTTCGCCTGGCTGGCGGCTACGCTGGTGTGGACATGCCTCCATGCATCCTCCACGCAGTGTCCAGGTCGAAAGCCGAATTGCCATCTGTTTCCATTCGGGAGCACCTCCTTCATCCGATCCACCATGATCCCCTCTAGCACTTTGCCAAACACTGGCAGCAGGCAGATACTCTGATAGGATGCTGGATAACTCCTATCCTTGTCGGGGCCCTTGAGGAGCGCCGCGAGTAGTGGCACTTCCACTCAAGTGGGAAATATCCCTCTGCCACACAACGGGAAAGCAACGTTGTGATGTGCTCGGGGATGGCACGCCATACAGCCTTGCAGATACCGCCGGTGATGCCGTCCAATCCGGGAGAGCGCCTACTCTTCAACCGGGCGACGCATGCTCCGACCACAAAAGCTTCGAGAGCCGGTGCAGCTTCATTCGGGATGACAATGTCATCACTTGCTTCCGCAACTGGGAAAAGTTGCGGAGGAGGAGACTCGCGCAGTCGTGCCAGGTTACGACCAGCCCGTCACCAGAACGAAGGCATCCCAGATCTGCGGACCGCTTTCGTCCTCGGCATATCCCATGGGTCGTCCCTGTGATCTCCAACGAAGTTCCGCCAGTGATCCTCTTTCGTCAACAGGATGAGCCTCTTGAACTCGCGGACGGCTGTCCGCAGATGAGTAGCAAGAAGCTGCGCAGAGCCATGATCGCTGCGCCGAGCATCCTGGAGCCTCCGCCTCGGTCTCCTGACCTCCTGGCGTTTGGTACTCAGTTCGGTGGTCCACCACTTTACCTTTTCCGGGGCTCTGGACGGCCTGCGGCCTAGCACCCTGTTGCCCACGGACTGTACGGCAAGACGTAGTGCAGACACCGAGGAGTCCAACGGCGAATTCCTGATATCCTCTAAGGGAATGTGCTCCAGGATTTCCTCTACCAGTTCCGAGTCGAACAGTCGCCAATTCGCATTGTTGACCTTCCAGGACGGTACAGGTGCATATGTGCTCTCAACTGTATCTGGGGACGGCGATACCACAACAGCAATAATGTTGTGGTCACTTAAGTCCCACTCGTCCACACTCCAGTCATAGGCGGCCCACGTAGACGCTGCTCTATTGGCAATTGTCACGTCGATATCGCTCTGTCCACGGCGATTGTCGAACGTAAACAACTCGCTGAATTGAATTAGGACTTCGGCTCCGATCCCTGCAATGCAGTCCTCCAGCTGCTCACCCCGTGCGTAGTTCAACTGCCCACGAAAACTATCGTGGCGTTTACTGAACCACATGGGGGATACAGCATTCGCGTCCAGGCATAGGATGACCGGAGTACTGCTCGCCTGTAGCAGTACGCATCCATGTAAATTAGGTCCCGCGTTGTCAATTCAGCGTGTGCATGGCAGTACAGTGAGGTCAGATAGAAAGAGCCATTTCTACCAGTGACCCTCACGCATACTCCAGCCTCGGTGATGAGCGACTCGACTGGTAGGCAGATGGCTTCTGGGTCGTCGACGATGACGGCGGCGTTTCTCCTGCGTCTGTCGAACAGCATACTGCCGAACACTCTCATCCCGGATGGGAATCCTGTGATTCGGCCCGCTTCGTCCGAGTACGGCTCCTGCAGCAGCGCAAAGGTGTGGCCAAGTTCGCGCATACGTACACCAATGTCGATGCACGCAACGCGTCCCCGACCACAGTTGGCCTGGATGAGCACAAACATGTTAATTTCTGGACTGCACCCTTGCCAACACTGCCCAGTAGATCGGGCACGACGCTGAAAGCATCGAATGCCTCGAAGGCAGCCCCTTGAAGCGGCAATTTCGGCAGTCCACCGGGCTTACGCACTTCGCTGCAACGTGGCCTGTTTGTCCACACTGGCGGCAAACGTCCTGCTTAAAGCGGCACTGAGACACCTTGTGATCAAATCCGACGCACCTATGGCAAGCATAGGTACGGACGAGCGACCGGCAGCGGTACGAAAACCACTTGATGTAGACCCGTCCGGTCCTCTCAAGTATGGCCAGTGCTCTCTCGTCCACGTCTAGCGTCAGCGACACTCTGGCGCCATCCGTGACGGACCAAGGCTTGGACTCCAAGTGCACAGCCTTCTTGAATGCCGCCGCCGTCATTTCCTCATGGAAGTTGTTTACAAACAACTCCTCCATGAAGAGCTCCGGCTCTATGCTGGTGTACATAGTGATGGCAAAGCAAATTATTTAATCGATTATTGTATCATATGATTATTTTTTTTCCCTTGCGATTATTAATCGCGATTAATCGCATAAAATAGAAATAATTGGTTAATTTTACGATTATTTTTATAGTAGTGTTTTTTTTTTTTTTTTTTTTTTTTTATGGTTTTTTCAATTCCTAATATATTTTATAGAAAAATATATAGTAATTATATATAGTAAATAGAAAAAATTTTGCATTTATAAACATTTTCATTGGCTGGCAAAAATCCTCTAGTTGAACCCTCCTCGAGGGTGCTGGCTGGGCAATGGACACTGCATCGTCTAAGGACGGTGCACTGTCACTTGCCCTTGAGGCGATGCAGTGTCTAGCTAAGACGCGGTCCGGTATCTTGGCATGCCCTAGCATGTCAAGAATACCGAACACACGTCATGGCTAGAGGTGCCTGGTGGTAGGCATAAAACACTAGGCGTGGCCACCCGAACCCAAATAGCTAATCATGGACTATCATGGAAAGTCGTTTAGGAGAAGCAACTCGGGCTGGGATGTCAGCCCAAACGTCGGTGGAAGGCGTGACCGCTACCACCGGCGGGCACGGGGGGGAGAAATCCTCTCTGCGTGTCGCCAGTGGTCACACCTCTGACGTGGCGGGAGCAGGCCATGTCAGTTGCACTACGACTGCCAACAACAACAACAACAACAACAACAAGCACAAGCTGACCCGCACGGGTGCCGGAATCGACGCAGATTCGGACCTGGAGAGCGTTGCGTCAGTAACGAGAACTGAAGAGGAGAGCCTACTGCGCTCCCCGGTTCAGGGTTCCAGCTCCCTGCGTAGGGAAGGGCCCAAGCGAACCAGGGAAGGGCACAAGGCCAAAGCACAGTACAAGGCGGCTCTGAAGATCCAGAGTCGGCTTCAAGGTAAAACTGACTTGTCCCCTGAGGATAAAGCCAAGTTAACCTGGGCCGAACAAAGGATCGAAGAAAGCCGTCGCCACTTCGATCAGTTGCCGCAGATGCGAGCAACGACAAGTGGGTACGCCAACAAGGTCGAGGAGATGATGGCCGAAAAGAGGCAACGCTCAGCCGAGAG
This sequence comes from Drosophila acutilabella, assembly GCA_035046005.1. Classification (NCBI taxonomy): domain Eukaryota; kingdom Metazoa; phylum Arthropoda; class Insecta; order Diptera; family Drosophilidae; genus Drosophila; species Drosophila acutilabella. Next base: position 2,328,606 of record JAWNOK010000042.1, read on the forward strand.
CAACACGAGCAGAGATGCTCCCGACTGCAAACGGCAGAGGGGTCCCAAAGGAGCCATCCCTCGACCACGACGCAAGAAAGCCTCGATGAAGGATGTCGTGCAACGGCACCTGATCGTGGCATTAATCGATCGCAGCGAGGAAAACGGCAGGATCTCGGAGGAACGATGGAAAATCGTCCACGAGAAACTGGTCGGGTCGCTGATGGAACGACTGGAGGAGGATCCGGAGGCTCCCATGCCTACCTTTGATGGGGCTGGGTGGCTGAACGGTGCAAAGATCCTCAAGTGCAACGACGAGCCAACGCTTAGCTGGCTGAAGAAGGTAGTACCGACCTTTGGAGCGGTATGGGAAGGAGCTTTGCCGGAGGTGGTCGACAGGGAAAATATCCCGTCTAAAACAAAGGCAAAAGTTCTCTTCCCTATCGCGGTCAAAGGCGAACAAGCCCTTCGCCTGCTACAGAGGCAGAACAAAGACGTGCCAACCAGTGACTGGAAGGTATTACATGCTGGTCCCTTCTCCTCATCAGAGGGGGGCCAGAGTGTGATCCTCCAGATCAACAAGGAGGCGGAAGACGTGCTATATCCACGCTTTGGGAAGATGGCTTGGGGTGTTGGTAGCGTATACCTTCGCCTAAAGAAGCGTCATCCCGGAGACAAAGATACGCACACTCTCAAGGTTGGGGAGGTGGAGAAGGACCAGGGACTTGAATCGGTCCTCGAAGCCACCCAATCACTGGAAATAGCTTCCGACGAGGAGGCGGACGACGACGAGGACGGAGACCTGACGGTCATAGTCAACCCGTCCGCAGAGGGTGATGCAGTAACCCACACACATGAGGGTACTGCAAATAAACCTGCATAAGAGCAAGTTGGCATCGACGGAGCTCCTTATGACCCTAGAGCAAGGGCCCGTCGATGTGGCCTTAGTCCAAGAACCGTGGATTGCCTCCGGCAACACGGTAGCGGGACTAAGGTCGAACAACTACAATGCGTTTAACATCACAACGGTAAGCAGAACAAGAACTGCCGTACTTGTACGGAAAGGTCTCCACGCTTATCTCATGTCTAATTACAGCACTGATGACCTAACGGTGGTAATGGTGGAGAACGGGAAGATGCGCCTCATTATAGCATCCTGCTATATGGCTCATGACCTGCCAGCACCACCGAACGAACTGGTGAGACTTGTGGCTGAGACCGCCCGAAAAAACGACTTGCATCTGGTAGTCGGCACAGACGCCAACGCACACCACTGCGTATGGGGACCAACCGACACCAACATCAGGGGTGAGTCGTTACTTGAATTCCTACTAACCACAACATTAAGTATCGCTAACACGGGGGAGGCACATACATACGTAGGTCCCACTTCGTCCAACGTTCTTGACCTAACACTCGCAACAGGTGTAGCAATAACAAACTGAAGGGTCCTAGACAAACCCTCATTCTCTGATCACAAGTACATTCAATTCGAATGCGACTTTGATCACAACCCCAAACCAACCCAGTTTAAGAACCCCAAGAACACTGACTAGGCCAAGTTCAGGAGTCTTGTGGCAGAAAAACTCAGCCCACCAGACAACATCAGATCTGCAAAAGACATTGAATAAAACTCTGATTGATGCCTACAACAGCGCATGCCGAACATCCAAATGCAAATAGAGATCGAAACCACTATGGTGGAATTCCGAACTCTCAACACAGAGAGCAAATACTAAGGATCTGTTTAAACTTGCAAAGCAGACCGGTATGGACATAATCCACGACGAATACAAAGTCGCGCTCAGAACGTACAAGTCCAAAATCAGGAAAGCCAAAAGAAACTCCTGGAGGAACTTCTGTTCCAACCTGGAATCGGTACCTGAAACAGCAAGACTTAGGAAGCTGCTGTCAAAACAGCGACCAATTCAAAGTCAACTAAAGCTGGGAGATGGTATATGGACAGAGAGCAGCGAGGAAACTCTGGATGCACTCATGACCACCCACTTTCCAGGTTGTTCGACACCACCTGTGTCTGACGAACAACACAACAATACGGAGCAGTCATACACACTCCCTGAAGGACTATTCACCACAACGAAGATACAATGGGCCATCAACTCTTTCTCAAGAATAGAGACCCCAGGTATCGACGGGATCATTCCAGCCATGCTACAAACCGCCAAAGATACGGTCACCCCATGGCTGGTTAAGATTTACGAAGCCTGCCTAAAAACGGGCCACATACCAACTCAATGGCGAACTGCAAGAGTTGCCTTTCATCCCAAAGCGGGCAAATGCAGTCACAACAGCCCATCGGATTACAGACCAATAAGTCTCACATCCTTTATGCTTAAAACTATGGAAAAGCTGCTAGATCTCAGCATAAGAAGTTCGGCAGAGGAACAGATGTCAGCTGATCAGCATGCTTACACCAAGGGCAAGTCCGTCGAAACGGCCTTGCACTCGCTAGTGGGGACTATAGAACGAGCCCTACACAACAACGAATATGCTCTGGGTGCTTTTGTAGACATCTCAGGAGCGTTCAACAATGTTAGCACCAAGTTCATAATCGACCAGCTAGCAACTACCAATTCTCACCCAACGATCACCAACTGGATTGGAAACCTTCTGAACTGCAGGAGAGTTCAATCAGAATGGGGCACTGCAACCACAACAAAAATCGCGAACAGGGGTACCCCTCAAGGAGGAGTCCTTTCTCCCCTTCTTTGGAACCTAGTTGTCGACGACCTAATTAAGAGATTTGATAGAAGAGCCCCAAAAATAACTGCCTATGCGGACGACATAGGCATAATTATAACGGGAGTATGCCCATCGACTCTCAGCTCCATAATGGAACGGACCCTCAGGGAGATATGTAAATGGGCGGAGAATGCCGGACTACATATAAATGCAGAAAAGACGGACCTCATCCTCTTTACCAAGAAGTACAAGGTACCGTACTGGACTCCCCCGAAACTAAACGACAAAGAACTCGAGCCCAGCACCCGCATTAAGTACCTAGGAACAGTGCTAGACAGCAAACTGACATGGAGAGCCAATGTAGAAGAAAGGGTGAAGAAAGCCACCATGGCGCTATACGCATCCAAGAAGATGCTAAGCAGCACATGGGGCCTATCACCCAGACTTATGCACTGGATATATATCTCAGTTGTGCGCCCGACACTGCTCTATGGGGCTCTTGTGTGGTGGGCTGCTACGGAAAAGAAAACTTATCTCGCCCTATTGGAGAAGGTACAGCGTCAATCGCTAATCTGTATTACAGGCGCTCTCAGAACCACCCCAACGAAGGCATTAGAGATCCTGACGGGATTACCTCCCCTGGATCTACAAACAAAACTAGTAGCAGCAAAGTCGGCCCAACGTCTTATAGCACTGCACTATGGCGCTACGAAGCTACGGGCACAGCATAGGGGGTCGAAAGAGAAAGAAGAGGGAAGAACCATGGGGGGGGGGGAGAAGAGAGAAGAAGAAGAAGGAAAGAAGAAAGAAGGAAACACAGGGGGAGAAGATAAGAAGAAACGGGAAACAGAGGGGGGCAAAAGCCGGCCAAAAAATATTTTTTATTTTTTGTTGGGGAGGGGGGAATTAGACCACTTTATCTGGCTATTTATTATTGTAAGTTAACCAGAAGATATTTTTTACTGCTGTGTTTTTTATTATGTTGTTATAGGCCATTTAAAGCCTTTTTGGAAAAAATGGGCGTGTCAACGCCCCTTTCGAATGGAATACATTTATGTACAAAAAATATTGAGAAATTTAAATTTAACGTGCATTTTTATATATAAAATTTCTAAATTCAGTCACCTCCACGGACTGATGTTGCACAAATAAGTTTTGCCACGCCCCCTTACGCCCCTAAAATTAAAAAAAAAAGTTTTTTAATACATTTTTTTATTTTTTTTATTTTATTTTGATTTTCATAATTTTCTTCATTTTCCAGCTCAATGTTTTCAAGAAAATTTAGGTTGTTGTCTTCAAACTCATGTTTTTCTGAAAAATCATTTAAGTATTCGTGTTCACGCGAAAGAAGCTGGATTAATGGCATAAAACACTAGGCGTGGCCACCCGAACCCAAATAGCTAATCATGGACTATCATGGAAAGTCGTTTAGGAGAAGCAACTCGGGCTGGGATGTCAGCCCAAACGTCGGTGGAAGGCGTGACCGCTACCACCGGCGGGCACGGGGGGGAGAAATCCTCTCTGCGTGTCGCCAGTGGTCACACCTCTGACGTGGCGGGAGCAGGCCATGTCAGTTGCACTACGACTGCCAACAACAACAACAACAACAAGCACAAGCTGACCCGCACGGGTGCCGGAATCGACGCAGATTCGGACCTGGAGAGCGTTGCGTCAGTAACGAGAACTGAAGAGGAGAGCCTACTGCGCTCCCCGGTTCAGGGTTCCAGCTCCCTGCGTAGGGAAGGGCCCAAGCGAACCAGGGAAGGGCACAAGGCCAAAGCACAGTACAAGGCGGCTCTGAAGATCCAGAGTCGGCTTCAAGGTAAAACTGACTTGTCCCCTGAGGATAAAGCCAAGTTAACCTGGGCCGAACAAAGGATCGAAGAAAGCCGTCGCCACTTCGATCAGTTGCCGCAGATGCGAGCAACGACAAGTGGGTACGCCAACAAGGTCGAGGAGATGATGGCCGAAAAGAGGCAACGCTCAGCCGAGAGCAACACGAGCAGAGATGCTCCCGACTGCAAACGGCAGAGGGGTCCCAAAGGAGCCATCCCTCGACCACGACGCAAGAAAGCCTCGATGAAGGATGTCGTGCAACGGCACCTGATCGTGGCATTAATCGATCGCAGCGAGGAAAACGGCAGGATCTCGGAGGAACGATGGAAAATCGTCCACGAGAAACTGGTCGGGTCGCTGATGGAACGACTGGAGGAGGATCCGGAGGCTCCCATGCCTACCTTTGATGGGGCTGGGTGGCTGAACGGTGCAAAGATCCTCAAGTGCAACGACGAGCCAACGCTTAGCTGGCTGAAGAAGGTAGTTCCGACCTTTGGAGCGGTATGGGAAGGAGCTTTGCTGGAGGTGGTCGACAGGGAAAATATCCCGTCTAAACCAAAGGCAAAAGTTCTCTTCCCTATCGCGGTCAAAGGCGAACAAGCCCTTCGCCTGCTACAGAGGCAGAACAAAGACGTGCCAACCAGTGACTGGAAGGTATTACATGCTGGTCCCTTCTCCTCATCAGAGGGGGGCCAGAGTGTGATCCTCCAGATCAACAAGGAGGCGGAAGACGTGCTATATCCACGCTTTGGGAAGATGGCTTGGGGTGTTGGTAGCGTATACCTTCGCCTAAAGAAGCGTCATCCCGGAGACAAAGATACGCACACTCTCAAGGTTGGGGAGGTGGAGAAGGACCAGGGACTTGAATCGGTCCTCGAAGCCACCCAATCACTGGAAATAGCTTCCGACGAGGAGGCGGACGACGACGAGGACGGAGACCTGACGGTCATAGTCAACCCGTCCGCAGAGGGTGATGCAGTAACCCACACACATGAGGGTACTGCAAATAAACCTGCATAAGAGCAAGTTGGCATCGACGGAGCTCCTTATGACCCTAGAGCAAGGGCCCGTCGATGTGGCCTTAGTCCAAGAACCGTGGATTGCCTCCGGCAACACGGTAGCGGGACTAAGGTCGAACAACTACAATGCGTTTAACATCACAACGGTAAGCAGAACAAGAACTGCCGTACTTGTACGGAAAGGTCTCCACGCTTATCTCATGTCTAATTACAGCACTGATGACCTAACGGTGGTAATGGTGGAGAACGGGAAGATGCGCCTCATTATAGCATCCTGCTATATGGCTCATGACCTGCCAGCACCACCGAACGAACTGGTGAGACTTGTGGCTGAGACCGCCCGAAAAAACGACTTGCATCTGGTAGTCGGCACAGACGCCAACGCACACCACTGCGTATGGGGACCAACCGACACCAACATCAGGGGTGAGTCGTTACTTGAATTCCTACTAACCACAACATTAAGTATCGCTAACACGGGGGAGGCACATACATACGTAGGTCCCACTTCGTCCAACGTTCTTGACCTAACACTCGCAACAGGTGTAGCAATAACAAACTGAAGGGTCCTAGACAAACCCTCATTCTCTGATCACAAGTACATTCAATTCGAATGCGACTTTGATCACAACCCCAAACCAACCCAGTTTAAGAACCCCAAGAACACTGACTAGGCCAAGTTCAGGAGTCTTGTGGCAGAAAAACTCAGCCCACCAGACAACATCAGATCTGCAAAAGACATTGAGAAATCAATGTCGATTGTCAATAAAACTCTGATTGATGCCTACAACAGCGCATGCCGAACATCCAAATGCAAATAGAGATCGAAACCACTATGGTGGAATTCCGAACTCTCAACACAGAGAGCAAATACTAAGGATCTGTTTAAACTTGCAAAGCAGACCGGTATGGACATAATCCACGACGAATACAAAGTCGCGCTCAGAACGTACAAGTCCAAAATCAGGAAAGCCAAAAGAAACTCCTGGAGGAACTTCTGTTCCAACCTGGAATCGGTACCTGAAACAGCAAGACTTAGGAAGCTGCTGTCAAAACAGCGACCAATTCAAAGTCAACTAAAGCTGGGAGATGGTATATGGACAGAGAGCAGCGAGGAAACTCTGGATGCACTCATGACCACCCACTTTCCAGGTTGTTCGACACCACCTGTGTCTGACGAACAACACAACAATACGGAGCAGTCATACACACTCCCTGAAGGACTATTCACCACAACGAAGATACAATGGGCCATCAACTCTTTCTCAAGAATAGAGAGCCCAGGTATCGACGGGATCATTCCAGCCATGCTACAAACCGCCAAAGATACGGTCACCCCATGGCTGGTTAAGATTTACGAAGCCTGCCTAAAAACGGGCCACATACCAACTCAATGGCGAACTGCAAGAGTTGCCTTTCATCCCAAAGCGGGCAAATGCAGTCACAACAGCCCATCGGATTACAGACCAATAAGTCTCACATCCTTTATGCTTAAAACTATGGAAAAGCTGCTAGATCTCAGCATAAGAAGTTCGGCAGAGGAACAGATGTCAGCTGATCAGCATGCTTACACCAAGGGCAAGTCCGTCGAAACGGCCTTGCACTCGCTAGTGGGGACTATAGAACGAGCCCTATACAACAACGAATATGCTCTGGGTGCTTTTGTAGACATCTCAGGAGCGTTCAACAATGTTAGCACCAAGTTCATAATCGACCAGCTAGCAACTACCAATTCTCACCCAACGATCACCAACTGGATTGGAAACCTTCTGAACTGCAGGAGAGTTCAATCAGAATGGGGCACTGCAACCACAACAAAAATCGCGAACAGGGGTACCCCTCAAGGAGGAGTCCTTTCTCCCCTTCTTTGGAACCTAGTTGTCGACGACCTAATTAAGAGATTTGATAGAAGAGCCCCAAAAATAACTGCCTATGCGGACGACATAGGCATAATTATAACGGGAGTATGCCCATCGACTCTCAGCTCCATAATGGAACGGACCCTCAGGGAGATATGTAAATGGGCGGAGAATGCCGGACTACATATAAATGCAGAAAAGACGGACCTCATCCTCTTTACCAAGAAGTACAAGGTACCGTACTGGACTCCCCCGAAACTAAACGACAAAGAACTCGAGCCCAGCACCCGCATTAAGTACCTAGGAACAGTGCTAGACAGCAAACTGACATGGAGAGCCAATGTAGAAGAAAGGGTGAAGAAAGCCACCATGGCGCTATACGCATCCAAGAAGATGCTAAGCAGCACATGGGGCCTGTCACCCAGACTTATGCACTGGATATATGTACATCTTAGTTGTGCGCCCAACACTGCTCTATAGGGCTCTTGTGTGGTGGGCCGCTACGGAAAAGAAAACATATCTCGCCCTATTGGAAAAGGTACAGCGTCAATCGCTAATCTGTATTACAGGCGCACTCAAAACCAACCCAACGAAGGCACTAGAGATCCTGACGGGATTACCTCCCCTGGATCTACAAGCAAACTAGTAGCAGCAAAGTCGGCCCAACGTCTTATAGCACTGGGCAACATGGCGCTACGAAGCTACGGGCACAGCTCCATAGGGAGGAACATGATATCGCGCTCAGACTACATCAAACCCGAAAACAGACTCGGAACCCACATAAAGGCACACCTTGGGCCCGATGACTGGAAAAGCTGTCGCTACAACCACACTGAGCTCAACATATACACAGATGACTCTAAAATGGAGGGAGGAGTGGGGGCCGCTGTTTACCCCAGCCTCAAACTCACATTCAAGCTACCAAACCACTGTAGCATCTTCCAAGCGGAAGTCTTTGCGATTGGAAAAGCAGCAGAGACCGCAAAACAGATCAGCACCAACTTCCATAAAGTCAACATCTTGGTAGATAGCCAGGCAGCGATTAAGTCCATGATGTCGTCTACTCTCAATTCCCGGATAGTCAAGGTGAGCAGGGAAGCACTAGATGAATTACGTACGACAACGTCAGTACACATCTACTGGGTACCCAGCCACCAGGGCATACCAGGAAACGAGGAGGCAGACATCCTGGCAAAGGCAGGCGTTGACCTACCAACTAACAGGATAGAACAGGTGGACATCCCCCTAAGATCTTTACACAGTGATCTAGAGAGAAGCACCAATAACCAAATCAGCCATAGATGGCGAAACACCCGCACATGCAGAATAGCAAAGATCATGTGCAAAAACATCAACTCTAGACTATCGCAATATATTCTGCACCTCCCCAGGAAAGACTGCAGAATGATGGTCGGGATACTCACTGGTCATTGCCTAGCTGCCGCACATGCAACTAAACTGGGAATAACCAACAGTATCAATTGCAGGAAATGCAATGACACAGACTCTCCAGAGACGCTAGAGCACCTCCTATGCCACTGCCACGCCTTAGAGCGCACGAGGCTTAGGTGCCTAGGAAACTCAATACTCCCCTCATTGATGGAAGCCTCCAACATACCCGCAAGTAACCTGCTAGCGTTTGCGAAGCACGCACAGATTCTACAGGACCTCAAGCCGTGGTAATCCTCCCCCAACCGGTTGACTATGGGCCATAACTGGCCTATGCTCTGTCCCTCGAGGACGTCCGGCTTAACCTAACCTAACCTAACATTTTCATTTATTTAAAACGGAGTTTAAGAAAAGAAGTTTAGAGATATGTTCCGTAGTTAATCTATTTCTTTTCTCTGTGGCCGTATTTCCCGCTTTTGAGAACATGCGCTCAGCTGGAACAGATGTGCCTAGCAGAAAACAATAGCGTTGTGCAACTGTATGCAGTATTGGGTAAACTGAGCGCATTTCCTCCCAGGCGTCAATGACGTTGCGTTTCAGCTCCAATACAGGAGCGTTTAAAAAAAAGCTCAACTCGTCTTGGACATCGGGATACTCCACTTCTTTTTTGCGGCGTTTATGTGTCAACGACTTGTGGTGGGCCCATAAGTCAAATTCCACTTCACCACCAATTGAGCCATCACTAACACTGTCCTGGCTTTCATTTGCATGGGCTATAGTCGCCATTTCTTTCCGAATATTTTTCACCACTGAAGCCAACGCAAGAGGATCTTGAAAATGGATTCTCTTGAAGCGGGGATCCAGCAAAGTTGATGCAGCCAACAAAAACGACTGTTCCATTGCTCCAAACCGACGATCAAATTGACCCAGTAAAGTTTTTTTCAACTTATTTCCACTGGTTGTGTTACAGATCACACTCAGTATTTGTTGGCGTCCACAATGAACAATCGGTATGACCAGGCTCAATGTAGCATATTTCTCACCACTTATTTGAGTGGTCATAGCCTCTACTGGTTTAAGCAACGATGTTATTTCAACTGTTTCGTTTTTTTCCTTAGTTGAGATCATTTCTGGAGATTCCGAAAAATTTAAGACGACTTGGCCAATGTAGTGTATTAACTTTACGAAGCGCTCCAGATATAAAATTGGAATTCCATCTAGTTTTGACATCTAAAATAACCTTTACTGCTTTTCCCTCTGGTACGCCAGCAGATTGTTGCAGCTTTAGAAAATTCTCCTTAGATTTTGTACAGCGTTTGAACCAAAGTACTATATTCCGGCACTTGGCAATCACTTCCGCTGCTTGTTGAAACTCCAGTGCGTTCACACACACTAAGTTCAAAGTGTGCGCGAAGCAAGGGATGTGGCGCGATCTTCCAAAGCTGTCATGTATGGATTTTACTATATTCGCACCATTATCCGTCACCACTGCGATTACTTGATCTTTTGCAATGGAAAAGCTTTCCAACGAAGCCATGAACACATCAGAGATGTGATTGCGGTGTGGGCTTCTGGTAATTTGAAAACTCCAACTGTGGCACTGATTTGCTTGTTTTCAAATAAGCCATTAGTGTAATTCCAATCACATGGTCAAATGTTTGTCAGTCCATATGTCTGTGGTTAATGAAATCCTGAATTGACCACTTGTTTTGAATTGGAACCTCTACGTCATAATTTTAACATTTCTGCTTTAATTGTATTGGTGCAGGAACTTTGTAGAGTGGAAAAATCTTCTTATATTTTAAAAATCCTATCTAAAATTAAATTTATATAAATTTACTGCATTTACAATATTTGTCATGATATTCAGTTCATTATTACCTTCAACAATAGAAAATGGATAATTATCCGTGACAATAAATTCCATAATCATCTTTGTGATTTCCCCGTGTTTAGAACCCCCTATGGAGAAACTGTTTACGTTTGCAAACGTTGCTTGTATTTTAGGTTGCTGTTGCACAGGCGCTGTTGCCGTTGTTGCAACTGTCTCCTCTTCATCATCCGTATCTTCAATACGTGTGATCGGTTTCTAAAAATAATCAAATTAAAATATTTCTCATATAAATAAAGGGTGAATCTAACCTTGAGGGACGCGAACTCGTTTGTGTGTTTCAGCTTTAAATGCTGCAACATATTTGTTGTGTTTTGGCATTTTTATGCTTCTCACACAAATTGATTTCACTATATTTTTTTATTTTCTGGAAATGCTTCCAAACTTTACTCTGCGTCGGTGCCATTGTCTTGTTCTTCCAAATGCAATCATTTTTGTGGTAAGCTGCGTAAATTACTACCCAAGCGATTTTTGATGAATAATGATTTTGATTAATAATCGATGCCCTTAATCGATTTATTTAATGTAATTGAAAATAATATTTTGTGTATATATGTTAATTTTGCCATACTAGGTGTCACATCGAACACCATCACCTTTGGCCTCACTCCCTGGCTCTGCTGCACTTTCAGTGCAACCTCTGCGAACTTCTTGTTCGCCACCACTCGCTTCATCCCGCTCGCCGACGGCGTGCGGATGATGGCTCCACCGCGCTTCAGCTCACGCAGTTCGTGCACACGTCACCAAGTGCCGGCGCAACTTCCCGGCGAACGCGCTCAGCGACCTGCTGTGGCGTCTCCTCGGGATTGCTGCTGGTCACCATTGCCGATAGGTCTCCGGAGGCTTCCGGAAGCTGGGAGCAGCAATGGGAGCTGCGGCGGCGGATCCGTAGCTAGCAGTGGCTAGCTGTGCGACCGGAGCTGGCGCCTGTGGTGCGGGCGGTCCACCCGAGAGGCTCTGCAGCATCGCGTTCTTGACGGCGAGTGACATGGCCAGATCTCCAGGCGCTTGATAGCAGCCGAGATCTCCCTCGCCGCATCTTTGGGAATGCCAACCATGGCATTCCTGAAGCCCTCTCCGGCTGCGGAAATCTCCGCCAGAACCGCGGGCGTTCCTCCTGCCACAATGCGCCAGGCCGGGCACAATGGCACTGAGGGGGCAACGGGGGCGGAAACGTGGGCGGCAACAGGCGTGGCAACGGGCGCGGCAACGGGGGCTGTGGAAGGAACTACAGCAACGGGTGTGGCGGACGCGTCGCTCTCATCCGCGGAAGTGGCGATTCAATTGGTGGCGGCATGGCTCCGTCAGCCAGCGACTGCACACGGGTGTCGGTCCGACCGACACCTCCTCCTCGACCACGCCTCTTTCTCCCCGATGAACGGGCGTATCTGGCAGCACTACTGCTCGCATCGCTCTCCGTACTTACGCCTGTTTGATAGGCTGCGGAATGAGATTTCGTGAGCACCTGAAAGTATGCACCACTACTTTAACAAAAACCGCGCAAAAGTATGCTACACCCCAGAGGCAAGTTCGTGCTCTCTGATTGGCAGGCCAATCAGCAGCAAGCAGTGGTACTATCTCACACACGCACTAATATTTTGACAAGCGATTGATCGCTTATCAGCAGACTGTTGCTTTTAAGCACTTTTAAAGTGCTTTGTTGTAATCTCGCGCACTATTTACAGTTCGTTAGCAGAAACGAAAACGTTAACAAAACAAGCGAAACTTTGCGCGCACAGAAAATCACGTCGATCGCGACGACAACCAAAAGCGAACTGAGTAGATAGGGACATAAAGTCGAAGTTTGTTTTACGTGGCGTCTACCACCTTTAGGTGTTTACATCCACGGTACACGGTTGCGCCACATATGTGACGCATAGTACAGCGGGTGAATTTGAGCGTCCACCAACGTCCCCGCTAGCTTAAGCTTTTAGGTGCCAAATCAAATGCTTGCTGTCGGGCATAACATTCCCCCTTGGTGAGGGGCGAGGCCTATCTAAAACCTCTGCTGGTCTATGGGTACAGCACCCGGTTGTATGACGCAACTCTACGCCGAGTCCGAAACTCTGCCCGCATTTGGGCCAACCAACAGCCACTACGATACTCCCGCAAAGGGGGCCAACCTCATTGGACTGGCCTTGGCACCAGCCCATCCCGTGGTACCAAATTGACAGCTTTGGATCGGCTGTTCGCAATTAAAGATTGCTGCCCATACTGGTTTCCGACAACCGGGCACTGGGTGGGCGCCGTCGACTTCTCCGAAGAGTTGTCTGCCAGATTAAAGTGCTCTGGTAAGACCTCGTGAATTGGTACAAATACATCACCACTGCCAGATTTCAGTGCTCTGGTAGACCTCGTGAATTGGTACAAGTACCGCATCACTGCCAGATTAAAGTGCTCTGGTAAGACCTCGTGAATTGGTACAAGTACCTCATCACTGACAGATTAGAGTGCTCTGGTAAGATCCGTGAATTGGTACAAGTACCGCATATGCCAGACTTCGTGGCATGGTCCAGGTTCCCATACCACAGCCAGCTTTGGGTATCACTGACCCGGCACTGGTTGATCCTGGGTGTCGTCCTGTAGGATCGTCCCTCGCCGCCGTCTAGCAAACGTTTTTTTTGCAACCAACTCCAGTCTGCGGAGCTGTTCCGGTGTGTCTAGGACCCGGGAAAAATCCCAACCGGCGTTCCTTCTTCTAACACCAAGTACGTCGAGGTCTCGCAGATCTGCATAGAGGGGGCAAGCAACTAGCACGTGCTGCCAGTCCTCACACTCAGCACCGATTGGCATGCGGGCGTTGTGCTCAGAGTTCTCCGATACAGAAACGCGTTCACCGATCCTAGCCCGTCAGAGAAATTGGAGACTAAATCCAAAGTTCATCGGCTGAAGACGTAGCGTGCGTCCGGGATAAAGCGATGAGTCGGTCGACCGTGCTCATCATCATCCCACCTGCGTTGCCACTCGCAGCACATGCGCTCGTGCAGCATCGCCTTCATCTGCCTCCGATCTAGATTCGTCAGATCCAGACCGAACAGCCAATCGCTATCCTCCGGTGGGTGGGCACGCTTGACCTTGAACAGGATTGCCAATTTCTTGGCAACCAGGTCAAGGGTGGAGCTCCAGCAAGCACCTGCACTGCCACGGTGGACACTGTTCGGCATACCGCAAGGCATCCTAAGAGCATGACTCTTTGGCAGGAGATGAGGCGCCTCCTGGTCCCCGACTCTCTCCCAACCATGGAATACCAAACCGAGGCACCAAAGTGCATAGGGCACCTTGAGTCTGGCATAAATGGTGCGTTTCGCTCGGGGATAAGGCCCCAGTCAACCCGCAGTCAACCCCCAGTCAATGCTCCGGCGACTCCAGCCAGCTTTCCTCGCAATCCTGCGATATGCGGTTTGAAATTCAACATCTCGCCGACTGTGATGCCAAGGTACCGGTATGTGTGACGTACGGCAGACTTGTTCCTGCAAATCGCACCAGGGGTGGCCTGGAAGTGGCCAATCTCCCCTTCAACAACATCACTGCCGTCTTGCTGGTTGAGATCGATACTCCGACCTCGGCTCCCCAAGTTCCCACGACGGACAGCAACTCCTCTTCTCGTCTCTCCAGTTCGGCTCTCGACCTTCCCTCGACGAGAACTAGCAGATCGTCGGCGTATGCGCTGAAAACACATAAGGGCTCCAAGCGTTGGAGCAGCACATCCATCATGGTGTTCCAAATGAACGGCAGACTGATGGATCCTTGCGGGCAGCCTCGAGTTACCTCGACGTCGACCTCTCCAAATCTGCTGGTCATCTTCGCCCGCCGGCCGCAGAAGAAGCTTCTCCACAAGCTGGCTTCCTCGCAGCCTAGGGCTATTAAGCGGCGCATCGCGGCGCTCCACTCAATGTTGTCGAAGGCTCCTTTGAAGTCACCGAACAGACCTAGCACGTAGTTCGCCTGGCTGGCGGCTACGCTGGTCTGGACATGCCTCCATGCATCCTCCACGCAGTGTCCAGGTCGAAAGCCGAATTGCCATCTGTTTCCATTCGGGAGCACCTCCTTCATCCGATCCACCATGATCCCCTCCAGCACTTTGCCAAACACTGGCAGCAGGCAGATACCCCGATAGGATGCTGGATAACTCCTATCTTTGTCGGGGCCCTTGAGGAGCGCCACTACTCGCGGGCACTTCCACTCAAGTGGGAAATATCCCTCTGCCACACAACGGGAAAGCAACGTTGTGATGTGCTCGGGGATGGCACGCCATAAAGCCTTGCAGATACCGCCGGTGATGCCGTCCAATCCGGGAGAGCGCCTACTCTTCAACCGGGCGACGCATGCTCCGACCACAAAAGCTTCGAGAGCCGGTGCAGCTTCATTCGGGATGACAATGTCATCACTCGCTTCCGCAACTGGGAAAAGTTGCGGAGGAGGAGACTCGCGCAGTCGTGCCAGGTTACGACCAGCCCGTCACCAGAACGAAGGCATCCCAGATTGCGGACCGCTTTCGTCCTCGGCATATCCGGTAAAAGTGCCCCCATGGGTCGTCCCTGTGGTCTCCAACGAAGCTCCGCCAGTGAACCTCTTTCGTCAACAGGATGAGCCTCTTGAACTCGCGGACGGCTGTCCGCAGATGAGTAGCAAGAAGCTGCGCAGAGTCATGATTCTGCGCCGAGCATCATGGAGCCTCCGCCTCAGTCTCCTGACCTCCTGGCGTTTGGCACTCAGTGCTGTGGTCCACCACTTTACCTTTTCCGGGGCTCTGGACGGCCTGCGGCCTAGCACCCTGTTGCCCACGGACTGTACGGCAAGATGTAGTGCAGACACCAAGGAGTCCAACGGCGAATTCCTGATATCCTCTAAGGGAATGTGCTCCAGGATTTCCTCTACCAGTTCCGAGTCGAACAAGCGCCAATTCGCATTGTTGAGCTTCCAGGACGGTACAGGAGCATATGTGCTCTCAACTGTTTGGGGACGGCGATACCACAACAGCAATAATTTGTGATCACTTAAGTCCCACTCGTCCACACTCCAGTCATAGGCGGCCCACGTGACGCTGCTCTATTGGCAATTGTCACGTCGATATCGCTCTGTCCACGGCGATTGTCGAAGTAACAACTCGCTGATTGAATTAGGACTTCGGCTCCGATCCCTGCGATCCCTCCAGTCCTCCAGCTGCTCACCCCGTGCGTGTTCAACTGCCCACGAAAACTATCGTGGCGTTTACTGAACCACATGGGGGATACAGCATTCGCGTCCAGGCATAGGATGACCGGAGTCTGCTCGCCTGTGCAGTACGCATCCATGTACATTAGGTCCCGCGTTGTCAATTCAGCGTGTGCATGGCAGTACAGTGAGGTCAGATAGAAAGAGCCATTTCTACCTGTGACCCTCACGCATCTCCAGCCTCGGTGTGAGCGATCGACTGGTAGGCAGATGGCTTCTGGGTCGTCGACGATGACGGCGGCGTTTCTCCTGCGTCTGTCGAACAGCTTACTGCCGAACACTCTCATCCCGGATGGGAATCCTGTGATTCGGCCCGCTTCGTCCGAGTCGGCTCCTGCAGCAGCGCGAAAGTGTGGCCAAGTTCGCGCATCGTCACCAATGTCGATGCACGCAACGCGTCCCCGACCACAGTTGGCCTGGATGAGCACAAACATGTTAATTTCTGGACTGCATCCTTGCCAACACTGCCCCGTGATCATGCACGACGTGAAAGCATCGAATGCCTCGAAGGCAGCCCCTTGAAGCGGCAATTTCGGCAGTCCACCGGGCTTACGCACTTCGCTGCAACGTGGCCTGTTTGTCCACACTGGCGGCAAACGTCCTGCTTAAAGCGGCACTGAGACACCTTGTGATCAAATCCGACGCACCTTGGCAAGCATAGGTCGGACGAGCGACCGGCAGCGGTCGAAAACCACTTGATGTGACCCGTCCGGTCCTCTCAAGTTGGCCAGTGCTCTCTCGTCCACGTCTAGCGTCAGCGACCCACTGGCGCCATCGTGACGGACCAAGGCTTGGACTCCAAGTGCACACCCTTCTTGAATGCCGCCGCCGTCATTTCCTCTGGAAGTTGTTTACAAACAACTCCTCTAAGAGCTCCGGCTTTGTGGTGTATAGTGATGCAAAACAAATTATTTAATCGATTATTGTATTTATTATTTTTTCCCTTGCGATTATTAATGCGATTAATGCATAAATAAAAATTGTCGGTTAATTTAACATTATTTTTATAGAAGTGTTTTTTTTTATGGTTTTTTCAATTCCTTATATATTTTATAGAAAAATATATAGTAATTATAGTAAATAGAAAAATTTTGCATTTATAAACATTTTCATTTTTTAAAACGGAGTTTAAGAAAAGAAGTTTAGAGAGATGTTCCGTAGTTAATCTATTTCTTTTCTCTGTGGCCGTATTTCCCGCTTTTGAGAACATGCGCTCAGCTGGAACAGATTGCCTAGCAGAAAACAATAGCGTTGTGCAACTGTTGCAGTTTGGGTAAACTGAGCGCATTTCCTCCCAGGCGTCAATGACGTTGCGTTTCAGCTCCAATCAGGAGCGTTTAAAAAAAGCTAACTCGTCTTGGACATCGGGTCTCCACTTCTTTTTTGCGGCGTTTTGTGTCAACGACTTGTGGTGGGCCCATAGTCAAATTCCACTTCACCACCAATTGAGCCATCACTAACACTTCCTGGCTTTCATTTGCATGGGCTTAGTCGCCATTTCTTTCCGAATATTTTCACCACTGAAGCCAACGCAAGAGATCTTGAATGGATTTTTGAAGCGGGGATCCAGCAAAGTTGATGCGCCAACAAAAACGACTGTTCCATTGCTCCAAACCGACGATAATTGACCCAGTAGTTTTTTTCAACTTATTTCCACTGGTTGTGTTACAGTCACTCAGTTTTGTTGGCGTCACAATACTGGTTCAGGTTTGTTTCTACCACTTTTGAGTGGTTAGCTCTATGGTTTAAAACGTTTATTTCAATATTCGATTTTTTCCTTAGTTGAATATTTTGAGATTCCGAAAATTTAAAGACTTGGCCAATGTAGTGTTTCTTTCGAAGGCTCAGATATAATTGGAATTCATCTGTTTTGATCTAAAATAACCTTTTGCTTTTCCCTTGGTCGCCAGCAGATTGTTGCAGCTTTAGAAAATTCTCCTTAGATTTTGTACAGCGTTTGAACCAAAGTACTATATTCCGGCACTTGGCAATCACTTCCGCTGCTTGTTGAAACTCCAGTGCGTTCACACACACTAAGTTCAAAGTGTGCGCGAAGCAAGGGATGTGGCGCGATCTTCCAAAGCTGTCATGTATGGATTTTACTATATTCGCACCATTATCCGTCACCACTGCGATTACTTGATCTTTTGCAATGGAAAAGCTTTCCAACGAAGCCATGAACACATCAGAGATGTGATTGCGGTGTGGGCTTCTGGTTTTGAAAACTCCAACTGTGGCACTGATTTGCTTGTTTTCAATAAGCCATGTAGTGTAATTCAATCACACTGGTCAAATGTTTGTCAGTCCATATGTCTGTGGTTAATGACAATCCTAATTTGACCCACCATTGTTTTGAATTTGGAACCTCTACGTCATAATTTTAACCATTTCTGCTTTAATTGTTTGCGTGCAGGAACTTTGTAGAGTGGAAAAATCTTCTTCTATTTTTAAAATCTGATCTAAATTAAATTTTTAAATTTTGATTTTATTGTATGATATTCAGTTCATTTTACCTTAACAATAGAAATGGATTTACCGTAAATAAATCCATATCTCTTTGTGTTTCCCCGTGTTTAGAACCCCTATGGAGAAACTGTTTCGTTTGCAAACGTTGCTTGTTTTTAGGTTGCTGTTGGTCCTCTTCATATCCGTATCTTCAATACGTGTGATCGGTTTCTAAAAATAATCAAATTAAAATTTTCTCTATTATAAATAAAGGGTGAAATCTAACCTTGAGGGACGCAAACTCGTTTGCGTGTTTCAGCTTTAAATGCTTCCGGAGGCTTCCGGAAGCTGGGAGCAGCAATGGGAGCTGCGGCGGCGGATCCGTAGCTAGCAGCGGCTAGCTGTGCGACCGGAGCTGGCGCCTGTGGTGCGGGCGGTCCACCCGGGAGGCTCTGCAGCATCGCGTTCTTGACGGCGAGTGACATGGCAAGTTCCTCCAGGCGCTTGATGGCAGCCGAGATTTGCCTCGCCGCATCTTGGGGAATGCCCACCATGGCATTCCTGAAGCCCTCTCCGGCTGCGGAAATCTCCGCCAGAACCGCGCGCGTTCCTCCTGCCACAATGCGCCAGGCCGGGCACAATGGCATGAGGGGGCAACAGGGGCGAAACGTGGGCGGCAACAGGCGTGGCAACGGGCGCGGCAGTGGCGACTCTCACTCGCAACTTTCGCGGGTGCGATTCAATTGGTGGCGGCATGGCTCCGTCAGCCAGCGACTGCACACGGGTGTCGGTCCGACCGACACCTCCTCCTCGACCACGCCTCTTTCTCCCCGATGAACGGGCGTATCTGGCAGCACTAGGCTGCGGAATGAGATTTCGTGAGCACCTGAAAGTATGCACCACTACTTTAACAAAAACCGCGCAAAAGTATGTACACCCAGAGGCAAGTTCGTGCTCTCTGATTGGCAGGCCAATCAGCAGCAAGCAGTGGTACTATCTCACACACGCACTAATATTTGACAAGCGATTGATCGCTTATCAGCAGACTGTTGCTTTTAAGCACTTTTAAAGTGCTTTGTTGTAATCTCGCGCACTATTTACAGTTCGTTAGCAGAAACGAAAACGTTAACAAAACAAGCGAAACTTTGCGCGCACAGAAAATCACGTCTGATCGCGACGACAACCAAATGCGAATGAGTAGATAGGGACATAAAGTCGAAGTTTGTTTTACGTGGCGTCTACCACCTTTAGGTGTTTACATCCACGGTACACGGTTGCGCCACATATGTGACGCATAGTACAGCGGGTGAATTTGAGCGTCCACCAACGTCCCCGCTAGCTTAAGCTTTTAGGTGCCAAATCGAATGCTTGCTGTCGGGAATAACATTCCCCCTTGGTGAGGGGCGAGGCCTATCTAAAACCTCTGCTGGTCTATGGGTACAGCACCCGGTTGTATGACGCAACTCTACGCCGAGTCCGAAACTCTGCCCGCATTTGGGCCAACCAACAGCCACTACGATATCCCGCAAAGGGGGCCAACCTCATTGGACTGGCCTTGGCTCCAGCCCATCCCGTGGTACCAAATTGACAGCTTTGGATCGGCTGTTCGCAATCAAAGATTGCTGCCCATACTGGTTTCCGACAACCGGGCACTGGGTGGGCGCCGTCGACTTCTCCGAAGAGTTGTCTGCAAGATTAAAGTGCTCTGGTAAGACCTCGTGAATTGGTACAAATACATCACCACTGCCAGATTTCAGTGCTCTGGTAAGACCTCGTGAATGGTACAAGTACCGCATCACTGCCAGATTAAAGTGCTTGGTAAGACCTCGTGATGGTACAAGTACTTCATCACTGACAGATTAGAGTGCTCTGGTAAGACTTCGTGGCATGGTCCAGGTTCCAATACCACAGCCAGCTTTGGGTATCACTGACCCGGCACTGATTGATCCTGGGTGTCGTCCTGTAGGATCGTCCCTCGCCGCCGTCTAGCAAACGTTTTTTTTGCAACCAACTCCAGTTGCGGAGCTGTTCCGGTGTGTCTAGGACCCGGGAAAAATCCCAACCGGCGTTCCTTCTTCTAACACCAAGTCCGTCGAGGTCTCGCAGATCTGCATAGAGGGGGCAAGCAACTAGCACGTGCTGCCAGTCCTCACACTCAGCACCGCATTGGCATGCGGGCGTTCTGTTTATAGTTCTCCGCTGCAGAAACGCGTTCAGTGACCCATGGCCCGTAGCAGAAATCCAGCGTGAAGATAAATCAAAGTCCATCGGTGAAGACGTAGCGTGCGTCCGGGATAAAGCGATGAGTCGGTCGACCGTGCTCATCGTCATCCCACCTGCGTTGCCACTCGCAGCACATGCGCTCGTCCAGCATCGCCTTCATCTGCCTCCGATTAGATTCGTCAGATCCAGACCGAACAGCCAATCGCTATCCTCCAGCGGGTGGGCACGCTTGACCTTGAACAGGATTGCAAATTTCTTGGTAACCAGGTCCAAGGGTGGAGACCCAGCAAGCACCTGCACTGCCACGGTGGACACTGTTCGGCATACCGCAAGGCATCCTAAGAGCATGACTCTTTGGCACGAGATGAGGCGCCTCCTGGCCCCCGACTCTCTCCCAAACACGGAATACCAAACCGAGGCACCAAAAGTGACAGGGCACCATGAGTCCGGCATATAGGTGCGTTTCGCTCGGGGACTAAGGCCCCAGTCAACCCGCAGTCAACCCCCAGTCAATGCTCCGGCGACTCCAGCAGCTTTCCTCGCAATCCTGCGATATGCGGTTTGAAATTCAACATCTCGCCGACTGTGATGCCAAGGTACCGGTACTGTGTGACGTACGGCAGACTTGTTCCTGCAAATCGCACCAGGGGTGGCCTGGAAGTGGCCAATCTCCCCTTCAACAACATCACTGCCGTCTTGCTGGTTGAGATCGATACTCTGACCCTCGGCTCCCCAAGTTCCCACGACGGACAGCAACTCCTCTCCTCGTCTCTCCAGTTCGACTCTCGACCTTCCCTCGACGAGAACCAGCAGATCGTCGGCGTATGCGCTGAATACACACAAGGGCTCCAAGCGTTGGAGCAGCACATTGTGTTCCAAATGAATGGCCCGCTGATGGATCCTTGCGGGCAGCCTCGAGTTACCTCGATGTCGACCTCTCCAAATCTGGTGGTCATCTTCGCCCTCCGCCCGCAGAAGAAGCTTCTCCACAAGCTGGCTTCCTGGCAGCCTAGGGCTATTAAGCGGGGCATCGCGGCGCTCCACTCAATGTTGTCGAAGGCTCCTTTGAAGTCACCAAACAGACCTAGCACGTAGTTCGCCTGGCTGGCGGCTACGCTGGTGTGGACATGCCTCCATGCATCCTCCACGCAGTGTCCAGGTCGAAAGCCGAATTGCCATCTGTTTCCATTCGGGAGCACCTCCTTCATCCGATCACCATGATCCCCTCTAGCACTTTGCCAAACACTGGCAGCAGGCAGATACTCTGATAGGATGCTGGATAACTCCTTCCTTGTCGGGGCCCTTGAGGAGCGCCGCGAGTAGTGGCACTTCCACTCAAGTGGGAAATATCCCTCTGCCACACAACGGGAAAGCAACGTTGTGATGTGCTCGGGGATGGCACGCCATACAGCCTTGCAGATACCGCCGGTGATGCCGTCCAATCCGGGAGAGCGCCTACTCTTCAACCGGGCGACGCATGCTCCGACCACAAAAGCTTCGAGAGCCGGTGCAGCTTCATTCGGGATGACAATGTCATCACTTGCTTCGCAACTGGGAAAAGTTGCGGAGGAGGAGACTCGCGCAGTCGTGCCAGGTTACGACCAGCCCGTCACCAGAACGAAGGCATCCCAGATCTGCGGACCGCTTTCGTCCTCGGCATATCCCATGGGTCGTCCCTGTGATCTCCAACGAAGTTCCGCCAGTGATCCTCTTTCGTCAACAGGATGAGCCTCTTGAACTCGCGGACGGCTGTCCGCAGATGAGTAGCAAGAAGCTGCGCAGAGCCATGATCGCTGCGCCGAGCATCCTGGAGCCTCCGCCTCGGTCTCCTGACCTCCTGGCGTTTGGTACTCAGTTCGGTGGTCCACCACTTTACCTTTTCCGGGGCTCTGGACGGCCTGCGGCCTAGCACCCTGTTGCCCACGGACTGTACGGCAAGACGTAGTGCAGACACCGAGGAGTCCAAGGCGAATTCTGATATCCTCTAAGGGAATGTGTCCAGGATTTCCTCTACCAGTTCCGAGTCGAACAGTGCCAATTCGCATTGTTGACCTTCCAGGACGGTACAGGTGCATATGTGCTCTCAACTGTATCTGGGGACGGCGATACCACAACAGCAATAATGTGTGGTCACTTAAGTCCCACTCGTCCACACTCCAGTCATAGGCGGCCCACGTAGACGCTGCTCTATGGCAATTGTCACGTCGATATCGCTCTGTCCACGGCGAT
The DNA here is from genome assembly GCA_035046005.1 of Drosophila acutilabella. Lineage (NCBI taxonomy): Eukaryota > Metazoa > Arthropoda > Insecta > Diptera > Drosophilidae > Drosophila > Drosophila acutilabella. Next base: position 2,351,393 of record JAWNOK010000042.1, read on the forward strand.
TGTCGAACGTAAACAACTCGCTGAATTGAATTAGGACTTCGGCTCCGATCCCTGCAATGCAGTCCTCCAGCTGCTCACCCCGTGCGTAGTTCAACTGCCCACGAAAACTATCGTGGCGTTTACTGAACCACATGGGGGATACAGCATTCGCGTCCAGGCATAGGATGACCGGAGTACTGCTCGCCTGTAGCAGTACGCATCCATGTAGGTCCCGCGTTGTAATCAGGTGTGATGGAGTAAGTGAGGTAGATAGAAAGAGCATTTCTACCAGTGACCCTAGTACTCCAGCTCGGTGATGAGCGACTGTGGTAGGCAGATGGCTCGGGTCGTCGACGATGACGGCGGGTTTCTCCTGCGTCTGTCGAACAGCATACTGCCGAACACTTATCCCGGATGGGAATCCTGTGATTCGGCCCGCTTCGTCCGAGTACGGCTCCTGCAGCAGCGCGAAAGTGTGGCCAAGTTCGCGCATACGTACACCAATGTCGATGCACGCAACGCGTCCCGACCACAGTTGGCCTGGTGAGCACAAACATTTAATTTCTGGACTGCACCCTTGCCAACACTGCCCAGTAGATCGGGCACGACGTGAAAGCATGAATGCCTCGAAGGCAGCCCCTTGAAGCGGCAATTTCGGCAGTCCACCGGGCTTACGCACTTCGCTGCAACGTGGCCTGTTTGTCCACACTGGCGGCAAACGTCCTGCTTAAAGCGGCACTGAGACACCTTGTGATAAATCCGACGCACCTATGGCAAGCATAGGTACGGACGAGCGACCGGCAGCGGTACGAAAACCACTTGATGTAGACCCGTCCGGTCCTCTCAAGTATGGCCAGTGCTCTCTCGTCCACGTCTAGCGTCAGCGACACTCTGGCGCCATCCGTGACGGACCAAGGCTTGGACTCCAAGTGCACAGCCTTCTTGAATGCCGCCGCCGTCATTTCCTCATGGAAGTTGTTTACAAACAACTCCTCCATGAAGAGCTCCGGCTCTATGTGGTGTAATAGTGATGGCAAAGAAATTATTTAATCGATTATTGTATCATATGATTATTTTTTTTCCCTTGCGATTATTAATCGCGATTAATCGCATAAAATAGAAATAATTGTTTTTTTCAATTCCTAATATATTTTATAGAAAAATATATAGTAATTATATATAGTAAATAGAAAAAATTTTGCATTTATAAACATTTTCATTGGCTGGCAAAAATCCTCTAGTTGAACCCTCCTCGAGGGTGCTGGCTGGGCAATGGACACTGCATCGTCTAAGGACGGTGCACTGTCACTTGCCCTTGAGGCGATGCAGTGTCTAGCTAAGACGCGGTCCGGTATCTTGGCATGCCCTAGCATGTCAAGAATACCGAACACACGTCATGGCTAGAGGTGCCTGGTGGTAGGCATAAAACACTAGGCGTGGCCACCCGAACCCAAATAGCTAATCATGGACTATCATGGAAAGTCGTTTAGGAGAAGCAACTCGGGCTGGGATGTCAGCCCAAACGTCGGTGGAAGGCGTGACCGCTACCACCGGCGGGCACGGGGGGGAGAAATCCTCTCTGCGTGTCGCCAGTGGTCACACCTCTGACGTGGCGGGAGCAGGCCATGTCAGTTGCACTACGACTGCCAACAACAACAACAACAACAACAACAAGCACAAGCTGACCCGCACGGGTGCCGGAATCGACGCAGATTCGGACCTGGAGAGCGTTGCGTCAGTAACGAGAACTGAAGAGGAGAGCCTACTGCGCTCCCCGGTTCAGGGTTCCAGCTCCCTGCGTAGGGAAGGGCCCAAGCGAACCAGGGAAGGGCACAAGGCCAAAGCACAGTACAAGGCGGCTCTGAAGATCCAGAGTCGGCTTCAAGGTAAAACTGACTTGTCCCCTGAGGATAAAGCCAAGTTAACCTGGGCCGAACAAAGGATCGAAGAAAGCCGTCGCCACTTCGATCAGTTGCCGCAGATGCGAGCAACGACAAGTGGGTACGCCAACAAGGTCGAGGAGATGATGGCCGAAAAGAGGCAACGCTCAGCCGAGAGCAACACGAGCAGAGATGCTCCCGACTGCAAACGGCAGAGGGGTCCCAAAGGAGCCATCCCTCGACCACGACGCAAGAAAGCCTCGATGAAGGATGTCGTGCAACGGCACCTGATCGTGGCATTAATCGATCGCAGCGAGGAAAACGGCAGGATCTCGGAGGAACGATGGAAAATCGTCCACGAGAAACTGGTCGGGTCGCTGATGGAACGACTGGAGGAGGATCCGGAGGCTCCCATGCCTACCTTTGATGGGGCTGGGTGGCTGAACGGTGCAAAGATCCTCAAGTGCAACGACGAGCCAACGCTTAGCTGGCTGAAGAAGGTAGTACCGACCTTTGGAGCGGTATGGGAAGGAGCTTTGCCGGAGGTGGTCGACAGGGAAAATATCCCGTCTAAAACAAAGGCAAAAGTTCTCTTCCCTATCGCGGTCAAAGGCGAACAAGCCCTTCGCCTGCTACAGAGGCAGAACAAAGACGTGCCAACCAGTGACTGGAAGGTATTACATGCTGGTCCCTTCTCCTCATCAGAGGGGGGCCAGAGTGTGATCCTCCAGATCAACAAGGAGGCGGAAGACGTGCTATATCCACGCTTTGGGAAGATGGCTTGGGGTGTTGGTAGCGTATACCTTCGCCTAAAGAAGCGTCATCCCGGAGACAAAGATACGCACACTCTCAAGGTTGGGGAGGTGGAGAAGGACCAGGGACTTGAATCGGTCCTCGAAGCCACCCAATCACTGGAAATAGCTTCCGACGAGGAGGCGGACGACGACGAGGACGGAGACCTGACGGTCATAGTCAACCCGTCCGCAGAGGGTGATGCAGTAACCCACACACATGAGGGTACTGCAAATAAACCTGCATAAGAGCAAGTTGGCATCGACGGAGCTCCTTATGACCCTAGAGCAAGGGCCCGTCGATGTGGCCTTAGTCCAAGAACCGTGGATTGCCTCCGGCAACACGGTAGCGGGACTAAGGTCGAACAACTACAATGCGTTTAACATCACAACGGTAAGCAGAACAAGAACTGCCGTACTTGTACGGAAAGGTCTCCACGCTTATCTCATGTCTAATTACAGCACTGATGACCTAACGGTGGTAATGGTGGAGAACGGGAAGATGCGCCTCATTATAGCATCCTGCTATATGGCTCATGACCTGCCAGCACCACCGAACGAACTGGTGAGACTTGTGGCTGAGACCGCCCGAAAAAACGACTTGCATCTGGTAGTCGGCACAGACGCCAACGCACACCACTGCGTATGGGGACCAACCGACACCAACATCAGGGGTGAGTCGTTACTTGAATTCCTACTAACCACAACATTAAGTATCGCTAACACGGGGGAGGCACATACATACGTAGGTCCCACTTCGTCCAACGTTCTTGACCTAACACTCGCAACAGGTGTAGCAATAACAAACTGAAGGGTCCTAGACAAACCCTCATTCTCTGATCACAAGTACATTCAATTCGAATGCGACTTTGATCACAACCCCAAACCAACCCAGTTTAAGAACCCCAAGAACACTGACTAGGCCAAGTTCAGGAGTCTTGTGGCAGAAAAACTCAGCCCACCAGACAACATCAGATCTGCAAAAGACATTGAATAAAACTCTGATTGATGCCTACAACAGCGCATGCCGAACATCCAAATGCAAATAGAGATCGAAACCACTATGGTGGAATTCCGAACTCTCAACACAGAGAGCAAATACTAAGGATCTGTTTAAACTTGCAAAGCAGACCGGTATGGACATAATCCACGACGAATACAAAGTCGCGCTCAGAACGTACAAGTCCAAAATCAGGAAAGCCAAAAGAAACTCCTGGAGGAACTTCTGTTCCAACCTGGAATCGGTACCTGAAACAGCAAGACTTAGGAAGCTGCTGTCAAAACAGCGACCAATTCAAAGTCAACTAAAGCTGGGAGATGGTATATGGACAGAGAGCAGCGAGGAAACTCTGGATGCACTCATGACCACCCACTTTCCAGGTTGTTCGACACCACCTGTGTCTGACGAACAACACAACAATACGGAGCAGTCATACACACTCCCTGAAGGACTATTCACCACAACGAAGATACAATGGGCCATCAACTCTTTCTCAAGAATAGAGAGCCCAGGTATCGACGGGATCATTCCAGCCATGCTACAAACCGCCAAAGATACGGTCACCCCATGGCTGGTTAAGATTTACGAAGCCTGCCTAAAAACGGGCCACATACCAACTCAATGGCGAACTGCAAGAGTTGCTTTTCTTCCCAAAGCGGGCAAATGCAGTCACAACAGCCCATCGGATTACAGACCAATAAGTCTCACATCCTTTATGCTTAAAACTATGGAAAAGCTGCTAGATCTCAGCATAAGAAGTTCGGCAGAGGAACAGATGTCAGCTGATCAGCATGCTTACACCAAGGGCAAGTCCGTCGAAACGGCCTTGCACTCGCTAGTGGGGACTATAGAACGAGCCCTACACAACAACGAATATGCTCTGGGTGCTTTTGTAGACATCTCAGGAGCGTTCAACAATGTTAGCACCAAGTTCATAATCGACCAGCTAGCAACTACCAATTCTCACCCAACGATCACCAACTGGATTGGAAACCTTCTGAACTGCAGGAGAGTTCAATCAGAATGGGGCACTGCAACCACAACAAAAATCGCGAACAGGGGTACCCCTCAAGGAGGAGTCCTTTCTCCCCTTCTTTGGAACCTAGTTGTCGACGACCTAATTAAGAGATTTGATAGAAGAGCCCCAAAAATAACTGCCTATGCGGACGACATAGGCATAATTATAACGGGAGTATGCCCATCGACTCTCAGCTCCATAATGGAACGGACCCTCAGGGAGATATGTAAATGGGCGGAGAATGCCGGACTACATATAAATGCAGAAAAGACGGACCTCATCCTCTTTACCAAGAAGTACAAGGTACCGTACTGGACTCCCCCGAAACTAAACGACAAAGAACTCGAGCCCAGCACCCGCATTAAGTACCTAGGAACAGTGCTAGACAGCAAACTGACATGGAGAGCCAATGTAGAAGAAAGGGTGAAGAAAGCCACCATGGCGCTATACGCATCCAAGAAGATGCTAAGCAGCACATGGGGCCTATCACCCAGACTTATGCACTGGATATATATCTCAGTTGTGCGCCCGACACTGCTCTATGGGGCTCTTGTGTGGTGGGCTGCTACGGAAAAGAAAACTTATCTCGCCCTATTGGAGAAGGTACAGCGTCAATCGCTAATCTGTATTACAGGCGCTCTCAGAACCACCCCAACGAAGGCATTAGAGATCCTGACGGGATTACCTCCCCTGGATCTACAAACAAAACTAGTAGCAGCAAAGTCGGCCCAACGTCTTATAGCACTGCACTATGGGGAATTAGACCACTTTATCTGGCATTTATTATTGTAAGTTAACCAGAAGATATTTTTTACTGCTGTGTTTTTTATTATGTTGTTATAGGCCATTTAAAGCCTTTTTGGAAAAAATGGGCGTGTCAACGCCCCTTTCGAACAAAAAAATTGAGAAATTTAAATTTAACGTGCATTTTTATATATAAAATTTCTAAATTCAGTCACCTCCACGGACTGATGTTGCACAAATAAGTTTTGCCACGCCCCCTTACGCCCCTAAAATTAAAAAAAAAAGTTTTTTAATACATTTTTTTATTTTTTTTATTTTAGGTTTTGATTTTCATAATTTTCCTTCATTTTCCAGCTCAATGTTTTCAAGAAAATTTAGGTTGTTGTCTTCAAACTCATGTTTTTCTGAAAAATCATTTAAGTATTCGTGTTCACGCGAAAGAAGCTGGATTAAAAAAATATTGGCATAAAACACTAGGCGTGGCCACCCGAACCCAAATAGCTAATCATGGACTATCATGGAAAGTCGTTTAGGAGAAGCAACTCGGGCTGGGATGTCAGCCCAAACGTCGGTGGAAGGCGTGACCGCTACCACCGGCGGGCACGGGGGAGAAATCCTCTCTGCGTGTCGCCAGTGGTCACACCTCTGACGTGGCGGGAGCAGGCCATGTCAGTTGCACTACGACTGCCAACAACAACAACAACAACAAGCACAAGCTGACCCGCACGGGTGCCGGAATCGACGCAGATTCGGACCTGGAGAGCGTTGCGTCAGTAACGAGAACTGAAGAGGAGAGCCTACTGCGCTCCCCGGTTCAGGGTTCCAGCTCCCTGCGTAGGGAAGGGCCCAAGCGAACCAGGGAAGGGCACAAGGCCAAAGCACAGTACAAGGCGGCTCTGAAGATCCAGAGTCGGCTTCAAGGTAAAACTGACTTGTCCCCTGAGGATAAAGCCAAGTTAACCTGGGCCGAACAAAGGATCGAAGAAAGCCGTCGCCACTTCGATCAGTTGCCGCAGATGCGAGCAACGACAAGTGGGTACGCCAACAAGGTCGAGGAGATGATGGCCGAAAAGAGGCAACGCTCAGCCGAGAGCAACACGAGCAGAGATGCTCCCGACTGCAAACGGCAGAGGGGTCCCAAAGGAGCCATCCCTCGACCACGACGCAAGAAAGCCTCGATGAAGGATGTCGTGCAACGGCACCTGATCGTGGCATTAATCGATCGCAGCGAGGAAAACGGCAGGATCTCGGAGGAACGATGGAAAATCGTCCACGAGAAACTGGTCGGGTCGCTGATGGAACGACTGGAGGAGGATCCGGAGGCTCCCATGCCTACCTTTGATGGGGCTGGGTGGCTGAACGGTGCAAAGATCCTCAAGTGCAACGACGAGCCAACGCTTAGCTGGCTGAAGAAGGTAGTTCCGACCTTTGGAGCGGTATGGGAAGGAGCTTTGCTGGAGGTGGTCGACAGGGAAAATATCCCGTCTAAACCAAAGGCAAAAGTTCTCTTCCCTATCGCGGTCAAAGGCGAACAAGCCCTTCGCCTGCTACAGAGGCAGAACAAAGACGTGCCAACCAGTGACTGGAAGGTATTACATGCTGGTCCCTTCTCCTCATCAGAGGGGGGCCAGAGTGTGATCCTCCAGATCAACAAGGAGGCGGAAGACGTGCTATATCCACGCTTTGGGAAGATGGCTTGGGGTGTTGGTAGCGTATACCTTCGCCTAAAGAAGCGTCATCCCGGAGACAAAGATACGCACACTCTCAAGGTTGGGGAGGTGGAGAAGGACCAGGGACTTGAATCGGTCCTCGAAGCCACCCAATCACTGGAAATAGCTTCCGACGAGGAGGCGGACGACGACGAGGACGGAGACCTGACGGTCATAGTCAACCCGTCCGCAGAGGGTGATGCAGTAACCCACACACATGAGGGTACTGCAAATAAACCTGCATAAGAGCAAGTTGGCATCGACGGAGCTCCTTATGACCCTAGAGCAAGGGCCCGTCGATGTGGCCTTAGTCCAAGAACCGTGGATTGCCTCCGGCAACACGGTAGCGGGACTAAGGTCGAACAACTACAATGCGTTTAACATCACAACGGTAAGCAGAACAAGAACTGCCGTACTTGTACGGAAAGGTCTCCACGCTTATCTCATGTCTAATTACAGCACTGATGACCTAACGGTGGTAATGGTGGAGAACGGGAAGATGCGCCTCATTATAGCATCCTGCTATATGGCTCATGACCTGCCAGCACCACCGAACGAACTGGTGAGACTTGTGGCTGAGACCGCCCGAAAAAACGACTTGCATCTGGTAGTCGGCACAGACGCCAACGCACACCACTGCGTATGGGGACCAACCGACACCAACATCAGGGGTGAGTCGTTACTTGAATTCCTACTAACCACAACATTAAGTATCGCTAACACGGGGGAGGCACATACATACGTAGGTCCCACTTCGTCCAACGTTCTTGACCTAACACTCGCAACAGGTGTAGCAATAACAAACTGAAGGGTCCTAGACAAACCCTCATTCTCTGATCACAAGTACATTCAATTCGAATGCGACTTTGATCACAACCCCAAACCAACCCAGTTTAAGAACCCCAAGAACACTGACTAGGCCAAGTTCAGGAGTCTTGTGGCAGAAAAACTCAGCCCACCAGACAACATCAGATCTGCAAAAGACATTGAGAAATCAATGTCGATTGTCAATAAAACTCTGATTGATGCCTACAACAGCGCATGCCGAACATCCAAATGCAAATAGAGATCGAAACCACTATGGTGGAATTCCGAACTCTCAACACAGAGAGCAAATACTAAGGATCTGTTTAAACTTGCAAAGCAGACCGGTATGGACATAATCCACGACGAATACAAAGTCGCGCTCAGAACGTACAAGTCCAAAATCAGGAAAGCCAAAAGAAACTCCTGGAGGAACTTCTGTTCCAACCTGGAATCGGTACCTGAAACAGCAAGACTTAGGAAGCTGCTGTCAAAACAGCGACCAATTCAAAGTCAACTAAAGCTGGGAGATGGTATATGGACAGAGAGCAGCGAGGAAACTCTGGATGCACTCATGACCACCCACTTTCCAGGTTGTTCGACACCACCTGTGTCTGACGAACAACACAACAATACGGAGCAGTCATACACACTCCCTGAAGGACTATTCACCACAACGAAGATACAATGGGCCATCAACTCTTTCTCAAGAATAGAGAGCCCAGGTATCGACGGGATCATTCCAGCCATGCTACAAACCGCCAAAGATACGGTCACCCCATGGCTGGTTAAGATTTACGAAGCCTGCCTAAAAACGGGCCACATACCAACTCAATGGCGAACTGCAAGAGTTGCCTTTCATCCCAAAGCGGGCAAATGCAGTCACAACAGCCCATCGGATTACAGACCAATAAGTCTCACATCCTTTATGCTTAAAACTATGGAAAAGCTGCTAGATCTCAGCATAAGAAGTTCGGCAGAGGAACAGATGTCAGCTGATCAGCATGCTTACACCAAGGGCAAGTCCGTCGAAACGGCCTTGCACTCGCTAGTGGGGACTATAGAACGAGCCCTATACAACAACGAATATGCTCTGGGTGCTTTTGTAGACATCTCAGGAGCGTTCAACAATGTTAGCACCAAGTTCATAATCGACCAGCTAGCAACTACCAATTCTCACCCAACGATCACCAACTGGATTGGAAACCTTCTGAACTGCAGGAGAGTTCAATCAGAATGGGGCACTGCAACCACAACAAAAATCGCGAACAGGGGTACCCCTCAAGGAGGAGTCCTTTCTCCCCTTCTTTGGAACCTAGTTGTCGACGACCTAATTAAGAGATTTGATAGAAGAGCCCCAAAAATAACTGCCTATGCGGACGACATAGGCATAATTATAACGGGAGTATGCCCATCGACTCTCAGCTCCATAATGGAACGGACCCTCAGGGAGATATGTAAATGGGCGGAGAATGCCGGACTACATATAAATGCAGAAAAGACGGACCTCATCCTCTTTACCAAGAAGTACAAGGTACCGTACTGGACTCCCCCGAAACTAAACGACAAAGAACTCGAGCCCAGCACCCGCATTAAGTACCTAGGAACAGTGCTAGACAGCAAACTGACATGGAGAGCCAATGTAGAAGAAAGGGTGAAGAAAGCCACCATGGCGCTATACGCATCCAAGAAGATGCTAAGCAGCACATGGGGTCTGTCACCCAGACTTATGCACTGGATATATGTACATCTTAGTTGTGCGCCCAACACTGCTCTATAGGGCTCTTGTGTGGTGGGCCGCTACGGAAAAGAAAACATATCTCGCCCTATTGGAAAAGGTACAGCGTCAATCGCTAATCTGTATTACAGGCGCACTCAAAACCAACCCAACGAAGGCACTAGAGATCCTGACGGGATTACCTCCCCTGGATCTACAAGCAAACTAGTAGCAGCAAAGTCGGCCCAACGTCTTATAGCACTGGGCAACATGGCGCTACGAAGCTACGGGCACAGCTCCATAGGGAGGAACATGATATCGCGCTCAGACTACATCAAACCCGAAAACAGACTCGGAACCCACATAAAGGCACACCTTGGGCCCGATGACTGGAAAAGCTGTCGCTACAACCACACTGAGCTCAACATATACACAGATGACTCTAAAATGGAGGGAGGAGTGGGGGCCGCTGTTTACCCCCAGCCTCAAACTCACATTCAAGCTACCAAACCACTGTAGCATCTTCCAAGCGGAAGTCTTTGCGATTGGAAAAGCAGCAGAGACCGCAAAACAGATCAGCACCAACTTCCATAAAGTCAACATCTTGGTAGATAGCCAGGCAGCGATTAAGTCCATGATGTCGTCTACTCTCAATTCCCGGATAGTCAAGGTGAGCAGGGAAGCACTAGATGAATTACGTACGACAACGTCAGTACACATCTACTGGGTACCCAGCCACCAGGGCATACCAGGAAACGAGGAGGCAGACATCCTGGCAAAGGCAGGCGTTGACCTACCAACTAACAGGATAGAACAGGTGGACATCCCCCTAAGATCTTTACACAGTGATCTAGAGAGAAGCACCAATAACCAAATCAGCCATAGATGGCGAAACACCCGCACATGCAGAATAGCAAAGATCATGTGCAAAAACATCAACTCTAGACTATCGCAATATATTCTGCACCTCCCCAGGAAAGACTGCAGAATGATGGTCGGGATACTCACTGGTCATTGCCTAGCTGCCGCACATGCAACTAAACTGGGAATAACCAACAGTATCAATTGCAGGAAATGCAATGACACAGACTCTCCAGAGACGCTAGAGCACCTCCTATGCCACTGCCACGCCTTAGAGCGCACGAGGCTTAGGTGCCTAGGAAACTCAATACTCCCCTCATTGATGGAAGCCTCCAACATACCCGCAAGTAACCTGCTAGCGTTTGCGAAGCACGCACAGATTCTACAGGACCTCAAGCCGTGGTAATCCTCCCCCAACCGGTTGACTATGGGCCATAACTGGCCTATGCTCTGTCCCTCGAGGACGTCCGGCTTAACCTAACCTAACCTAACATTTTCATTTATTTAAAACGGAGTTTAAGAAAAGAAGTTTAGAGATATGTTCCGTAGTTAATCTATTTCTTTTCTCTGTGGCCGTATTTCCCGCTTTTGAGAACATGCGCTCAGCTGGAACAGATGTGCCTAGCAGAAAACAATAGCGTTGTGCAACTGTATGCAGTATTGGGTAAACTGAGCGCATTTCCTCCCAGGCGTCAATGACGTTGCGTTTCAGCTCCAATACAGGAGCGTTTAAAAAAAAGCTCAACTCGTCTTGGACATCGGGATACTCCACTTCTTTTTTGCGGCGTTTATGTGTCAACGACTTGTGGTGGGCCCATAAGTCAAATTCCACTTCACCACCAATTGAGCCATCACTAACACTGTCCTGGCTTTCATTTGCATGGGCTATAGTCGCCATTTCTTTCCGAATATTTTTCACCACTGAAGCCAACGCAAGAGGATCTTGAAAATGGATTCTCTTGAAGCGGGGATCCAGCAAAGTTGATGCAGCCAACAAAAACGACTGTTCCATTGCTCCAAACCGACGATCAAATTGACCCAGTAAAGTTTTTTTCAACTTATTTCCACTGGTTGTGTTACAGATCACACTCAGTATTTGTTGGCGTCCACAATGAACAATCGGTATGACCAGGCTCAATGTAGCATATTTCTCACCACTTATTTGAGTGGTCATAGCCTCTACTGGTTTAAGCAACGATGTTATTTCAACTGTTTCGTTTTTTTCCTTAGTTGAGATCATTTCTGGAGATTCCGAAAAATTTAAGACGACTTGGCCAATGTAGTGTATTAACTTTACGAAGCGCTCCAGCATATAAAATGTGGAATTCCATCTAGTTTTGACATCTAAAATAACCTTTACTGCTTTTCCCTCTGGTACGCCAGCAGATTGTTGCAGCTTTAGAAAATTCTCCTTAGATTTTGTACAGCGTTTGAACCAAAGTACTATATTCCGGCACTTGGCAATCACTTCCGCTGCTTGTTGAAACTCCAGTGCGTTCACACACACTAAGTTCAAAGTGTGCGCGAAGCAAGGGATGTGGCGCGATCTTCCAAAGCTGTCATGTATGGATTTTACTATATTCGCACCATTATCCGTCACCACTGCGATTACTTGATCTTTTGCAATGGAAAAGCTTTCCAACGAAGCCATGAACACATCAGAGATGTGATCTGCGGTGTGGGCTTCTGGTAATTTGAAAACTCCAACTGTGGCACTGATTTGCTTGTTTTCAAATAAGCCATGTAGTGTAATTCCAATCACACTGGTCAAATGTTTGTCAGTCCATATGTCTGTGGTTAATGACAATCCTGACATTTGACCCACCATTGTTTTGAATTTGGCAACCTCTACGTCATACATTTTAACCATTTCTGCTTTAATTGTATTGCGTGCAGGAACTTTGTAGAGTGGAAAAATCTTCTTCATCATTTTTAAAAATCCTGATCCTAAAATTAAATTTATATAAATATTACTGCATTTACAATATTTGTCATGATATTCAGTTCATTATTACCTTCAACAATAGAAAATGGATAATTATCCGTGACAATAAATTCCATAATCATCTTTGTGATTTCCCCGTGTTTAGAACCCCCTATGGAGAAACTGTTTACGTTTGCAAACGTTGCTTGTATTTTAGGTTGCTGTTGCACAGGCGCTGTTGCCGTTGTTGCAACTGTCTCCTCTTCATCATCCGTATCTTCAATACGTGTGATCGGTTTCTAAAAATAATCAAATTAAAATATTTCTCTTTATTATAAATAAAGGGTGAAATACTAACCTTGAGGGACGCGAACTCGTTTGTGTGTTTCAGCTTTAAATGCTGCAACATATTTGTTGTGTTTTGGCAATATTTTAATTGCTTCTCACACAAATTGCATTTCACTATATTTTTATTTATTTTCTGGAAATGCTTCCAAACTTTACTCTGCGTCGGTGCCATTGTCTTGTTCTTCCCAAATGCAATCAAAATTTTCTGTGGTAAAGCTCGCGCTCAAATTCACTCACCCAAGCGATTATTTGATCGAATAATCGATTATTGATTCAATAAATCGCATGCCCTTAATCGATTTTATTTAATCGTAAATTGAAACAAAATAATCGATTATTGTGTATCATATGATTAATTTTGCCATCACTAGGTGTACACATCGAACACCATCACCTTTGGCCTCACTCCCTGGCTCTGCTGCACTTTCAGTGCAACCTCTGCGAACTTCTTGTTCGCCACCACTCGCTTCATCCCGCTCGCCGACGGCGTGCGGATGATGGCTCCACCGCGCTTCAGCTCACGCAGTTCGTGCACACGTACACCAAGTGCCGGCGCAACTTCCCGGCGAACGCGCTCAGCGACCTGCTGTGGCGTCTCCTCGGGATTGCTGCTGGTCACCATTGCCGACTAGGTCTCCGGAGGCTTCCGGAAGCTGGGAGCAGCAATGGGAGCTGCGGCGGCGGATCCGTAGCTAGCAGTGGCTAGCTGTGCGACCGGAGCTGGCGCCTGTGGTGCGGGCGGTCCACCCGAGAGGCTCTGCAGCATCGCGTTCTTGACGGCGAGTGACATGGCCAGATCCTCCAGGCGCTTGATAGCAGCCGAGATTTCCCTCGCCGCATCTTGTGGAATGCCCACCATGGCATTCCTGAAGCCCTCTCCGGCTGCGGAAATCTCCGCCAGAACCGCGGGCGTTCCTCCTGCCACAATGCGCCAGGCCGGGCACAATGGCACTGAGGGGGCAACGGGGGCGGAAACGTGGGCGGCAACAGGCGTGGCAACGGGCGCGGCAACGGGGGCTGTGGAAGGAACTACAGCAACGGGTGTGGCGGACGCGTCGCTCTCATCCGCGGAAGTGGCGATTCAATTGGTGGCGGCATGGCTCCGTCAGCCAGCGACTGCACACGGGTGTCGGTCCGACCGACACCTCCTCCTCGACCACGCCTCTTTCTCCCCGATGAACGGGCGTATCTGGCAGCACTACTGCTCGCATCGCTCTCCGTACTTACGCCTGTTTGATAGGCTGCGGAATGAGATTTCGTGAGCACCTGAAAGTATGCACCACTACTTTAACAAAAACCGCGCAAAAGTATGCTACACCCAGAGGCAAGTTCGTGCTCTCTGATTGGCAGGCCAATCAGCAGCAAGCAGTGGTACTATCTCACACACGCACTAATATTTTGACAAGCGATTGATCGCTTATCAGCAGACTGTTGCTTTTAAGCACTTTTAAAGTGCTTTGTTGTAATCTCGCGCACTATTTACAGTTCGTTAGCAGAAACGAAAACGTTAACAAAACAAGCGAAACTTTGCGCGCACAGAAAATCACGTCTGATCGCGACGACAACCAAAAGCGAACTGAGTAGATAGGGACATAAAGTCGAAGTTTGTTTTACGTGGCGTCTACCACCTTTAGGTGTTTACATCCACGGTACACGGTTGCGCCACATATGTGACGCATAGTACAGCGGGTGAATTTGAGCGTCCACCAACGTCCCCGCTAGCTTAAGCTTTTAGGTGCCAAATCAAATGCTTGCTGTCGGGCATAACATTCCCCCTTGGTGAGGGGCGAGGCCTATCTAAAACCTCTGCTGGTCTATGGGTACAGCACCCGGTTGTATGACGCAACTCTACGCCGAGTCCGAAACTCTGCCCGCATTTGGGCCAACCAACAGCCACTACGATACTCCCGCAAAGGGGGCCAACCTCATTGGACTGGCCTTGGCACCAGCCCATCCCGTGGTACCAAATTGACAGCTTTGGATCGGCTGTTCGCAATTAAAGATTGCTGCCCATACTGGTTTCCGACAACCGGGCACTGGGTGGGCGCCGTCGACTTCTCCGAAGAGTTGTCTGCCAGATTAAAGTGCTCTGGTAAGACCTCGTGAATTGGTACAAATACATCACCACTGCCAGATTTCAGTGCTCTGGTAAGACCTCGTGAATTGGTACAAGTACCGCATCACTGCCAGATTAAAGTGCTCTGGTAAGACCTCGTGAATTGGTACAAGTACCTCATCACTGACAGATTAGAGTGCTCTGGTAAGATCCGTGAATTGGTACAAGTACCGCATCACTGCCAGACTTCGTGGCATGGTCCAGGTTCCCATACCACAGCCAGCTTTGGGTATCACTGACCCGGCACTGGTTGATCCTGGGTGTCGTCCTGTAGGATCGTCCCTCGCCGCCGTCTAGCAAACGTTTTTTTTGCAACCAACTCCAGTCTGCGGAGCTGTTCCGGTGTGTCTAGGACCCGGGAAAAATCCCAACCGGCGTTCCTTCTTCTAACACCAAGTACGTCGAGGTCTCGCAGATCTGCATAGAGGGGGCAAGCAACTAGCACGTGCTGCCAGTCCTCACACTCAGCACCGCATTGGCATGCGGGCGTTGTGCTCAGAGTTCTCCGATACAGAAACGCGTTCACCGATCCTAGCCCGTCAGCAGAAATCGTGGAGACTAAATCCAAAGTTCATCCGGCTGAAGACGTAGCGTGCGTCCGGGATAAAGCGATGAGTCGGTCGACCGTGCTCATCATCATCCCACCTGCGTTGCCACTCGCAGCACATGCGCTCGTGCAGCATCGCCTTCATCTGCCTCCGATCTAGATTCGTCAGATCCAGACCGAACAGCCAATCGCTATCCTCCGGTGGGTGGGCACGCTTGACCTTGAACAGGATTGCCAATTTCTTGGCAACCAGGTCCAAGGGTGGAGCTCCAGCAAGCACCTGCACTGCCACGGTGGACACTGTTCGGCATACCGCAAGGCATCCTAAGAGCATGACTCTTTGGCAGGAGATGAGGCGCCTCCTGGTCCCCGACTCTCTCCCAACCATGGAATACCAAACCGAGGCACCAAATAGTGCATAGGGCACCTTGAGTCTGGCATAAATGGTGCGTTTCGCTCGGGGACTAAGGCCCCAGTCAACCCGCAGTCAACCCCCAGTCAATGCTCCGGCGACTCCAGCCAGCTTTCCTCGCAATCCTGCGATATGCGGTTTGAAATTCAACATCTCGCCGACTGTGATGCCAAGGTACCGGTACTGTGTGACGTACGGCAGACTTGTTCCTGCAAATCGCACCAGGGGTGGCCTGGAAGTGGCCAATCTCCCCTTCAACAACATCACTGCCGTCTTGCTGGTTGAGATCGATACTCCGACCTCGGCTCCCCAAGTTCCCACGACGGACAGCAACTCCTCTTCTCGTCTCTCCAGTTCGGCTCTCGACCTTCCCTCGACGAGAACTAGCAGATCGTCGGCGTATGCGCTGAAAACACATAAGGGCTCCAAGCGTTGGAGCAGCACATCCATCATGGTGTTCCAAATGAACGGCAGACTGATGGATCCTTGCGGGCAGCCTCGAGTTACCTCGACGTCGACCTCTCCAAATCTGCTGGTCATCTTCGCCCGCCGGCCGCAGAAGAAGCTTCTCCACAAGCTGGCTTCCTCGCAGCCTAGGGCTATTAAGCGGCGCATCGCGGCGCTCCACTCAATGTTGTCGAAGGCTCCTTTGAAGTCACCGAACAGACCTAGCACGTAGTTCGCCTGGCTGGCGGCTACGCTGGTCTGGACATGCCTCCATGCATCCTCCACGCAGTGTCCAGGTCGAAAGCCGAATTGCCATCTGTTTCCATTCGGGAGCACCTCCTTCATCCGATCCACCATGATCCCCTCCAGCACTTTGCCAAACACTGGCAGCAGGCAGATACCCCGATAGGATGCTGGATAACTCCTATCTTTGTCGGGGCCCTTGAGGAGCGCCACTACTCGCGGGCACTTCCACTCAAGTGGGAAATATCCCTCTGCCACACAACGGGAAAGCAACGTTGTGATGTGCTCGGGGATGGCACGCCATAAAGCCTTGCAGATACCGCCGGTGATGCCGTCCAATCCGGGAGAGCGCCTACTCTTCAACCGGGCGACGCATGCTCCGACCACAAAAGCTTCGAGAGCCGGTGCAGCTTCATTCGGGATGACAATGTCATCACTCGCTTCCGCAACTGGGAAAAGTTGCGGAGGAGGAGACTCGCGCAGTCGTGCCAGGTTACGACCAGCCCGTCACCAGAACGAAGGCATCCCAGATCTGCGGACCGCTTTCGTCCTCGGCATATCCGGTAAAAGTGCCCCCATGGGTCGTCCCTGTGGTCTCCAACGAAGCTCCGCCAGTGAACCTCTTTCGTCAACAGGATGAGCCTCTTGAACTCGCGGACGGCTGTCCGCAGATGAGTAGCAAGAAGCTGCGCAGAGTCATGATCTCTGCGCCGAGCATCATGGAGCCTCCGCCTCAGTCTCCTGACCTCCTGGCGTTTGGCACTCAGTGCTGTGGTCCACCACTTTACCTTTTCCGGGGCTCTGGACGGCCTGCGGCCTAGCACCCTGTTGCCCACGGACTGTACGGCAAGATGTAGTGCAGACACCAAGGAGTCCAACGGCGAATTCCTGATATCCTCTAAGGGAATGTGCTCCAGGATTTCCTCTACCAGTTCCGAGTCGAACAAGCGCCAATTCGCATTGTTGAGCTTCCAGGACGGTACAGGAGCATATGTGCTCTCAACTGTATCTGGGGACGGCGATACCACAACAGCAATAATGTTGTGATCACTTAAGTCCCACTCGTCCACACTCCAGTCATAGGCGGCCCACGTAGACGCTGCTCTATTGGCAATTGTCACGTCGATATCGCTCTGTCCACGGCGATTGTCGAACGTAAACAACTCGCTGAATTGAATTAGGACTTCGGCTCCGATCCCTGCAATGCAGTCCTCCAGCTGCTCACCCCGTGCGTAGTTCAACTGCCCACGAAAACTATCGTGGCGTTTACTGAACCACATGGGGGATACAGCATTCGCGTCCAGGCATAGGATGACCGGAGTACTGCTCGCCTGTAGCAGTACGCATCCATGTACATTAGGTCCCGCGTTGTCAATTCAGCGTGTGCATGGCAGTACAGTGAGGTCAGATAGAAAGAGCCATTTCTACCTGTGACCCTCACGCATACTCCAGCCTCGGTGATGAGCGACTCGACTGGTAGGCAGATGGCTTCTGGGTCGTCGACGATGACGGCGGCGTTTCTCCTGCGTCTGTCGAACAGCTTACTGCCGAACACTCTCATCCCGGATGGGAATCCTGTGATTCGGCCCGCTTCGTCCGAGTACGGCTCCTGCAGCAGCGCGAAAGTGTGGCCAAGTTCGCGCATACGTACACCAATGTCGATGCACGCAACGCGTCCCGACCACAGTTGGCCTGGATGAGCACAAACATGTTAATTTCTGGACTGCATCCTTGCCAACACTGCCCCGTAGATCATGCACGACGCTGAAAGCATCGAATGCCTCGAAGGCAGCCCCTTGAAGCGGCAATTTCGGCAGTCCACCGGGCTTACGCACTTCGCTGCAACGTGGCCTGTTTGTCCACACTGGCGGCAAACGTCCTGCTTAAAGCGGCACTGAGACACCTTGTGATCAAATCCGACGCACCTATGGCAAGCATAGGTACGGACGAGCGACCGGCAGCGGTACGAAAACCACTTGATGTAGACCCGTCCGGTCCTCTCAAGTATGGCCAGTGCTCTCTCGTCCACGTCTAGCGTCAGCGACCCACTGGCGCCATCCGTGACGGACCAAGGCTTGGACTCCAAGTGCACACCCTTCTTGAATGCCGCCGCCGTCATTTCCTCATGGAAGTTGTTTACAAACAACTCCTCCATGAAGAGCTCCGGCTCTATGCTGGTGTACATAGTGATCGCAAAACAAATTATTTAATCGATTATTGTATCATATGATTATTTTTTCCCTTGCGATTATTAATCGCGATTAATCGCATAAAATAAAAATTGTCGGTTAATTTAACGATTATTTTTATAGAAGTGTTTTTTTTTATGGTTTTTTCAATTCCTTATATATTTTATAGAAAAATATATAGTAATTATAGTAAATAGAAAAATTTTGCATTTATAAACATTTTCATTTATTTAAAACGGAGTTTAAGAAAAGAAGTTTAGAGAGATGTTCCGTAGTTAATCTATTTCTTTTCTCTGTGGCCGTATTTCCCGCTTTTGAGAACATGCGCTCAGCTGGAACAGATGTGCCTAGCAGAAAACAATAGCGTTGTGCAACTGTATGCAGTATTGGGTAAACTGAGCGCATTTCCTCCCAGGCGTCAATGACGTTGCGTTTCAGCTCCAATACAGGAGCGTTTAAAAAAAAGCTCAACTCGTCTTGGACATCGGGATACTCCACTTCTTTTTTGCGGCGTTTATGTGTCAACGACTTGTGGTGGGCCCATAAGTCAAATTCCACTTCACCACCAATTGAGCCATCACTAACACTGTCCTGGCTTTCATTTGCATGGGCTATAGTCGCCATTTCTTTCCGAATATTTTTCACCACTGAAGCCAACGCAAGAGGATCTTGAAAATGGATTCTCTTGAAGCGGGGATCCAGCAAAGTTGATGCAGCCAACAAAAACGACTGTTCCATTGCTCCAAACCGACGATCAAATTGACCCAGTAAAGTTTTTTTCAACTTATTTCCACTGGTTGTGTTACAGATCACACTCAGTATTTGTTGGCGTCCACAATGAACAATCGGTATGACCAGGCTCAATGTAGCATATTTCTCACCACTTATTTGAGTGGTCATAGCCTCTACTGGTTTAAGCAACGATATTATTTCAACTATTTCGATTTTTTCCTTAGTTGAGATCATTTCTGGAGATTCCGAAAAATTTAAGACGACTTGGCCAATGTAGTGTATTAACTTTACGAAGCGCTCCAGCATATAAAATGTGGAATTCCATCTAGTTTTGACATCTAAAATAACCTTTACTGCTTTTCCCTCTGGTACGCCAGCAGATTGTTGCAGCTTTAGAAAATTCTCCTTAGATTTTGTACAGCGTTTGAACCAAAGTACTATATTCCGGCACTTGGCAATCACTTCCGCTGCTTGTTGAAACTCCAGTGCGTTCACACACACTAAGTTCAAAGTGTGCGCGAAGCAAGGGATGTGGCGCGATCTTCCAAAGCTGTCATGTATGGATTTTACTATATTCGCACCATTATCCGTCACCACTGCGATTACTTGATCTTTTGCAATGGAAAAGCTTTCCAACGAAGCCATGAACACATCAGAGATGTGATCTGCGGTGTGGGCTTCTGGTAATTTGAAAACTCCAACTGTGGCACTGATTTGCTTGTTTTCAAATAAGCCATGTAGTGTAATTCCAATCACACTGGTCAAATGTTTGTCAGTCCATATGTCTGTGGTTAATGACAATCCTGACATTTGACCCACCATTGTTTTGAATTTGGCAACCTCTACGTCATACATTTTAACCATTTCTGCTTTAATTGTATTGCGTGCAGGAACTTTGTAGAGTGGAAAAATCTTCTTCATCATTTTTAAAAATCCTGATCCTAAAATTAAATTTATATAAATATTACTGCATTTACAATATTTGTCATGATATTCAGTTCATTATTACCTTCAACAATAGAAAATGGATAATTATCCGTGACAATAAATTCCATAATCATCTTTGTGATTTCCCCGTGTTTAGAACCCCCTATGGAGAAACTGTTTACGTTTGCAAACGTTGCTTGTATTTTAGGTTGCTGTTGGTCCTCTTCATCATCCGTATCTTCAATACGTGTGATCGGTTTCTAAAAATAATCAAATTAAAATATTTCTCTTTATTATAAATAAAGGGTGAAATACTAACCTTGAGGGACGCAAACTCGTTTGCGTGTTTCAGCTTTAAATGCTTCCGGAGGCTTCCGGAAGCTGGGAGCAGCAATGGGAGCTGCGGCGGCGGATCCGTAGCTAGCAGCGGCTAGCTGTGCGACCGGAGCTGGCGCCTGTGGTGCGGGCGGTCCACCCGGGAGGCTCTGCAGCATCGCGTTCTTGACGGCGAGTGACATGGCAAGTTCCTCCAGGCGCTTGATGGCAGCCGAGATTTGCCTCGCCGCATCTTGGGGAATGCCCACCATGGCATTCCTGAAGCCCTCTCCGGCTGCGGAAATCTCCGCCAGAACCGCGCGCGTTCCTCCTGCCACAATGCGCCAGGCCGGGCACAATGGCACTGAGGGGGCAACAGGGGCGAAACGTGGGCGGCAACAGGCGTGGCAACGGGCGCGGCAGTGGCGACTCTCACTCGCAACTTTCGCGGGTGCGATTCAATTGGTGGCGGCATGGCTCCGTCAGCCAGCGACTGCACACGGGTGTCGGTCCGACCGACACCTCCTCCTCGACCACGCCTCTTTCTCCCCGATGAACGGGCGTATCTGGCAGCACTAGGCTGCGGAATGAGATTTCGTGAGCACCTGAAAGTATGCACCACTACTTTAACAAAAACCGCGCAAAAGTATGCTACACCCAGAGGCAAGTTCGTGCTCTCTGATTGGCAGGCCAATCAGCAGCAAGCAGTGGTACTATCTCACACACGCACTAATATTTTGACAAGCGATTGATCGCTTATCAGCAGACTGTTGCTTTTAAGCACTTTTAAAGTGCTTTGTTGTAATCTCGCGCACTATTTACAGTTCGTTAGCAGAAACGAAAACGTTAACAAAACAAGCGAAACTTTGCGCGCACAGAAAATCACGTCTGATCGCGACGACAACCAAATGCGAACTGAGTAGATAGGGACATAAAGTCGAAGTTTGTTTTACGTGGCGTCTACCACCTTTAGGTGTTTACATCCACGGTACACGGTTGCGCCACATATGTGACGCATAGTACAGCGGGTGAATTTGAGCGTCCACCAACGTCCCCGCTAGCTTAAGCTTTTAGGTGCCAAATCGAATGCTTGCTGTCGGGAATAACATTCCCCCTTGGTGAGGGGCGAGGCCTATCTAAAACCTCTGCTGGTCTATGGGTACAGCACCCGGTTGTATGACGCAACTCTACGCCGAGTCCGAAACTCTGCCCGCATTTGGGCCAACCAACAGCCACTACGATACTCCCGCAAAGGGGGCCAACCTCATTGGACTGGCCTTGGCTCCAGCCCATCCCGTGGTACCAAATTGACAGCTTTGGATCGGCTGTTCGCAATCAAAGATTGCTGCCCATACTGGTTTCCGACAACCGGGCACTGGGTGGGCGCCGTCGACTTCTCCGAAGAGTTGTCTGCAAGATTAAAGTGCTCTGGTAAGACCTCGTGAATTGGTACAAATACATCACCACTGCCAGATTTCAGTGCTCTGGTAAGACCTCGTGAATTGGTACAAGTACCGCATCACTGCCAGATTAAAGTGCTCTGGTAAGACCTCGTGAATTGGTACAAGTACTTCATCACTGACAGATTAGAGTGCTCTGGTAAGACTTCGTGGCATGGTCCAGGTTCCAATACCACAGCCAGCTTTGGGTATCACTGACCCGGCACTGATTGATCCTGGGTGTCGTCCTGTAGGATCGTCCCTCGCCGCCGTCTAGCAAACGTTTTTTTTTGCAACCAACTCCAGTCTGCGGAGCTGTTCCGGTGTGTCTAGGACCCGGGAAAAATCCCAACCGGCGTTCCTTCTTCTAACACCAAGTCCGTCGAGGTCTCGCAGATCTGCATAGAGGGGGCAAGCAACTAGCACGTGCTGCCAGTCCTCACACTCAGCACCGCATTGGCATGCGGGCGTTCTGTTTATAGTTCTCCGCTGCAGAAACGCGTTCAGTGACCCATGGCCCGTCAGCAGAAATCCAGCGTGAAGACTAAATCCAAAGTCCATCCGGCTGAAGACGTAGCGTGCGTCCGGGATAAAGCGATGAGTCGGTCGACCGTGCTCATCGTCATCCCACCTGCGTTGCCACTCGCAGCACATGCGCTCGTCCAGCATCGCCTTCATCTGCCTCCGATCTAGATTCGTCAGATCCAGACCGAACAGCCAATCGCTATCCTCCAGCGGGTGGGCACGCTTGACCTTGAACAGGATTGCAAATTTCTTGGTAACCAGGTCCAAGGGTGGAGACCCAGCAAGCACCTGCACTGCCACGGTGGACACTGTTCGGCATACCGCAAGGCATCCTAAGAGCATGACTCTTTGGCACGAGATGAGGCGCCTCCTGGCCCCCGACTCTCTCCCAAACACGGAATACCAAACCGAGGCACCAAATAGTGCACAGGGCACCATGAGTCCGGCATATATGGTGCGTTTCGCTCGGGGACTAAGGCCCCAGTCAACCCGCAGCACGCGACTCAATGCTCCGGCGACTCCAGCCAGCTTTCCTCGCAATCCTGCGATATGCGGTTTGAAATTCAACATCTCGCCGACTGTGATGCCAAGGTACCGGTACTGTGTGACGTACGGCAGACTTGTTCCTGCAAATCGCACCAGGGGTGGCCTGGAAGTGGCCAATCTCCCCTTCAACAACATCACTGCCGTCTTGCTGGTTGAGATCGATACTCCGACCTCGGCTCCCCAAGTTCCCACGACGGACAGCAACTCCTCTTCTCGTCTCTCCAGTTCGGCTCTCGACCTTCCCTCGACGAGAACCAGCAGATCGTCGGCGTATGCGCTAAAAACACACAAGGGCTCCAAGCGTTGGAGCAGCACATGGTGTTCCAAATGAACGGCCCACTGATGGATCCTTGCGGGCAGCCTCGAGTTACCTCGACGTCGACCTCTCCAAATCTGCTGGTCATCTTCGCCCTCCGGCCGCAGAAGAAGCTTCTCCACAAGCTGGCTTCCTGGCATCCTAGGGCTATTAAGCGGGGCATCGCGGCGCTCCACTCAATGTTGTCGAAGGCTTCCTTGAAGTCAACAAACAGACCTAGCACGTAGTTCGCCTGGCTGGCGGCTACGCTGGTCTGGACATGCCTCCATGCATCCTCCACGCAGTGTCCAGGTCGAAAGCCGAATTGCCATCTGTTTCCATTCGGGAGCACCTCCTTCATCCGATCCACCATGATCCCCTCCAGCACTTTGCCAAACACTGGCAGCAGGCAGATACCCCGATAGGATGCTGGATAACTCCTATCCTTGTCGGGGCCCTTGAGGAGCGCCACTACTCGCGGGCACTTCCACTCAAGTGGGAAATATCCCTCTGCCACACAACGGGAAAGCAGCGTTGTGATGTGCTCGGGGATGGCACGCCATACAGCCTTGCAGATACCGCCGGTGATGCCGTCCAACCCGGGAGAGCGCCTACTCTTCAACCGGGCGACGCATGCTCCGACCACGAAAGCTTCGACAGCCGGTGCAGCTTCATTCGGGATGACAATGTCATCACTCGCTCCCGCAACTGGGAAAAGTTGCGGAGGAGGAGACTCGCGCAGTCGTGCCAGGTTACGACCAGCCCGTCACCAGAACGAAGGCATCCCAGATCTGCGGACCGCTTTCGTCGAGGTCTCGCAGATCTGCATAGAGGGGGCAAGCAACTAGCACGTGCTGCCAGTCCTCACACTCAGCACCGCATTGGCATGCGGGCGTTCTGTTTATAGTTCTCCGATGCAGAAACGCGTTCAGTGACCCATGGCCCGTCAGCAGAAATCCAGCGTGAAGACTAAATCCAAAGTCCATCCGGCTGAAGACGTAGCGTGCGTCCGGGATAAAGCGATGAGTCGGTCGACCGTGCTCATCGTCATCCCACCTGCGTTGCCACTCACAGCACATGCGCTCGTCCAGCATCGCCTTCATCTGCCTCCGATCTAGATTCGTCAGATCCAGACCGAACAGCCAATCGCTATCCTCCAGCGGGTGGGCACGCTTGACCTTGAACAGGATTGCAAATTTCTTGGTAACCAGGTCCAAGGGTGGAGACCCAGCAAGCACCTGCACTGCCACGGTGGACACTGTTCGGCATACCGCAAGGCATCCTAAGAGCATGACTCTTTGGCACGAGATGAGGCGCCTCCTGGCCCCCGACTCTCTCCCAAACACGGAATACCAAACCGAGGCACCAAATAGTGCACAGGGCACCATGAGTCCGGCATATATGGTGCGTTTCGCTCGGGGACTAAGGCCCCAGTCAACCCGCAGCACGCGACTCAATGCTCCGGCGACTCCAGCCAGCTTTCCTCGCAATCCTGCGATATGCGGTTTGAAATTCAACATCTCGCCGACTGTGATGCCAAGGTACCGGTACTGTGTGACGTACGGCAGACTTGTTCCTGCAAATCGCAGCAGGGGTGGCCTGGAAGTGGCCAATCTCCCCTTCAACAACATCACTGCCGTCTTGCTGGTTGAGATCGATACTCCGACCTCGGCTCCCCAAGTTCCCACGACGGACAGCAACTCCTCTTCTCGTCTCTCCAGTTCGGCTCTCGACCTTCCCTCGACGAGAACCAGCAGATCGTCGGCGTATGCGCTAAAAACACACAAGGGCTCCAAGCGTTGGAGCAGCACATGGTGTTCCAAATGAACGGCCCACTGATGGATCCTTGCGGGCAGCCTCGAGTTACCTCGACGTCGACCTCTCCAAATCTGCTGGTCATCTTCGCCCTCCGGCCGCAGAAGAAGCTTCTCCACAAGCTGGCTTCCTGGCATCCTAGGGCTATTAAGCGGGGCATCGCGGCGCTCCACTCAATGTTGTCGAAGGCTTCCTTGAAGTCAACAAACAGACCTAGCACGTAGTTCGCCTGGCTGGCGGCTACGCTGGTCTGGACATGCCTCCATGCATCCTCCACGCAGTGTCCAGGTCGAAAGCCGAATTGCCATCTGTTTCCATTCGGGAGCACCTCCTTCATCCGATCCACCATGATCCCCTCCAGCACTTTGCCAAACACTGGCAGCAGGCAGATACCCCGATAGGATGCTGGATAACTCCTATCCTTGTCGGGGCCCTTGAGGAGCGCCACTACTCGCGGGCACTTCCACTCAAGTGGGAAATATCCCTCTGCCACACAACGGGAAAGCAGCGTTGTAATGTGCTCGGGGATGGCACGCCATACAGCCTTGCAGATACCGCCGGTGATGCCGTCCAACCCGGGAGAGCGCCTACTCTTCAACCGGGCGACGCATACTCCGACCACGAAAGCTTCGAGAGCCGGTGCAGCTTCATTCGGGATGACAATGTCATCACTCGCTCCCGCAACTGGGAAAAGTTGCGGAGGAGGAGACTCGCGCAGTCGTGCCAGGTTACGACCAGCCCGTCACCAGAACGAAGGCATCCCAGATCTGCGGACCGCTTTCGTCGAGGTCTCGCAGATCTGCATAGAGGGGGCAAGCAACTAGCACGTGCTGCCAGTCCTCACACTCAGCACCGCATTGGCATGCGGGCGTTCTGTTTATAGTTCTCCGATGCAGAAACGCGTTCAGTGACCCATGGCCCGTCAGCAGAAATCCAGCGTGAAGACTAAATCCAAAGTCCATCCGGCTGAAGACGTAGCGTGCGTCCGGGATAAAGCGATGAGTCGGTCGACCGTGCTCATCGTCATCCCACCTGCGTTGCCACTCACAGCACATGCGCTCGTCCAGCATCGCCTTCATCTGCCTCCGATTTAGATTCGTCAGATCCAGACCGAACAGCCAATCGCTATCCTCCAGCGGGTGGGCACGCTTGACCTTGATCAGGATTGCAAATTTCTTGGTAACCAGGTCCAAGGGTGGAGACCCAGCAAGCACCTGCACTGCCACGGTGGACACTGTTCGGCATACCGCAAGGCATCCTAAGAGCATGACTCTTTGGCACGAGATGAGGCGCCTCCTGGCCCCCGACTCTCTCCCAAACACGGAATACCAAACCGAGGCACCAAATAGTGCATAGGGCACCTTGAGTATGGCATAAATGGTGCGTTTCGCTCGGGGACTAAGGCCCCAGTCAACCCGCAGTCAACCCCCAGTCAATGCTCCGGCGACTCCAGCCAGCTTTCCTCGCAATCCTGCGATATGCGGTTTGAAATTCAACCTCTCGCCGACTGTGATGCCAAGGTACCGGTACTGTGTGACGTACAGCAGACTTTTTCCTGCAAATCGCACCAGGGGTGGCCGGGAAGCGGCCAATCTCCCCTTTAACATCATCACTGCCGTCTTGCTGGCAGGCGGCTACGCTGGTCTGGACATGCCTCCATGCATCCTCCACGCAGTGTCCAGGTCGAAAGCCGAATTGCCATCTGTTTCCATTCGGGAGCACCTCCTTCATCCGATCCACCATGATCCCCTCCAGCACTTTGCCAAACACTGGCAGCAGGCAGATACCCCGATAGGATGCTCATCACTCGCTTCCGCAACTGGGAAAAGTTGCGGAGGAGGAGACTCGCGCAGTCGTGCCAAGTTACGACCAGCCCGTCACCAGAACGAAGGCATCCCAGATCTGCGGACCGCTTTCGTCCTCGGCATATCCCATGGGTCGTCCCTGTGATCTCCAACGAAGTTCCGCCAGTGATCCTCCTTCGTCAACAGGATGAGCCTCTTGAACTCGCAGACGGCTGTCCGCAGATGAGTAGCAAGAAGCTGCGCAGAGCCATGATCGCTGCGCCGCGCACCTTGGAGCCTCCGCCTCAGTCTCCTGACCTCCTGGCGTTTGGTACTCAGTGCTGTGGTCCACCACTTTACCTTTTCCGGGGCTCTGGACGGCCTGCGGCCTAGCACCCTGTTGCCCACGGACTGTACGGCAAGACGTAGTGCAGACACCGAGGAGTCCAACGGCGAATTCCTGATATCCTCTAAGGGAATGTGCTCCAGGATTTCCTCTACCAGTTCCGAGTCGAACAGTCGCCAATTCGCATTGTTGACCTTCCAGGACGGTACAGGTGCATATGTGCTCTCAACTGTATCTGGGGACGGCGATACCACAACAGCAATAATGTTGTGGTCACTTAAGTCCCACTCGTCCACACTCCAGTCATAGGCGGCCCACGTAGACGCTGCTCTATTGGCAATTGTCACGTCGATATCGCTCTGTCCACGGCGATTGTCGAACGTAAACAACTCGCTGAATTGAATTAGGACTTCGGCTGCGATCCCTGCAATCCAGTCCTCCAGCTGCTCACCCCGTGTGTAGTTCAACTGCCCACGAAAACTATCGTGGCGTTTACTGAACCACATTGGGGATACAGCATTCACGTCCAGGCATAGGATGACCGCAGTACTGCTCGCCTGTAGCAGTACGCATCCATGTACATTAGGTCCCGCGTTGTCAATTCAGCGTGTGCATGGCAGTACAGTGAGGTCAGATAGAAAGAGCCATTTCTACCAGTGACCCTCACGAATACTCCAGCCTCGGTGATGAGCGACTCGACTGGTAGGCAGATGGCTTCTGGGTCGTCGACGATGACGGCGGCGTTTCTCCTGCGTCTGTCGAACAGCTTACTGCCGAACACTCTCATCCCGGATGGGAATCCTGTGATTCGGCCCGCTTCGTCCGAGTACGGCTCCTGCAGCAGCGCGAAAGTGTGGCCAAGTTCGCGCATACGTACACCAATGTCGATGCACGCAACGCGTCCCCGACCACAGTTGGCCTGGATGAGCACAAACATGTTAATTTCTGGACTGCATCCTTGCCAACACTGCCCCGTAGATCATGCACGACGCTGAAAGCATCGAATGCCTCGAAGGCAGCCCCTTGAAGCGGCAATTTCGGCAGTCCACCGGGCTTACGCACTTCGCTGCAACGTGGCCTGTTTGTCCACACTGGCGGCAAACGTCCTGCTTAAAGCGGCACTGAGACACCTTGTGATCAAATCCGACGCACCTATGGCAAGCATAGGTACGGACGAGCGACCGGCAGCGGTACGAAAACCACTTGATGTAGACCCGTCCGGTCCTCTCAAGTATGGCCAGTGCTCTCTCGTCCACGTCTAGCGTCAGCGACCCACTGGCGCCATCCGTGACGGACCAAGGCTTGGACTCCAAGTGCACAGCCTTCTTGAATGCCGCCGCCGTCATTTCCTCATGGAAGTTGTATACAAACAACACCGTCACCTTTGGCCTGACTCCCTGGCTCTGCTGCACTTTCAGTGCAACCTCTGCGAACTTCTTGTTCGCCACCACTCGCTTCATCCCGCTCGCCGACGGCGTGCGGATGATGGCTCCACCGCGCTTCATCTCACGCACTTCGTGCACACGTACACCAAGTGCGGGCGCAACTTCCCGGCGAACGCGCTCAGCTACGTGCTGTGGCGTCTCCTCAGGATTGCTGCTGGTCACCATTGATGACCAGGTCTCCGGAGGCATCCGGAAACTGGGAGCAGCAATGGGAGCTGCGGCGTAGCTAGCAGTGGCTAGCTGTGCGACCGGAGCTGGCGCCTGTGGTGCGGGCGGTCCACCCGAGAGGCTCTGCAGCATCGCGTTCTTGACGGCGAGTGACATGGCCAGTTCCTCCAGGCGCTTGATGGCAGCCGAGATTTCCCTCGCCGCATCTTGGGGAATGCCCACCATGACATTCCTAAAGCTCTCTCCAGCTGCGGAAATGTCCGACGAACGGGCGGAGCTGGCAGCACTGCTGCTCGCATCGCTCTCCATACTTACGCCTGTTTGATAGGCTGCAGAATAAGATTTCGTGAGCACCTGAAAATATGCACCACTTCTTTAACAAAAACTGCGCAAAAGTATGCTACACCCAGAGGCAAGTTCGTGCTCTCTGATTGGCGGGCCAATCAGTAGCAAGCAGTGGTACTATCTCACACACGCACTAATATTTTGACAAGCGATTGATCGCTTATCAGCAGACTGTTGCTTTTAAGCACTTTTAAAGTGCTTTGTTGTAATCTCGCGCACTATTTACAGTTCGTTAGCAGAAACGAAAACGTTAACAAAACAAGCGAAACTTTGCGCGCACAGAAAATCACGTCTGATCGCGACGACAACCAAATGCGAACTGAGTAGATAGGGACATAAAGACGAAGTTTGTTTTACGTGGCGTCTACCACCTTTAGGTGTTTACATCCACGGTACACGGTTGCGCCACATATGTGACGCATAGTACAGCGGGTGAATTTGAGCGTCCACCAACGTCCCCGCTAGCTTAAGCTTTTAGGTGCCAAATCGAATGCTTGCTGTCGGGCATAACATTCCCCCTTGGTGAGGGGCGAGGCCTATCTAAAACCTCTGCTGGTCTATGGGTACAGCACCCGGTTGTATGACGCAACTCTACGCCGAGTCCGAAACTCTGCCCGCATTTGGGCCAACCAACAGCCACTACGATACTCCCGCAAAGGGGGCCAACCTCATTGGACTGGCCTTGGCACCAGCCCATCCCGTGGTACCAAATTGACAGCTTTGGATCGGCTGTTCGCAATCAAAGATTGCTGCCCATACTGGTTTCCGACAACCGGGCACTGGGTGGGCGCCGTCGACTTCTCCGAAGAGTTGTCTGCCAGATTAAAATGCTCTGGTAAGACCTCGTGAATTGGTACAAATACATCACCACTGCCAGATTTCAGTGCTCTGGTAAGACCTCGTGAATTGGTACAAGTACCGCATCACTGCCAGATTAAAGTGCTCTGGTAAGACCTCGTGAATTGGTACAAGTACCTCATCACTGACAGATTAGAGTGCTCTGGTAAGACTTCGTGGCATGGTCCAGGTTCCAATACCACAGCCAGCTTTGGGTATCACTGACCCGGCACTGATTGATCCTGGGTGTCGTCCTGTAGGATCGTCCCTCGCCGCCGTCTAGCAAACGTTTTTTTTGCAACCAACTCCAGTCTGCGGAGCTGTTCCGGTGTGTCTAGGACCCGGGAAAAATCCCAACCGGCGTTCCTTCTTCTAACACCAAGTCCGTCGAGGTCTCGCAGATCTGCATAGAGGGGGCAAGCAACTAGCACGTGCTGCCAGTCCTCACACTCAGCACCGCATTGGCATGCGGGCGTTCTGTTTATAGTTCTCCGCTGCAGAAACGCGTTCAGTGACCCATGGCCCGTCAGCAGAAATCCAGCGTGAAGACTAAATCCAAAGTCCATCCGGCTGAAGACGTAGCGTGCGTCCGGGATAAAGCGATGAGTCGGTCGCAGCACATGCGCTCGTCCAGCATCGCCTTCATCTGCCTCCGATCTAGATTCGTCAGATCCAGACCGAACAGCCAATCGCTATCCTCCAGCGGGTGGGCACGCTTGACCTTGAACAGGATTGCAAATTTCTTGGTAACCAGGTCCAAGGGTGGAGCTCCAACAAGCACCTGCAGTGCCACGGTGGACACTGTTCGGTATACCGCAAGGCATCCTAAGAGCATGACTCTTTGGCAGGAGATGAGGCGCCTCCTGATCCCCGACTCTCTCCCAACCACGGAATACCAAACCGAGGCACCAAATAGTGCATAGGGCACCTTGAGTCTGGCATAAATGGTGCGTTTCGCTCGGGGACTAAGGCCCCAGTCAACCCGCAGCACGCGACTCAATGCTCCGGCGACTCCAGCCAGCTTTCCTCGCAATCCTGCGATATGCGGTTTGAAATTCAACCTCTCGCCGACTGTGATGCCAAGGTACCGGTACTGTGTGACGTACAGCAGACTTTTTCCTGCAAATCGCACCAGGGGTGGCCGGGAAGCGGCCAATCTCCCCTTTAACATCATCACTGCCGTCTTGCTGGCAGGCGGCTACGCTGGTCTGGACATGCCTCCATGCATCCTCCACGCAGTGTCCAGGTCGAAAGCCGAATTGCCATCTGTTTCCATTCGGGAGCACCTCCTTCATCCGATCCACCATGATCCCCTCCAGCACTTTGCCAAACACTGGCAGCAGGCAGATACTCTGATAGGATGCTGGATAACTCCTATCCTTGTCGGGGCCTTTGAGGAGCGCCACTACTCGCGGGCACTTCCACTCAAGTGGGAAATATCCCTCTGCCACACAACGGGAAAGCAACGTTGCGATGTGCTCGGGGATGGCACGCCATATAGCCTTGCAGATACCGCCGGTGATGCCGTCCAATCCGGAAGAGCGCCTACTCTTCAACCGGGCGATGCATGCTCCGACCTCGAGAGCTTCGAGAGCCGGTGCAGCTTCATTCGGGATGACAATGTCATCACTCGCTTTCGCAACTGGGAAAAAGTTGCGGAGGAGGAGACTCGCGCAGTCGTGCCAAGTTACGACCAGCCTGTCACCAGAACGAAGGCATCCCAGATCTGCGGACCGCTTTCGTCCTCGGCATATCCGGTATACGTGCCCCCATGGGTCGTCCCTGTGGTCTCCAACGAAGCTCCAGCGACACACTGGCGCCATCCGTGACGGACCAAGGCTTGGACTCCAAGTGCCCAGCCTTCTTGAATGCCACCGCCGTCATTTCCTCCTGGAAGTTGTTTACAAACAACTCCTCCATGAAGAGCTCCGGCTCTATGCTGGTGTCCACATCGAACACCGTCACCTTTGGCTTCACTCCCTGGCTCTGCTGCACTTTCAGTGCAACCTCTGCGAACTTCTTGTTCGCCACCACTCGCTTCATCTCGCTCGCAGATGGCGTGCGGATGATGGCTCCACCGCGCTTCATCTCACGCACTTCGTGCACACGTACACCAAGTGCGGGCGCAACTTCCCGGCGAACGCGCTCAGCGACCTGATGTGGCGTCTCCTCGGGATTGCTGCTGGTCACCATTGATGACCAGGTCTCCGGAGGCTTCCGGAAGATGGGAGCTGCGGCGGTCGAGAGGCTCTGCAGCATCGCGTTCTTGACGGCGAGTGACATTGCCAGTTCCTCCAGGCGCTTGATAGCAGCCGAGATTTCCCTCGCCGCATCTTGGGGAATGCCCACTATGGCATTCCTGAAGCCCTCTCCGGCTGCGGAAATATCCGCCAGGACCGCGAGCGTTCCTCCTGCAACAATGCGCCAGGCCGGGCACAATGACACTGAAGGGGCAACGGGGGTGGCAACGGGGACGGCAACGGGCGCGGTAACGGGTGCGGCAACGAGCGCGGAAACGGGTGCGGCAACGGGTGGCGACGGTAGGCGCGACGGGATTGTCGGCGAAGGCAGGAGCGGCGATTCCTGCAGCGGGGGCGGCGGACACGTCGCTCTCATCCGCTAAGCTAGCGACTCTCACTCCCAGCTTTCGCGGGGGCGACTCAACCGGTGGCAGCATGGCTCCGTCAGCCAGCGACTGCACACGGGTGTCGGTCCGACCAACACCTCCTCCTCGACCACGCCTCTTTCTCCCCGACGAACGGGCGGAGCTGGTAGCACAGCTGCTCGCGTCGCTCTCCACACAAGTACGCACTAACACAAGCAGATAGGCGAGATCACTTATCAGCGGCGCGTCGCTATTAAACACTTTAAAGTCGCTACGTTGTACTAACTCCCGTTGTTCACCGTTTGTTATCGAAGCGAAAAAAACGTAAACAAACAGCGAAAATGGTGCGCGCACAGAATAAACACGTCTGCTCTCGACGACAATCAAAAGCGAACTGTGAGTAGATAGGGACATAAAGTCGAAGCTTGTTTTACGTGGCGTGTACCCCTTTAGGGGTTTACAACCACGGTACACGATTGCGCCACATATGTGACGCATATTACAGCGGGTGAACTTGAGCGTCCACCAACGCCCCGCTAGCTTAAGCTTTTAGGTGCTAAATCGAATGCTTGCTGTCGGGCATAACATTCCCCCTTGGTGAGGGGCGAGGCCTATCTAAAACCTCTGCTGGTCTATGGGTACAGCACCCGGGGGTGGGGTGCGTGGGCGCCGTCGACTTCTCCGGAGAGTTGTCTGCCAGATTAAAGTGCTCTGGTAAAACCTCGTGAATTGGCATAAAGTACCGCATCACTGCCAGATTAAAGTGCTCTGGTAAGACCCCGTGAATTGGTACAAGTACCGCATCACTGCCAGATTAAAGTGCTCTGGTAAGACCTCGTGAGTTGGTACAAGTACCGCAGCACTGCCAGATTAAAGTGCTCTGGTAAGACCTCGTGAGTTGGTACAAGTACCGCATCACTGCCAGATTAAAGTGCTCTGGTAAGACCACGTGAGTTGGTACAAGTACCGCATTACTGCCAGATTAAAGTGCTCTGGTAAGACCTCGTGAGTTGGTACAAGTACCGCATCACTGCCAGATTAAAGTGCTCTGGTAAGACCTCGTGAATTGGTACAAGTACCGCATCACTGCCAGATTAAAGTGCTCTGGTAAGACCTCGTGAAGTGGTACAAGTACCGCATCACTGCCAGATTAAAGTGCTCTGGTAAGACCTCGTGAATTGGTACAAGTACCGCATCACTGCCAGATTAAAGTGCTCTGGTAAGACTTCGTGATTTGGTACAAGTACCGCATCACTGCCAGATAAGAGTGCTCTGGTTGACTTCGTGGCATGGTCCAGGTTCCAGTACCACTACCAGTTTAGACTAGCTTCAGTCCGGCACTGGTCGGCCCGGTCCTCCAGGTCCTCCGTTGTCCACCAACGTGCGTCGCCTGCTGAAAATTATGTGGGCATAGCTTTCAAACAGTTGCATGCTCTCCGGGGTCGTCACAACGTCTGCAACAGTTCAGTCACCAGATGGGAACTGCCGAATTTCAAGCCCTTCCGGGTCCCACACATTCGCATAGAGGGGGCACTCACATAGCACGTGTTGCCAGTCCTCTATGGGATCGCCACATGAATCGTGAACTTAAAGCTGGGGCAGCTGAAGACGAAGCTTACATCCGGGATGAACTTATGCGTCACACGACCGTGCTTGCCGTCATCCCACCGGAGTTGCCACTCACGCAATACGCGTTCGTCCAGCAGGGCTTTCCTCCTACCACGATCAAGGGTGGAAACATCTTGACCGTGGAGCCAATCGCCCGCTACCATGGGGTAGTTCCGCTTCATCTTGAACTGCATTGCAAGGCGCGTCGCTACAAGGTCCAGCGGTGGAGCTTCAGCAAGAACTTCAAGGGCATCGGTCGATACCGTTCGGCACGTGGGCAGACATCCAAGCAGGATGTGCCGATGGCAGGACTTGAGCGACCTCCTGGCGCCGACTAGTCTCATCACCACCTTGTACCACACCGAGGCACCAAATAATGCACAAGGCACTATGAGTCCGGCACATATTCTTCGCCGTGCTTGCGGACGGAGTCCCCAGTCGACGCGTAGCACATGGGTTAGGGCTCCAACGACTCCGGCCAGCCAATCGCGTAGAGACGCGATATGCGGTAGATATCTCAACCGCTCGCCAGCCGTAATGCCAAGGTAACGGCATTGCTTCACATACCGTAAGTTTGCTCCAGCAAACCTTACGGCGGGCGGTCTGCCTGCTGACAGTCTTCCCTTAAGGAGCATCGTCACAGTCTTCGTTGCCGAGACTGAGACGCCAACCTCGATACCCCATCCTCTAACTATCTCCATCAGTTGGGCTCCTTTTAGCTCCAATTGGGATCGGGAATTTTCCTCGACAAGCAGCAGGAGATCGTCAGCGTATGCACTAAAAGTGCAGTGCTCCTCAAGGCGACGCAGAAGGGTATAAATTAGGATGTTCCAAATAAATGGACCCATGCGGACAGCCACGCGTTACATCGACGCTGGCTTCGCCGAAGCTGCTGACGATACTTGCTTTTCGGTCCGAAAAGAAGCTGCGCCAGATCCCAATTTCTCTGCATCCAAGATCCGACAGTCGGCGTAACGCTGCGTTCCACTCCACGTGGTCGAATGCGCCCTTGAAATCCACGAAGACTCCGAGCACATATCGAGCCGAGCTGGCATCGACACTGCTCACGACGTGATCCCAAGCGTTCTCCACACAGCGTCCGGGGCGAAAGCCGAATTGCCATCGACTCTCGTCCATGAGCACCTCCTTCACACGGTCCACCATGATCCCTTCCAGCACCTTGTCGAATACAGGCAGCAAGCAGATACCCCGATAGGACGCTGGATTGCTCCTGTCCTTGTCGGGGCCTTTGAGGGCGCAACCACTCAATCGGAAAGTATCCGTCTGCTAGGCAGGGGGAATACATCGCTGTCAAGTGCTCATGGATGGCGCGCCAAGCCGCTTTGACCATACCGCCGGTGATGCCATCTATGCCAGGTTAGCGCCTGCTACGAACTCTGGCGATGCATGTCTCCACCTCGAACAGTTCAAGGGAGGGGGGTACTACTTCAGGAACGGAAACATCCACTGGGCTCTCCGCAGCCGGGAAGAAGCTACGGAGCAGGACGTTCGCACAGTCGTGCCAGGTTACAACTGGCCCATCGTTCCGACGGAGACAACCGAGATCGGTGCACGTCTTGCGGCCTCTGCAAATCCTGTAGACGCGCCTCCATGGGTCATCCTGGTGCTCGCCGACGAATCGTCTCCAGTCTTCCTCTTTCGCTTGAAGCATCTTCCTCTCGTATTCCTTTCGGGTGATCCTGAAATACGAGGCGAGGTCATCTGCGCTGTCACTGTGGGTACGGCGCGCGTGCTGAAGCCTTCGCCGAGCTCTGCTGAGCTCGCGGCGTGCGTCATATAGTGCGGCATTCCACCAGCACACTCGACGTCTGGCCAGCGGTCACTGGCGCCCCATCACAGAGTCGTTCAACTGGTGCTGAAGGGAGCAAAGCGCAGACACCTGCACATCCGATGCCATCCATCGATGTCTCCACGAGGGCACAGGAGCATGGCTCTCGACTGTGCGTTCCGGATCCGGCGTCATCACAACTGTGATGAATTTGTGGTCGCTATGTTCCCAGTCGTGTACATTCCAGTCATACGCGGCCCACGTAGACGCTGACTCGTTGACAATCGTGACGTCGATGTCCCTCCGAGCTCTGCGATTATCGAATGTGTACTCCTGCAACAATGAGAACTTATGGCCTGAGTCACGCATCTTGACTCCGAGCTCGATGACCGCAGCTCGACTTCTGCCGCAGTTCGACTAGCGATCGGCAACGGTATGAGAACCACTTGATGTACACCCGACCGGTGCCATCAAGTATGGCCAACGCATTCTCGTCAACCTCCAGGTTCAGGTTGACCGTCTCGCCAGCAGCTTGCGTCCAGGCCTTCGACTCAAGGTGGACACTGCGCTTGAACTGTGCCTCGGTCATTTGCTCCTTGAAATTGTTCACGAAGAGCTCCTCCATGAACTCTTCGGCCTTGATACCAGTGTCGACGTCAAACACTGTCACCTTCGGCCTGAGGGTCCGGTTCTGTTGAACCACAAGTCCCATCTCAGCGAACTTCTTGTTGGCTACCACCTTACGCATCTCACCAGAAGATGGCGTCCGTATTACGGCTCCACCGCGCTTCAGCTCTCGCACCGCGTGGACACGCACTCCGAGGGCGGGAGCAGCATCCTTGCGAACACGCTCAGCGACTTGCTGAGGTGTCTCCTCCGGGTTGTTGCTTGTCACGATCGCCGACCATGTCTCAGCAGCCTTGCGGACGCGAGGGTCAGCGATCGGAGCAGCAGCGGTGGCTCCTGTGGTGGGGCCAACAGGCACAGGTTTCGGCGCAGCAGAGGGGGAGCGAGCATCGTTCCTTGCTTCCAGCTCCACAATTCTCCCGTACATCCGTATCACAAGCTCCTGATACTTGGCCGACACATCCATCATGCTATGCGCCACTTGGTCGGGCACTTCGGTGCAAACCACGGCTCTGCGAAGCTCCTGGGCAATGGACAGCATTTGTTGCACCATTGAGCCAGCGCTCTCCTGAGCAGCGGCCAAAGCAGCACGCGCACGGGTCTGGGTGGTCCTGGTGGCAGCAGGAGCGGCAGTAGCAGCGACAGCAGTGGCAGCAACAGCTGCACCGGCAGCAGATGTCATTGGCATCTCCCCATTTATGATGGGGGCTGAGACGGGGGCAGCGGGAGAAACGATGGCGACGGCGGCAGTACTCGCGGCGGCGGGACCGTTTGCGGCTACGAACGACGCGTCACTGTCGTCCGTAGAGCTAGCGCTTCTTAAACGCATCTTTCGCGGCGGAGACTGGGTCGGCGGGGGCATCAGAGCCTCAGCCCGCAACGCGGCGACGGCGGCAGCGACAGCGCGCGTGCGCTTTTTCCGCCCGGCAGACCGCGCAGAGCCAGCAGTGCTGCTGCTCGTCTCGCCCTCCATACCAGCGCCTGTACGATAGGCCACGGAATAAAGTTTAGTGAGCTTTAAAAAGTATGCATCACTACTTTAACAAAACCAGCACAAAAGTATGCCACACAGAAAATAACGTTCGTGCTCTCTGATTGGCGGACCAATCAGCGACGAGCAGCGGTACTGTCACACGTACGCACTAAAAGTAGATAGGGACAGTAGGAATCTCGTTAATCCATTCATGCGCGTCACTAATTAGATGACGAGGCATTTATTTTTTTTTTTTTCTGTCACATTTATCTGCCAAGCCAGCGTTACACTCACAACTTAGAATCTTCTAAGCGTGAAGTGATCACATGCGTTACTTTGTACCTTTTTAAGATGTTATGCCAAGGAAGCAGGCTTTTAGGATAAGAAAATTAGTATTTAGATGGTCAATGTGTTCCGCCACGAAACCCAGTGTGGTACATGAACGTCTTAAAGCCGTAAACTCCGCTAGACACCACCCTGGCACTGATGACATTGCTGTCACCAGCGTTTAGAACACCAAGAGCCATCAGTCTTCTTACGGACTGAAAACTCCAGATGCCTCAACGTACGCATGTGCCTGAAAATTCCTCCGCAATGAGGTCCTTACGTCCGTCCTGTCATAGATCGCGACTTTGCTATGGTGGGCAGAGTCGAGATCCAGTCCGTCAGTCACAATCTGTGCGTCCAGTACAATAGTCTTATTCCGTCGGGTAGCCACCAGGTCCGGCTTAAACATCCTGGTCTCTCCCTGCAGACTTGGTTCAGCAATGACGGAGAAGCCTCTTGCCTCAAGCAACTTCTTAAGATAATTAACGACTCCGTTGTGTCTAGCCACCCGCCTCCCATGCGTACGATGACATTTTTGCAAGATGTGGTTTAGTGATTCGGGATCATCACAACCTGCACGACACTGCCTCCCCAATTCGTGCCTTCCCCTTGTGGTCCGAGACCTCGTAGGTAGGGCATTTATCCGCAGCTTGATCCCATTCAGATAAGCTTAACGCGTGGGCTGAACAACCCACCCGTGTTGCGGGGCGAAACGCCCTGCTTCACGGAGACCGCTGCCGTCAACAGACATGTGCAATCTGTTCGCCCATTACGAGTCTATCTTTGAACGTGATGACAGCTCATTAATTTCAGCCTTTAATCTATCTCGGGCCTTGCGTTGCTCGATATCTAGGAAAGCACTTGCCACCCCTGATTGCTCGAGGTGAGGCCATTTTATCCCAGATAATCGATTTAAGCGCAACATCGGCGCTATCTAACGAATCGAAGGAAGCGTGAGGGGCATGACAGAATGCAACTGACACATCCAATGGAAGATCTAACCACTTCCTGACGATAGAGCGCACCAGTCTGTCACACTTTCTCAGAACGCCTAACGATACACTTCCAAGGGTTAGCTTGTGATAAAGTTGTGGAATTAGGACAGTTCTGAGGGCGAACAACTTCTGTTGAGGCTTCAGAGGGGACCGCGTTAATATATCCAACTTTGGACCGATGTCCTCGGAAGGATTATAACGGGCGCTCCCTTACGCAGAAAACCTAATGCCAAGATACTTCCATTCCTCGGAGCGCTTCAGAGCTGGACACATGCGCGAACCTATACAGAATGTATCTGTGGTGATCACAGTACACTTCTGCTTCGGTTGCCCTTTTATACTAACAGTAAAACACTTGTTAGCATTTAAGGTAAGCCCAACGGAAGACAAAAAGTCGTGGTATAATGTCTGAAGACCCTTTGGTGTAGAAGCAAATAACATCAAGTCATCTACGAACGCTGCTGCGCTTGTTTTTGCATCACCGACGGCACGGATAACGACCTGAGCAACCGATCGATGATCAGGTTGAACAATACGGGGGACAAAGGATCACCCTGCTTCACACCTCTCGCAGGAATGAATGCCTCTGAACCCCAGCCATCACCGCTTAAATAGGTGCTACCTCCCTTGTACGTTGTCCGTACGTAGTCGACGAAAGCCTTTGGGGCACCGTATGCGGCAAGCGTTTCGAACACTGCGTCGTGCGACACAGAGTCGAATGCCTTGCTAACATCGAGAGTGCCGATGTTGCAGGACGCATGCCGTCGGTGATGATCCCTCAGAACTAAGTCAACTATTGTCGCGTTATCGGCACAACCGTCAGTAGGAAGAAACCCCCGCTGACGCGGATCCCAATCGATTGATGAGGTCAACCGGGATGCCAAAATGGCATTGAGTTGTCTAACTATGATTGAAGGTACCGATATCGGACGAAAGTCTTGCGGAAGACATGCCCTTGCCGACTTCGGAATGAAGACGGTTCGGGCCATTGGGAAGAGTACGGGCAAATCTCCGCACCAAAGGATCAGATTCATTATGCGAAGCATAATCACGTTAGGAATATCTCTGGCGGTTTTCGCCGATATCCCGTCAGGCCCTGGTGACGAAGTCAATGACACTTTATGCGCCCTAAGGTCCCTAACACAAATAGGAGACCATACCCCCTCGAGTGCGTGGCCCATGTTGGGCACTGTGGTTCTGCACGAGGATGGGCTGGGCTGTGTCATGACTTGTTTCCAGTATGGAATCATGATCTCTTGGTTTGGCAATGTCGAGTCGTCGGTTCCATCAAGCAAGGATTTTATGCATCGACCTTTGTGTTTGACCCAGTTACGCTGAACCCTGGCGTACTGTTGCCTTCTACTTTGCCTCCTATTGTGAGGTACCGGGCGGGATACTCTTGCCGGAACGGGGTGGTCGATCCGAGTCGGAAATAATTCCTGGAGGTAGTTGGACAAACGCTGGAGAGTTGCCACTTTGCCCAAAGTCTGCGCCTCATCTACGATGGATTGCAAGACTTCGACTCTCCAAGATCTTCTGCATGCGACGGGGGGTAAACCCGAAGCATCCGCATGAGGATATCGTTCGAATGATTCAGTGGAGCGATTGGAGCTCTCCTTGACGTTGAGGGGGAAACTGACTCACTTAAACTAGGGCGGCGCCGTATGGTCGGAGATTCATATTGTAGCACCAACGATGTGCGTCGTTTAATTGTCAAATACAGAATGTCTGTATTCTTCTTCTCTCGCCTTTGCATCGGCTCTTCTTTACATTTTTATGTTAGTACTCTGTAACAGTGTTCCTTATGTATGTAGGTATTCTAATTAACAGTCGCTTAACATGTATACATATGAGTGAGTTTACGTAAACATAATATGTTAGCGCCAACGCCGATGTATATATATATAACTATGTACAACAACTGCTACAATATGCTTCTGGGATGGGAGCTGCTTGCCCTCTTAGCCGCTGTATTGTTGCCTTATATCCATCCCTCTGTCGACATTTTATAATTGCGTCGACACTGCGGTGGGTGAAAACTTCCGCTAGCTTTTTATTTATGAATCTCTCACCATTTGCTGTGAGTTCAACCTCCTTCCTCGCCATCATGGACAACTCTTCCTCGTTCCACCTGGCTTTTACATCAACACGCAAACGAAGCTGATCAAGCCTGTCTTTGTGCTGACGAGACATGTGAACACCAAGGCCGGTCTTCGACGTAAAAGACCGCCCCATTCACAACAAGGAAACATGGGTTGCACACCAACCACTACGCTCCTCTCCTGATCGGTCCCACGGCTAGAGGCCGTAAGATTTGAGGTTGAAATATGTTCATCTATCCGATGCTCGTTTTCGTAAGTTGCACCATCAGTTGGACGGTCCAGTGGGCTGGTAACCCACTTAACCCATTCGCCGCTCGCATAAGCTGCTATATCAGAGTTGCTCTGAGTTAAGCACCCGGTGGATACCACGGGGAGGCCACATATACAGTGGGACAAAATTTGTCTACGAGTCGACTTGATTTCAATGGCTTACGAATTACAGGGCCAAAGGCCCCCCTTCTGCATCTCCATCCTTTGATCCACCGTTGACCCGCGCTTACTTGAATTTCTTCACTTTGACATTCAGAGCACTGGGCAGAAATCACATTGTGTCAACACCCGCTAGGGCCATCACAATGCTTTGTTTTAATTAGACAGTCGGATTCCCCAAGTCCGTGCCAGTTCTGAATTGATTGTTAGTTGATAATCGTTATAATTTTAAAGAACTAACTGGTTACCCAATTAGTATTCTTAAAAATTTTTGCAAGAAAGTTCCACAATTGGCTACGTATCTAAACTATCCGGGGAACAAGAAACTACCATAAATGATAGAAACTCTATTTACCCAGAACGAGCACATAAACCATGTTATTGTTTCCCAATCAAGCCCGACTATCTCAATCTTCAGAGCCAATCCTTATCCCGAAGTTACGGATCTAATTTGCCGACTTCCCTTACCTACATTATTCTATCGACTAGAGACTCTTCACCTTTGAGACCAGCTGCGGATATTGGTACGGCCTGTTGAGAAGTTTGCGTGTCCCCACGCAAAAAATATCGACACAACAGTATATGTCATGCTCTTCTAGCCCATCTACCATATCTCTCTGCGAAAGACTTCCATGGTAGTACGGCTATAACACAGAAAAAAAAAACTCTTCCGATACCTCTCGACGGCTTCTTTATGGTCGTTCCTGTTGCCAGGATGAGCAGGAGGCCCATAATTAATAACAAACGGATACTCAACAGGTTACGGAATTGGAACCGTATTCCGTTTCGTTTAAAATTATTCAAGTGTTTTAATTTAGTTACAGATTTAAAATTTGACAAATATTTACTTGAAAATTTTCGGCTTTCGCCTTGAACTTAGGACCGACTAACTCGTGATCAACCACTGTTCACACGAAACCCTTCTCCTCTTCAGTCCTTCAAGGTCTCATTCGATTATTTGCTACTACCACCAAGATCTGTACCAAAGGCGGCCCCACGCAGGCTTACGCCAAACACTTCTATGCACACCATTGTACCTTCCTACTCACTAAAGTTTCAAAATTTATATTACAAGTAATATAAATCATCTACTTTAGCGGTAATGTATAGGTATAC
Source organism: Drosophila acutilabella (assembly GCA_035046005.1). NCBI lineage: Eukaryota > Metazoa > Arthropoda > Insecta > Diptera > Drosophilidae > Drosophila > Drosophila acutilabella. The sequence continues at coordinate 2,394,212 of JAWNOK010000042.1, forward strand.
AACTTAAGCGCCATCCATTTTAAGGGCTAGTTGCTTCGGCAGGTGAGTTTTTACACACTCCTTAGCGGATTTCGACTTCCATGATCACAGTCCTGCTGTTTTAAGCAACCAACGCCTTTCATGGTTTCTGAATGAGTTGGTAATTTGGGCACCGTAACATTGCGTTTGGTTCATCCCACAGCGCCAGTTCTGCTTACCAAAAGTGGCCCACTGGACACATTATATCATAATCTTAAATTTCATATCAAGAAAGTTAAGGTTCTTACCCATTTAAAGTTTGAGAATAGGTTAAGATCGTTTCGACCCTAAGGCCTCTAATCATTCGCTTTACCAGATAAGATTATTTTATACAACAGTTAAATGAGGTATAAATAATATAAATATCATTATACATAACTATATAGGACGCCCCGGGATTGTGTTAATTAACTATAAATAGCAAAAAAAAACTAATACCATTATTAGTCAAGTTAATTATGCTATTAGGTTTTTATCCCAATAATTTGCACATATGTTAGACTCCTTGGTCCGTGTTTCAATCCTGAATCTTTCGCATTGTTAATCATACAAGTGCATATAATAAACACAAAAATCAATGATAATCATGCCATTATATAATTCCGAAAAATTAACGCACTGTATTCATATAAATCTATCAGCACTTTATCAAATTAAAGACATTTATTATATGTTAAAATGCAAGCACTTTAATTTAAATAAACTTTTATGTAAAATTTTTTGATAAATTATTTTTAACTAATAGATTACAATGTCCTTATATGGAAAAAATGCACACTATTATTATAATATTGTTTAAATATTACAACTCTAATGATGAATTTTCCATAACGGATATTCAGGTTCATCGGGCTTAACCTTTAAGCAGTTTCACGTACTATTTAACTCTCTATTCAGAGTTCTTTTCAACTTTCCCTCACGGTACTTGTTTACTATCGGTCTCATGGTTATATTTAGTTTTAGATGGAGTTTACCACCCACTTAGTGCTGCACTATCAAGCAACACGACTCTTTGGAAACACCATCTAATAATCATTAACGTTATACGGGCCTGGCACCCTCTATGGGTAAATGGCCTCATTTAAGAAGGACTTAAATCGTTAATTTCTCATACTAGAATATTGATGTTCCATACACTGCATCTCACATTTGCCTAGACAAAGTGACTTAGTGCTGAACTGATTTCTTTTCGCTCGCCGCTACTAAGAAAATCCTTGTTAGTTTCTTTTCCTCCCCTAATTAATATGCTTAAATTCAGGGGGTAGTCCCATATGAGTTGAGGTTGTATAAATGCTTAATAATGTTTTAAATAAACATATTGAAATTTACTATTTATTTTGAAGTTCCATATTATTACACAATAATGTTCGTTTTCTCATCATTAATAAGAGGCAATTCTAGTTAAAAAAAATACAATTTCTTTTATGCTAGACATTCCTCAGTATTTATTTGAATCGAATAAGGAAAATATAATTCTTCATATTTCTCTAACAAATATACACAATAGAGAGGCATAGTAATTTCATTATTTTATTAAGATTATGAATATATTATGTGATAATAGACTTCACAGTCTAACACACATATATATTATCCAATAATATACCATATGCATAAAATTTATACAAATTTTAAGCAACTTATATAGCATGGTCTTACCACCCTCAACCATATGTAGTCCAAGCAGCACTCTAAAATTAATTAAAGTACATAACAGCATGGACTGCGATATGCGTTCAAAATGTCGATGTTCATGTGTCCTGCAGTTCACACGATGACGCACAGTTTGCTGCGTTCTTCATCGACCCATGAGTCGAGTGATCCACCGCTTAGAGTGATTCAAGTTTTGTTTTATTTCATTACGACACAATATATTTTATTGAAAGAAATTAAAAATACACCATTTTACTGGCATATATCAATTCCTTCAATAAATTTTTTATACCTAAAATATGTTGCGAAATGTCTTAGTCTTACATAATCAGTTATAATGCGATATTTGACAATAAATTTATAATTTTACAAGCTTATGCTTAATAATCGATATATGTAACACTTTAACCTGAACGCAGGTACAACATTGTAAATTTAGGTTGTTGCGTTTATATAATGTATGCGCATGTTAAAATGAACAATACATCTGTGCAACGCATGTATACTATGGTACGTATACACGCAAGTTTTATTTATACATATTTCGTAGAAAAATGTATTAAAAACTATATAGTTCTTTATTAAGAAGAGTATAAAATTTTATATTTTTAACGGTTGAAACATTATACAATAATGATCCTTCCGCAGGTTCACCTACGGAATCGTTGTTACGACTTTTACTTTCTCTAAATAATCAAGTTCGGTCAACTTTTGCGAAACAGCCGCAACACACAAGGCCTCACAGTGATCACGTCCGGAGACCTCACTAAATAATTCAATCGGTAGTAGCGACGGGCGGTGTGTACAAAGGGCAGGGACGTAATCAATGCGAGTTAATGACTCACACTTACTGGGAATTCCAAGTTCATGTGAACAGTTTCAGTTCACAATCCCAAGCATGAAAGTGGTTCAGCGGTTTACCCGGACCTCTCGGTCTAAAAAATACACGTTGATACTTTCATTGTAGCGCGCGTGCAGCCCAGGACATCTAAGGGCATCACAGACCTGTTATTGCTCAATCTCATTATTGCTAGACGCAATTTGTCCATTTAAGAAGCTAGTGTCCTTATAATGGGACAAACTAACAGGTACGGCTCCACTTATATAAACACATTCAAACACAATAAACATTTTACTGCCTCCACGAATGAAGGCTATATAAGCTTCAACACCATAATCCTGAAGATTTCTATTTAATATATTTGAGTCTCGTTCGTTATCGGAATTAACCAGACAAATCACTCCACGAACTAAGAACGGCCATGCACCACCACCCATAGATTCGAGAAAGAGCTATCAATCTGTCTTACACACTTATGTTCGGACCTGGTAAGTTTTTCCGTGTTGAGTCAAATTAAGCCGCAGGCTCCACTCATGGTGGTGCCCTTCCGTCAATTCCTTTAAGTTTCAGCTTTGCAACCATACTTCCCCCGGAGCCCAAAAACTTTGGTTTCCCGGGAAGCGACTTAGAGAGCCATAAATGTAGCTACACCCAATCGAACCTCTAACTTTCGTTCTTGATTAATGAAAACATCTTTGGCAAATGCTTTCGCTTAAGTTAGTCTTACGACGGTCCAAGAATTTCACCTCTCGCGTCGTAATACTAATGCCCCCAAACTGCTTCTATTAATCATTACCTCTTGATCTGAAAACCAATGAAAACAGAACAGAGGTCTTATTTCATTATTCCATGCACAGAACATTCAGGCATTTGAAGCCTGCTTTAAGCACTCTAATTTATTCAAAGTAATTGTACCGGGCCACAATAACCCTCGATGAAGAGCACTAATGCAGGTTTTTAAATAGGAGGAATATATAAAACATACAAGTATTTAAATACATATAAGAACTACACCGGTAATACGCTTACATACATAAAGGTATAGTACAAACTACAATTGTAAGTTGCACTACCCGTATGAAGCACAAGTTTAACTACAAACGTTTTAACCGCAACAACTTTAATATACGCTATTGGAGCTGGAATTACCGCGGCTGCTGGCACCAGACTTGCCCTCCAATATGTCTTTGTTAAAGGATTTAAAGTGTACTCATTCCAATTACAGGGCCTCGGATATGAGTTCTGTATTGTTATTTTTCATCACTACCTCCCCGAGCTGGGAGTGGGTAATTTACGCGCCTGCTGCCTTCCTTAGATGTGGTAGCCGTTTCTCAGGCTCCCTCTCCGGAATCGAACCCTGATTCCCCGTTACCCGTTGAAACCATGGTAGTCCTAGATACAACCATCAAAAGTTGATAGGGCACACATTTGAAAGATCTGTCGTCGGTACAAGACCATACGATCTGCATGTTATCTAGAGTTCAACCAGTGTAACGATCTTGCGATCGCTTGGTTTTAGCCTAATAAAAGCACACGTTCCAAAAGGTCCGTTTTTTAATTCCATGTATTAGCTCTAGAATTACCACAGTTATCCAAGTAACTGTTAACGATCTAAGGAACCATAACTGATATAATGAGCCTTTTTTGCAAGAAAGTTCCACAATTGGCTACGTAACTAAACTATCCGGGGAACAAGAAACTACCATAAATGATAGAAACTCTATTTACCCAGAACGAGCACATAAACCATGTTATTGTTTCCCAATCAAGCCCGACTATCTCAATCTTCAGAGCCAATCCTTATCCCGAAGTTACGGATCTAATTTCTCGACTTCCCTTACCTACATTATTCTATCGACTAGAGACTCTTCACCTTGGAGACCAGCTACGGATATTGGTACGGCCTGTTGAGAAGTTTGCATGTCCCCACCATAAATTTTCAAGGTCCGAGGAGAAAATATCGACACAACAGTATATGTCATGCTCTTCTAGCACATCTACCATAGTAGTTAGAATATAGGCAACCGGGAATTTCCCTCCCCCCTCCGGCGGTAAAGCGCCATCTAGCGGTGAGTAGAAAATCAGGGAAATTTGTTAGCGCCATCTAGCGGTGAGTAGAAATTTAGGGAAATTTGGGAATTTATTAGCGCCATGGTTTGTGTCCAAAATTAAAATTGGTGTGGTTCTCTGGTTTCATAACTAAATTTTGAGGATCCATTTGGGATCAAAAATAAAATTGGTTTGGTTTCCTGGTTTCATAACTAAATTTTGAGGATCCGTTTGGGATCAAAAATAAAATTGGTTTGGTTTCCTGGTTTCATAACTAAATTTTGAGGATCCATTGGGGATCAAAAATAAAATTTATAGTTAGCGACATCTAGCGGAGATTAGAGAAACTGACATATGGTTTGTGTCCTACATAAATAGTGAGGATCCAGTTAATTTAACCGGGGAACATCAGGCGTAACAAATATTCTGTGATTCAGTTTGGCCGATTTAATATCAGAATCTCATCCCGGTTGCCTATATTATAACTACTTGTTCTCCCTCTCTTTTTTTCCTTTTTTTCTTTTTTTCCCTCTCTTTTTTGCGCTCCGCGCGAAATTTTTTTACCAAGCGGTCAGAACTAACTCTACGAAAATGAATCTAATTTCACTAGTATTTCTATTTTCTATTGATAAATATTAGTGTAAACCTGTTGAGCACACCGGGAGGGGGGGGTAAACCAGTTACTGTATGAATGTACTGTATACGTGCAGCGCACCTGATTTAGGGGTGACTTTCACAAGCGGCCATACAGCTCGAATATCTAGGTTCAAAACAAGTGTGCCACTACCGATCGTTTTCAATTGAGTCCGCTGTCAATCGTTGTTAACACATTTTATTGCCTTTCTTTACGGAGGTCAGTTGAGATCCTTTTGTATACCGGTCCCTTTTCTTTATTGCTCTTAAGTGTTCAAGGGTTAATGAGTATTTCCAAGTATCACGTCGTGAAGTCTGGTGGTCTGTGGGTTTTTCTCATCAATGAGTTCATTGCCGGTTACACCAAAGCCGGCGCATACAAACAAGAATTCCTGGTTGCCTATATTCTAACTACTTTAAGGCATAAGCTGAGGCTAAGGCAATTAATTCTCGTTTGCTTAAATCTCTTTCTCTTAAAAACGGAGTCTAAACATGTCTGAACATGTTGAATGTGTTACAGGTGTCTTCTGTTCAACCCCAAAATTAATTCTATATCCATGTCATTGATTTTATGACTACTGTCACTTTTAACTAATTTTCCTTTTTTTAACACTGAATACTAATTACCTTTCTTTTGCTCAAATCAGTTTCTTTTATAAATCGGGTCTTAACATGTTTGAACATGTTGAATGTCTTGCAGGTGTGCCCGATTCAACCCCAAATTTAGTTCTCGATCCACATGCTGAGTATGTCCCATGTCATTGATTTTATTACTACTGTCACATTTAATGTGTTTTCTGTAATCTACAGAGAATACTAATCAAATTGATTTTGTAAAGATCCCCTCACCCCCATCCTTCAGCTGATGGACACGTCTGAACATGTTGAAGAAAGAATTAGTTTAGTATGCTTTGTGTGTACTATCCTTTTAGCCCCTGAAAAATCCAAAATCAAAATGTGTTGTAAATCAAAACACTTGCAAGTTCTACAACGTTACAAAATTTATTGACTATCGAACGCGGAGAGACTGGCAGCGTGCGTGCGGTGTTTTACGAAATCAAATATCAACTGACTCGTCGCTGCCGCCAGCAGCACTCCCGAATGCAATTTGAGCTTACAGACTAGCTTACAGTATAAGAGAATAAATTCATTTTTACCTAACGCTATCAATTCATTTTGTCTCTTAACTAATACTTAACTAATACTTCATTATGATCTTATGCTAACTTATGCTATGATCCAACACCGGCCACCTTGAAGGGATCGCCTTCAATCCACTGGTAGCCGTGCCAGCTTCGCAATTGGGCGCTTGATAAGGCCCATGCTGGTCTTAATGCCGACGACCCTGACCCGCCCGTCGCCTCCTGGAGTTACCTCCACGACTCTGCCCGTTGCCCACCGCTGGGGGGGCGTGTTGTCCTCGTGTACCACGACGAGATCCCCCACTGTCACGTTGTCGTGTGCCTCCTGCCACTTCCCTCGCTGCTGCAGACTGTGGACGTAGTCTTTCGACCACGCTTGCCAGAAGCGCTGTCTGAGCTTGGACAGCAACTGCCACCTGTGACAGAATGAAATGCCGCTGTCTGGTCTCTCCCGCTCGAATCCTTGCGGCAGCGAACGAAGCGGCTGTCCTATGAGGAAATGGCCTGGGGTGAGTGCCTCTCCGTCGCTGGGATCGCTGCCTAGCGGTGCGGTTCGGCCATTTAATGTTTGTGGGGTAGATTTTTGTGGTCCAGTCAACGTCTCGCTGAGGATTAGAGGACGAGCCCCAATTAAAATGTATATTGCCGTGTTCCAAAACTTTTTTTAAATAAAACAAATTGTAAGTTCTTAAACGTTACAATTTATTGTTGGACTTGGCAATCGCGGAAAGGCTTGGCAGCGTGTGTGTGGTTAAAGCGAGACGAAAACGAACTAACCGCTGCTCGCGACAGTCGCATTGCCGACTACAAATTCGACTTACAGACTAGCTTAAGTATAAGAGTTCAATACACTACTGGACAATTCAATAATATCGTTAATTTAAGCTTATCCTAACAATTCATTTTTTTCCTTACTCTAACTTATGTTTATGATTCAACATTCCGGCCACCTTGAAGGGATCGCCTTCAATCCCTTGGTAGCCCGGGCGTGAGCGCTTCTCCAATGTCCACTGAAGCCGGTTGCCTTGGGTCGACGATGGCCACCACGTCGGTCAGGTGCCAACGTAAATCGCCTTCTGTGATCGACGAGCTGCTGATCTGCAGCATGACTAGTCCTCCGAAGAGAGGGGCGCTCGGAGGGATTAGTCTCCACTCCATATTTCGCTCCGCTGTGAACTGAAGGCTGCTCAGCTGCCGGGAAAGTGCATCCTGGTACTTCCTTCCCAGGTTTCTGACGAACATGTGTCGGCTTCTCACTGTAACTCTGTAACGCCACTGGTGTGCCACGTCGAGCAAATATGTTCACTGTGAAAAATAGAGGTTCAGTGGATCTTGCTGTAAATTCAGTATGAACAGCCTTTGATGCAAAACACGCGAACACCGAAATATACACCTTTAAGGTGGTTAGTCCTCTTATTTTAGTCACTGAATTTGTGGTACCATACAAATCCTCACATAAGGGAATCCCAGAGATTCGTCTACCTAAATCGTCTGACTTATCAATCAGCGATTGCACAAATGAATGCCCAATGTCAGCCTTTTTTGGCTTAACAAGTTTCCTGCTGAGCTCTGCTCGCTGAGTTAGTTGCAGCAGAATCAGAAACGCGAATCTTAATTTTGTATTCTCGACAGTATATGGTTCTACAATAGCTTTCGATCTGAATCGATACATATAGTCAACAATTGGTTCGATTTTATGACGATATTTAAGCTTCGGAACTTCACACCCTCTTGACCACAAATCAGCTGGATTTGATAAAGTCGGTGCACTTTTCCAAGATACATTATTGGCCATATCTAGGATGCCTGCAACACGATTGGCTACAACTGTTGCTAATTGTGAAGGGGAAGTATTTATACAATGTAGTGCGGCTTCTGAATCATTCCAGAAACTCGCACTCTCGATTCGACATCGGTAAAACGCGTGTATTTGGGCCAACATACACGCGAAAGTTTCTAATAATGTTTTTAGCTTGGCGGGACTTATTTTGGCGAACCTACGAACCAAGTGATACTGAAAAGTATCCAATCTTGGTGTCCACCTCATGCCAAGCGTTCTTGTCGAATCGGCATCATTGGAAATCCAAAGTTTCTCATTTCCGCCTTCTACTACTTTAGAATGGTTTGAAAACCATTTTGCCAATTGAAATTCGCCCGTTTGGATATCTGCCGTGAGGGCAGGTCGGTTCAGACGGAACCTACAAAATGAACGAATAAGATCCCTCTGAATAACAGGTCTCAGGACGCACTGGTGTGAAAAAGTGTAATGTGGTCCTGGTGGAACTTCTGTATCTAAGAACGACACATGACTAAGGTCAAGATTCTCGGTCATGAAACTTAAATGTACATCATGGACTTCCAAATTCATGGAACGTAGATGTCTCTTGGCAATTTGTGACGATTCCAGTACTTTGGGATCAGTAAGAAAAGACAAATTAAACCCAAATTGTCCAGTCGGCAATTTACGAACGCTGTCCCGAACACCTTGTTTGCAAAAGATGTGCTCCGCATAAAGATTTTCGGACACACTTGTCTTTGGGACAGCTTCAACTTTACAGTGTTGATCTACACTGTCTTTAAAACGAACATCTTGTCTATGTTGCATCACTGAGCAACATATTGGGCTTTTGGTAAACATTTTCTTGCACCGCCCTGATGCCACCCAACCAAACAACGTCTTTTGTAGTAATGGACCACCCTTCGCCAGTCGAATTCGTCCATTACAAAGCATTTCGAAAAATGAGTCGGCTCCCAGAAGCATATCTATTTGCTGGGGTTTATAGAATTCAGGGTCAGCCAGTTCGACGTTTGCTGGAATCTTCCACCGATTAATGGGAAGATCACAATCTGGCTGCCTGCTACAAATCGATTTCAGCACCCAAAACTCGGTGCTGAACTGATATCTCGATACACGAGACGAAACTATTGTCGATACTTTTGTTTTTGCAGTCAATCTCGACTGTCCAACCGACTTTACGGTTAAGCTCTTGTTGTTGCGTTGAAGGCGCAAGGCTTGTGCGAGATCTTCCGTCATAAAGTTAACTTGAGAGCCTGAATCCAACAAGACTCTAGCATTTCGATTCTGACCGAATCTATCTCGAACTATAACAACTGCCGTTGCAAGAATTACCTGATCGGTTTCGCTAGCAACATGATCAACATGGGCAGGATGAGCAGAAGCCTCTGATGTTTCTAAGGCTGCGTACTTATGTAGGAGAGTATTGTGTGGGCGAGAACACACTCTACACTTTGACGCAGTGCAATTGGACACTCTGTGTCCCGAATGTAAACAATTTATACACAGTTGACTGGACTTCACGAAATTAAATCTGTCGTCAACTGGCAGTGCTGCGAACCCTTGACAATTTCCAATCATATGGTTTTCACCGCAAAACTGGCATGTGGGTTCAACTTCTTTCTCAGCATTCGTACACGAAAACGACGATTTTTTAGCGTGTTTTATTTCAAATGTTTGCTTCATCCTAGACTTTGAACTTTCTTCAGCAGACAAATGCTGATATCGCCTGTTCAAAGCCGCAACACAGTCAGCCCATTTCGGCAATGTGTTATAATCAAGTTGTTCCTCATACTTCGACTTTGTATGAGGATCTACCTTCGACATGACTATATGAATCAAGATTGCATTTGCAAAATCTTGTTCATCTCCAACGGACATTAACGACTCAAATATTGCCGATACCGAGTCAACCATTGTTCGAATTCCAATGGCCGATGGCTTAGACATCGGCTCAATGTCGAACAACTGGGCGAGAGTGTCAAAAAAGATCAAGCATTTGTTGTCGTATACTCGACTTAGACTCTCTAATGCCTTTGGGTAATTGGCATCAGATACCTGAAAGGCTCTGATGGTACCTAATGCCTCATCAGATAAGCACGATAACAAATGATTGAACTTTTCAATATTTGAAAGCGAGCGATCCGAGTCTACCAAGCTATTAAACAGACCGATAAATTGCCTGTATTCCGAGTGTTTACCGCTGAATTTCGGCAACTTTAATTTGGGCAAGTGAGAATGGTGAGAATGCTGAGGTACGTTTTCTGCTGCTTGATGCGCACTTAGGGCTGACATGTATGAAGACCGTGCCAAAATACATGTTTCCTCAAGCATTGCACGGCTAGTATTATCAGGATCTATTGCATCGATCTCCGACTGCAGATCCATAGCTTTGGCAATATACGAATTTAGTATATCTAGCCGGCACTGAACCTCAAATTTACTTGGAGTCACCATTTTATTAATGAGTGAACTCCTTTGGCGCTCTATGTCGCTCTCTACCTTTTCTAATTTCACGAACAATTGGGTTAAACGCGCACTAAGGCAGCTCTCATCGACATCCACAACAGTCTCATTGTGATCTACTTTGTGCGCCATATTGACTAATTAAATTGACTCTATTTGAATGCACGTAAGTGTACTAACCCAGTAATAATCAGCCTATAAAGAAACTTGGCTGAGAAAGATAATCAAATAATTAAAGATAATCAGTTGACGATCAATATAATTTAAGATGTAAGATGTAGAATATTGAAGATAATCAACTGACTAAATAACTTTCATGAATAATATAGATAATAGCAATTAAGAAACCCAAGTGTATGCAGATAAGAGCTGACAGTTGTCAACAACAACAAATAACTATCTACGCAAACGCACCCGCACAAACGATAATCAGCTGATTAGCGATGTTCGCCTGATAAGCAATATTCGGCTGATTCGACTGCACGCTATGAACAACAATAACAGCGCAACAAAATGCGTAGGAGGGCAATTGCGCTATTTAATAACAACAACAGCGCATGCGTAGGTAGGCAAACGATGCAATCTAGCAACAATAACTAACGGGCTTGCAGGTAGGCACGATGCGATCTACGCAACAACAACTAAAATGCTTGCAGTTAATCAGCAACAACAACTAAATGCTTGCAGTTAATCAGCAACAACAGCTAAAATGTTTGTTGTTTTAATCAGCGAACGTTTGTACGTTTGCTAGCGCTTATGTATGTAAGCAGCGTTGACACAAACAAAGTAAAGCAAAATCAAAGTAAAACACAAACAAAGTACAAGTTAACTACCGCAAGCTTAAGCTCCACAGCTGTATGTATGTATGTAAATGCGATCTGCGCTTTACTTATGTACAAATTGTGAATAGCAAAGAACAAAGGTCAAAAAACCCACCACCGAATGTATGTAGATATAGGCGAATAGCGAAATTAAAGAGGAATGGTGAACGTTGATATGTATATATAACTATGTTTATTTGCACAAGTTAAGTGTTTTGTTTTATTTATGTATGTATATTTATTTGATTCGGTTTGTGTGTTTTGCATCGAATTGCCTTTTTAAATCACAAAAATATCAGTGCCGAAACGCAATGTCTAATGTGCAACAAATGGAGCAATACGTTCTTATTTATTATGTGCCGCTTCTATGCTTGCACTTTCTATGTTCTCCTGCACTGACTCGTTTGGGCACTGTTACCTGATAAACAGAAGAGTCGCTCTTGGGCTCAATTCTGGGTATTATCTCCAATATGGGTGTCTTTAACTCCTGGCTGTTCAAATCCAGAATTCCACTATGGTCAACAGCTCCAGGCAGATCCAACCACGAGTTTATCGATACCGACACACACTACAACCAAGCCTTGAAATGTCTTAAAGACCAACGAACGCGATTGAAAGTCCCTGCTCGGGCGCCAATGAAAAATCCAAAACTATTTTTAAATAAAACAAATTGTAAGTTCTTAAACGTTACAATTTATTGTTGGACTTGGCAATCGCGGAAAGGCTTGGCAGCGTGTGTGTGGTTAAAGCGAGACGAAAACGAACTAACCGCTGCTCGCGACAGTCGCATTGCCGACTACAAATTCGACTTACAGACTAGCTTAAGTATAAGAGTTCAATACACTACTGGACAATTCAATAATATCGTTAATTTAAGCTTATCCTAACAATTCATTATTTTCCTTACTCTAACTTATGTTTATGATTCAACAGCCCCCATTCCCTCAAAAATTAGGTATCGATAGGCTCAACAGATACCCCTTGTCGGTGATTTAATTTCTCCGAACATTTTCTCAAAGTTTCCTTTTTTCCTTTAATGTATGTCACCTGCATAACAATTAAATACTAGGGTCAACCAATAATGATTTTCGGATACCTTTTGAAAACAACCCTGATTGAACTTGTTGACGATCCAATCAAATACTCAATGTTATAACTTTTAACTATTTTTATTTATACTTAACTTTGCTTTTTTATTGCTGAAGTTATGCTTAGAAAGAACATGTTTTTTAAACCAGATTTTGTTACGTATAGTTTTTTATAGAAACATAATTTACAAGGAAATTTATATTTTCGTTTTTCGAAACTAAAGTTGTGTTTCTTAAGAATGTGTTTCTTGAATCCACATTTACTTTGAAATATTTTTAAATTGGTACATAGGCTACAATAGTACTGAACCATCTTGCCTTTAAAGTTTTACTGCGCTGAGAACAAGACAAAGAAGGATTATATTTATTTAAAAATCAGGTTTTTACACAAGTAAGAAAAGGATGAATAATAATAGAATGAGAGAATAATAGAATACTATGATTTGATTGGATACTGCATTAGGCACCATGGGCTATTTCTTTCTAATTGGTTATTGAAACTTGTTGAATTTCCCATAAAAGGCGGACGCATGTCATTCTATTCTTTAGTTCTTACAGTTTTGTTCTAAGTGAACATTAAGGTGACAATTTGAAAAAATATATATAAAAATGGTATGTATTAGTAACATATTACCATTTAAAACTAAATAACATTTACACTCTCAGGCTTTTTTGGATTCAATAAATGACGTGACAAGCCATGTAGGACAAGGATATACAAAAACTGAGAGCCTCACTATTGGATATGAGTATACTATAATAGATTGTCGACTAAAGAAAACAGTTTTCGGTGAGAAAATTGCTCTTTACATAACTGATGCTGAAGCCAAACACCTTTGGATTTTTCGACCTAAGGCATTTGTCAGGATTTTCCCCTCTAAAACTCCATACAAGAAGTTAAAGGACCACAATATTACTCATATAGTTTACAATGGAACAAAAAAAGACAGCTATAATACCCCCCATTTCCAATTCTTATGTAAAAGTATATAATGAAATTCAATATAAAAACTGCTAATACTTCACAATAAACCTCAGTTTCAAATCAACACTAAAGCAAGCAAAATGTTTTCAAAGCAAATTGAAATATTTTTAATTCAGTTCGAAGATATGATTTTCCATGAGCACATGGAACGTCTGCAATATTTAGAGGCTGTTCTAAGTGACTTTGAACAGCAGCAAGAAGTCAATTCTCGATTTGGAAATCATTTTAACTCGTGCGTATGGTCGAGCGATGACGCTAAAGAGGGTCCAGACACATGTCGCTGCTGTTTCTTTTCAAGAGAGAGGCTTTAAAACTTATGATGAATTACTATAGGTTAAAAGATCGAATGTACTCAAATAAAAAGCAATAACAACATTTAAACTAATTTGTTTTATTTATTTTTTTAAATAATTTCAGAACAAGCTTATCATTATAAATATAATAATTTTTCTTAAAGACATTTAAAAAACATTTTGTTGATTGTTTTTTACTCTTGTAAATACTAAATACGATGCAATAATGTCCACAGGTATTTGAAAAGTATCCCTGAACTTGCTGTTTATTATACGTAAATCTTTTGGAATTATTTTTTAACAGACTTAAAAAATATTTGTTTTGAGGATATTGTCCATATGAATCAAAAAACTCTGCAGTTGAAGCATTTTTAAAATAAAATGCTACCCAGTGTGAACCTGGTTTCTCAGATGAGTCTGTATTGGCAATTATTATTGAAGGAAATGTACGTATTTTTAATAGGTAATTTATCTGCTGGGAATACCCCTTTAAATATATGTTTTGTACTCCGCTTACTAAGCATAAGTTTTTCAATTTGTATTGTATTCATTTTTAAAGTATAACTCTAATATATCTATGTTTATCAATATCAATCATGGAATCGTATTCACAATAAACAAGACATGTGACCGCTTCGGTTAGAGGTTCAGCAAATCGTCCTTCAATACGAATTGTTCCTTGATTAATTAAATTTGAACATACTGAAGAATTTGAATGGTCGGCAGTTAAGTCAAACGCTAATATAAAACAGCTCGTATCAAACATTTCCTTAGTGATTTGCAGCCCCCTATCAAAATGCTTTATACCATTAGCACTAAACAGCATATTATATCCACGAGAGCTCTGAATGTTTTCGGGATTTGTAAAATCAAACTCTAGAGCTTGAGACGGAACTTGTACTCCATTAACTAAAAGATTAAAACGCTGAATTTTAAAATGTTCAAAGTTATATGGATCCAGGGCCCTATTACCTGAGTATGCTCGGTTTTTAACCATGCAAAATGCGATAAAATTAGGTAATTGTCCAATTACAGCATTGTCAATTGATAGGCTATTGTTTCCTGGATATAGAGTAAAAGATTTAACTTCAACTTTATTATATGGATATAAAGCATTTTTTGTTTGCAATACGCGATGATGTGCTAACAAAATACTTGGATTGACTGTAACATGATTCATAAAGAGTTGTGCCTCTAAAATTTTTAAACTTGATTCAGTTTGAACTTCCATCAAATAAAATGCAGTCTTTTCAATATTAAATGTTATTCTTAAATCTACATTATTTATCAGGAGCTTGGGTTGATTAAAAATATCTCCATGTACTTTTCCAAAGAGCTCTACCTTATTGCTTTTTTGGAATATGTTTTTTACAGGTAGAGTTTCATCAACATAACATTTAATAAAACTTGAAAAAAATCCTTGAGTAGCCAAATGGCTTTCAGTAGCATCACTTCCATAGCTTAAAATAGTTTGTAGATAAGACCGATAGTGATAATTATTATCGTTCTGAGAAACTAATGTGTTATTTAAATATACTGAGGAACTTCTAAAAATAGAATGTAATATATGGTTTACAACGCTAACAGCATTATTTGTTATATTGTTGTTGGCCTGATCCTTAAGCTGTACTACTAATCTTAAATATACGCTTGACAGATCTCTGTATGATTCACCATTTCCCAAACATACAAATTCAATTGAGCTGGCTCCATCCAATGATGCTATAGGATTGTAAGTTACTTCTTCAGTGCGTAAAATACTGCTTTGTGTTGGATGCGGCTCAAACAAATCCAATTCACTTTTCATGCATTCAATATGGCTGTTCATCGTTTTGTTGAAAACATATCTGCGATTTTCTTAGCTAGTTTTTTTGATTTCGGACGTTTTTGAAGCTTTTTCTTTGTATTCACTCTTGAATGTTTAGATTTATAATGAGCTCTCCTCGTAATAAAACGCTTCCTTTTATTCTTTCTACCTGAGCATCGCTGAGTCATTTTATCTATTACTTTATTAGATAAATTTTGGAGTGCAATTTTGCTCTGTTCTTGGATAATATTCTGTAGAGGTTTTCGTCCCAAGTCATTTAAGACTGCGTTTCCTGTTTCCACTGCTTGATTTTTAACAGCGTTTAGTCCACTTAAGAAAAGTGGTTTAATGTATTTAAAAAGGCCACTAAAAAAGTTTCCAATACCCCTTCCTTGCTGTACTATTCGAGGTGTTGCATAAAGCGACCCAATATGATTCAACCCTCCTCCACTTTGGTTTAGATAATACTCTTGGTAAAGTTTCTCCATGCCGGTTAATATCTTTATGAATAATATATTGACTAAGTAGCAATATTTATAGCATACAACGTTTTTGTCTAAAATGCAACGTTATGTATATGGGAGTTGCTGATGGTTTAAATGGAACCTTATATCCTCTGGAGTCGGATATTAAAATTGATATGTCTCTAACTTCACAATTCTCAACGGGATAGTACTCAATATTTTTGAATTGAAGCATTTTGGAAACTCCATTATGCATAAGAACCTTTAGACATCTTGTTCTTTTGTCTCCAACACATCTAGGCTTTATTATGTCAGTATAAACGAATATTATACCCTTTGACATACTTGGCATTGCCTGTTTCTTATCCATTACTTCATTGTGGGGAAGGTCATTTAAATATAGTTCAGATATTCCAACTTCCCAGTTCTCATCTATGTTTTGAGAGAAACTTACAATGTTTGTAAACGCACATTGTACATTGTCCGGAAAAACATTTAAAGAATTGTTGCTAAATAAAGTAACATAAAAGGATTCTAAGTTACTCATTTTTATACTCTCTGCAAGAGTATATTGGGTTTGTGAAAATGTATGTAACAGGCAGAAGAAGGCGTGGCAGACCCCATAAAGTATATATATTCTTGATCAGCATCACAAGCCGAGTCGATATAGCCATGTCCGTCTGTCCGTCTGTCTGTCCGTCTGTCTGTCTGTCTGTCTGTCTGTCTGTCCGTATGAACAAACAGATTTCAGAGACGGTAAGAGCTACAAGTTCGAGATTGGTCTCAATCGATCACATATTTAGTCAGTCAATACAAGAATTTTTTTTTTATTTCGATGCCACGCCCCATTCGCCCACAATGAGCAAAAAACTAGACACACCTTGGAAAAAATTGGTGTTTTGGGTGAATATCTCAATAACTATTGCACCTAGGATCACCAATTTTGGTATGGAGGTTCCTAGTGACATCCTAAATGCTTGACAGTTAAAATTTTGGACATGCCACGCCCCTTTTTCCCACAATTAATAAAAATAATTCTCCACTTTCGTTCCGTTTTGAGACGTTTGTTAATATAGTATAGTATTGTAATTTATAATTCCTGTGGAGGCTAACTATTTCAAACTATCCTAAAAGGCGCATTGAAATCGCACTATAAACAAGAAAACTAGAAGCGTTGCAATATTGATAACTAAATGCAATATTATGTATGAGTGCAAGCGAAACAGAAACATACAAGCACATGTGGCGGCAGCGCTGCCGCATTCATATCAATGTATGAGTGCAAGCGAGACAGAAACATACAAGCACATGTTCGAACGTTTTCGCTGCCTGTGTGGCGGCAGCGCTGCCCGCAGTCGCTGGCCGCGCCGAATACATACATATATGCATCATATATTGTCTTTCGTATGTGTATTCGCATACAAACAGACGTGTGTTTGATTATGCTTGGATTGTTTTTGTTTCAACATGTTTTAATGCAAGTACTACACATTGTAATAACTCTTGAACGTTTTTATTATTTAATCGGGAAAAATGCAGAGAGTATTTAACGGTCGGGCTTGCTCGACTGTACTTTCCTTACTTGTTAAATGTGACTTTGGTTAGATTAAAGAAATCCAATTAATTTTATTTTTTCCAATTTGATATGGTTGTGCTCTATTGGAAGATCTTGTGCTAACTCCTGTACCTTTAGAGCGAGATTTTTCGGCTTTTCGGGATGATCGTCTTAGTTTTTCCCTTCCTGCAATGTAATTGAAGTTTCTTAAATTGACTTCTGTTTGAACAATTCGATTATTGGATCTCTTTTTTCAGGAGACTTAATTTGATGTTCAATGCGAATTTAGGAATTGGTTCAATCATACCTAAATCATCATTGATTTCAGAGATTGTCCGCTTAGGGTTATCGTCTGGACTTTGGGATTCAGAAAAATCGTCTTCCTGAGAATTATTTAATATTTTGTCTGTGTTTTTTGAAAGGTTTATACTCTTGTCTGCTTTAACGTTTAAATTTTTCAAAAACTCTTTGTTTTCAGCCTTTGATTCTCGTTTAGAACTTGTAGGAAACTCTTCAAATGTTTGTGTTGAACTGCTAGATGTTAAAACATTCAACTGATTTTTGTTATCAGAATACGTAACACGTTTCCTTCTTTTGTGAAGAAAGTAGTTTAGTTCTTGTCGAATTTTAATCCATTTATCGAAATCACTTAGTCTACCATTACATATAATTGGTAAAAACTTTTGGTTTATCAAATCTTCACCTCTGTTATTTGATATTAACTATTGATATTCGTTGGGTTGCATTAAAATAACTTTAATCAAATTACTTTTTGAGTTATGCATTTCTTAAAATTTTTCCAAATACTCCGGCCAATAATGATGAAATAAGAATTGGAAGAAATCCGCCTTTTTGAACTAGAACTTTCCTCGTTGATTTTATTGTGCGCTTTGAAGATGAAATTTTACGCAGTACATTTTTATACCGTTTTAGTAGGCTAAGCTGTTTGGTTGTAAGTTGATGATTGCCTTGTAATGTATTTAATACAATCTCAATTAATGATTTTACCAGGTCATCATCACTATTACTTATAATAGCTTTTCTTAATTTGGTACTAGCTCTTTTCAGAACATATAATATATGTTTGTTCGCCATCAACCGTTTTAGACTCTTTTTGTAAACCATTTTCGTTGCAATAACAAATTGAGTATGTTGCGTTAAAAATATTGGAACGAAACCGTAAAAGATCGTTTATCCTTTGGGTAAGATCAATTAACAAATAACCATGAGGTTCTTCGGTTACTTCTTTATATATGCGCATCAATTCACTAGGATTTTCAGGATAAATTTGTCTAGCCAAACAATGAAATTGAAGTTTATCTCTAGGGTTTTTGAAAACGACAATGTACTTTGTATTTAACGATATATCTCTAGTATGTGAGGCTTTATGAAATATATTCTGAGTTACTACTATTACAGATAAGTTTCGATGATGAGAACCTTTTGTAAATAATTCACAAACGCTTTTGTTAAATGCTCCCATCATTAGATCATCTAATACTATGAGGATAGGCTCATTAAGATCATTTTCAATTATTTCTGGTACACCTTTATGATATTCAAGTCCTGTAAAACTAGGTTTTGCGTGTTCTTCAGCATAACACCAAATGATCCTTTTAATATCTTCATTGATAATACACTTATATACTACAGGTTGTAACAGAAATTCATAAGCAGTCCAGAAAAAATTTTAGAAGGCGTAGTTTTGTTCAAAAAGGAATAAATGATACTTGGCAAATAGATTTAGTTGAAATGATTCCATTTCATAAACAAAATGGAGGTTATCGATATCTACTGACAGTGATTGATACTTTCTCAAAATATTCATATGCAGAGCCTGTGAAGAATAAATCAGCTACAGATATAGTTTTAGCAATTAAAAAAGTATTTGAAACTGCAAAGAAAATACCTAAAAATATTCAGAGTGATCAGGATAAAAAATTTTTTAATAAGGAATTTCTTCAACTAATGAATAAATTGGAAATAAATCATTATCATACCTATACTCATTTAAAAGCATCAATTTGTGAACGATTTAATGGAACCCTTAAGAATCTAATGTGGAAAATGTTTAGCTACCATGGAAATTACATTTGGGTGTCCAAGTTGCAGCAATTACTAAAAACTTACAACAATACATATCACCGTACTATTAAAATGAAACCCAGTGAAGTAGACAGAAAGAATGAAACATTTTTTTTAAAGTCGGTGTACAATCATCCTAAAATTTTTCCTAAACACAAATACTCTGTTAACGATTTTGTTCGAATAAGTAAATATAAAGGTGTTTTCGCTAAAGGATATGAACCAAATTGGACAACTGAAATATTTAGAATTATAAAAATTCAATCAACAGATCCAGTCACTTATTTATTAAAAGATTATAAAAATGAACGCATAAAGGGTTCATTCTATGAAGAAGAACTTCAACGAGTTAGAGATAAAAACGCATACTTGATTGAAAAATTTATAAAATCTGGAAAAAATAAAGTTTTTGTTAAGTGGTTAGGCTTTGATGAGTCACATAATTCCTGGATTAATAAAAAAGATATAATTAAATAAAAGACTTTTTTTATTTTTATTATTTATTTAGAATATTTTTTTTTTTATTAGTTATACATATTTACAAGCACTATATATATTTACAAGTGTTATATAATAAGTCTTATCTTTGAATAAAATGTTTTTACATATTTTACAAATTTTCGCTGTTCAAACTTATTTTATAATGCCCCCAAGCCAGTGTGGTTATTGAATTTTTATAATTCAATGAAATTTTATTAACAATTTCTGTAAACAGCTCATGGTCTCTACTTCTTATTACCCTCTGTTCACCATAATAAGTTTTTCGTTTTCGGATACATTCAATATAGTCCGAGTGGGAGAGTTTTTTAGCAACGCTTTCTTTGACACCTTTAATTTTCTTAATTTCTTTGTCGGTGGTCCCTTCACTGCTTTCTACCTTGTACGAATAAGCTTTTGCTTTAAAGCCTGCAAAAGATTTCATAATTTTTCCTGCATTTTCATCTTTAAATAAACCTAACTCTTTATTGTTTGCTGGAATTATGTTATATGGATTCATAGAGTTATAATTGGAGGTATCAAAACGTTCTGGATTTGTTTTTATAAGGTTGTATATATCTTCAATAGAGGATGTAATAAACGAATCAGTGTTCATATAAATAATCTTAGTCGAGGGACTTTTTATGCTTAAGAAATTATAATAATAATCATACATAAGCTATTTTGACAATTCTAAGACAGTTACTCCAATATAGATTGGTTTATCATAATGAATGAGCGATGTTGTATGCTCAAGTGCAGCTAAGTCATTACCGAAAATGTTCATGCTATGGAAATTGTTCATTGCGACTAACTGTCTGAAGCCAGGAGAATTTTGCTTGGAGTGGTAATCAGTAACTAGTCGTATTGAACGTCTTTTCTCTACGTTTTCCATAGTTGCCGTAAACGGCATTATTTCCATGCCGTAAACGGCATTATTCATCAACTTGAAAAATTTTTTTTGAAACTCATTTTTTGCTGATTTTCTATGAGAATTGTTCAAGTTAATGTATGGTTCAAGCCAACGTCGTTGCGTAAAAGACAAAACTCTATGAATTTTTAATAATTTTAATCCTTGTTGCATGCAGAGTTGCAATTGCTTTAAATGAATAATATAATTGGTTTTATTATTTAAGTCTGCAATTAATTTAATTTGTTTTCCTCCAGGTGGAACTTTATTTTCTGGACAGAATGGTAGACAATTATGTTTGTCATGAATCTCTTTAGGATATTGTAAATCTACTTCTAAAATATATCCTACATCATCATCAACTGAAATATTTGCCAAAGAGAGTTTTGATATTTCATCTTCAGATAAGAATTTAAAATTTTCTAATGGCAGCACTTGACACATTGCCCACCCATATAAATTGTTTGCATCTATATATGAAAGATAGTTTGTGTCAAGGTTAGGATTAAAATCTTTTTGATGAGGATTATTAGCAACTGAAATACGTTGACTACATTGTGTCAAACCGCCACGAACAGCTAATTTAAGAAAATTATAGGTGTCAGGGTCACTAATCAGCTTGAGTTTAACTTTGGTAAACTTAAGCATTGCATCCCAAGAGATTGAAGGAGCCGTTACGTAATTAATTGGGTCTAACTTATAAATTTTATGACAGATGGCTCTAAAATTTTCAAAAACATCTGCCAGAATAATTACATCACTTTCCAGGTATAGTTTTAAGTAGTCTGACAATGTTTGACACTTAAAACTATCCCATACCTGTTGTGCAAACTCATAGTTTTTAATACTACACTCCTCATCGTTTAGAGCATTATAAAAAAGTTCTCTACATGGGAGTTGTCTCGCGGCTAGTTTAGAAAAACTATCTAGATAGTGATAAGGGAAAACTCCCTTCCGACGCATTTGCTTAAATTGTACACCTTCAAACTTTCTACTTAAAAGCTTGAAGTCTTCATCGTTAAGATAGCTAGAAAGTTTTTCTAAACTAGAGTTTAAAAATCTATTAGAGTCAATAAACTGAATGTTGTATAAATATTTTTTGTCTATTGTGACTTTTTTAGTAATGGATATATATAATTCCTTATTGCAAGGAATTATACTTAAGTCCCCACCAAGCTCAGTTATAAATAAATGTACGTCATATTTAGTTAAGTTATGGAACACAACAGGTATTACAGGAAATCTAAACTTATAAGTTAACTTACATTTCTTATGTATTGGACCCTCATATTTTCCGGTAAAGAAATTAAAGAATTTATCCTTTTCAGCATCATCGATCACGTCTTCACAGGCCGTACATTTGTTGTATTTCTGCATACACTCTTCGTCAATGTCCAGCAAATGGTTGGGGGCTTTGAATGCTTTCCAATATTTATTGTAAAGCATTCTGGTTTTCTCATCAAGGGCTTGGCAGAACTTTTTGATGCAATCGATCCCTATTAGCAAAAGTAATGAAAAATAATAAGTATGTATTTTAATAGATTAAAAGCATAATGGTAATTTACCTTCGTAAGTCCACATTTCGTTTAGCTCGGGACTATATTTATGTGCAACGTAAAATGAAACTGCACAAGCGGTATGTTTTTGAGCCTTCGTAGTTGACGACATCTTGGGGTCATTTTGTGATCGATGAAATGTTTCCAAGACAGCTTCAATATCAGCGTAGATGGTTACCGGTGGAGAAAGTTTTTTATGACAGTTTTTGAAGCTGGCATATGAACCCTCTTTAGGAAAAGTAGATACAACTTTGCCGCAACTTTTGGTATGCATTTTACTATTGCAAGTATTCCATTGCAAACAGTTATGACAAAAGTCTCCTGGCGTATGGCTCTTAGTAAATTGCGATTTAGCCAATGTAGACATATTTGTTATGTAGGCGTAATGCATTATCATTTCAGCCTCATTGTATATACCCAGGAGACTTTTGAGTTGACTGGGAATTCTATATCCGAGAAGTTAAGTCGCTGCCCCCTATAAGTAATAACAGGGGCAGCGATGTTGCTTATGTTATAGCAAGAAGTGTGTTTGAGATTCCTCCTGAGTTTTTTTTTGTCGTTACCATTGTAGGTGGCATTTTCAATGAACTCGTATTCGATTGATGCCAGTATGCACCATTTAAAACAATAAACATCGTTGTTTTTAATATTGACAGTTGCATTCCTCTTTCTAATCGTTTCGGGCATTTCGCAGTATCTTCCAGAAGGAATATGTTCCAGTTTAACTATTGTTAAATCACAATAGTTAAATGATTGGATAGCCCATCCACTATCTTTTTCTTGGAACTCACTAGTTAATAAATTTAAATAATCGATTTTGGTTTCCAAAACATCATCAGCTGTTTCTAAATCATAGAGACACTGATATGATGTTACAAAATGCTTAGTTGATTCAATTAATTCTCCATCATCTGTTTGCTTTATATATGTGCCATAAAGTTTAATCGAAATTTTTATGGCGGAATATTTAGCAGAGTTCAATTATTTCGAAAATGTTTCTTTTTATTTGATTGTAAAAATCACGAAGAATAATTACATTTTCATTTTCATTGAAAACACGATATGTTTCAACAGGGAATTTGGTTTCTGTTGAAATTAATACTACATTAGTGTTTCTCACTATTTGAGCAACTTGCGCATTTTTATGCGTATCAGAGCGCAAGTGCATTTTATATGCATTTCTTTTAATTGAAACGTTGCATACTTGACAATGAATATCATCGCTTTTCATTTTCTTAGCGGGTTGATTAATTATAGCTCCTGCTCTTTTCAAGGCTCTGGCAGATGTAGAAGGTTCGACGTCTAAAGTTGATGTTGAAGAGGGACGATCACTCGAATCTTGGTTCCTTGACGCCTCCATCATTATCCTAAAAGCGTTTACAGGTCCGGTGCACTTGCTGATGCGCTGATGCACAGCGAAAGCATCCACCCCGTCAAAAGCACGGTTGCACATATCACACACAATTTTGGAGCACATTTTTTAATTATTATTTATTTTTGTTTTTAGTTTTGTATGAAATTTTAGCAACAAATGTTTTTTTGTTAATAAATAAATGTTCGATTTTAAACAAAATAGTTTTCACTGACGAACGCGGGTAACATAAAATTGTTAGCAATTTTATGTTTAAAATTTAGAATTTGTTTATAGGAGATTACTGTTTTTGTTTCGAAAGAGTTCGAAAGATTTTAAAAACACGGTTATCGGTTCTGAACGTAGCACCAACTGAACTCCTACAGCAGGATTTCTATTTTCTATTGATAAATATTAGTGTAAACCTGTTGAGCACACCGGGAGGGGGGGTAAACCAGTTACTGTATGAACGTACTGTATACGTGCAGCGCACCTGATTTAGGGGTGACTTTCACAAGCGGCCATACAGCTCGAATATCTAGGGTCAAAACAAGTGTGCCACTACCGATCGTTTTCAATTGAGTCCGCTGTCAATCGTTGTTAACACATTTTATTGCCTTTCTTTACGGAGGTCAGTTGAGATCCTTTTGTATACCGGTCCCTTTTCTTTATTGCTCTTAAGTGTTCAAGGGTTAATGAGTATTTCCAAGTATCACGTCGTGAAGTCTGGTGGTCTGTGGGTTTTTCTCATCAATGAGTTCATTGCCGGTTACACCAAAGCCGGCGCATACAAACAAGAATTCCTGGTTGCCTATATTCTAACTACTCGTATAAAAAGTTTAAAAGCCCTACACAGAGAAAAAAAATCAAGTATTTCGTACTCAAAACGGCACATTTCACACTTGATATCTGCCCAAGAATGAAAATACTAAAGTAGAGAATTTCGTTCTCAATTCAAGTTCGTGTTTTTAAGTTCGGAATTCTTGATTTAAGAACACTTCATACTTAAATCAAGTTCTATAAAGTTCTTGATTCAAGTTCCGCAAATCACGATTTGAGATCATATGTACTTAAAATATAAGAACATTTCACTCTTAAAACAAGTACGCCAGATTTTGAATCAAGACTTCGTGAACTCAATTCAAGAATGCATGAACTTAAAAAGTAAGTACAAAAAATTCTTAAATCAAGTATAACCATCTTGGTTTAAGTTTACTTGAAACTTGAATCAAGATCTCACTAACTTGAAAAGTAATTGTTACCCATCTTGATTTAAGAACAGTAGAAACTTGGTTCAAGTATTCCAATACTTGCAGAATATCTCCCAATAAGAATACAAATCATTTTTATATTTCCAATTCAAAATTTTTTTATTACAATTTTTTTTTGTTTAATATATTATATTCACAAATATCTAAACATTTGATTGATGAACCGAATATTAGTAAATTTGTATCAATATAAATATAATATTGTTGGATGGTCATACCAGTTGAGGAGAACTTATCTACTATTGCGTTGATTTTCGTCTATAGTCATTGCTGCTTAAAATGCGTTTTACTTAGCACTCCTGTGAATCCGTTATTATAGCCTTTCATCTGTTATGTAAGAAAGCAAAAAATATTAATATATATTAATCAAATGAAATGTGAAATATATACCTGTATTTGTTGCTGACTTTGCTTATAGGTACAGTTGTTTCCAGCAATCGTTTTGTTAATCGTTCATTTAAATTTCTCCCACGTTGAAAGAAGCATCAAATCCTTTGATGGATACACCAAAACAATAATCTGAAATATGAGAAAAATATATAAACAATTGTTTAAATCTATATATACATATATATATGTGAGTTTTACAGTTTATCGACTTTGAACTCGGTTTTATTATTGTTTGTTTAATGACAAAATTATGGTTTTTATTATAAAATGAAAATAATATTGTTTAATGACAATGTTTTGTTTGTTCACAAATAAATTCAAGACTTTTCAAATAAAATGATGCGATCGAAACGAGATCTTGCAGCCGAATGTTCTTCGAATTTCACAACTCTGCTATTCTTAACATAACATTTTGCTTAACATAACTTAAAATTGTCTGCCGCTACGTGTCGCTTTAATCTGTTCTGGTGGAACCAGGGTTCCCACATTCGGCCCTTCTGACGTATCCTTCGACCCGAAGGGATCCCAAACTTTCATATAGTCTGCTACTGTTGAAGTTTTAAAAGGCCCTTCAGTATCTCCAACCTTCTCCACGTCATACCTGCCATTGTTATTAACCTTAACTACTTTATATGGACCCAAAAATTTTCCTTTTAATTTTAAACCCGTGCCATACTGAGTACGCTTGATTGCCACTAAATCGCCTACACGGTACTCGCGATATGCTTTCCTTTTTGAGTCATACCCTTTCTTATTCTCCTCTTGTATACGTTGTATATTTTCACGAGCATTTTCACGTAACATCTTTCGGTCGTTATCTAGTTCTTCTATCAGGCAATCTGTGATTAAATCATTCAACATTGGGTCATCTGGTATACGCATAGTTAGTCCTGTTAAGATAGTGAATGGAGATACTTTAGTGCTTCTTGGCTCAGTTTGATTGATAATTTGTTGTACTTTTCCTAAATATTTATACCAACAACCTGCATTTTCAATACTCAACTTTGAAAGCATAGGCACTACAATTTTGTGTATCCTCTCAACCTGGCCATTTCCACGAGGTACTCCTGTTGCTATAAGCAAATGTGTTATTCGTTGCCTCTCACAATATTCTTTAAAAATGTTCGAAGTAAAAGCTGTGCCACGATCAGAAATAATGCGAAGTGGATTGCCAAACAATGAAGCTTGTCGTTCTAAACAATTCACAACTTCGTCGACTCCAGTACTGCGTGTGGGATATAACCATACAAATTTAGAGAAACCATCAACTATAACAAGGATATAGTTATATCGCTTGTTGGTTGCTTCCATAGGTCCAACATGGTCTATATGATAAGTAAACAGAGGCTTGTCTCCCTTATCAATTGGCATCAAAAATCCTTCCTTTTTACCCGATTTCGCATTAACAACGATACATTCTACGCAACTTTCTACGACTCGAGCAACCTTTTCCTTCAACTTAGGAATGAAATAATTCTTTTCTATAAGATCTTGAGTCTTTCTTGCAGCGAAATGACCTTGCTTATGTGCGATTTGTATTATTTCATTCTCCATTTGACACGGTACCACCAAAAGCTCACGACTTGGATCTTTGTACAGAATTTGATTTTGAATGTAAAAATCTTCATACCCTTTGTCCTCAACTAACGAACGTACGACCTTTGTCCAATCATCATGCAACTGTGCTTCTTTCAATCTATGTAAGACGCTATCAGACAGTATATAACATGACACACGACTTAAAGCATCGACATGACGCATTTTCGAACCGGATCGATGCTCAATAGAGTAATCAAAATCCTGCAAATACATCGCCCATCTGGCTACACGCAAAGGAACTTCTTTCTTTTTCACAGTCATAGTGAAAGCATTGCAATCAGTTACGATCTTAAATTTGATGCCAAGAACGTACACACGCCACTTCATCAATGCACCCATAACAGCTAGCACTTCTAATTCGTAAGAATTATAATTTTCTTCTGCTGGACTTGTTTTGCGGCTCATGTACTGAACAGGATGCATCAAACAATCTTCAGGGTCCTTTTGAAGCAAAACTGCTCCAAATCCAAATTTGCATGCATCTGTGTGAATTTCTGTTTCTAAACGAGGATTGTATAACTTCAATACAGGGTTACTTGTCAACGCGGATTTTAATTGCTCAAATGCAACACGCTGTAAATCTTTGAATTCATACTTTGTATCTTTTCGCAACATGTCGGACAATGGTTTGGCAATAACTGCATATGACTCGATAAATTTACGAAAATACGACGTTAACCCCAAAAATCGCTGAATAGATTTTTTGTCATTCGGTAACGGAAAATTAGCAACAGCCTGCGTTTTTTCTTTACCTGGTCTAATTGTTCCTCCCTCTACAATGTACCCTAGAAAATTCACCTTCTTCTGCAAAAGCTGACATTTTGCCCAATTAATGCGTAATCCGTTTTTCATAGCAACATCTAAAACTCTTCTTAGCTTTTTTATTCCTTCGTCAATCGAACTACTGGGTATAATAACGTCATCCATATAAACCACTGCATCTCCGATCTGGATTAATTCCCGCAAAACTACCATTATAAATCTCGTAAACACGGCTGGCGAGTTTGAAATTCCAAAAGGAACATAGAGGAACTCGTACTGTCCATTTTGTGTCACAAAGGAAGTGTATTTCCGCGATCCTACTTCAACAGGGACATGAAAAAACCCGTTCGTCAAGTCTAGTGTAGTGTAAATGGTAGCACTTTGTAGCTTTTCTAAAACAGTATCCATTATCGGCATTGGGAAATTATCCCGAATCACCTTTTCGTTAAGCTTACGATAGTCACAGCACAATCGCTTTTTGCCATTTTTCTTGGAAACCAAAACGATTGGAGAAGCATACTCCGATGTGCTTGGCTTAATAATTCCCTCTGTTAACCATTCTTCAACCTGCTCATCCACAAGTTTTTGATCACATTCTGCGATACGCCTCGGGTGTTGGTAAACAGGCAACTCATCTGTAAGAATTATTTTCATTTCGACAGGAGCTCTTGGATTTCTTTTTGGTGTATACGAATATACGAGATCTTCGACCTGTTTTTGTTGTGTATTGCTCAAATTATTTAAAATAGGGAAGTTTTGTAATTCCAACTGTTCATCGTGTTCTTCACACACCATACACAAACTCTTAAACTCGCTAATCACTTCAAAACAAGAACTCTTTACGACCTTTACAAATTTGTTGTCATCACCATCAGGTTTGTCTTCTCTACTAATTAACTTAGTTCCACTTTTTGTGACCTGCATGTCCACGCTACTAAGGATAGTTCTACCAAGGATCGCCTCGAAACCCATATCTTCGTCTGGTACAACGTGAAACTCAACATTCATTGGTATATCGTCTATCGAAACGTGAATTACAACGCTTCCGAACGTTAGAACTTGGCTTTCACCTATACCTGTCAGACACTTAGCACAACCTGTCAAATTCTGGATTCCTAATTTCAGGAAAACACACCTGCGCATCAAACATAAGTCTGCTCCAGTATCTATCAAGCCTTTAAACACTACAGTACCAAAATTCACATCTTTTAGTTCTAAACCAGAAAAAGTAAATTGGCTTGATGATTTTATTGGCGTTGTTTGATTTTGAATCACATTAGTTGAACTTTCTTTCTTGCCTTGAGTTTCTGTCTTACAGTCGCTTGCGCGATGCCCAGGCTTGCCACATTTAAAACAATTGAAGCTTTGTTTTGTGCAATCTTTCATCATATGTGATTCGTCACCACATTTGAAACACTTTCGAACTTTACCGGCTTGAGAATCTTTTGCATTTGTCCGATCCTTCTTATCAGCTGATAACTCATGCTTGTTTGACGACGTGTATGTGTTACCGGCTTTTGAATATGCCTCAATCTGCAATTTCAATTGTTTTATAGTTTTAGCCTGATATAAAATCACTTTGTTCGATTTTGAATCCTGAATGCCTTCTATGAAATACTCAATGAGGCTTTCATCATCAAGATCAATTGGCTTGCCAATTTCCATTAGTGAATACAAATACTCCAACAATGTCTCACTCTTCTTGTGCTGTCGCTTTCTCAACCGCCTATGAATTTCAGCAGACGACACCTTCACTTGAAATTCTTCAAAAAGTACCTGTTTAAGTGACTGCCAATTATTAACACCTCGCTGACTGCGTATAAACGATTTAGCGGCACCTTCAAGCAATTGTTTTGCGTATACAAATAATTGTAAATCACTCCATTCTACTGTAATGGCACATTCTTCAAGTTGGGACACCCACTGATCAATATCAACGGTACTCGATCCGTCAAACTTGGATACACTACCATCGACGTCTTTAAGTGTGAACCATGAACGCATTGGTCCTATGGTTGGTGTTAATGGAGCTGTATGAACTGACATATTGTCATCTGCCTCCTCAATATTAAAATCATAATAAGCTAGTAATCTTCCCTGTAACTCTACTTTTCGCCCTGTTGTGCTTAACTGTAGCTCTGCCAATTTTAGTCTTAGATCTTCAACACGGAGGCTTAAAATCTCATTTCGTTCCATCTTACAGAAATTTTGATTTTAAAGTATATACAAAAATGATTTAAAAATAAATTGGAATTATGAAATTTTCTTTTGTTTAGCGATGGCAAAATTTGTGTTATGTTGACGCATATACAACACTGCTATCGTTTTACAATCGTTCCAGTCCTATCGATACTTGGCTTCTCGTGTCACAGCCTGTGAGCACGCTTCTCTTATCGATATGTCGCGCAGAAAATTGCAATTTGTCATCACCAGCTGTATATCTGCACTTACTCTGAACAGAACACTAGTCGTCTCGCTCACTCCAAATGTAGGTTTCTTCTTTGCGTTTCTCATCAAACGCCGATATTCACCGTTACCTTATTTCGCACCAGCTCTTCTGCTTGCGAAACCGCCTTGATCCAGTTTTGCTGCTGTCTTCGAGTAGTCCTCAATGCAACTTGTCCAGACTTGTCTCACGTTTCTCATCAAACGTATCAATTGTTCCGGCGTTGTTGACATTTACTGAAATCTTCCTTTCGCACCAGCTCATCCGCTTGCGAAACCGCTTTGATCCAGTTTTGATCCGACTTTTCTAGACTGTGCGTTTCTCATCAAACGCCGCTGTGTCGCTCCGACTTTCCGCCGCTTGTGCTTTTCACCTTAGCACAACGATGTAGCTTATTTTCGTAAACACCTTTTACGAAAATGTTGCACTCTGCGCACCGTAGTATTTTGTCTTGATATTTTAATTGCGACTCTGGCATTAAATTCCGGACGAGCCCCCAATTGTGAGTTTTACAGTTTATCGACTTTGAACTCGGTTTTATTATTGTTTGTTTAATGACAAAATTATGGTTTTTATTATAAAATGAAAATAATATTGTTTAATGACAATGTTTTGTTTGTTCACAAATAAATTCAAGACTTTTCAAATAAAATGATGCGATCGAAACGAGATCTTGCAGCCGAATGTTCTTCGAATTTCACAACTCTGCTATTCTTAACATAACATTTTGCTTAACATAACTTAAAATTGTCTGCCGCTACGTGTCGCTTTAATCTGTTCTGGTGGGACCAGGGTTCCCACATATATATATATATGTATACATATGTATTTATTAAAAAATGTTCATACGTGTGTATACATATGTATGTACGCGTTCAACAGTGTCTCACAGCTATTTTTCTTTGTTTTCAATTAACATTTTTAGTTGCGATAACTTAAAAACTATAATCTTTAAACATTAATAGTTTTTAAGCAAAAGCAAATAAATGAAGTGAAGTGTATTAGAGTGAAGAAAATACATCTGTATGTAAACATTGAAATATCAATTTATATGTGTATACACCCATGTGTATATATGTATGTACATGTATTGTGGCATTCAACGCAAATATTGACGCGTGCCTTTAAATATTCGGCGCATATGTATTACGCAAAAATTAAATTTCTTATAAAATTTATATAGATATACATATATTATTAGAACACAAAAAAGTAAACAATTGCAATTGCTGTTTCTTAAGAGTAATTTAAACTTAATGCTGGTAAAAAATTTGTCCAGACACGACTGTATGTTTCAACAGAAACAGCAATTGCAATTGTTCACTTTTTTAATAATATATGTACATACATCTATATATATTTTTTAATAAATTGAATTTGAGCAATTGCAATATGCGCCGAATTTTTAAAGGCACGCGTCTTTGTTTGCCCTTGAATGCCACCACAATACATGTACATACATGTGTACATGTACAAGTACATATGTATGTATAACTACATAAATTAATATTTTAATGTTTTTATATGTACATATGTGTTTTTTCTTCTTCACATAACTTCTTCACTGCTAATTCACTTCACTTAATTGAATTTATATATTTAATATATATATATATATATATATATATATATATATATATATATATATATATATATATATTTAAACACACAAAATTAAACGCGTACATACATTTGTACATTTATTAAATTATTACACAGTTTATTACCTTGCAAATAAGGCAGCACTTCTAATAAATCTAATTCTTTTAATAAGTTTTCCAATTTTTCTCCGTCTTTCGCAAAATTATTATTGTCGTCGCACTCCATGTCACTTGTTACAATGCTAACTCAATAATGCAAGCAAACCAAATTCATACACATCGATGTGATCGAGCGAATTAGGAAATTAACCAGAAGCGGAAAAAAAAACTTCTTTCTCTTTCCCACTTCATAGTTTCTTATGCATGCTAAAGAACAGCGTCCGATATTTACCGTTACTTTAGTTCTTCAATTTTTGTGCCCACCAACAACATGTACAATTTTTGTCGCGACAATCGGCGCGCCGAAAACGAACAAAAATATGTATGTGTGTATAGGTATGCATGTAGTGGTCGGTACAGTTTATGCTTGTAGGCTTTAGCTCTGCCGCAGCGCTGCCTTCACATGTAGAGTGCGAAGCAGAGTAAAGCAAAGAAATACATATACATAACGCACTTTTGCGTGTGTATTAATACACACAAGTGCTACCTGCAATTGTATGCGTGCCGACCACTGATTTACATACAAATAATTTTTTTTGCTATAATTTGTATGTATTTACATATTTGTGTATTTTTGTTGTTATTGAAAATGAACATTATCTGTCTAAGTAAAACTTAAACTGCTAATGTTAATTTTCAATAACAAAAAAAATAATTATTATAATTATAATTTCTAAGTCTTCTGATAAATGCTGTTTAAATATGTTTATACAGCCTGTAACATGAAGTAAATTATATTAAGTATCTTAAAAAAATAAAAAAATGCAAAAATAGAAAAAAAGTAAAAAAAAAAATTTTTTTTCTTGTCCGTCTCGGGATTTGAACCGGTGCTCCGAACTTGAATTGAGAACATTCGTGCTCATATTAAGTAATTTCATATTAACACTTGATTCAAGATCATTTTCTCTTACATTTCGCTTGTTTAATGCTCATTTTAAGTAATTCGTACTTAAACTGAGAATGTTTTTTAAGAATTCGAAATTCTGAAATCAAGGTCATTCAAACTTAATTTTAGAACGTCGTTTTTCTCTCTGTGTATGTTCTTTTAGTTTGTAAGTGTAAAGACAAACATTCTTTTCTTTAAGATAACGAACCAAAGATCGTTAATTATTAGAGTTTTGCACATAAACTTTAACAGTGTCATTTTTACAAATTCGGATGGTAAAGTTTTTAGGCCCAATTACAAGATTAAGATACTGTTTAACGATTTTTATACTCTCTGCAAGAGTATATTGGGTTTGTGAAAATGTATGTAACAGGCAGAAGAAGGCGTGGCAGACCCCATAAAGTATATATATTCTTGATCAGCATCACAAGCCGAGTCGATATAGCCATGTCCGTCTGTCTGTCCGTCTGTCTGTCTGTCTGTCTGTCTGTCTGTCCGTATGAACAAACAGATTTCAGAGACGGTAAGAGCTACAAGTTCGAGATTGGTCTCAATCGATCACATATTTAGTCAGTCAATACAAGAATTTTTTTTTATTTCGATGCCACGCCCCATTCGCCCACAATGAGCAAAAAACTAGACACACCTTGGAAAAAATTGGTGTTTTGGGTGAATATCTCAATAACTATTGCACCTAGGATCACCAATTGTGGTATGGAGGTTCCTAGTGACATCCTAAATGCTTGACAGTTAAAATTTTGGACATGCCACGCCCCTTTTTCCCACAATTAATAAAAATAATTCTCCACTTTCGTTCCGTTTTGAGACGTTTGTTAATATAGTATAGTATTGTAATTTATAAT
The DNA here is from genome assembly GCA_035046005.1 of Drosophila acutilabella. Lineage (NCBI taxonomy): Eukaryota > Metazoa > Arthropoda > Insecta > Diptera > Drosophilidae > Drosophila > Drosophila acutilabella. Next base: position 2,428,178 of record JAWNOK010000042.1, read on the forward strand.
TCCTGTGGAGGCTAACTATTTCAAACTATCCTAAAAGGCGCATTGAAATCGCACTATAAACAAGAAAACTAGAAGCGTTGCAATATTGATAACTAAATGCAATATTATGTATGAGTGCAAGCGAAACAGAAACATACAAGCACATGTGGCGGCAGCGCTGCCGCATTCATATCAATGTATGAGTGCAAGCGAGACAGAAACATACAAGCACATGTTCGAACGTTTTCGCTGCCTGTGTGGCGGCAGCGCTGCCCGCAGTCGCTGGCCGCGCCGAATACATACATATATGCATCATATATTGTCTTTCGTATGTGTATTCGCATACAAACAGACGTGTGTTTGATTATGCTTGGATTGTTTTTGTTTCAACATGTTTTAATGCAAGTACTACACATTGTAATAACTCTTGAACGTTTTTATAATTTAATCGGGAAAAAAATGCAGAGAGTATTTAACGGTCGGGCTTGCTCGACTGTACTTTCCTTACTTGTTTAAATGCATCACTTAAGGGCCTCTCCCTAAATGTTCCTTTCTTTGTAATTCCTATACTGGAATGCCGGGGTCTCTTACGGTTGGGTTTAACTGATTGCCAGTGTGGTGAATTTTGCTGCAGACTTTCTTGTGGGGTATCCATTTATCTGCCGCTGCTCACTGTAATAGGAGTAGAGCAAATACTTATATATATATTTGGAGCGTGTTTTTGACCGATATGGGAGCTATGCGATATTGTTGTCCGATTTCAAACTGGGTCAGTACATGTACTTCATAAACACGTAGTCTCCGTGTAAATTTGGATTAGATAGCATTGCTAACAAAAAAGTTTTCTATACTACAACATTCAAGTTTTATCTGTACATGTACTCTACGAGTAACGGGTATAAAAAATTAATTGAGGGCGGGCTTTGTCATTTTCTCCCTGGAAATAGTTTTATATTGTCTATTATTTTCCTTTGTTAATGGCTTCATTTAAATTTCGTTTGTAGTCAATATAACTGAATCCCTCCCTTTTTATTGCATCTGAAAAGATAAATATGAGTGAGCTAATAGATCTTTCAATATTCAATTTAATAAAATTAAAATACTAACGATAAATCAAATTGTTGAAATTTGAAAATCGGTCAAGTGCCAATTGTCCAGGGCATAGTTCATGTTCATCAGCATGTCCCTGGTCAATATTCTCTCAATATTTTTAATTATTCCCTCAGGTTGCAAAAGTTTCCCAAAGACATCCAACAGAAATGTAGTTAAATTCACGCTTTACAGTGCATTAAGCTCGTTTTTCAAAAGCTTTTGGGATTCGTTGGCAGTCGACATCGACAGAAAACCTTCCTTTTTAAAGCGGGGATCCAAAAGTGTTGCTGTTCGTGTGGACGATCGTTTCTCGTATTTATTTATTTATTAACGCAGACTAAATGCAGTCGCGAGTATTAACAAAATATAAAGTTATATTTATAATTAAAATTAATATTTATGACTATAAAATATATAATACAAATATATTTTAACTGAAAATATTAAAAGAATTTAGAATTTAGTTTATTAAATTATTAAGAGATTATCGTTAATCTGGGAAAAAAGTAAAGAAGTTGATCCAACATTTGTTGCAAGGATTGGGAAAACCCAGAAAAACCCAACCAGATCAATGCAAATGTATGCCAAAACATTCACGAAAGATTTCTGATTTAAAGGAACGCGTGAATGGCCAAAATGCCAAACATACTGCCCCTAAAGATCAAAGATTTAACGGAGTTGGCTGTAAAGTGAAGCTTTAAAATGGGAAAGAGAAAGAGATGTACCAATAATTCTATAGTATTCGTTATTTTGAGCGCATAATACCCGAAAACGATTGTGCAAAGCGTTGTCAGTAGTGCATGTGGGAAGAAATAAAGGGATGTAGTACCTGGTTGCCCTGGTTGGAATGTTGAAATTAAGGTGTTCTTAAAGATATGGGGAGCAGATATCACCAACTATAAGCTTGTGAAGGAAAATAACTCCAAGAACTCTCCTACGATTAAGAAGGGACGGAAGATTAAGCAGTAATAACCTATTGGAGTAGGAAGGAAGGCGAAGATTAGGGTCCCAATTAAGACCTCGAAGTGCAAAGAGTCAAAACTGCTTCTGCACTGACTCAATAAAATCTTGAGTATGAGCATGTTGAGGAGACCAGACACATGAACAATATTCAAGAATGGGGCGGACAAGGGATGTCTAAAGAAGTTTTGTGACGAAGGGATCATTAAATTCTTTAGACCAGCGTTTAATAAATCCAAGAGTGCCCTTGGCTTTATTAACAATTGAGGAGATATGATGTGTGAAACTTAATTTATTATCAACAAGTAAGTAAAGTACAGTCGAGCACGCCCGCCCGTAAAATACTCTCTGCATTATTTCGCGATTAAGTTATTAAAATCGGTCTAGAGATATTACAATGTGTATAACTTGCATTAAAACACGTTGAAACAAAAACACACATACATCTGTTTGTCTGTATGAGAATACACATACGAAAGACAATATATGATGCATATACATGTATGTACGTATGTGTGTATTCAGCGCGGCCAGCGGCTGCGGGCAGCGCTGCCGCCACGCAGACAGCAAAAACATTCAAACATGTGCTTGTATGTTTCTGTCTCGCTTGCACTCATACATTGATATGAATGCGGCAGCTCTGCCGTCACATGTGCTTGTATGTTTCTGTCTCACTTGCACTCATACATGATATTGCATTCAGTTATCAATATTATAACGCTTCTAGTTTTCTTGTTTATAGTCCGATTTTAATGCACCTTTCAGGATAGTTGGATATAGTTAGTCTCCACACGAATTATAAATTAGAATACTCTACGATAAGAAGAAATGCCTTAAAAACGTATTGAGATTTGAATAGTTTTTTAGTTCCTATGGGAAAAGGGGGCGTGGCAGCCCAAAATTTTTGATGGCATGACATCTACTCAGTCTCTGGAAACCTCCATATCAAAATTGGTGATCCTAGGTGCCATAGTTACTGAGATATTCGCCGAAAACACCGACTTTTTCCGAGGTGTGTCTGGTTTTTAGCTCATTGTGGGCGAATGGGGCGTGGCATCGAAAAAAAAAAAGATTCTTGTATTGACTGACTGAATATGTGATCGATTGAGACCAAGCTCGAACTTGTAGCTCTTACCATCTCTGAAATCTGTTTGTTCATACGGACAGACGGACAGACAGACAGACGGACAGACGGACATGGCTATATCGACTCGGCTTGTGATGCTGATCAAGAATATATATACTTTATGGGGTCTGCCACGCCTCCTTCTGCCTGTTACATACATTTGCACAAACCCAATATACTCTTGCAGAGAGTATAACAACAAGTAAGATAAGTACGGTCGAGCACGCCCTACCGTATAATACTCTCTGCATTTTCTACCAATTATATTATTAAAATCGGTATAGAGATATAACAATGTGTAGTACTTGCATTAAAACACGTTGAAACAAAAACAATTTAAGCATAATCAAACATACAGCTGTTTGGCTGTAGGCGAATACATATACGAAAGACAATATATGATGCATATATGTATGTATGTAAGTATTCGGCGCGGCCAGCGACTGTGAGCAGCGCTGCCGCCACGCAGGCAGCGAAAACATTCGAACATGTGCTTGTATGTTTCTGTCTCGCTTGCACTCATACATTGAGCGCTGCCGCTCAAGTGCTTGTATGTTACTATCTCGCTTGCACTCATACATGATATTGCATTCAGTTATCAATATTGTAACGCTTCTAGTTTTCTTGTTTATAGTCCGATTTCAATGCGCCTTTCAGGATAGTTTGATATAGTAAGTCTTCACACGAATTATAAATAACAATACTGTACTATATTAAAGAATGCCTAAAAACGGAGCGAAAGTTGAGAATTTTTATTTTATTAATTGTGGGAAAACGGGGCGTGGCAGTCCAAAAATTTAAATGTTGATGCATTAACGCTGTCGCTAGGAACCTCCATACCAAAATTTGTGATCCTAGGTGCAATAGTCATTGAGATATTCGCCCAAAACACTAATTTTTTTCCGAGGTGTGTCTAGTTTTATGTTCATCATGGGCGAATGGGGCGTGGCATCGCAAAAAAAAAAAGTTCTTGCATTGACTGACTAAATTTGTGATCGATTGAGACCAAGCTTGTAACTCTTACCATCTCTGAAATCTGTTTGTTCATACGGACAGACGGACAGACAGACAGACGGACAAGGCTATATCATAAAGGCTAAGTCATAAACCGGCATTTAGAAAAATTTAGTTTCAAGGGATTAGTTATGCACCAGTTATGCATTGTGTTTAAATCATCTTGTAGTAACGCATGATCCTGGGGGTCTTTGTTAGATAATAATAATTACACGTCATCTGCATACATAAGTATGCGACAATGGGATAGCGAAGAGGGAAGGTCGTTTATAAAAAGATTAAAAAACAATGGGCCTAGGTTACTACCCTGGGGAACTCCAGAAGTAACGAAAACAGATTTAGATATTGCTGATCTAAGCATAACCCTTTGGGTCCTACTTGTTAGATATGATGATATCCACAGAAGAAGGGTGGGTGGAAAACCTAGGATACTAAATTGATGTAAAAGAAGGTTATGATTAACAGAGTCAAATGTTTCACTAAAGTCAGTGTATATGACATCGGTTTGCATTTTATTAAGGAATGCCTCATTAACAAATGAGGTAAATTCTAATAGATTGGTCGAAGTCGACCGACTCTTAACAAACCCGTGTTGGGCGGGAGAGATAATTGACTTGCAGAGGTTTTGCAAAGTCGATGTTACTATCTTTTCGAAGAGCTTAGGGACTGCTGACAACTTCGCAATTCCGACTTGCACCCTTTTTTATGCAGTGGGATAATGTAAGATTCTTTCCATAAGGTAGGAAAGATAGAGGATTCTAAAGAAAGGTTAAACAGAATTAATAGAGGTTTTATTATAGAAGAACAGCACTCCTTAAGCACAAAACTTGGAGTGTTGTCGGGGCCAGGAGAGAAGGAAGATTTTAAGGTGTTAATTGAAGAGAGTATACAACTGTAGGTGATATGCGGAGAAAAGCAGAATTAGAGGATGGGAGTTTATAGGGGTAAGAGAAGTTAGTAGACAAACTAGAGGTGTAAGTAGATTGAAAAAAGTTAGCAAAGAGATCGGAAGCGGCCGAGTCCTCACTTACTTTACTGGAATTAAAAAAGAAAGAATAGGGTAAAGTACTAGATTTACGTTTAGAATTAACAAAGTTATAGAATTGTTTAGGATCACGCGCAAATTGAGTCTTGCAACGAACAAGATAATTTTCATAGCATTGAGAATTAAGAATGGTAAAGGCTGCTTTAACTTTAGAATAATTTAAAAAGTCTTAGTTAGAGCCTGTCTGCTTAAACCTTTTAAAATATTTGGATTTTTTATTTTTTAAGTTTGATAATCTTGGTAAGAACCAAGGCGGTTGATGTGAAACGGACTTTACAACACTAGGGATGCAGACATCAAAGAATGAATTTAAAATGTTGTAAAAATACTCGACAGCTATGTTAATATCTTTCATGCCGTAAAGTACAGACCAGTCAGTAGCAAGAATCAGTTGATTAAGCAAAGACAAATTTCCTTTGCGAAAGCAACGGCGCGAGTTGGAAGAGAAAGAATGAGGTAAATGGGTTGAGTTAGGGATAGACAAAGACAGTCCAAGGGTAGGATGAAAAGAATCTTCAGGTACCACTACAGGAGAAGATCTAGTGACAACGGCACTGGATGAATCACTTACATAGATGAGATCCAGCATCCGGTTTAAACAATTAGATACCTGATTCACTTGAAAAAGAGAAAGATCAATCAAACTATCTAAAAAGTCATTGTTGGTTGTGGGAATGACATTAAACTGGTTGAAAAACGTCCAGGAAACGTTTGGCAAGTTAAAATCACCAAGTGTCACAAAGAAATCACGAATGTGACTAAATACTTCTTTGATGAAATTGAAATGCTGAAAATAAATAGACATTTCAGAGGATGGAGGAATATAAGAACAGGTTACATACAGCGCAAAAGACGAAAAAGTAAAAAGTAAAAGTAACTCGAGCCTAAAGATATTATATTTTGACGACATTATTTCATTATTAGATATACTGGAATTAAGCCAAGTCTCTGAGAATGCAATACTATCGGTGTCAAAAGAGAAACTATTCTTATGTAACTCATTTAACTTAGACCCCAGACCCCTTACATTCTGATACAGAATGAAAAGTTGGTCAGAGTCTAGTTTTTTGAGGCTATGACTGAGGCCGCTTGAGGACCATTAGTCGGAAAGGTGACTGGATTTGAACGAGTTCTAGTCTTCTGCTTAAACTCGTGAACAATCATATGAGGAGGCCAAAACTTTGGGTCACATATGATAGGAAACAGATCAGGGGACACACTAATCTTAAAATATGAGATCTCTCTGGGCTCAGAGAAATTAAATTTAGAAATAGAGACGCTACCAGGGGTTTTGGTAGCGATAAATGCAGCAATTGACTCAATAGTCGTGTCTGCAGAAAGTCTGGATATAAATATCTGTTTACGGGGAGCCACGACCGTAAGCACGGGAGGCTGAGCTACAATGGGAGTAGCAATGGGATGACTGTTACGTCGACTTGGGGGGCTTTTAGAGCTTGAAAAATCAACATTGGAGGAATTCCCAGGTACCACAATTATATTAGTGGGTGAAAGGGGAACTGCGGGGGTTGCAGTAGAACGACTGTTACGTCGAATAATAGGGACTTTTCGAGTTTTTACTCGTGGCCTTAGCTCCATTAATAGTCACCGATTTGATCATAATGGGTGACGTGGTTGTTACGGGGGGAACAGGCAGTGCCGGGGAAGCAACGTTGGCACATGAGGGTCGGTCAGGTACAGGAGATGTTACCGGAGGAGTATGTGAATTGGGAGGTGAAGATTTGCGGGGAGAGGGAGAAAACGATAAAAGGGGAGGCCCATTATGCACTAGAGACGTGAGGAGCGAACCAGGCGGAAGAGGTAAGGGAAGCTGCTGCTGAGAACTCAACACCTTGTCAGGTGGTGTCTTAAACTTATAATCACTAAGCAAGTCAGCACTAATATCAAAATCGGTGCTTAGATTTTTAGCGAGTGAGCGCAATTTTAGGAATTGCTTTTTCACAGTATTATACATACGTGAAAAATCACCTTGCGACACAATACACATTGGGCATGACCGTCGCAAACCACCACTGCCTAATTTGGCAGTGGAAATGAATTTTTCAAATTCACGCCCAGGAAGACCAGCACATTTTATATGCGTAATATTGTCACATAGCAAACAGTGAACATAATTCGGTGGGTCACTGTCACGAGCTGGACCGTAATTGCAATTGTTTTTACAGCAGGCCATTTCACTCAAAATAAACTTTTTAAAACAAGAGAGCAAACCAGAAAAAATTTGAGAGTGCACAAGATTACTTCGATGTAAACAAATATGCTTGAAAAAAAAATTCGCTAAAAATGCAAAAACAAATGTTAACGAAACAGTTATGACAACAAAGCAATGCGTGGGCGCAAGCGCAAAACAGAAATTGAGTGTAAGCGAACAAACACACAAACTTATTATTGCTCAGCAGAGCAACGAAGAGGGAGCAAAGGTCGCAACAAAAACGGGCACAAACAAAAACACAGCTGAGACGCTGTATTAATAAAAATGTAATGATTTGCTAAAAATGCACACTAAAAACGACTTTGTACAAACCAGATTTAGGATCACTTTGCTCAAGTAAAATATTTGATAATTTACAATTAAAATTCAAGAATTAAGGCAGAAATAATAAAATAGACGGAGCGTTGACACGACCGGCACAGCTGAGAATCTCTTTCTCTTTGTACAAGCCTTTGTCGAACTCCGTCCATCAATAAATTACATGCCTCACGACCTACATCAGACTCTAATTGGGCATATATTTTTTCCAAATTATGTAGAAGTCCGCACACTATTGGAATAATTAATGATGATGTGACAGGGGTTCATGAGGAAGCTTCTTTTGTCGCGTGATTGAAATGCGCGAGAAGTTGTTTCAACTAAGTCCTTTAAGCAACTATCTCATCCGCAGACAGTGGCAGCTCTGCATTGGGCATGTTAAGCAACATATTTGCTATCGCAACATGTGTATTTAAAATGCGGTCAATCACATAGAAGTCACAGTTCCATCTTGTAGGCCACTCTTGCTTTAAATTGTAAGGCTTGTATGTTATTTGCTCTTCCTTAAATTTCGCATAAGCTATGGAGCAGCATTTAATAAACGTTACAACACTTTAACGTTTAACGATTACGTTTTTATACCCTTGCAGAGGGTATATTGTTTTTGTCACGAAGTGTGTAACGCATTGAAGGAGACGTTTCCGACCCCATAAAGTATGTATATTCTTGGTCAGCATCAACAGCCGAGTCGATATAGCCATGTCCGTCTGTCCGTCTGTTTCTATGCGAACTAGTCTCTCAGTTTTAAAGCTGTCTTAATGAAACTTGGCACAGATGTGTATTCCCTTTGCACGCAGAACATTTGTTAAAATCGGCCAGATCGGATCACTATATCATATAGCTCCCATAGGAACAATCGGATGAAAAAAAAATTTTTTTGAGCTATGTTAACCAATATCCATATGCATTTGGCATAAAGTCCCGTGTGCAAACCAAATTTCATCCAGATCAGACCACTATATCATATAGCTGCCATAGGAACAATCGGATGAAAAAAAAATTTTTTTTGAGCTATGTTAACCAAATTCGCTCCATATGCATTTGGCATAAAATCCTATGTGTACACCAAATTTCATCTAGATCGGACTACTATATCATATAGCTGCCATAGTAACAATCGGTCATTGAAAAAAAATTAACGCAATGTGCATGACTGCAAGGGTATATAATCTTCGGCTAGCCGAAGATAATCTTTTTTAGACCCCGTACTCTTTAAAAAAGAGTAAAGGGGGTCTATTAAGTTTGTCAGAAGCGAGATGTGCGTAACAGGCAGAAGGAGGCGTGGCCGACCCCAAAAAGTATATATATTCTTGATCAGCATCAACAGCCGAGTCGATATAGCCATGTCCGTCTGTCCGTATGAACACCTGGATCTTTTAAACTACAAAAGCTAGAACCATGAAATTCACAATGAAAGTCCTTTATTATGTCAGGCAGATCAAGTTTATTTCAAATTGTTGCCACGCCCCTTACCGCCCCCGCAATGAGCAATAAACCAGACAAACCTCGAAAAAATTTGTGTTTTAGGCGAATATCTCAGTAATTACCAGTAATCTCAGTATACCAATTTTGGTATACAGGTTCCTAGAGACAGCCTTAATATAACGCCATTCAAAATTTTAAGCTGCCGCCCCCTTTGCTCATAAGAACTAAAAAACTTTCCAACTTCAATGCCGTTTTTAAGGCATTAAATCAAATAATACAGTTTTGTAATTTAACATTTGCTTAGAGACTTATCATATCTAACTATCCTGAAAGTAACATCAAAATCCTATGTCAAACAAGAAAGCAATCACGCTTCAAAGTGGATGTTAATTAACTGCAAAGTCACTGTATGCGCGCAACACATACAAACAAACACAGAAACATACAAACATATGTTTGAACGTTTTCTCTACCTGCTGGCGGCAGCGCTGCCCGGAGCCGCTGGCCGCGCCGACCATTGCTATACATACACACCAGAGACCTGCAACGAGTATACTCGAGTATGTTCGAACTTTTCATCAAACGATCGAGTAACGAGTATACCAACGGGCTGTCCGAAAAATGTTCGAATCACAACGATCAGTTGCCCGTTTTCTGCTTGACTCGAAAATGATCGTTTGATATCAAACAATTTGGTTGCGAGCACAACGATCATCCCCATATATCGTTTGCTGATCGTTCGATTGGACGAACGAGTATTCGAACGAGTATTCGAACGCAACCTGCCTGCCCGTAATTTCAGTACAAAAGTACAAACAAACGTTCGAGTATCAAGCAAGTTCGTTGGTTCGTTTGAGTTGCGTGACGTTCGCTTGCGTTGCGTGACGTTCGCAGTGTTGCCATTTATTGGGAGGAAAATATGCTAGTTCTAGCGGAAAAGGCTAGATTGCAATAAAAAATAATAAAAAAATTGTATAAGTATATATTTTTCTTCTTCTTTTATTATTAAAAATTTTATAAACCATAATGGGTTATATAAAAAATAAAATATCTGTAATATATGTGCATTGATTTTCCCATGTACACATAAGTAAAGGCTAGATCAAGCGGGAAACAATTTGGAGAGCAACACTGATGGCACGCGCAACACGCTGAGGGTTGTTTTTGTTTTGTGTGTATTTGTGCGAGCAAGTATTGTTATGTTTGACATACCACGCATTTCGCTAATATTTTTTTTAAGACAGAAAAACCCAAATGGAAGAGTATCTACCTGCTGCACATATTGCGCTAAATGCAAAACGCCCCTTATACAAAACTCATAGAGTCATACTCTTGCCAAACAAGGGAATTTCCAAAAGGTCAGCCCATCTATGCTTAACTGTTGAGCGTTAGAAAGGGTTTCAGTACATTTTAATTCTGTAAAAATCTTATGAATGAACAGAGTATTTAAAACAAAATTGCATTTATTATTAAATGTCAATTTATTTAAAAAACATTCTTTAACGCCGTCAAATCATTTTGTGTAGTACCACAGCTGAGAATATTTCATGCAACATTTCTAAATTTCTATTTGGCTTGCTTGCAACATGTTCCATATAACGGCATTTTACTCGAGTATATACTCGAGTAAAACGAGTATAAGCAGGCCCGCGGCACGCACACAAACGATCGAGTATCAAATTTGTTTGAACAAAAACGATCACGAGTAGCGTTCGAGTATACTCGAAATTTTTATACTCGTTGCAGGTCTCTGATACACACATAAATATGTGCACACATATATATAGTAACATATGTAGAGACATATGTACCCATACAATACGCCTAGCTGACACTTTTCATTTATTATACTCTCTGCAAGAGTATATTGGGTTTGTGAAAATGTATGTAACAGGCAGAAGGAGGCGTGGCAGACCCCATAAAGTATATAAATTCTTGATCAGCATCACAAGCCGAGTCGATATAGCCATGTCCGTCTGTCCGTCTGTCTGTCCGTATGAACAAACAGATTTCAGAGATGGTAAGAGCTACAAGTTCGAGCTTGGTCTCAATCGATCACATATTTAGTCAGTCAATACAAGAATCTTTTTTTTTTTCGATGCCACGCCCCATTTGCCCACAATGAGCAACAAACTAGACACACCTCGGAAAAAATTGGTGTTTTAGGCGAATATCTCAATAACTATTGCACCTAGGATCACAAATTTTGGTATGGAGGTTCCTAGCGACAGCGTTAATGCATCAACATTTAAATTTTTGGACTGCCACGCCCCGTTTTCCCACAATTAATAAAATAAAAATTCTCAACTTTCGCTCCGTTTTTAGGCATTCTTTAATATAGTACAGTATTGTTATTTATAATTCGTGTGAAGACTTACTATATCAAACTATCCTGAAAGGCGCATTGAAATCGGACTATAAACAAGAAAACTAGAAGCGTTACAATATTGATAACTGAATGCAATATCATGTATGAGTGCAAGCGAGATAGTAACATACAAGCACTTGAGCGGCAGCGCTCAATGTATGAGTGCAAGCGAGACAGAAACATACAAGCACATGTTCGAATGTTTTCGCTGCCTGCGTGGCGGCAGCGCTGCTCACAGTCGCTGGCCGCGCCGAATACTTACATACATACATATATGCATCATATATTGTCTTTCGTATATGTATTCGCCTACAGCCAAACAGCTGTATGTTTGATTATGCTTAAATTGTTTTTGTTTCAACGTGTTTTAATGCAAGTACTACACATTGTTATATCTCTATACCGATTTTAATAATATAATTGGTGGAAAATGCAGAGAGTATTATACGGTAGGGCGTGCTCGACCGTACTTATCTTACTTGTTGTTATACTCTCTGCAAGAGTATATTGGGTTTGTGAAAATGTATGTAACAGGCAGAAGGAGGCGTGGCAGACCCCATAAAGTATATAAATTCTTGATCAGCATCACAAGCCGAGTCGATATAGCCATGTCCGTCTGTCCGTCTGTCTGTCCGTATGAACAAACAGATTTCAGAGATGGTAAGAGCTACAAGTTCGAGCTTGGTCTCAATCGATCATATATTTAGTCAGTCAATACAAGAATCTTTTTTTTTTTTCGATGCCACGCCCCATTTGCCCACAATGAGCAACAAACTAGACACACCTCGGAAAAAATTGGTGTTTTAGGCGAATATCTCAATAACTATTGCACCTAGGATCACAAATTTTGGTATGGAGGTTCCTAGCGACAGCGTTAATGCATCAACATTTAAATTTTTGGACTGCCACGCCCCGTTTTCCCACAATTAATAAAATAAAAATTCTCAACTTTCGCTCCGTTTTTAGGCATTCTTTAATATAGTACAGTATTGTTATTTATAATTCGTGTGAAGACTTACTATATCAAACTATCCTGAAAGGCGCATTGAAATCGGACTATAAACAAGAAAACTAAAAGCGTTACAATATTGATAACTGAATGCAATATCATGTATGAGTGCAAGCGAGACAGAAACATACAAGCATGTGTTCGAATGTTTTCGCTGCCTGCGTGGCGGCAGCGCTGCCCGAATACACACATACATACATACATATATATGCATCATATATTGTCTTTCGTATGCGTATTCGCATACATACAAACAAATGTATGTTTGATTATGCTTAGATTGTATTTGTCTCAACGTGTTTTAATGCAAGTACTACGCGTTGTAATATCTCTGGACCGATTTTAATAATTTAATCGGCGGGAAATGCAGAGAGTATTATACGGTCGGGCGTGCTCGACTGTACTTTCCTTACTTGTTACATTTAATTTAGTTGATAATGAATTGAAATTGAAACGACGTATATTTGTATCGCATGCGATAGATATATTTGCATACCAAGACTGCGATCACAAATAACGTCGGTTAAGGTTTCAAACAAATATTTTCTTCGACCATTACATAACATGGCATCCGGACTCATCACGTCAACAGATATTAGTTTGATTAGATCCAAATTTTCGTTGAAAGTCAGTTGCCAAACGACGCTATCCATTTGTTTTATAGGAATGACGATGCGTCTGTATTTAATACGACCAAACTTAATTCAATTCTAACTGCAGAGCATATTTCAAGTGCTCTTGATTTAATAAAGCACAGAAGTGAAAAACCGTCATCTTGAGGCAGTCAAAAGTTTTCTTACGTCAAAAACTCAAGGGTTATGTACGTCTTTTATTTTAAAAACCACTGCCAAATATATGAAGACGGTCAATAAAGATACGGCAGATGGTTTAGTCAATGGAGCCTCCGGTATTTTAATGGATATTAGTTTCAATGCATCCAATTGTCCGCAAGTTCTATGAAATTTATTGATTTCACTAGAGCCTTCTTGGACTCCAATCCGGAAAACTATCAAAAGTTTTTAATTTCATTCGGATCAGCAAGTTCCAATAGCCCGTAAACAGTTTCCAGTAATACCTGCGGAAGGTATTACTGTTCACAAAAGTCAGCTATAGCTCTTCATTCGATGACAATAAATGCAATATTTTATTCAATAAGACGGAAAGTTTGCATTGCCACATTACCGATATTTGTTCTAAACGGCTAATGCTACAGTCATTTATTTTATGTTTTGTTGAGACTTCCACTCTCAAACGAAACATACCAAATTCCAGGGTTTGTTGTGAGCTTAGATTGCGAGTCTGTTCCAAACAGAACTCGTCCAAAGAGAGGATTGTTAGGTTTTTTCAATAATGATATTTCGAACAATGTTAGTCATTGTTCCTCCGGTCGATACTATGTTGATTTAAATAATGTTTCGTCTGCAGTATTTGAGTTTGCCGTATTTAAATACATGTCTTTAGGATTTTTAGTTTTGTATAAATCCCCAAATTATACGTTGATGAAATTCGAAACAGAATTTGTGAGCTTATTTCAGACATATTCATTTTTATATAGCAGTTTTATTGTCTTAGGAGATTTTAATTTATGCTTGCGATCTCTTAGAGGATGTAGTGAAAAGGTTTATGACTTCTTAGGTAGGCTTAGATATAAGAGTTTGTTAGATTTGGATTCGTCTACAACCAACTGTGGTACACACATTGATTGGGCGATGATAAATATTTTAGGAAACAGGGCCACCGCGCGCACTTTTGAGTGTATATATAGTTACCACAGTGGTATCTTAGTTAGCATTGAAAGTAGCGATGATGAGGGGTAAAAATTTTATTATTTGAAATGTGTAGTATTAAATGAACAGTGGATTTCAAATTTTACTTTCGATACTGTTCCATTCATAGCTTCTCAAGCAGATGCCGAGCTAGTTGAACAACTCAATCGAGAGTTTCAACAACCTTTTCAACCTGAAGGGGATGTTGAAACAGAGGAGCTTAATCCTGGGGGTCAAGAAACTCTGCTTGAAAATAATCAGATAGATAATGTTGCCATGCAAAGAATAGTTATAGCTCTTGGCGAAGGCCAAAGACCTCTAGACATGATAATGGGTGCTGATTGTGAGGAATTAGCATTCCCTTCCATATATGCTGGCAACAAAAGAAAGTCTTCAGAGAGTTTTACAACCATTGTTAGATCACTGCCTCACGTCCCATAACAGTTTCTAACGCTCTCAATGAAGAACATATGGACCATCTTATTCGCCACGATGATAGCTATAGGGTCCTGAGAGGTATTCGCACGTCTCCTACTCATTGGGAAGCAGAAAAAAGAAAGGCCATTTTCATGATTCGTCAGTTTGGGCTACCAACATTTTTTATTACCTTGTCGGCTGCAGAAAAAAGGTGGTTAGAGCTGCTTGTCCTTTTGAAAAAGAACGTGGACAAGCAAAAAGTTACAGAGGACGATGCATCAATGTTGCCTTCAAATGAAAAAGTGCGATTGATTCGCACTGATCCTTTAACATGTTCTAGATACTTTGATTATCGGTTTAGGCAGTTATTCAATTTAATGAAAAAAACAAAGGGGTATTTTTGGTCAACATAGGGTCGTCATGTACTACTGGCGAGTAGAATTCCAGCAGAGAGGCTCACCCCATACGCATGGGATGTTTTGGCTAAAAGATGCCACACAAATAGATTTGAACAATGTCGATTCTATTCCTCCAGTAATAGACTTCATTGATCAATTTGTTACTACAGATGTAACCGATGTCAGCCTCTCTCAATATATAGAATACCAAAAGCACAAGCACGGTCATTCATGCACACGTGAAGTAAGAAGAAACTCTATTTGTCGCTTTGGTATTCCATATTTCCCAATGAAACTCATCAAAATTTGAAAAATGTTAAAAACTTTTTAAATTCTTCTTTCGATGCTGACATTATTGATCAGCTAATCATCTTCGAAAATTGTCTAGCTCACGACCGAGTGAACCTCTTTTACGGGGAGTATATATATGCCATTAGATCTGGTTTGAAAAAACCATAAATTCTCCTTTAGAGAACTTTTGCTGCAATTAACGTTAATGCGTATAATAAACACATTCTTTGAGCGAAGAGTAAGAATGCTTAGACCTGGACAACAATTACAAAATATGTATCCTGATTTCAGTGACATATTTGTAATGGGATTGCTGGATCATTATGAACAGCGACCACATAGTCGGCCTGTGTTTAGCCGATTTCGCTGCTGACTACAGTTATTCTAAGTCAGTAAGAGCAACTCGCCAAAATAGGGATGATGAGAATGTTGATGAAAATTAAGTATTAGGTATATATCAGGGAAAGATCGCAACCGAGAATAATTAGGTTTAGGAGCTATAATTTAAATACCGATAGGGAAAATTACTTTAGGAAATTAGTTATGCTATTCTTCCCTGGAGAAATGAAGGGGAAGAATTAGTTGAACTAAACTGTGAGGAGATTTACAATAAAAGTGAATAGGCCATTAGGGCAAACTTTAAGAAATACAATGTCTTAGAAGACTTGAAAGACGCGCTTAGGAGGGCCATGGAAGACGACGGCTACGTAAAAGAAGCCCAATTAGATGGACAGGTAGATGATGAGTTAAGGGTATTAGCGTTTCCTGAATTAGGCTCTCATATTAATGTTGTGAATATTAACGTTGATAACCAAAATGACCCCAATGAAAATTCGGACACTATCCGAATAATAAAGCTTCCCCTTTGATTTCGGGTCAGAATTTATCTGACCTAGTAGGTTCCTTAAATGTTGGGCAAAGAACCTACTTCACTCATGTGCTACACACTACCCAACACAACAAAATTTTTCATGAGTTTGTGGGTGGTGAAGCAGGTTTTGGCAAAAGTAGGCTGATTTCAGCAATTATTTTGTCCCTTTCCCACCTATATTAACGTAGGCCAGGATGTGACACAAACACTGTCAAAATTCTGCTTTGTGCTCCTACGGGTAAAGCAGCTCTTGGAATTTGAGGATCCACTCTTCATTCTATGTTTTCATTGCCAGTAAATCAATCTGGGCCACCATTTAAAAATTTAGGAGATGATTTACTTAATACCCTCCGTTAAAGATTTATTGATCTTAAAGTCCTTATTATTGACGAAATTTCAATGGTCGGTGTCAAAATGTTCTCCTATTTGGACTCTCGCCTCAAACAAATTTTAAATAACAGAGAATTAGCATTTGGAGAGATTTCTGTAATCGTTTTCGGTGATCTTAGACAGCCAAGCCCTGTTGGAGATCGATGGACTTCAAATCCAATTCACCTTCGCATAACCCTTACAGTGCCATATATGGTTCGTCTCTGTGGGACTCTTTTAAGTTCTTTGAACTCACTCACTAAATAACATGGCATCCGGACTCATGACGTTAACAGATATTAGTTTGATTAGATCCAGAATTTCAATTCAAACTGCAGAGCAAATTTCTTGATTTAATAAAGGCCTCACTTCTGAGCACAGAAGTAAAAAACCGTCATCTTGAGGCAGTCAAAAGTTTTCCTACATCAAAAACTCAAGGGTTATGTACGTCTCTTATTTTAACAAGAAAGAAAAGTACAGTCGAGCACGGACGACCGTAAGATACTCTCTGCATTTTTCCCCCGATTAAATTATTAAAATCGGTATCGAGATATTACAATGTGTAGTACTTGCATTAAAACATGTTGAAACAAAAACAATCCAAGCATAATCAAACATACATCTGTTTGTCTGTATGCGAATACACATGCGTTTGACGATATATGATGCGTATATGTATGTATGTGTGTATTCGGCGCGGCCAGCGACTGCGTTCAGCGCTGCCGCCACGCAGGTAGAGAAAACATGTGCTTTTTTGTTTCTGTCTCGCTTGCACTCATTAATTGATATTGCATTCAATTATGAATATTGTAACGCTTCAAGCTTTCTTGTTTATAGTGCGATTTCAATGCACCTTTCAGGATAGTTTGATACAGTAAGTCTTCACACGAATTATAAATTACAATACTGTACTATACGGACAGACGGACATGGCTATATCGACTCGGCTTGTGATGCTGATAAAGAATATATATACTTTATGGGGTCGGCCACTCCTCCTTCTGCCTGTTACATACATTTGCACAAACCCAATATACAACAGATTTTTCCTTGTTGTTGTTATTTGTATATCGACTTAAAATGCTTATTGATGTACTACCATATTACATTTTCGTAACACATTGTTTATGTATGCCGATTGGCTCAGACTTAGCAGACGATCTTTTCTGTCAATTTTTATACCAATAAAGAAACGTATTTCTTGTAAGTCAGTCATTTGAAATTTATTCAGTAAGTAGGACTTTAAATTAGACATTGTATCAGATTTATCAGCAGCAATAACTACATCATCGACAAATAGTAATATATAAATGTTTTTAGAAATGTGTCCTTTATTCAAAATATAAATGCAACGGTCAACTCCAAAATTTTTAAATCCAACTACTTTTAACACATTTTCAAAAACCTCGAACCAACATCTTGCAGCTTGCTTAAGACCATAAATGGCCTTATTTAGCTTGCATACTTTGTTTTCATTTTCATGGTTCAAACCTTTTGGAACAGACATGTATATTTCATCTTTTAAAGTTCCATTTAAAAATGCTGTTTTGACATCCATGTGATGAACTTGTAAATCATATTGATTTGAAAGTGCTAAAAGGAACCTAAAGCTTGAGATTCGTGCAACTGGTGCAAATGTCTCCTCATAATCGGTCATATATTCTTGAGTAAATCCCCTTGCTACAAGTCTTGCTTTATATTTTACTAAGTTGCCAAACTCATCTTGTTTGAAACTAAAAACCCATTTACAATCTACAATGTTTTAGTTTTTAGGTTTTGGAACTATGCACCAAGTATTATTTTGAGAATGAGATTTAAGCTCATCATCAATGGCATTTTTCCATTGAATTTGATCTTCACGAAATTCAATTTCATCAAAGGTATTTGGTATATCATTGAAACATATTTGGGTATTCATGAGACATCTTTCTAAAAATCTGTATGATAGTTTTGGTTTATCTTAAATTCTTTCACTGCGTCTTATTTCCTTTTCAACTGTGTCTTCCTTTAGTTTAGCACCAGTCTCAACTGGATCAGCATTCTCGAGATTTGTGGATTTTTCAAGAGGTTGTACCTCTAATTTTGAAGAAACACCATCTTCCATTAAAGAAGCATCCAACTCTCCATCTTCTATAACTGAAGATTCCTTATTTTAATTAACATTATCAAGTTCAATTAGAGAGTCTTCATTATGTACAGTATTACATTTAAATATGCTTACTTCATCTACTACAACATCTCTTGCTATCATAAATTTCCTTGACTCCATATTCCACAATTTATACCCATTTGGCTCATAGCCGACCAGTATAGCTTTAATTGACTTTTCGTCAAATTTTCGTTTCCTCACTAGATTGAGTGCATATACTGTCGACCCAAATATTTTCAGATAATTTAAAAGTGGATTTTGTCATGCCACATCTCATACAGAGTTTTCTTTATTTCATTCAGTGCTATACTTGGAGATCTGTTAATCAGATATGTTGCTGTTAAAATAGCTTCTCCCCAAAATTGTTTGCTAAGTCTAGCACAATTTATCATTGAACGAGCCTTTTCGGTGATTGTCCCAATCATCCGCTCTGAAACACCATTTAATTGTGGAGTATGAGGAACTGTTAGATGATAACTGATGCCTTTTCCGACACAAAACTCACGCATCATTTGAAAGATATTCTCTAACTGCTTTCCTTTTATACAAGCCTTGCATAATTCATTGTTTAGTTCAATGCAATTTAAAATATTTATATCTTCAAATAAATTATTTCCTTTTATATCTAAAAACTTTCCAGCACTCATGTGGCCCAATCTTTCATGCCACAAGCGACACTTTGCACCATTTGATTTATTTAAATTATATAATTCACCTCTCATATTAAATTTTACGATTGGTACATTATACTCATAGTTTCCTTCAAATACCATGTTACCACCTTTGGTGACTTTTATGCCTCCAGGATTAAATTCGATCGTCAGTCCAGCATCCTGCATCTTCTTCACAGACAGCAAGTTGTGTGGAATTTCCTTGCTGTACAGCACGTCCTTCACCGATATTTCATTTTCAGAACAGCTCAGATTTACTACTCATTTAGCCGTAGCATGAATACATTGTCCACGTTTTGCGACTTCTATTAAAATCTTTGATGGCAAATTTTCGTATTCCGCAAACAATCCAATGTCTTTAATTAGGTGGTCTAAAGCGCCGGAGTCAAGTCTAAATTCTACCTCATTTGAACTTGTGCTATTATATATATTTCCAACCATAAAGGAGAAACCACGATCGGACTGTGCTGTTGTAGCTATTTGGGCCTGCTTTTCTTTGCCAATATTTCCACTAACATTCTCATTACCTGTCTGCTTCTTCAAAAAATAGCAATCCTTTTTCAAATGCCCTAATTTTCCACAATGAAAACATTTAACATTTGGCCAGTTTTTATTTTTATACTCTCTGCAAGAGTATATTGGGTTTGTGCAAATGTATGTAACAGGTAGAAGGAGGCGTGGCAGACCCCATAAAGTATATATATTCTTGATCAGCATCACAAGCCGAGTCGATATAGCCATGTCCGTCTGTCCGTCTGTCTGTCTGTCTGTCTGTCTGTCTGTCTGTCTGTCCGTCTGTCTGTCCGTATGAACAAACAGATTTCAGAGATGGTAAGAGCTACAAGTTCGAGCTTGGTCTCAATCGATCACATATTAAGTCAGTCAATACAAGAATCTTTTTTTTTTCGATGCCACGCCCCGTTCGCCCACAATGAGCCAAAAACTAGACACACCTCGGAAAAAATCAGTGTTTTCGGCGAATATCTCAGTAACTATGGCACCTAGGATGACCAATTTTGGAATGGAGGTTCCTAGCGACAGTGCAAAAGCATTGACGTATAAAATTTTGGACTGCCACGCCCCTTTTTCCCACAATTAATAAAAATAATTCTCAGGTTTCGTTCCGCTTTTAGGCATTTGTCAATATAGTACAGTATTGTAATTTATAATTCGTGTGAAGACTAACTATATCAAACTATCCTGAAAGGTGCATTAAAATCGGACTATAAACAAGAAAACTAGAAGCGTTACAATATTGATAACTGAATGCAATATCTTGTATGAGTGCAAGCGAGACAGAAACATACAAGCACATGTTCGAATGTTTTCGCTGCCTGCGTGGCGGCAGCGCTGCCCGCAGTCGCTGGCCGCGCCGAATACACACACACATACATATATGCATCATATATTGTCTTTCGTATGTGTATTCGCATACAGACAAACAGATGTATGTTTGATTATGCTTAGATTGTTTTTGTTTCAAGGTGTTTTAATGCAAGTACTACACATTGTAATATCTCTAGACCGATTTTAATAACTTAATCGGGAAAAAATGCAGAGAGTATATTACGGTCGGGTGTGCTCGACTGTACTTTTCTTTCTTGTTATTATACGGCTTATTGGTATTTTTGGAATTTTGTTTACTATGGAACTTATTACCCTTTGTTTGCTTGTTTCCAATAGCTTGCAATACTTTGGCACTTGTGTCTTTATTCACACCTCTTAATTTAGTTTCCTGATCTAAAAGCCGTGTTTTGACAAATGCTAATGGGAGATTATCCTCTGAAAGAATCCCTATTGCGGTAATAACACCATGATAGTTTGAAGGTAGACTTAAAAGCAAATGAGGCTGGCAAAAATCCTCTAGTTGAACCCTCCTCGAGGGTGCTGGCTGGGCAATGGACACTGCATCGTCTAAGGACGGTGCACTGTCACTTGCCCTTGAGGCGATGCAGTGTCTAGCTAAGACGCGGTCCGGTATCTTGGCATGCCCTAGCATGTCAAGAATACCGAACACACGTCATGGCTAGAGGTGCCTGGTGGTAGGCATAAAACACTAGGGGTGGCCACCCGAACCCAAATAGCTAATCATGGACTATCATGGAAAGTCGTTTAGGAGAAGCAACTCGGGCTGGGATGTCAGCCCAAACGTCGGTGGAAGGCGTGACCGCTACCACCGGTGGGCACGGGGGGGAGAAATCCTCTCTGCGTGTCGCCAGTGGTCACACTGTGGTCACACACGTGGCGGGAGCAGGCCATGTCAGTTGTACTACGACTGCCAACAACAACAACAAAAAGCACAAGCTGACCCGCACGGGTGCCGGAATCGACGCAGATTCGGACCTGGAGAGCGTTGCGTCAGTAACGAGAACCGAAGAAGAGAGCCTTCTGCGCTCCCCAAGCGATCCAGGGAAGGGCACACGGCCAAGGCACAGTACAAGGCGGCTCTGAAGATCCAGAGTCGGCTTCAAGGTAAAACTGACTTGTCCCCTGAGGATAAAGCCAAGTTAACCTGGGCCGAACAAAGGATCGAAGAAAGCCGTCGCCACTTCGATCAGTTGCCGCAGATGCGAGCAACGACAAGTGGGTACGCCAACAAGGTCGAGGAGATGATGGCCGAAAAGAGGCAACGCTCAGCCGAGAGCAACACGAGCAGAGATGCTCCAGACTGCAAACGGCAGAGGGGTCCCAAAGGAGCCATCCCTCGACCAAGACGCAAGAGAGCTTTGATGAAGGATGTCGTCCAACGGCACCTGATCGTGGCATTGATCGATCGCAGCGAGGAAAACGGCAGGATCTCGGAGGAACGATGGAAAATCGTCCACGAGAAACTGGTCGGGTCGCTGATGGAACGACTGGAGGAGGATCCGGAGGCTCCCATGCCTACCTTTGATGGGGCTGGGTGGCTGGACGGTGCAAAGATCCTCAAATGCAACGACGAGCCAACACTTACCTGGCTGAAGAAGGTAGTACCGACTTTTGGAGCGGTATGGGAAGGAGCTTTGCTGGAGGTGGTCGACAGGGAAAATATCCCGTCTAAACCAAAGGCAAAAGTTCTCTTCCCTATCGCAGTCAAAGGCGAACAAGCCCTTCGCCTGCTACAGAGGCAGAACAAAGACGTGCCAACCAGTGACTGAAGGGCATTACATGCTGGTCCCTTCTCCTCATCAGAGGCCAGAGTGTGATCCTCCAGATCAACAAGGAGGCGGAAGACGTGCTGTATCCACGCTTTGGGAAGATGGCTTGGGGTGTCGGTAGCGTATACCTTCGCCTAAAGAAACGTCATCCCGGAAACAAGGATACGCACACACTCAAGGTTGGGGAGGTGGAGAAGGACTTGGGACTTAAATCGGTCCTCGAAGCCACCCAATCACTTGAAATAGCTTCGACGAGGAGGCGGACGACGACGAGGATGGAGACCTGACGGTCATAGTCAACCCGTCCGCAGAGGGTGATGCAGTAACCCACACACATGAGGGTACTGCAAATAAACCTGCATAAGAGCAAGTTGGCATCGACGGAGCTCCTTATGACCCTAGAGCAAGGGCCCGTCGATGTGGCCTTAGTCCAAGAACCGTGGATTGCCTCCGGCAACACGGTAGCGGGACTAAGGTCGAACAACTACAATGCGTTTAACATCACAACGGTAAGCAGAACAAGAACTGCCGTACTTGTACGGAAAGGTCTCCACGCTTATCTCATGTCTAATTACAGCACTGATGACCTAACGGCGGTAATGGTGGAGAACGGGAAGATGCGCCTCATTATAGCATCCTGCTATATGGCTCATGACCTGCCAGCACCACCGAACGAACTGGTGAGACTTGTGGCTGAGACCGCCCGAAAAAACGACTTGCATCTGGTAGTCGGCACAGACGCCAACGCACACCACTGCGTATGGGGATCAACCGACACCAACATCAGGGGTGAGTCGTTACTTGAATTCCTACTAACCACAACATTAAGTATCGCTAACACGGGGGAGGCACATACATACGTAGGTCCCACTTCGTCCAACGTTCTTGACCTAACACTCGCAACAGGTGTAGCAATAACAAACTGGAGGGTCCTAGACAAACCCTCATTCTCTGATCACAAGTACATTCAATTCGAATGCGACTTTGATCACAACCCCAAACCAACACAGTTTAAGAACCCCAAGAACACTGACTGGGCCAAGTTCAGGAGTCTTGTGGCAGAAAAACTCAGCCCACCAGACAACATCAGATCTGCAAAAGACATTGAGAAATCAATGTCGATTGTCAATAAAACTCTGATTGATGCCTACAACGGCGCATGCCGAACATCCAAATGCAAATCGAGATCGAAACCACTATGGTGGAATTCCGAACTCTCAACACAGAGAGCAAATACTAAGGATCTGTTTAAACTTGCAAAGCAGACCGGTATGGATATAATCCACGACGAATACAAAGTCGCGCTCAGAACGTACAAGTCCAAAATCAGGAAAGCCAAAAGAAACTCCTGGAGGAACTTCTGTTCCAACCTGGAATCGGTACCTGAAACCGCAAGACTTAGGAAGCTGCTGTCAAAACAGCGACCAATTCAAAGTCAACTAAAGC
The DNA here is from genome assembly GCA_035046005.1 of Drosophila acutilabella. Classification (NCBI taxonomy): domain Eukaryota; kingdom Metazoa; phylum Arthropoda; class Insecta; order Diptera; family Drosophilidae; genus Drosophila; species Drosophila acutilabella. The sequence continues at coordinate 2,452,259 of JAWNOK010000042.1, forward strand.
TGGGAGATGGTATATGGACAGAGAGCAGCGAGGAAACTCTGGACGCACTCATGACCACCCACTTTCCAGGTTGTTCGACACCACCTGTATCTGACGAACAACACAACAATACGGAGCAATCATACACACTCCCTGAAGAATTATTCACCACTTCGAAGATACAATGGGCCATCAACTCTTTCTCAAGAATAGAGAGCCCAGGTATCGACGGGATCATTCCAGCCATGCTACAAACCGCCAAAGATACGGTCACCCCATGGCTGGTTAAGATTTACGAAGCCTGCCTAAAAACGGGCCACATACCAACTCAATGGCGAACTGCAAGAGTTGCTTTTCTTCCCAAAGCGGGCAAATGCAGTCACAACAGCCCATCGGATTACAGACCAATAAGTCTCACATCCTTCATGCTTAAAACTATGGAAAAGCTGCTAGATCTCAGCATAAGAAGTTCGGCAGAGAAACAGATGTCAGCTGATCAGCATGCTTACACCAAGGGCAAGTCCGTCGAAACGGCCTTGCACTCACTAGTGGGGACTATAGAACGAGCCCTATACAACAACGAATATGCTCTGGGTGCCTTTGTAGACATCTCAGGAGCGTTCAACAATGTTAGCACCAAGGTCATAATCGACCAGCTAGCAACTACCAATTCTCACCCAACGATCACCAACTGGATTGGAAACCTTCTGAACTGCAGGAAAGTTCAATCAGAATGGGGCACTGCAACCACAACAAAAATCGCGAACAGGGGTACCCCTCAAGGAGGAGTCCTTTCTCCCCTTCTTTGGAACCTAGTTGTCGACGACCTAATTAAGAGATTTGATAGAAGAGCCCCAAAAATAACTGCCTATGCGGACGACATAGGTATAATTATAACGGGAGTATGCCTATCGACTCTCAGCTCCATAATGGAACGGACCCTCAGGGAGATATGTAAATGGGCGGAGAGCGACGGACTACATATAAATGCAGAAAAGACGGACCTCATCCTCTTTACCAAGAAGTACAAGGTACCGTACTGGACTCCCCCGAAACTAAACGACAAAGAACTCAAGCCCAGCACCCGCATTAAGTACCTTGGAACAGTGCTAGACAGCAAACTGACATGGAGAGCCAATGTAGAAGAAAGGGTGAAGAAAGCCACCATGGCGCTATACACATCCAAGAAGATGCTAAGCAGCACATGGGGCCTGTCACCCAGACTTATGCACTGGATATATATCTCAGTTGTACGCCCGACACTGCTCTATGGGGCTCTTGTGTGGGGGGCTGCTATGGAAAAGAAAACTTATCTCGTCCTATTGGAAAAGGTACAGCGTCAATCGCTAATCTGTATTACAGGCGCTCTCAGAACCACTCCAACGAAGGCACTAGAGATCCTGACGGGATTACCTCCCCTGGATCTACAAACAAAACTAGTAGCAGCAAAGTCGGCCCAACGTCTTATAGCACTGGGCAACATGGCGCTACGAAGCTACGGGCACAGCTCCATAGGGAGGAGTAGTCGCGCTCAGACTACATCAAACCCGAAAACAGACTCGAAACCCACATAAAGGCACACCTTGGGCCCGATGACTGGAAAAGCTGTCGCTACAACCACACTGAGCTCAACATATACACAGACGGCTCTAAAATGGAGGGAGGAGTGGGGGCCGCTGTTTACTGCGAAACCCCCAGCCTCAAACTCACATACAAGCTACCAGACCACTGTAGCATTTTCCAAGCGGAAGTCTTTGCGATTGGAAAAGCAGCAGAGACCGCAAAACGAATCAGCACCAACTTCCATAAAGTCAACATCTTGGTAGATAGCCAGGCAGCGATTAAGTCCATGATGTCGTCTACTCTCAATTCCCGGATCGTCAAGGTGAGCAGGGAAGCACTAGATGAATTACGTACGACAACGTCAGTACACATCTATTGGGTACCCAGCCACCAGGGCATACCAGGAAACGAGGAGGCAGACATCCTTGCAAAGGCAGGCGTTGACCTACCAACTAACAGTATAGAACAGGTGGACATCCCCCTAAGATCACTACATAGTGATCTGGAGAGAAGCACCAATAACCAAATCAGCCATAGATGGCGAAACACCCGCACATGCAGAATTGCAAAGATCATGTGCAAAAACATCAACTCTAGACTATCGCAATATATTCTGCACCTCTCCAGGAAAGACTGCAGAATGATGGTCGGGATACTCACTGGTCATTGCCTAGCTGCCGCACATGCAACTAAACTGGGAATAACCAACAGTATCAATTGCAGGAAATGCAATGACCCAGACTCTTCAGAGACGCTAGAGCACCTCCTATGCCACTGCCACGCCTTAGAGCGCACGAGGCTTAGGTGCCTAGGAAACTCAATACTCCCCTCATTGATGGAAGCCTACAACATACCCGCAAGTAACCTGCTAGCGTTTGCGAAGCGCGCACAGATTCTACAGGACCTCAAGCCGTGGTAATCCTCCCCCAACCGGTTAACTAAGGGCCATAACTGGCCTATGCTCTGTCCCTCGAGGACGTCCGGCTTAACCTAACCTAACCTAAAAGCAAATGAGAAATTTTATCCATTTCATCTAATTTGCCACCTGAACCAATGAGTTCAGTGATAAGATCATCAAAGATATTGAAATGATTTAGCAGCATGGTATCACCTTTTTACTTTAGCTATTTCTTTCGAAGTGATAGCTGCGACGCTAAACTTTTTCTCTCATAAATGGCATCTAAGTTTTCAAAAATCTGTTTTGCCGAATTCCCAGAATTTGCAAAACCTAAAAATGAATCACTTAAGTATTCAATAATAATGTTTTTAGCATTCCTTTCTGCTTTATTATTTTCATCACTCTCATTTAGTTTTGGCTCATCTATCACTTTTAACAAATCGTGCTCTTCTAATAAAGCCCTAACTCGAAATTTCCATATAGAGTGTTTATCTCCAATGAATGGTTTGATGTTTCTTTTTCCTTTATCCATTTTCTATTTCTTGGCTTCACCTCTTTTCCTATTTTATTCAATTGCGTATACACAAAAAAATTTTTTTTTCGGCGAATTGGTAAAATTCTAAGAATCAACAGATATACAGATATATTGCGAACTTGACGTCTGTTAGGCGCGCGTCGTCTGTTGGTTGCAATGTATGCGTTTGCAAACACGATTTTGCAATTTGAAACTTTTATGTTCTTATTCCTTCCGTACAATTATTTTCTTTGTCTTTTGTACAATTTAGCTTTAAGCATTCACAATGAAAAACAAGTAAGAAAGGCTACAGTCGATCGAGCCGACTGTAAAAGACCCCGTACTCCCATAGTAGTGCCCATTTTATTAAAATAAAAATTTTAAAATTAAATTTAAAGAATTAAAATGAAATATTTACATTTTGAATTAAAATTGAAAAGTAAATAAATTAACAATCGTCATTGTCAGCATTCGAACTCGCGATCCATACGAAGGTTCCATATTGCGCCGCAACTCTACCAGTTGCACCACGACCCTCTTCTATCACTCTTCCGATTATTTGCAAATATGTATGTGCACACATACATATGTGTGAATGTATAGCATTGCTCGCCGCGGCCAGCGGCTCCGGGCAGCTCAAAACTTTAAATGACATTGCATTTAGGCTGTCTCTGGGAACCTGCGTACCAAAATTGGTGCTCCTAAGTGCCATAACCATTGAGGTATTCGCTTAAAACACAAATTTTTTCGAGGTGTGTCTGGTTTTTTGCTTATTGCGGGGGCGGTAGGGGGCGTGGCAACAATTTGAAATAAACTTGATCTGCGTACATCATAAACGGACTTTCATTCCAAATTTGGTGTCTCTAGCTTTTGTAGTTTAAAAGATCCAGGTGTTCATACAGACGGACGGACAGACGGACATTGCTATATCGACTCGGCTGTTGATGCTGATCAAGAATATATATACTTTATGGGGTCGGCCACGCCTCCATCTGCCTGTTACGCACATCTCGCTTCTGACAAACTTAATAGACCCCCTTTACTCTTTTTTAAAGAGTACGGGGTCTAAAAACATGAAAGTGATTCAAGTGACGAATGGAAAGATGACAAGGATTCTGCATAAGATTTTGAACTAGAAGAAGAATGTGACTAATTTTAATTATAAATAAAAAACACGTTACAAAAAAATGTTTGTAATATTAATATAAGAAACATAATATAAAAATAACAAAAAATTAAAAGAACTGCCAAATTCTTACAAATGGCAAAAAAAAAAAAATCAAGTGCAACTCTTCATATTTAGATTTATTTATTGATTAGATTTTGGTTACACACTTGGAAAAGGAAAAAAAATATAGGGGTCAAATGAGGGTCAAATTGAAAAAACCAAAAGAATCCAAAATTAAGTTAAAGTCTGACGAATACCCAAAAAAAATTTTATGTCTCTAGCTCATTATTTGGAATTAATGCCAAAAAAATGGGATTTTTCCCATAGTGCCATGGCAGCTATATGATATAGTCATCCGATCTACTACTTAGGACTACTTAGAAATTTTGCAATCCCATCTTCCCAATTTTGAAGACATATGTATGTGCTTATCACGAGGAAGAAATTGTTTAGGAATGGATTGGGAAACAACATTTTCAGTTGATGGAGTGGCCAGCACAAAGTCCCGACCTTAATCCGATTGAGAATCTCTGGTCAATTGTAAAAAGACGGCTCGGGCAAACATGGGTGACCTATGGTACTTGCATTAAAACACGTTGAAACAAAAACAATCTAACCATAATCAAACATACAGATGTTTGTCTGTATGCGAATACACACACGAATGACAATATATGATGCATATACATGTATGTATGTATGTGTGTATTCAGCACGGCCAGCGACTGCGGGTAGCGCTGCCGCCACGCAGGCAGCGAAAACATTCGAACATGTGCTTGTATGTTTCTGTCTCGCTTGCACTCATACAAGATATTGCATTCAGTTATCAATATTGTAACGCTTCTAGTTTTCTTGTTTAAAGTGCGATTTCAATGCGCCTTTCAGAATAGTTTGATATAGTTAGTCTCCACACGAATTATAAATACTGTAATATATATTACAATACTGTAATATATTAACAAACGCCTAAAAACGGAACGAAAGTGGAGAATAATTTTTATTAATTGTGGGAAAAAGGGGCGTGGCAGTCCAAAACGTTAAATGTCAATGCATTTAGGATGTCGCTAGGAACCTCCATACCAAAATTGGTGATCCTAGGTGCAATAGTTATTGAGATATTCGCCCAAAACACCAATTTTTTCCGAGGTGTGTCTAGTTTTTTGCTCATTGTGGGCGTATGGGGCGTGGCATCGAAAAAAAAAAGATTCTTATATTGACTGACTAAATAAGTGATCGATTGAGACCAAGCTCGAACTTGTAGCTCTTACCATCTCTGAAATCTGTTTGTTCATACGGACGGACAGACAGACGGACAGACGGACATGGCTATATCGACTCGGCTTGTGATGCTGATCAAGAATATATATACTTTATGGGGTCTGCCACGCCTCCTTCTGCCTGTTACATACATTTTCACAAACCCAATATACTCTTGCAGAGAGTATAAAAAAAACATTTTTTGGATTTGCTTGTATGGTTCGCGTTTGCTGGACGGCCAGTGTCTAAGTTGTAAACATTCACTCACTTTTCCTCGCCACTGTATAATAATATAATATATATTAATGTATATTAATTTTTATTTATTTTATATAATTAGTAATTTTATTTATACTAATAAAAAAAAATATTTTTATAAATTTAATAAAAATATTACTTTTATAAACTATATAAAAATAATACTTTTATAAATTTTTAATATATTTTATTTTTTTCATTTAATGTTTCATAATTATAATATATTATTAATATTATTTAAAAATTTTAAAATGCCGCGTAGATGGCAATTGTCTGATGCCGCACAATCTCGAAAGGAAAGGAATAGGCTAAATAGAGAAGACGCACAATACGGAGAAAGAGAGCGAGAGTCAAATTCCAATGAATCCGTAGGGCAGTCAGTGAAAATTGAGTAGTAGAAAAGGTTGGGATTCTCCTACGGCGTGAATGCTGCAGTGAATGCATTTACGCCGTAGGAGAAGTGCACGTTTAAAAGCTATAGAACAGGTCGTCGATACTTCTTGTAGGACAGTTATGAGACAGGATCCTCAGCTTATGCAATGCGGAAGGGCTTCAGATGCCCATCGCAGATGAAGTTGTAGGGAGTTTCTGAAGAAATAGATCGAGAACAGGCTAAAAATACCTTGCATAGATCTATTCGAACGCAAAATCTAAGTGTTAGGCACAAAGAGAATGCAGAAGACACTTTGAGAAGATCGCAAATAATACAGGACATCTTAGTTAGACGAATTGAGCAAGTGCGCAACAGTCAGGCACACTTCGATAGGAGGCAGAATATAGAAATTAGAGTTTTAAAAAGGGAGGTTGATAAAATAGCTAGGGCACTGGTTCAAAATGATCCTGTTCGTAGGTTAGTTGAAACAGCTCGTAATACAGTTCAAAGAAGTGCTCGGATAAGAGCACGGCAGATAGCAGTAGATTTAACTAGAGGTGTTAGTCAGAGAGTTGGTACAGAAATAATTCTCAGAATAGAGCAGCAGAGAACAAGCGCAATGCTGCCCGTAACGGGCAGGACCGAGCGAATGCAGTTGAACAAATTAGGAACAAAAAAAATTTAGCCGAGGCTTGTGGTTTCCTCACCAAATAGATAGGATGAGTACGGAACATATTTAAAAAAATAATGAGTTTAGCGCAGACATTCTGTTTTTGTCCATCTGTGAACGGCATGCATTCGGTTTGCAAATCATGTAGCCTTTTTATTAAGGATGAAAAAAAAAAACAAGTATTCCATTACCAATGGCTTAGACTTCCCAGAACTTCCAGAATGTCTGAAAGATTTACAGAGCTTAGAAGATTAGTTTTTCCGATGCTGCAAAAAGCATTAAAGTAGCTGTAGTAAATATGCCTATTCCAGTTGCGAATGTCGTTACTTCCCTTCCACCTCAAACGCAGGTTAGAAAACCGTCAAAGCTTTATAGTGGTGTTGATGCAATTAGGTATTTGGTAGGCAATGAGCTTTATATAAAGCTTGGAATAAGCATTAATGAGGAATGGTTGGCTTCTCACACATCTAAAGTCGTGCCATTTATTGAATCAACAGAAAATATAGACTCTGTTAGAGAAACGGGTGATAGATCAGCAAACCCAAGTGTAGAACTGAATGCTTCTGTGGAAGAGCAAGAACTTAATCCTGGAGGTGAGGGAACCCTTATGGAGAATATTCCAATTGAGAATTTAGTTGGTAGTAGTTTGGCTGTACCACCTAGGGAAGGACAACGGTCCCTGGATATGATAACTAATTGTGATTCCTTTGTCCTTTCCCACGATTTAAGCAGGAATTTAATATATTGTGTAGCAAGATAGAAGAAGTAGGGCCTGTAGGGTAGATAAGCTTTTCTACAACCTTAGAAAAATGCAGCTTATCAATATGCGGAATAATTATTGCTATAGAAAGTACAGCTCTTCCGCGGCGTTACAGCTAGGACAGCCCTTAATCAGGAAGAAGAATCCTGCATTAGGCAGGAGAGATGAAGGTAATAGCCATGATTAGACAATTCGGCATACCTTCTTTCTTCATTTAGCTCTCTGCTGCAGAAAATAGGTGATTAGAACTAATAGTTATTTTGAAAAAAACAGTTTGGAAGAATGCTCTAACCGAAGAAGAGGCAGGTAGGGTAGAAAGGTCTGAAGTTGTAGAATTAATTAGATCAGACCCAGTTACTTGTGCTAGGTATTTTGATTATAGGTATAGTTAAAAGTTATCATGAAGGATGGATGCATTTTCGGCCAACATTCTGTTTATAAGTATTATTGGCGAGTGCAGTTTCAACATCGGGGCTAACCACACATGTTTTGGTTGAAAAATACCACTTCATTTGATTTTATTTAGTAATCCTTTTTCTAGTCCGCCTGTTGTTCAATTTGTGGATCAGTTTTTAGCTACGGAAAAAATCCAACAAACGATCAATTGAAACCTTTCGTTTTATACGGTCATGCTAAAGTAGCATTGGAAATAGGCATATCTGTAGTTTTGGTATACCATATCCTCCTATGTCTAGCACAGAAATTCTTTTTCCTCTTCAATTCATCAAAACAATTTCGAGAAAATTAACAATTTCTTGAGTTCTGCCATAGATGGTGAGGCTAGGGAAACCCTTAATAATTTCAATAATTTTCTCTCGCAACCTTAATTTCGATTTCTTTATGAGGACTATATTCTAGTAATTAGATCTAGCTTAAATAGACCACAAATTTTTGTAAAGGAAAGCTTCGACGCCATTATAGTGAATGCGTATAGCACGCATATTTTTATCAAGGCAGAGAGCCAACATAGATATTTAGTTTATGTTAGATCTATATGCGTGCTGCAGTTATGATATCAATTATTAAAAAGGTCGCAAAGAGGTATGTCTAAGCTTATGCGAGAAGCTGTAGAAGATACCAGTCTTCATAATAACTGGATTCAACTGATCAAGTCGCGGGCACAACTCAGAAGACTCAGAAGACATTTTAAACGTTCACCGTCCAGAAATATATTTTAAGGTATACTTTTAAATATAGGAAACGACGCGAATACAGACGGGCCAAATAGCAACACTGTTCAGTTTGTTAAGCTGGCTGTTTTAATGAGATCGTCATGTTTAAAGGAAATAGTTAAAACTTAAAACCTTAAAACTTACAAGCAAGGCCTGTGGGCGACAAGTGGATTTTTCAGCAACCCTCTAGGGAAGACTACAGTGAACTACATGGCACACTGTGGGAAAACAACCGTATTAGATATGAGTTTTTCGAGTTGACGGAAATAATGCGTTAACTAGATGAACAAACATTTGGTGTGGCCTTGAAAAGTGTGGCATCTGCTCATATGACAGACACTTACAATGAGCTTATTAGATCCAGAGTTGTAAGGGAAATTCAATACCACATGATGCAATTCATCTATATAACATAACACTTTAAAACTGATTTTGTAAAGGGAAGCAATTTAGGTGAATCCGTTAAATATTCAAAACTTTAGAGATCCAGGGTTTGTGTAGTTCACTTATTTTAAAGACTACAGCAAAATATATAATAGCTTGGTTAATGGAGCAACAGGAATATTTAGGCACTAAGTTTAAATCGAGCAGCTTTATATGTTAGTAGTTGTGTAGCAGTGGACTGTTTCTAAATAGTAGGCAACTTCAGTCCTCTGAGGCCCCTCCAAGGTCGAAAAGTAGTTCAGGAAGAGTTAAGTAAATTACGCTTTGTTAAGTTATTTAGTGAGTACTTTTGAGTCTTTTGGATATTTAGTAAAAACTTTTAATTTCGGAAAAAAAATTTAAAAATGTCCAAAGATTGTGCTATCATAATAAAAGTGTTCAGATAGGTAAGCTGATGCATCAGGTTTGTTTTGTTTTGTTGAAGGCTCGACCTTCTCAAATGAGACTTATAAAGTCCCAGGCTATAGGTGAAGGTAGGACTCGATCGCAAAGAGGAATTTTTGTCTTCGTCAGAAACGAACGTTTTGAGAATGTTGGTCTGTGTTCCACAGGTATTCGAATACTCAGTTTTATAGTTTAAGTCTATAGGAAATTTATTAATTTATAAAAGCTCCCATTAATCATTACGTAAATTTAGAAGTGAGTTTAAGGAATTATTTGAAGATTTTATTAGGAAAGCAGTTATTTTAGGAAATTTTATTTTGTGTTTACGCGATCTCACTCAGGCTAGGAAAACTTATGAAAGTTTGGTTAGCAGGGTATTTAGATCCCTTTTAGATTTAAAAATGTCCACAACATGTGATGACGCACACATTGATTAGGCAAACAAATTTGGCGAACAAATAACCGCTGCACCTACAACAACAGCAGCAGCAACCAACACGGAAGTGCCAGCAGCAACAACAATAACAGCAATTAAAATGGTTGTGGGTAAGCGATCACGCTCGCCACCCACTAAATCCAATGCCAATGATACTAACAATACACGAAAATTAATAGCATGTCAAAACCATATGACTTTGACACACTACTCTCTGATGCAAAGCTTTGAGAATTAGTTAATAAAATTGAGAAAAATCTGCCCCCTCTTCACATCATGACAACAACCGTGACCCATACGACAACACCATGCCATATTTGTAAATCTCTGACAACGATGACTGTATATAGAAATGTGACACCTGGGAGAGCATGTCTATGGAGGAGGGGGGTGACCCATCTGCGGATTTCTCTAATAATATTGAGAAAAAGGCTGCAAGTAATAATAAAAATAATAATGTAATTAATGTTGATCCAATGGCTGACAACAATATCAAGAATACACTGGGTATAAAAATATCAATTACTTTCTTAACCAAAGTCCACAAGATTCAGCCGCTGCTGGATTAGTTGAATAAAGTAAACAAAAAAAAAGGTTTTTTTTACTAAATACATGCCGAACGGCACTGTTCTACTGCAATGTAATGACATGGAAACTGGCAAGATAATCTCTGACGAGCTTACGAAAAGCAATAGGGAACTGCATACGCACCAAATGCGTAAAGATCGCAGATTCCGTATTCTACTACGATATCTACATCACACGACGTCTCGTGACTGGTTCCGCAATGAGCCAGTTTGGGATTCACGACACTCTTTTTCAGAGTGATGAAACATAGATACACTGGCATGCCAATGAACCTCTTTGAGGTAGAGCTCCAGCCAGTTGCAGATAACAACATCTATGACGTGATACTCCAATTCGACAAACTTTGTAGCCAATGTGTCTCCATAGAGAGACTAAAACGCAGTATGGACCCTGTCCAATGTCACAGATGTCAGGTATTAGGACAATCTAAAAACTACTTCATACGCCAGTTTGTATGTCTTAAATGCGCAGAAGCTCATCCAACTGCGGAGTGCACCAAGGCAAAAAACTGTAATGGCGCTGGTTAGCTAAAATCAAAACCCAAATTGGTTCAGGGAAATTTTTCTCGTGGGAAAGTACCACTGGAACATTTCCCCATTTTGTTCTTTCCTTTTATTACGCTAACATTCACTCAATTGCCGGTTCCCCAAAAAAGGGAGGGAGATAGTTGAGTTCAACGGTCCCAGTCTCAATCGGAACCTTGGCAGTATGGCGACCGCTCCGGGGCTTCATGTAGATCTCTGGCTAACGCAGCGTTCTTTTCGTTCGAAGCAGTTGACCAAGGCAGATGTAATCTGCATTACAGAAATTATTTACAAGTGTCTAGAAGCACTTGCATCGGTGGATAAAAATTAAACATTTAAAGAAAAAGTTAGTCTTGCAAATTAAATATAAAGAATGGACTTAATGATATTTGGCCCCCAATTCAGTAAAAAGAATTAAACATCTAATTGTCGCACATTCTCATGCACATATTCATATGCTTGCTATCCAGCTTTAAGACCATTTCGCAATAATAACAGCGTTAGCGGAGCGGCGCTAATGTTGACCAAGAGAAACTTGATAAGGGTACCATTACATTGTAAGAAGGATTTCAGATTCATAGACATGGCTCTACGTATGAAGTCGGTGGACTTCGAGAAATCCACGAGTATGAATGTACTTAGAAAATTGGCTAGCTTGTACAGTGAGTTTGGTGTAGAGGATATTAGTCCGATAAAATTCATAACAAATAGGGGTACCTATATTGTCAACATGTTCCTAAAACATCTTTAAGAAATAATTGGCCGACCCGATGGAATTCTAATTATACAATGATTATATCAATTTGCCTTAACAGATATTAACCATATATTGGGGAAAAAATAGGGAGATAAGTAGAATAATTCATATAGACATATCCTCTGCAGAGGCACTCGTTGAAATTATTTTCAAAAAAGTGAAACTCAGCAGGGCTCCGTCCATATGGTTTGTCCTGTCATCAATTGCAAAGAAAATGTGAGAGCCAAAATCTGACGATATCAAACTAAAAAACAAATATGTTGAAGAATATGGGTAAACAACATTAACAACTGGCATAATCTTGCATGTTTCCTATTCCCACCAGCAATTAACATGCAGGCCATTATAATGGATATCATACAAATCTTTCTGTATGCAGGAAAGTTCTTATTCATTTTCTTCGACCACTAACATTTCCCTGAAAACTGGAAATACCTCAAATCTGAGCATCACGACTCAGGTTTCACCAGTCCCGGAAGATACTATTTTTCCTATTTCTTCGATCTTATTGATCAATTTGCACCAAGAACAACGAGAGAAAGTATAGCTGTCAGATGATTTCGGTTTAATACAGTGGTGAAAAAAAAACCGAGATAACTATCTGAAATTGTATACTCTTACAATGCAAGTGCATTCTATGCCAGCTAGCAGTCCTGCGGCTGAGAGATGGGTCTCATTGGCTGGAAATGTCATTACAGAAAAGCGTAATCGCCTTGGCCAAAACGTTGTTGACAGCTTGTTATTTTTAAACTCTTTTTATAAAAATTTTGATTGAAAAAATTTTGATGAAAATATTGTTAGTTGACACATCAGCCAATGTGTAACAGCGGATCACCGGCCGGGAGTATGTTAAGTGGCCACACCGGCCGGGAGCATGTTAAGTGGCCATACCGGCCTCTTTGTAACGAGAGACATGCAGACCGCTGAAGGGGAACCCAAACATGGATCAACACCATCTGCACGCACCCGTCGTGACTCTTTTTCTATTATAGATTTACCCATGCGCAGACATCGTATTACTATCTGGTGTAAAGTGATGTGGGCGCACTTGTATCCTTAAGTTTTAATCGTTACCACATGTTTGTTAGTTCTAAGATACTCACCCTATGTAACATTTGATCCTTAGACTGTAAGCAAAAGGGTATATAAGCCCATACATTGTTCCAATAAAATCAGTACTCAAGAAACATTCTTAGCGTGCAATAATTTCTTTGAACATTCTGATACTCATACGAATAACTGGCTCAAAGTGCTAGGTATTTGAAAAACCCTCTGGTCTTACTCAAAGTGTAAGAACAGAAAACTCACTGACAAGTGAACATTTGGTGACCCCGACTATTTAGAGACCCAGTCAAATCTGATTTCCCCCACCAGTGGTAAGAGTCAGACAAGACTAATGCGGACTTAACTTAGGTCAAATCAGAATCCCCCACCAGTGGTAAGATTCCGAAGAGACAAGGACAATTGACAACTACAAATTTAGTTAGGCAAATTTGGAGCTGACAAAGACATCGGCCATTACTGGCAACTCAATAGAAACAATCTACGAGATTATTGGAGTAATCTCATAGATCTGTTAAAATTGTAATTTACGCTAATCCTTAAGAAAAGTGTTGCACTGGGTAACAACTTAAAGATTACAAATTACGACAGGATTTTGGAACTACCACAATTTGGATTCCAAATATTTTGGTTAAGTTGTTTAACCATCTCATCGTCAATCAGTTACATTGGAGTAACCAGGAATACGCTCTACCATTGAGTTAGAACCAAGGTTCAAAGAAATTAAACAAGAGTTTACTAGTGTACATATATCGACCACTTCAAGGGTGTGAGTTGAGGCATATCCAGCTACTAGCAAAGCAATTATCAACGAACTTGTAGACATCATGGCTACCAACTCAAGTTTGGAAACGATCTTAGACGATCAAGACAAAATTGGCGAGCATATAAAGGCGTTCATTAGGAATTAAAAAAAGGATTCGACTGAACGAAAGCAAAGGACTTCCTATTACACTGATAAGAAAAATCAGTTATCTAATTTATGGAAGATTTTCATGGACGGTAATGCCCAAGTTGAAAGCTTGAATGGAGATACACCAATAAAGCATCAATATTTTGAAGACAACTACTTCTTAAATATAAAAGAAGTAGTTGAAAAATGTATGAGAGAATTCAACGCAAATTCAAATAGTACAAGTCGCATTGAGCCTCTCATGCGGCAACAAAATGCTATGCTGAGTTCATTATCCAGAATAATGAATCAGATCTCGCACACGTCTCATAAACAAGTTATAGAGAACTTATGGAATCAGATCACATCGATTTACTATGAGATTTTTCGGGTGTTTGAAAATCCCACAGATTTGGGCTATAGCTTAGAAAATTTTACTTTAGCAGAAACAGCTATTTTGCGAGTTCAAGCGGCAAACAGTGCTGAGACAACAAACACAGTACAGAGCAATCAAAATGCAGCGTTGCAACTACCAAAAGTCGCTATACCCAAATTTGATGGCGACTATTTAAAATGGCAACAGTTTCATGACTTATTTTTAAAAATGATTCATGAAACTTCATTACCCACAATTCAAAAGATGTGGTATTTAAAAGCTAATCTTCCTGGAGAAGCTGAAAGATTAATTCGCCATTTGTCATTGACAGAGTCTAATTATGAGACTGTCTGGACAATGTTGCAAGATCGTTTTAATAATAAACGAGTCCTTTGCAAAGCGATATTACAGAAATTGTTAGATCAACCTAACATTTCAAATGACGGAGAAGTAATTAAAAACATCCATAACATTCATGAAAGTTTGGCTGCCCTCATAAACATAGGTGTCACAACGGACACCTGGGACCGGGACCCTTTCCTGCTTGTTATTTTGACAAAAAAGTTAGATCGGTTGAACCACACGCTCTTTGAGCAATCTCTAAAAAATACAAGAGAGCTTCAGCCGATCAAGGAATTTTTAGCGTATCTGGAGCAGCGATTCTTAGCTTTAGAAGCTATTGGAGGAAAGGTAGCAACCATAAAGGAAAAACATAGAACATGCGCACAAACTTCAACAAACCGAACACCCACATGTCCATTCTGCCAGCAAGGTGGCCATAAGTTGTATGCCTGTGAAAAGTTCAAATCACAGAAAGTCAACGAAAGATTGGAATGGGTGCAGAAGAAGAAAATCTGCATGAATTGTTTCGCCAATGACCTTTGGGCCAAGTTCTGCAAAAGAAGTTGTTGCCTCAATTGCGACAAAAAACATCACACACTTTTGCATTTGGAAAACAACTTGAACAAGGCAGCTATAACATCAGTTTCCGCAAATCCGGAAAAACACGTGATAACGTGTTATTGGCAACAGCTCGGGTTATTATACAAGGAAACAATGGATAATTAGGTGAATTTCGAGCATTACTCGATTCCGGGTCGCAAGTCAACCTTGTGTCAGAAAGGGTGATTAAGCGAATATCGTTAAAAACGACAGAGTCATCGTTGCGCATAGAGGGAATTGGAGGCCAACACAAAACCAGCCGACAAAGGGTAAACGTCCTCATGTAAATCAAGAAATAATGATTTCATGTCGAGACTGGAGGCATTTGTATTGCCACACATCGTTGCTGATCAACCGACTCAGCACACTAAGGGATCGCTGTTGAAATTGCCTAATAATATATGTTTGGCAGATCCAAATTTCAACAGACCAGGCAAAATCGACATCCTCGGCGCGGAGCATTACTACTCCCTATTAATTCCGGAAGCGCAAAGGAAAAAGACGGGATTGCCAGCAATGCACAATACAGAACTTGGATGGGTTATAGTATATGGGTTATAGGGTATTTTCTAGCTCTGGAAAGAAGATTGGAACGTGAGCCAGAAACACAAAAGGGCTACAGAGAATTCATGGCTGAATACGAATTTCTAGGCCACATGAAAGAAGTAGGGAAACATCTGATTCCCAAAGCACACTACTTTATTCCGCATCATTGTGTATTGAGGCCAGAAAATACAACTACCAAATTACGGGTAGTATTTGACGCATCAGCAAAAACATCGACGGGAAAGTCTTTAAATAGCATACTGCACGCTGGTCCGACAGTACAAAGCGACTTATTAGCCATTTTGCTTTGCTTTCGTACTCATAAATACGTTTTCACCGCAGACATCGAGACACCGTCAGGTGTCCCAAGGATCAATTCCACCAGATGATTGTTTGGAGACATCATCGAAACGAACCGTTAAAGTACTATCGGTTAAAAACAATTACGTACGTTACAACCTCAGCACCATACATGGCTACAAAATGCTTAGAATATTTGGCAAAATTGAATAAAGCTAAATATATAGTCTCGGAGCGGAAACCCTGGAAATAGACTTTTACGTAGATGACTGTTTGACTGGAGCTGATTCTATGCCAGAAGTCATGCAAATGCAACAGGAGCTCAACACACTACTCAAATCAGCAGGCTTCAAACTTCGGAAGTAGCACAACAACACGAAAATAATGGAAACGATTCCCCAAGAAGATATCATATCAAGCGATGATTTGACGGATGCGGTGGGAAATTACAGCATTAAAGACCTAGGCATCGTCTGGATGCCCAAGAAGGCCCAATTCTGCGGAAGGCTCCAGAACTGACAACAAGAAATGTAACGAAACGCATGGTAGCTTCCGAAAGTGTGCAGGTCTTCGATCCGCTAGGATTATTCGCTCCTATAACTGTGAGATCGAAGATATTTATGCAAGCACTATGGAAGGAAGCGATAGGATGGGATGATGAACTCCCATCACAGTTGCAACAGGAATGGCAAACATACAAGGAGGATCTTCAACAACTTAACGAAATAAAGATACCCAGAAACCTATACAATGGCCAGGTTCCGATATCAAAGGAAATCCATACGTTTGTGGATGCGTCAGAGAAAGCGTATGGAGCAGCCGTGTATGTGCGAGCAGTACACATAAACAAACGTGTGACTGCTCAACTATTATGTGCCAAGTCAAGAATAGCGCCCATTAAGCTGTCGACAATTCCACGACTGGAACTATGCGCAGCTTTAGTTGCAGCTGAGCTTGAGGAAAAGGTGAAGCTTGAACTCAATATAGATGTAGCAACACCAATGTATTATTGGAATGACTCAACGGTGGTTTTATCCTGGATAAAAGCTCCGTCCTACAACTTCCACACATTTGTATCGAATCGGATATCAAAAATTCAGGAATTAACATTACCACGACAATTGAGACACGTACCAAGTACCTAAAACCCCGCTGACGTCTTATCACGAGGTATATCGGCAGCTCAATTAAGGACCCATTCACTTTGGTTTTACGGTCCAATATATTTATCCGGGCCGGCATCCCAATGGCCAACACAAACTGTTTCGATTCCATTGTCTACCTTGGAATCAAACAAAAAGCCAAAATTTGACTGTTGCAAGTACATCCATTGCCATAGGAAAGGATTTGTACAACATGAAGCACAGCAACTCATTTAGTAAGCATATATGCGTCGTTTCTGCCACGCAAGTAACAGAACAGCAACGACGCAGCTAAACTTAAAAGAACTGGAAGAGGCGCGCATGTTTATTCTGCGAAATGTACAACAAAATGCATTTCCTGAATATTACGACACGGTCAAGAAAGGAACTGTCTCGAAGGTCTGCCCATTCGTGAGTCTAAACCCCACTCATTGTAGTTGGTGGACGCTTGGAAAATACTCGACTTCCTGAGACAGCAAAGCACCAAATCTTGTTGCCATACAATGATCCAATTGTAAAAATGATTGTTCAAGAAATTCATGTACTGAACATGCACTACTTAGATCCATTTCTCTTCCAAGAAGCATAGTGAGGTTCCAACCATCCGGTTTACAACAAATGATGGGAGTTCTACCCTCAGCCAGAGTAACTGCATCAAAACCGTTTTTACACAGCGGAGTGGATAACTGTGGAACTTAGATCCATTTACCAACAAAATTACTGGATTTTTAATGGCACATCTATTCCAAGAAGCATAGTGAGGTTCCAACCATCCGGTTTACAACAAATGATGGGAGTTCTACCCTCAGCCAGAGTAACTCCATTAAAAACCGTTTTCACACAGCGGAGTGGATTACTGTGGACCTTTCTGAATCCACCATAAGGTCAGAGGAAAGAAACCTGATAAGGCATATATAGCCGTATTAATCGGATCCCAACGATCTAAAGGCGATCACACCAGGAGATGTTCTAATCGGTGAGCCTTTACTAAGCCAGGTACACTGCGAACCCACTAGCACCACAATCCGTCAACAATGGGACTGTTCGTCAAAACTCCGACATCATTTTTGGACCCGATGGTCCTCGGAATATTTAAGTGGACTACAAAGGCGACATAAATGGCATTTATCTCTGCCCAATGTCAAGGAAGGAACACTGGTGTTAATCAAGGAAGATAACGTTCCCAGTATGCAATGGCCCATGGCTAAAATCATCAAGGTGTACTATGGATCAGACAACCTAGTGAGATGCGCAGATATTAAAACCCAAAGAGGTGTCATACAGAGAGAAATCCTCAAACTGTGCCCACTACTACCAGAAGACGAAATCATGGCAGAGTTACCTCAAAAACGGGCATCACCACCAGAAGAAGACTCCACTCCCACCAAGGATACTAGTTCCAAAAAGCGCAAGACATGTGGACTACCATCATTAGCTACAACAATACAATGATGATACTACCACTGGCACTTGGGAAATCGGTAAACATAACGCAATTTGGAACAAAACCTGGGATATACTTCATTTTAACACTGATGAATACATTTGTCACAACAAGCAATCAGTATTCTATATGGATCAAAGCTGTGAGTTCCTTCTATTCAACGACAAAACATCACCAACCAGACAAAATGCAAGGCAATGTGCTTTTGAGGCAAACAGAAGTATTAGTCAAAGGGTAAGACAATTTAGGAATATTATCGAAAATAGGTAAGCAGAAAGCCTGAAAACGCTGGACGTATTCAAGAACAAAGAGCGTTAGATGCTCAAGAAGGTGCAGAGCGCTGACGCAGAACACAAGGGATCAATGATCAGATAGTAGTTTTTATCAGAATTGTAAAATCAAATTGGTCTATGTTGCAAGGGTCTTTGGTCTCATAAGCAAATAGCTAGACTTTCACGAAGTTTTTTACAAAACAATAGTGAATTTTATTATTAATAATTAATATAATAATTAATTAATTTATATAATTATAATTTGATCGTTGATCGACAATTACCTTTTGTTAGCGACAGCCTTAAACTTTGTAAAAATTTTCATAGCAATACTGAAGCTAAAAGGAAGCCAAAGAGTGCAATCACAAATGGGTTAGACATTCCAGGATTACCAGCTACTCAACAGGGCTTAACATCACTAGAAGAGAGATTAATTTCTCCTCGCCTTCCATTTATTAAGGCAATAGGTCATGAGCGTGCACAATATCGTAACGTCTCTTCCACGAGCATTTCATGAGGCAGAGGTCATTCAGCTCCACCACAAACGAAGTATGGTATATGGCCTTTTAAAATTGCTGAAGCAATCCGATATTTAGTGAACACGGAACCATAAAGGAAACATAATGTATCCTACTGTTCCGTTTGTAGCTTCTGAAGTCAGCTACTTCAAAATTCAAATCACAATGAAAGCATTGAACATTCTGTTGAAAATCGCAAAGCTGATCAGCTGAATCCTGGTGGCTTGGAAACTGTTATTGAGAAAATTAGTCCAGCCGATGTAGATATGCAGAGAATCACAATAGCTCCTGGAGAAAACAAAAGACCACTCGATGTGATTCTCTATGCAACAGACACTCCTCACAGAGTTTTACTACAGTTGTTAGACCAGAACTTCGCAATGTTGACGGAAGAGCTTGAATATCAGAGGCATAAACACGGTCATTCATGTATAAAAAAAGTGGGAGGACAGTCTGTATGCCGATTCGGTATTCCATATCCGCCAATGCCCAACACAGAAATTTTACAACTACTACCCCAGGAATATCCAAATTTCGACGAAATCTACGCAGCACTGCGCAACCGGCACCGGAGGCCAGGGGAAGGCTACCTCCGGTATGTCATCGAAATGCAACAAATCGCCATGCATCAGCAGATTCCGGAGAGGGACCTAGTCAATTTTATCATGGACGGATTGAGGGACCGGTCGCAGGCACTGAATGCACTGTACTCGGCTCGGACGGTGCAAGAGCTAAAGAAGTTACTTCGGTGGTATGAGCGGAGACGGAGCCAGGAGGACGCGGACAAACCAGTGCCCGCGGGAACGCCACTGCCTCTCCGCGAGCTAACGGCCAGGTCGAACGAGTGAATCGTGTATTAAGCCCGATGCTTAGCAAACTGACCGAACCATTCCAGCATTCCGACTGGGTCCAACAATTGCCCAAAGTAGAGTTCGCTCTAAACAATTCCGTTTATTCCACGACTAGTTTCGCCCCTTCTGTCCTTCTGTTCGGTGTCGAGCAATGAGGTGCTGTGCGGGATGAGTTATCCGAGTCCCGCAGCAGTCGATTCCTTGCCGAATATTTTAAAGTCTCAAGAATATAACTCAGCGTATTTTGGAAAGCATCATCGTCCTGCAGTCCCGTACAAAGAAGGTGATTTCGTAGTTATTCGTAATGTGGACACTACCGCGGGTGTCAATAAAAAATTCCTCAAGCGTTATCGTGGTCCTTATGTGGTGCATAAGAAACTGCCGAATGATCGGTATGTCATCCGTGACATTGACGTCTCCCAGATCACGCAATTGCCTTACGATGATGTCCTGGAGGCTTCTAAACTAAAGCTATGGCTCGTACCCGACGAAGACTGCATTTCGGACGCTCCGAACAAAGCAACACTGACCAGATAAGACGAGCCTTTGTATCTCATAGAATAGAGGCCGATTCCTTGTCAGGACGGGCGAGATGTAAGATATTTAATTTTAATTCATTTCGATGTTTAAGTGTTGGTAGCCATCGATAAGTTTTAAGTACAACTCTGTTTTAGTATTTTAGTATTTAAGTATTTTTAGTGTATACGCGTTTCTGGGAATGGCAAAATATGGTGGTTAGTCACACCGACTTCCTGATCCGGACTCTTTGAATCGAACCGGCAAATCGAGGCTTTAAAAGTAAAAAAATAAAAGGCCGTTGTCAACATTTTATAAGTCATTTTCTTCGTAATAAAGAAATTTATGGAAAATTTATGAAAGAACGAAAAAAATATGCAACGGCATTAGAGCAGCGTTTTATCCTACGAACTGCTTTAAATAGATAGTTTGGTATAACCTGCAGTAAGTAATGAAAAACAGTGGTATTTTCTGATGAAAAAAATCAATGTCGACGGTTCGGATGGCTAGAGCTTTTATATACACGACATACTAATGGAGGTGTGTTATTTAAGTTTTCATCACACCTGCTGCAGTTTGTCACTTCGAAGATGAACGGAAATTTTTACAAAAATGTGCTCCAGAAGGCTTTTTCATAGATTTCGGAGATCTTTAGTCGTAATCCGTAAACATTCCAGCACAACAACGCTCTCATTCATACTGCCAGTATTGTAAAACAGTGGATTAAGGACCAAAATGTGGAATTGCTTGATTAATCACCATACTCACCAGACTTAAACATCATCGAAAACATATTTTGTCCAGGAGAGTAAATGAAGGTGGTAGACAACCTAGTGACACTACTAACTTATTAAGGAGGCCTAGTTAACAATTTCACTTAGTGAAATTTAAAAATATTATAAGTCTCTTCCATCACGTTTATTCAAGATTATTAAAAATAAAAGAGGTCATACCAAAACGAGGAAGGAAGTCTACGGGGTATAAGTCTCCTTGGTATATAGAATGAGGCTGAAACGATAATGCATTACGCTTTTGTAACAAATATGTCTACATTGGCTAAACTGCAATTTACGGAGAGTCATATAGCAGGAGATAATTGTTTGCAATCATATATTTGCAATAGTTAAATGTTGTGGATACATTTCCCAAAGTGGGTTCATATGCCGGCTTCAAAAACTGGCATAAAAAGCTTTTTACACCGGTAATCATTTACGCTGATATTGAAGTTGTATTGGAAACGTTTTATCGATCACAATATTAACCAAGAATGTCGTTAACTACGAAGACACACAAATATACCGCTTGTCCAGTTTCATTATACGTTACATGTAAATAAAGTCCGGAGCTAAACGAAATGTGGACTTACGAAGGGAAAAGGTTGTATACCTAACCGACTTATGAAGACGTAATTGATGATGCTGAAAAGCAGAAATAGTATAATTTATTTTTCGAAAAATATGAGGGTTCAATACATAAAAAACGTATGTTAGCTTATAAGTTCGGATTTAAAGTAATGCCTGTTGTGTTTCATAATTTAACTAAATAAGGAATTATATATATCTATTACTAAAAAAATTACCATAGACAACAAATATTTATACAATACTCAGTTAATTGATTCGAATAGATTTTTTTTTACTTTTGTTAAAAAAAACTTTCTAGTTATCTTGACGATGAAGTCATTAAGCTTTTAAGTAGAAAGTTTGACGGTATACAATTTAAACAAATGAGTCGGAAGAGAGTTTTCCCTTAGGAATATCTCGTTGGTTTTTCTAAATTAGAGAGACAACTCCCATTTAGAGAACTTTTTATAACGCTCTAAACGAAGAGGAGTTTTAGCACTGTAAACTATGAGTTTGCACAACAGGTATAGGATAGTTTTAAGTGTCAAACATTGTCAGACTACCTAAAACTACACCTCGAAAGTGATGTGATTATTCTTGCAGATGTTTTTGAAAAAGATCCATCTGTTATGAAATTTATAAGCTAAACCCAATTAACTACGTAACGACTCCTTCAATCTCTTGGGATGCAATGATCAAGTTGAATCTCGAATTGATTAGTGACTCTGATACCTATAATTTTCTTAAATTAGTTAGCGTATTTCAAATGCAGAATCGTCATCTGAAAGATTTTAAGCCTAACTTGACACAAACTATCTTTCATATATAGATGCTAATAATTTATATTGGTGGGCAATGTGCCAAGTGCTACCATTAGAGAACTTTAAATTTTCAACTAACTCGCTCATTCATTATGAAAAACAAATTTATATAGGAGGAGTAACTGTCTTAGAATTGTCCATATATGATTATTATTATAATTTCTTAAGCATAAGATTATTTATATATATTTATATAATTTATACACTGATTCTAGCTCTACGAATCAATTTTACATAATTCCAGCTTACAACAAAGAGTTAGGTTTATTTCAGGATGAAAATGCCGGAGAGATTATGAAATCGTTAGCAGGCTTAAATGCAAAAGGTTATTCCTACAAGGTAGAAAACAGTGAAGGGACCACGGACAAAGAAATTAAGAAAATTTAAGGTGTCAAAGAAAGCGTCGCTAAAAAAACTCTCCCACTCTGACTATATTGGATGTATTCAAAAAAAAAAAAATGTGTTATGGTGAACAGAGAGTAATAAGAAGTAGAGTAGCATGAACTGTTTACAGAAATTGACAATAAAATTTCTTAAAATTATAAAGATGACAAAAGATTTGTAACATCAAATTCAATAAACACATTGGCTTGGGTTCATTATTAAACAAGTTTAAAAATGAAAATTTTTAAAATATGTAAAACATGTTATTCAAAGATAAGACTTTATGTACAATAACACTTGTAAATATATAAAGTACTTGCAAATTTGTATGTATATCCAATAAAAAATATAGTCAAATATACAAAAAAAAAGTCTTTTATTTAATTATATCTTTTTTATTAATCCAGGTATTATGTGACTCATCAAAGCCTAGCCACTTAACAAAAAATTTATTTTATATTTAGATTTTATAATTTTTTCGATCAAGTTTGCGATTTTATACTTTCTGCGAGAGTATATTGGGCTTGCGCAGTGTATGTAACAGCCGAAGGAAGCGTGCCAGACCCCATCAAGTATATATATTCTTGATCAGCATCACAAGCCAAGTCGATATAGCAATGTCTGTCTGTCTGTCTGTCTGTCCGTCTGTATGAACAAAAGGATCTCAGAGACTATAAGAGATAGAAAGGAGAAAGTGGTCGCAAATGAAAGGTACAATACCCAAGCAGTTCGATGATTTTAGAGATGGTAAAAGCTTCAAGTTTGAACTTAGTCTCAATCGATAACATATTTAGTCAGTCAATTCAAGAATTTTTTCCAATTAGGCAAAACCTGGACACACCTCGGAAAAAGTCAATTTATTTGTTCTTATTAGGTTAGGTTAAGCCGGACGTCCTCGAGGGACAGAGCATAGGCCAGTTATGGCCCTTAGTCAACCGGTTGGGGGAGGATTACCACGGCTTGAGGTCCTGTAGCAGGTTACTTGCGGGTATGTTGGAGGCTTCCATCAATGAGGGCAGTATTGAGTTTCCTAGGCACCTAAGCCTCGTGCGCTCGAAGGCATGGCAGTGGCATAGAAGGTGCTCTAGCGTCTCTGAAGAGTCTGGGTCATTGCATTTCCTGCAATTGATACTGTTGGTTATTCCTAGCTTAGTTGCATGTGCGGCTGCTAGGCAATGACCAGTGAGTATCCCGACCATCATTCTGCAGTCTTTCCTGGGGAGGTGCAGCATATATTGCGATAGTCGAGAGTTGATGTTTTTGCACATGATCTTGGTAATTCTAAATGTGCGGGTGTTTCGCTATCTATGGCTGATTTGGTCATTGGTGTTTCTCTCTGACGTTGTCGTACGTAATTCATCTAGTGCTTCCCTGCTCACCCTGACGATCCGGGAATTGAGAGTAGACGACATCATGGACTTGACTATCTATCAAGATGTTGACTTTATGGAAGTTGGTGCTGATTTTTTTTTTTTTCCAATCGCAAAGACTTCCGCTTGGAAAATGCTACAGTGATCTGGTAGCTTAAATGTGAGTATAAGGCTGGGGTTTTCGCAGTAGACAGCGGCTCATTATGCCCAAGGTGTGCCTTTATATGGGTTTCGAGTCAGTTTACGGGTTTGATATAGTCTGAGTGCGATGTCATGCTCCTCCCTATGGAGCTGTGCGCATAGCTTCGTAGCGCCATGTTACCCAGTGCTGTGCGACGTTGGGCCGACTTTGCTGCTACTAGTTTTGCTTAAAGATCCAGGGGAGGTAGTCCCGTCAGGATCTCTAGTGCCTTCGTTGGAGTGGTTCTGAGTGCGCCTGTAATGCAGATTAGCGATTGCCGCTGTCCAGCACTGTTCCTAGGTACTTAATGCGGGTGCTGGGCTTAAGTTGTTTGTCATTCAGTTTCGGGGGAGTCCAGTACGATACCTTGTACTCTTGATAAAGAGAATGAGGTCGGTCTTTTCTGCATTTATATATAGTCCGGCGTTCTCCGCCGATTATGACCTTGGTGCTAACATTGTTGAACGCTCCTGAGATGTCTACAAAGGCGCCCAGATCATATTCGTTGTTGTGTAGGGCTCGTCCTATAGTCCCCGTTTCAACGGACTTGCCCTTGGTGTACGCATGCTGATCAGTTGACATCTGTTCCTCTGCCGAACTTCTTATGCTGAGATTTAGCAGCTTTTCCATAGTTTTTAGCATAAAGGATGTGAGACTTATTGGTCTATAATCCGATTGGCTGTTGTGACTGCATTTGCCCGCTTTGGGAAGAAAATCTACCAAACCAAAATGCAGTTCGCCATTGAGTTGGTATGTGGCCAGCTTTTAGACAGGCTTCGTAAATCTTAGCCAGCCATGAGGTGACCGCATCCTTGGCGGTTTGTAGCTCTTTCTTCGTGAGAAAGAGTTGATAGCCCATTATATCTTCGTTGTGGTGAGTAATCCTTCGGGGAGTGTGTATGTTTGTTCCGTATTGTTGTAATGTTTATCGGACACAGGTGGTGTTGAACAACCTGGAAAGTGGGTGGTCATGAGTGCATCTAGAGTTTCCCCTGCTCTCTGTCTATTTACCATCTCCCAGCTTTAGTTGACTTTGAATTGGTCGCTGTTTTGACAGCAGCATTGTAAGTCTTGCGGTTTCAGGTACTGATTCCAGATTTGAACAGAAGTTCCTCCAGGAGTTTCTTTTGGCTTTCCTGATGGTGGACTTGTTCGTCCTGAGCGCGACTTTGTATTCGTCGTGGATTACTTCCATACCGGTCTGCTATGCAAGTTTAAACAGATCCTTAGTATTTGCTCTCTGTGTTGAGAGTTCGGAATTCCACCATAGTGGTTTCGATCTCGATTTGCATTTGGATGTTCGGCATGCGCCGTTGTAGGCATCAATCAGAGTTTTATTGACAATCGACATTGATTTCTCAATGTCTTTTGCAGATCTGATGTTGTCTGGTGGGCTGAGTTTTTCTGCCACAAGACTCCTGAACTTGGCCCAGTCAGTGTTCTTGGGGTTCTTAAACTGTGTTGGTTTGGGGTTGTGATCAAAGTCGCATTCGAATTGAATGTACTTGTGATCAGAGAATGAGGGTTTGTCTAGGACCCTCCAGTTTGTTATTGCTACACCTGTTGCGAGTGTTAGGTCAAGAACGTTGGACGAAGTGGGACCTACGTATGTATGTGCCTCCCCCGTGTTAGCGATACTTAATGTTGTGGTTAGTAGGAATTCAAGTAACGACTCACCCTTGATGTTGGTGTCGGTTGATCCCCATACGCAGTGGTGTGCGTTGGCGTCTGTGCCGATTACAAGATGCAAGTTGTTGTTGCGGGTGGTCTCAGCCACAAGTCGCACAGTGCTGTAAATACAAATTTGTTTGGAGACAAATAATATCAAACTACCCTGAAACTTGCACATAAATACAACTATAATTGAGAAAGAAAACACGTAACAAAGTTTACATTTAAAAGCAATATTCGAGCATGTGTGCAAGCAAAACAGAAACATTCAAAAACACGTTCGAACGTTTTCGCTGCCTGTGTGCCGTGCCGACCAATTCTATACATATAATTTCAAACAATTTTGTTTGTGCATGCAGACAAACAGATTTATGTTTGATTTTACTTTGTTTATGTTTGTTCAACGCGTTCTAATACAAATACTATCCATTGTAATACTCGGATACCGATTTAAATAATTAAATCGTGAATGAATTCAGAGAGTGTTATATGGTCGGGTGTGCTTGACTGTACTATTCTTACTTGTTTGTCATGGTGATCATGGTATAAAATTCCTCAATGAATTCCGTATGTCAATCAAGGAATTTCTAGTTTATGCGAAAGTCCACGGCAAGAAATTTTGTGGTATTTTGTTGAACCACAATTCGGAACTTATAAATTATAAACTTCTCAAACTAAGAACTTCTCGGCATTGATTTTTGGTGATCCTGAAATTTATTTAATAATTTATGTAGCTAATTCTTGGAGAAACTCTCACATAATTACAAAAATTCTGAAATTTTTGTCATAGTGACATATCTACAAGTGGTAAACGTACTGCTACGGGAGTTAGATAGGGATGGATGCCGGGTCGTAGCTTATGCTGATGACCTCGCCATTAGCTTCTCTGGAAAATTCCCCCAAACTCTATGTGATCGGATGAGTAACTCTCTTCGTTATTTATCCAATTGGGTCACTAAAAATGGACTCGGAGTAAATCCAAGCAAAACCGAGCTAGTCCTTTTTACCAATAAATACAAAATCCCTGCACTAAGACTCCCCACACTGGGCGGGGAAACACTGAAGCTAAGTGACAAAGCTAAGTGCCTTGGTCTATACCTCGACAGAAAACTAAACTGGAATGCATGCATTGAAGACAGAGCTCGCAAGGCCTCGGTCGCCCTCTTTACATGCAGAAAGACAATAGGCCTGAAATGGGGTCTTAACCCCTATATTACTAGGTGGCTCTACACCGCCATTATTCGACCCATACTTCTGTATGGAGTCGTAGTCTGGTGGCCAGCCTTGAAAAAGGCGACCATTCTTGCTAGACTAAATAAAATACAACGCATGGCGGGACTCTTGACCTTGGGTGCTCTACGAACCACCCCGGGCGAGGCTATCGACGCCATCCTGTACTGCCTGCCATTAGACATAATGGGACCAAAAATTGCTACCCTATCCTCACTTAGAATGAGAGAAGCCAATCTCTGGAAGTCGAATGGACTGGGACATTCCAAGATTTTATCGGAAATACCGTTTATCTTTAAAAAAAACCGATTACAGCATCCCCACGGTATACACGAACACCACCTTCAAAGTGGTTTTTCCGCCAAGGGAGGCCTGGAGGGTTGGCTCTCCATACTCGGGCACCTCCTTGGAATTCTATACGGATGGCTCACGCTCCGCCGGTCAAACTGGCGGGGGCATTTACTGCCCCGAACTTGGTATAGCGAAGTCTTTTAGAATGCCTGATCACTGCAGTGTCTTCCAGGCAGAAGTCAAGGCCATTAAAGAAGCCCTTACCATTATTAATTCTGAGATCCCGTATAGATGCAGAATTAGCATTATTTCTGATAGTCAAGCAGCACTTAAGTCTCTAATGTCTATATCAAGTAACTCTAAATTACTAAACGAATGTCGCAAATCTCTAATAGAGATGGCTGAACAATTCGATATTCTCCTTATATGGGTCCCTGGCCACAGCAACATAGAAGGAAACTGTGTTGCAGATGAACTCGCGAGGATGGGAACAGTTTCCACTCTCGACCAGGAGAGGGAACATGTATACATGCCTCTGGCGACGTGCAGGCTCATGATAGAAAACCACTACGAGCATTTGGCAGATCTAAGATGGGAATCCACCTCAAGATGCAGAACCTCTCGTCAAACATGGCCAATCCGGTCGAAAGAACGCTCATCCAAGCTATGTAGACTTACACGTAAAAACTGCTCCGCAGTCTTTCGTGCCCTCACAGGACACTGGTTAGTGGGGACCCATGCCTCCAGACTGTCCGTCAACGCCCATGACTTCTGCAGAAGCTGTGAAAACGAGGATGAGGAAGAGACTGTAATGCATTTCTTCTGCCAATGCCCAACTCTCAGTCATCATAGAATGAGATTTCTAGGGGTATACTTTTTCAATAACCTCTCGGAGATGTACGTACTGCAACCCCAACAGCTCTCGAATTATATCCGTGCCACGGGTTGGAATTGAAATGCGACCTATTTGTCGACTAGTCCACACAGCTTGTTTCTTGTACGTTGCTTAGTCTCAGAACTTTTGTTCCCACATGGTATCACAAAGGGCCGAACCACCGCTCATGTGGGTTGGTGTTCTTGGACACCAACAGCCATTTTACCTAACCTAACATATCTACAAAATTCGTCAATGAATTCCGTATGTCAATCAAGGAATTTCTAGTTTATGCGAAAGTCCACGGCAAAGAATTTTGTGGTATTTCGTTGAACCACAATTCGGAACTTATAAATTATAAACTTCTCAAACTAACAACTTCGCGGCACTGAGTTTTAGTGATCCTGAAAATAAATTGATAATCTATGTTTTTCATAGTGACATATCTATAAAATTCCTCAATGAATTCCGTATGTCAATCAAGAAATTTTTAGGTGTTGCGAAAGTCCACGGCAAAAAATTTTGTGGTATTTTATTGAAACACAATTCGGAATTTATAAACTTGTTTCTTTTTTCATTTTGGTGATCTCTCAAAATACAAAAATATTTTTCATAGTGGCATATCAATTAAATTCCTCAATGAATTCCCTATGTCAATCAAAGAATTTTTAGGTGTTGCGAAAGTCCACTGAAAGGAATTTTGTGCTATGTTATCGAACCAAAATTTGCAATTATAAAATTTGTTACGCAAACTAAGAACTTCACAGCATTGATTTTTAGTGATCCTTAACATAATTAAATAATTTATGTAGCGTATTCCTGAAGAAACTTTCTTAAAATACAAAAATTTACTTGTTTATGTGGATAATTTGTTTATGTATGATAATTTATGTAGCTAGTTCTTGAAGAAACTTTCTCAAATCGCACAAATATTTTTCATAGTGACATCTATAAAATTCCTCAATAAATTCCGTATGTCAATCAAGGAATTTTTGGGTGTTGCGAAAGTTCACGGCAAGGAATTTTGTGCTATGTTATCGAACCAAAATTTGATTTTTGGTGATCCGGAAAATAATTTGATAATTTATGTAGCTAGTTCTTGAAGAAACTTTCTCAAATCGCACAAATATTTTTCATAGTGACATCTATAAAATTCCTCAATAAATTCCGAAAGTTCACGGCAAGGAATTTTGTGCTATGTTATCGAACCAAAATTTGGAATTATAAAATTTGTTTCTCAAACTAAGAACTTTGCGGCATTGATTTTTGGTGATCCTGAAAATAATTTGATAATTTATGTAGCTAATTCTGTAGCGTTCAGCTTTGTGGAACCGAATAGATTCCTACCTGTCCATAGAGGATTCGGAGGCGTGCACTTCTAGCATTGCTCTGTACTATGCTCGTCGGATATGTCGTGGGTTCTTCCCTCCTCCTACTATGGAACTCATAACAAATAAAAAGGAATAAGTGCACTTACTGTCTTCTACTGTACCAAACGAAAATATGTATGACTGGGCTTTACCCACGGCAAACAATTAACCAAAGATACTGACCGATAACCAGGAATTAGGGCGACTTAGATGTCAACTGTCCCCTATTCTTTACCCACCCGAGCATGGTAACACAATGATAATTTGGCGGTTACCCCTTAACAATTCATTTATTACATTATTCCAACTTGTATGATTTCAACATGATTTACCAATCGATAGATTACTTAATATTTACTTAAACATGAGGCCTTTATTCAGGCTAAATCAAAAGCCAACATTACGGTGGAAAAATTTAAGTTCTCTTATCATCGGGAAATCTCATCATTTAAAGTAAGTGTTCCGGCCAAAGATTTTAGTACTATTTGCTGTAAAGAATTTTGGCCGGATCATTTAATAATAAAGGAGTATACAGCGAAGAAAAGAAACCGGACTCCGATTGCACTGCCTTCTAACCCTGTCCCGGCCTCTGTTTCCGGAAAAAACTAACTTCCTCCCTCTCGTTTGCCTATCAAAATGTTAGAGGGCTTCGTAGTAAGCTTAGCAATATGTATTTAAATAGTCTTTCTTTTCCATTTCATGTCGTGGCCTTTT
Organism: Drosophila acutilabella; assembly: GCA_035046005.1. Lineage (NCBI taxonomy): Eukaryota > Metazoa > Arthropoda > Insecta > Diptera > Drosophilidae > Drosophila > Drosophila acutilabella. The sequence goes on from JAWNOK010000042.1 coordinate 2,483,114, forward strand.
CTGAAACATGGTTAAAGCCCGACGTTTTAGACTCTGAAATCCTTTCCAATAAATTCTCTATCTATAGAAAAGATCGTACATCTCGCCGAGGCGGTGGTGTGCTTATTGCCGTCGATGTAAACTATTCCTCGGAAGAAGTAACAATCGATGGCTCTGTAGATATTGAATTTGTTGCTATTAAGTTATGCCTAAATAACATTAGTTTTTACATTACTTGCTCCTATATACCTCCTTCTTCTGACTCTTCTCTTTACTTATTACACGTTTCTGCTATTAAATCAGTTTCCTCTATGTGTTCTGATCGTGACTTTCTTATAGTTCTTGGCGATTTTAATATTGCTGGTACTACATGGATCTCGTGTCCCGACTCTGCCGTGTTGAACCCCACGACGCAGCACGAGTTTCTTGACGAGCTGTTTGGAATTTCATTGGTTCAGATCAATGATATTCCAAACTCTTTAAACAGAATGCTTGATTTTATTTTTGTTTTGGATCCATCCTGTTTTTCTGTATCCCGCATCAAACCCTTATCTAATCCTGAAGATCCTTATCACCCGACTTTGGAAGTGTTGATAGATTTACCTGCCCGGGTGACCCGTACTAGTAGTAAACCTACTAAACGATCCCGTCAGTTTCGGAAAGCCGACTTTAACAAGTTGAATGTACTGCTATCCCAGACTGACTGGTCCCGGCTGTTCATGTGTAGCGATATGGATAGTGCAATTACAACCTTTTATTATACCTTGAATTCCTTACTTGATGTCTGTGTTCCGCTTTGTGTTCCAACTAGGTCTAACAAGCCTGTTTGGTTTACCCGCGAACTAACATTGCTTAAAAATAGAAAGTCTAAATTTTATAAGAGATTCAGGGAAACTGGCTCTTCCTTGTATCTTTCTCGATATCTAATTGCTCGATCTGATTTCTATGTTCTGAATGACCGTTGTTATAAGGATTACCTTACTGACTGTGGGCAACAGTTCCGAAGGAATCCTAGACGGTTTTACAACTTCGTTAATTCGAAGCGTAAATCATCAACGCTTCCATCTAGTGTAGTCTTTGAAAGAGAAAGTGCTAATTCGGATCAGGCTATCGCCGACTTATTTGCCGACTTTTTTCAAACTACTTATAGTATGCACGAGTATAAATCTGATTCACCCTACCCATATCATTTAAATTCCTTCAATAGTAATTTTACACCAGTCATCACCGAATGTTCGCTTTTATCTAATTTAAAGTCTACTAAATCTGTTTTTTCACCTGGTCCAGACGGAGTCCCTGGCTGTGTGCTGAAAAACTGTGCGGATGGCCTTTTAAAGCCCCTGTATAAACTATTTACATTGTCCGTTGAAACATGCTGTTTCCCTGATGTCTGGAAATCTTCTTACATTATTCCTCTTCACAAAAAAGGAAATAAATCCAATGTTTGCAACTATAGGGGTATTTCCAAGTTGTCTGCTATTCCCAAGGCTTTTGAGAAATTAATAACTTCTCAATTGCAACATTTCTGTAGATCCATGATTTCACCCTGCCAGCATGGGTTTGTGAAATATAGATCTACGACCACTAACCTGTTAGAATTTACATCATTTGCACTGAAGGGCTTTGAGAGAAAATTGCAAACTGATGTCATTTACACAGATTTCAGCAAGGCTTTCGACTTCGTTAATCACGGCCTATTAATACACAAGCTCAATCTTCTTTGTGTTTCCTATAACTTTATTCTTTGGATATCAAATTACCTAAGTTCTAGAACACAACAGGTTTATTTTAAAAACTCTTTGTCTAAACCTGTTCAAGTTACTTCGGGTGTTCCGCAAGGAAGTCATCTTGGTCCCTTGTTATTTATATTGTTCATAAATGATCTGCCATCTGCGATCAGTTATTCACGTGTACTCATGTATGCCGATGACGTTAAACTCTGTGTTTCAGGTGCAGAGTCTCTTCTTGAGACCAGGTTACAATCGGATCTATGTAGCTTTCAAACCTGGTGCCATGTAAATTTATTAAATCTTAACTTTAGTAAGTGTAACGTAATGTCCTTCAGTAGGCGCCTCCCCTTTCAAAATAATTACATTCTGAATGGCAACTCTCTTAAAAGAATTGAGTCGGTCACTGATTTGGGTATCCTTATGGATCCTAAGCTCAAATTCGATAAGCATGTACTGTCAATTACAAATCGTGCTTTTAGTGTCCTGGCCTTCATAAAGCGCTGGTCGAAAGAATTTAACGATCCCTATTTAACAAAAACACTTTTCACTGCCTTGGTACGGCCTATTCTTGAATATGGATCTTGTATTTGGTCACCTCAATACAGGATTCATCAGGAAAGAATAGAATCTGTACAAAAACAATTTCTTCTTTTTGCTCTAAGGGCTCTCAACTGGAATACTAACATACGCTTACCATCCTATCGTAGTAGACTTTTACTAATTAATCTTCCTTCTTTGTCTGATCGTAGGACAGTTCTCGGGGTAATTTTCTTACACAAACTAATCAATGGTGAAATTGATTCTTCTGAATTACTCAGCCAGATTAGTTTTGCTGTCCCGATTAGACCATCTAGAAACTTTCTTCCAATCTCTCTTCAACCTTGTTCAACCAACTTTTCCACTCATAATCCTTTCCGAGTTCTATGTAGCAACTACAACAAACTTTCTCGAGTTGTAGGTAGTTCTACTTCTACCCCCTTAATTAGAACTTCTCTTCTCTGTCACCTGTCTAGACCTTAATTAAATTAGTTTAATAGTCTAAGATGTTTTGTATTTCGTTTTTAGCTATTTTATGTTCTAATAAATAAAGTCGTTTCGCGTTTATCGTTCGCCGTACGTTATGCGGTGTGCCCCTCGGTCGGTTGGGCGGGAGGTGGCTGCATTATTTGCAGTGTTCCGCGCGCTAACAAGCACGTTGCTTGGTGTTGCTGGGCCACTTGAATGTACTGTCCCGTTAGTACATCAACGTCCAAATATAAATATATGATTACAATATTTCAAAGAATAAATTCAAGAAAAAAAGAAACATGATTTGCAGAAGAATACATGACGCATCAGCGGTTTAACTATATAACTCTTCAAGCTATCATTCAACTCTCTTTATAAAAATTTCTACACCTGAGCGACGACCGTTCACAATGGTAATATAAATTCATAAAATGTCTTGCTTAAATGCAAGTAGTACTCACACTGAAAATATTTTGTATTACTCACAAATAAATCCACCGGTGCGTGTTCGTTGGGCCCATCGAAGATGCAGACTGTGCGATTGTGGTTATGTTGCTGTAATGCTATAATTATATCACCAAGTGTACGCTCATGTCGCTTACAATAATTCCTTTCTTTTATCTAAGAACGAATTTCAGCTTAATTAGTTATATATTTAATATTTACTTAAGATTACAAACTCATTAGATTTTACAAACGTTGACGATCATCAAACGATGTCAGATCGCCATGTGGAGTGGCACTAAATTTGCCCTTTTTCCGTCTAGGGACTTTACGTTTTTCGTGCCAAAATACGAGGATTATACAAACGTAGCCGCCCCGTCACAATTTGGAACGGGTGTGCGAGAACAGCTGATTGGAGTTAGGCAGGTGCCGCTAAAGCGCTTCTGCTACTGCTTCGTCTCCAGAAAGATCAAATGCGCAGATTGCCAGGTCACGCTGTGTCCACGTCAGGCGTTATGCGTGTACCAAAAATCAGCCGACCGACCGCAAATAATATGCACAAAGAACGCGCGAAAGCGCAGGGCGCAGATCGGTCGGCTACACTGCAGAAATTGCAAATTAGGCGCTTCTGCTAACACAAAAACTCATTGACTACATGCGAAAGAATTATTACCTTTTTTTCCAGCTCAATGACACTAACGTTGCAGATCTTATTGCACCAATTTAATATTTTAATATATATAAATATTATATACTTGTATATATATATATATATATATATATATATATATATTTATACACATGCACGTATATATTCTGAGGTCATGCGCATTGTACTTTTGCACTTAGCAACTAGGCTTATTTAATGTTCACAACTTTGCAGCAACGTGTTTATCTTGTTTCGGGTCAGCAAACCAAGTGAACGGGAAGATTTTTTTATGATGGCCTACGTGTCAAATTTGCTTCCAATTTGTGCAATGTGATGAGTAATTAACTGGTGTTTTCCAGCATATTATTCGTCTTCTTTTGATGCATCGTCGCAGCATCGAAAATAAGAACAAAAGAGATCGCCGCTAATCAGCTGAGTAGAGCAAAAGGGAAATTTAGGGTGAAGGGTTGCCAGATAGTTGAAAATCGAAATAGTAAGGGTATTCCCTAAAACTGAACCCTACAGTTCTTGAAGTAACTCTCTAAAAATACAAAAATGTTTTTCATAGTGGCATATCTATTAAATTTCTCAATGAATTCCCTATGTCAATCAAAGAATTTTTAGGTGTTGCGAAAGTCCAAGGCAAGGAATTTTGTGGTATTTTTTAATCTACAATTCGGAATTTACTTGTTTCTCAAACTAAGAACTTCACGGCATTGATTTTTGGCGATCCTATAAATAATTTTATTATACATGTAGCTAATTCTTGAAGAAACTTTCTCAATTCGCACAAATATTTTTCATAGTGACATCTATAAAATTCCTCAATGAATTCCGTATGTCAATCAAGGAATTTTTGGGTGTTGCGAAAGTTCACGGCAAGGATTTTTGTGCTATGTTATCGAACCAAAATTTGGAGTTATAAAATTTGTTACGCAAACTAAGAACTTCGCGGCATTGCTTTTTAGTGATCCTGAACATAATTAAATAATTTATGTAGCGCATTCCTGAAGAAACTTTCTTAATATACAAAAATTGACTTGTTTAAGTGGATAATTTGTTTATGTATGATAATTTATGTAGCTAATTCTTGAAGAAACTTTCTCAAAATACAAAAATGTTCTTCATAGTGACATATCTATTAAATTCCTTAATGAATTCCGTATGTCAATCAAAGAATTTTTAGGTGTTGCGAAAGTCCACGGCCAGGAATTTTGTGCTATGTAAGCGAACCACAATTTTGAATTAAAAAATTTGTTACTAGTAGTTAGAATATAGGCACCCAGGAAATCTTGTTTGTAAGCGCCGGCTTTGGTGTAACCGTCAATACACTCATTGAAGAGAAAAACCCACAGGCCACCAGACTTTACGACGTGATACTTGGAAATACTCATTAACCCTTGAAGAAAAGGGACCGGTATACAAAAGGATCTCAACTGACCTCCGTAAAGAAAGGCAATAAAATGTGTTAACAACGATTGACAGCGGACTCAATTGAAAACGATCGGTAGTGGCACACTTGTTTTGACCCTAGATATTCGAGCTGTATGGCCGCTTGTGAAAGTCACCCCTAAATCAGGTGCGCTGCACGTATACAGTATATTCATACAGTAACTGGTTTACCCTCCCTCCCGGTGTGCTCAACAGGTTTACACTAATATTTATCAATAGAAAATAGAAATCCTAGTGAAATTAGATTCATTTTCGTAGAGTTAGTTCTGTGCATTATAGCAAGTGCACCGGACCGGTAAACGCCTTTCAAATAATGATGGAGGCGTCAAGGAATCATGTTTCAGCTGATCGTCCCTCAACATCTTCAACTATCGACGCTGAGCCAACGACTTCTGCCAGAGCCTTGAAAAGAGCAGGAGATATGATCAACCAACCCGCTAAGAAAATGAAAATGAAATGATATTCACTGTCAAGTATGCAACATTTTAATTAAAGGAAATGCATATAAAATGCACTTGCGCACTGACAAGCATAAAAATGCTCATGTTTCTCAAATAGTGAGAAATACGAATGTCGTATTAATTTCAACAGAAACCAAATTTTTCTGTTGAAACATATCGTGTTTTTAATGAAAATGAAAATGTAATTATTCTACGTGATTTTTACAATCAAATAAAAGAAAACATTTTCAAAATAATTGCACTTGGTTTAGCTAAATATACTGCCATAAAAATGTCGATTAAACTTTATGGCACATATATAAAGCAAACAGATGAGGGCGAATTGATTGAATCAACTAAACATTTTGTAACATCATATCAGTGTCTCTATGATTTAGACGCAGCTGATGATGTTTTGGAAAACAAAATGGATTACTTAAATTTATTAAGCAGTTAGTTCCAAGAGAAAGATAGTGGATGGGCTATCCAATCATTTAACTATTGCGATTTAACAATAGTGAAACTGGAACATATTCCATCTGGCGGATACTGTGAAATGCCCGAAACAATAAGAAAGAGGAACGCAACCATTAACATTAAAAACAATGATGTTTTTTGTTTTAAATGGTGCATACTGGCATCAGTAGAATACGAGTTCATTGAAAATGCTAACTATAGTGACAACGACAAAAGAAAACTAAAGAGGAATCTCAAAAATACGTCTTGTTATAACATAAGCAGCATCGCTGCTCCTTTTATTACTTATAGGGGGCAGCGACTGAACTTCTCGGATATAAAGTTCTCAATTAACTCAAAAGGCGTTAAGCTTTTTGAAAAACAAAATCCTCAATTTAGTATAAATGTATACGAAATTGAATGCAGCAGAAAGAAGCAAGAGATGATTGTCGGACCAACAATTCGATCAGATACTTTACGCGAAAAACATTTAAGTCTCCTTGGTATATACAATGAGGCTGAAATGATAATGCATTATGCATATATAACAAATATGCCTACATTGTCTAAATCTCAATTTACAAAGAGTCATACGCCTGGAGATTTTTGTCACAATTGTATGCAATGGTATACTTACAATAGTAAAATGCATACGAAATGTTGCGTCCACTTTCCCAAAGTGGGTTCATACGCCAGCTTCAAAAACTGGCATAAAAAACTTTCTCCACCGGTAACCATCTACGCAGATATTGAAGCAGTATTGGAAACATTTCATCGATCACAAAATGATCCAAAGATGTCGTCAACCACGAAGGCGCAAAAACATACAGCTTGTGCAGTTTCTTTCTACGTTTCACACAAATATAGCCCCGAGCTAAATGACATTTGGACTTACTAAGGTAAATTAACATTATACTTTTAATCGTTTAAAACACATACTAATTATTTTTTTTTTCCTTACTTTTGTTAATAGGAGTTGATTGCATTAAAAAGTTTTGTCAAGCCCTTGACGAAAAAACAAAAATGCTTTACAACAAATATTGGAAAGCATTCAAAGCCCCCAACCATTTTCTGGATATTGACGAAGAGTGTATGCAGGAATACAATAAATGTACGGCCTGTGAAGACGTGATTGATGATGCTGAAAGGGAAAAATTTTTTAATTTCTTTTCGGGAAAATATGAGGGTCCAATTCATAAGAAATGTAAGTTAACTTATAAGTTTAGATTTCCTGTAATACCTGTTGTATTCCATAATTTAACAAAATATGATATATATTTGCAATAAGAAATTATACATATCTATCACAAAAAAAGTCACCATAGACAAAAAATATTTGTATAATATTCAGTTTATTGACTCTAATAGATTTTTAAACTCTAGTTTAGAAAAACTTTCTAGTTATCTTAACGATGAAGACTTCAAACTTTTAAGTAGCAAGTTTGAAGGTATTCAATTTAAACAAATGCGTCGGAAGGGAGTTTACCCTTATGACTATCTAGATAATTTTTCCAAACTAGCCGCTAGACAACTCCCATCTAGAGAGCAATTTTATAACGCACTAAACGATGAGAAGTGTAGCATTAAAAGCTATAAGTTTGCACAACAGGTATGGGATAGTTTTAAGTGTCAAACACTCTCAGACTACTTAAAACTATACCTCGAAAGTGATGTAGTTATTCTTGCAGATGTTTTTGAAAATTTTAGAGCCATCTGCTATAAAATTTATAAACTAGACCCAATTAATTACGTTACGGCTCCTTCAATCTCTTGGGACGCAATGCTCAAGTTTACCAAAGATAAACTCGAGCTGATTAGTGACCCTGATACCTATAATTTTCTTAAATTAGCTGTTCGTGGAGGTTTGACCCAATGTAGTGAACGTATTTCAATTGCTAATAATCCTCATCTTAAAGATTTTAAGCTTAACATTGACACAAACTATCTTTCGTATATAGATGCTAATAATTTATATGGGTGGGCAATGTGTCAATTGCTTCCATTAGAGAACTTTAAATTTTTATCTGATGATGAGATATCAAAACTATCTGTTCAAAATATTTGTGTTGATGATGCTGTAGGATATATTTTAGAAGTAGATTTGCAATACCCCCAAGAAATTCATGACAAACATAATTGTTTGCCCCTCTGTCCAGAAAATAAAGTTCCTCCTGGAGGAAAACAAATTAAATTAATTGCAGACTTGAATAATAAACACAATTATATTATCCATTTGAAGCAATTGCTACTCTGCATGCAGCAAGGATTAAAATTGTTAAAAAATCATAGAGTTTTGTCTTTCACCCAACGACGTTGGCTTGAGCCTTACATTAACTTAAACAATTCTCATAGAAAATCAGCAAAAAATGAGTTTCAAAAAAATTTTTTCAAGTTATTGAATAATGCCGTTTACGGCAAGACTATGGAAAACGTAGAGAAAAGGCGTTCAATAAGCCTAGTTACTGATTACCATTCTAAGCAAAATTCTGCTTTAACGTTTAAATTTTTCAAAAACTCTTTGTTTTCAGTCTTTGATTCTCGTTTGGAATTTGTAGGAAACTCTTCAAATGTTTGTGTTGAACTGCTTGATGTTAAAACATTCAACTGATTTTTGTTATCAGAATACGTAACACGTTTCCTTCTTTTGTGAAGAAAGTAGTTTAGTTCTTGTCGAATTTAAATCCATTTATCGAAATCACTTAGTCTACCATTACATATTATTGGTAAAAACTTTTGGTTTATCAAATCTTCACCTCTGTTATTTGATATTAACTTTTGATATTCGTTGGGATGCATTAAAATAACTTTAATCAAATTACTTTTAGAGTTATGCATTTCTTAAAATTTTTCCAAATACTCCGGCCAATAATGATGAAATAAGAATTGGAAGAAATCCGCCTTTTTGAACTAAAACTTTCTTCGTTGATTTTATTGTGCGCTTTGAAGATGAAATTTTACGCAGTACATTTTTATACAGTTTTAGTAGGCTAAGCTGTTTGGTTGTAAGTTGATGATTGCCTTGTAATGTATTTAATACAATCTCAATTAATGATTTTACCAGGTCATCATCACTATTACTTATAATAGCTTTTCTTAATTTGGTACTAGCTCTTTTCAGAACATATAATATATGTTTGTTCGCCATCAACCGTTTTAGACTCTTTTTGTAAACCATTTTCGTTGCAATAACAAATTGAGTATGTTGCATTAAAAATATTGGAACGAAACCGTAAAAGATGGTTTATCCTTTGGGTAAGATCAATTAACAAATAACCATGAGGTTCTTCGGTTACTTCTTTATATATGCGCATCAATTCACTAGGATTTTCAGGATAAATTTGTCTAGCCAAACAATGAAATTGAAGTTTATCTCTAGGGTTTTTGAAAACGACAATGTACTTTGTATTTAACGATATATCTCTAGTATGTGAGGCTTTATGAAATATATTCTGAGTTACTACTATTACAGATAAGTTCCGATGATGAGAACCTTTTGTAAATAATTCACAAACGCTTTTGTTAAATGCTCCCATCATTAGATCATCTAATACTATGAGGATAGGCTCATTAAGATCATTTTCAATTATTTCTGGTACACCTTTATGATATTCAAGTCCTGTAAAACTAGGTTTTGCGTGTTCTTCAGCATAACACCAAATGATCCTTTTAATATCTTCATTAATAAATGTATTTTGATTGTTTAAAAGATTTTCCAGAAACGTTGTTTTCCCGGATCCTGAGGGTCCACATATAAGCATTGTAAATGGATGAATAAATTGTACAAACATTGTTGATTTATTTAGGAGTATTTTATTTGCCATAAACTTCGTAATTTAAATTTTCCAATATTACAAACAGTTTAAATAGGTTATTAAGAGCACATCTAACTCCGAGTTTTTTATATATTCGACAATAAGTAAAGTAGTTTGGATAACATGTTAAACTGGTAGCGAAACTATTTAAAGGAGTTAGTATTTCACTTAGACTTAAATATGGAATGTCACCCTCAGACCAATCCAATCCATTTATATTTCTTTTTGTGGTGTGTTGAATATTCCGGATACAATCATCTAATTCCTTAACATGGTAAGGTGGTAAAAAGTGAAAGAAGTTCGGTATAACAGAGCCCGCTTGCATAAATGCTAATTCCTTAATAAAAATTTGTCTGTTATTTCCAACTTTTTATTGGAAATCTACCAAAACAGCGGAATTTCTATCAATTTTGATCATTGTTGGTTGAATTTATATTATATACTGGTTGAACATACTATGATTTCACCGTTTATATAGCGTCACAGTTAACATGTAGCAGTTAGTTTGAAAAAGATACTCATACAAGATGGATACATTCCAGTTAAAAAGGACAAAGGCTTTAAGAAAAACACAAGATCATGAAATTATTTTTGGTTTTGAACATTATGTATATCACAATTTAAAAGTAAAGTGTGTTTTTTCAACTAGTAGAAAATTTACACCAACGATCTGGATGCAGCAAAACAAACATAATTTCATTGGGTTTGATAAGGACGACTGGATTCAACTGTTAACATATAAGGAATATATTCAACTTAATCTTGACCAGTACGAGTTTTTAATGCCAGATACTATTATTGACCACCCTTTACTTAGTTCAATTAAATGTCATTTTAAATATTGAAAAGTCGATAAACAGTGTATAGTTACTTTAAACCAAAATGGTAACAAAATTGAGTTTGACAACGAATCTTGGCGTGCGCTTTTACGACTTGGTATTTTTTAACCACATTTTTGTGCTGGAACTCAATACTTAAAAAACAAATATCAAATATCTATTTTAAACATATTATACCTAAGTGTGCCCAAATTAATAAATATGAAATACGACTTACAGATTTAGAAGCCTCGTATGAGTCTGACGTTGAGATTGACTTAACTCGTTTGTGTTTTGAGATTTCAAAGAAGATGCGAAAAGAAATAAAAAACGACGTAATTCAATATAAACAGTTAGTATTATCAAAACCATCAGGAAAGTAATAATAAAGAAACATAATGAGTAAACTACAGGTTGTAACAGAAATTCTCTAAATATATTAATATGCAGAGCCTGTGAAGAATAAATCAGCTTCAGATATAGTTTTAGCAATAAAAAAGTATTTGAAACTGCAAAGAAAATACCTAAAAATATTCAGAGTGATCAGGGTAAAGAATTTCTTAATAAGGAATTTCTTCAACTAATGAATAAATTGGAAATAAATCATTATCACACCTATACTCATTTAAAAGCATCAATTTGTGAACGATTTAATGGAACCCTTAAGAATCTAATGTGGAAAATGTTTAGCTACCATGGAAATTACATTTGGGTGTCCAAGTTGCAGCAATTACTATAAACTTACAATACATATCACCGTACTTTAAAAATGAAACCCAGTGAAGAAGACTGAAAGAATGAAACATTTTTTTTAAAGTCGGTGTACAATCATCCTAAAATTTTTGCAAAACACAAATACTCTGTTAACGATTTTGTTAGAATAAGTAAATATAAAGGTGTTTTCGCTAAAGGATATGAACCAAATTGGACAACTGAAATATTTAGAATTATAAAAATTCAATCGACTGATCCAGTTACATATTTAATAAAAGATTATAAAAATGAGCCCATAAAGAGTTCATTCTATGAAGAAAAACTTCAACGAGTTAAAGATAAAAGCGCATACTTGATTGAAAAAATTATAAAATCTGAAAAAATAAAGTTTTTGTTAAGTGGTTAGGCTTTGATGAGTCACATAATTCCTGGATTGATAAAAAAGATATAATTAAATAAAAGACATTTGTTTTATTTTCTTTTGATTTATTTAGAATATTTTTTTTATTAGGTATACATATTTACAAGCACTATATATATATTTACAAGTGTTATTATATATTAAGTCTTATCTTTGAATAAAATGTTTTACATATTTTACAAATTTTCATTGTTCAAACTTATTTTATATTGCCCCCAAGCCAGTGTGTTTATTGAATTTGATGTTACAAATCTTTTATCATCTTTATAATTTAAAGAAATTTTGTTAACAATTTCTGTAAACAGCTCATGCCCTCTACTTCTTATTACTCTCTGTTCACCATAATACGTTTTTCGTTTTCGAATACATTCAATATAGTCAGAGTGGGGGAGTTTTTTAGCAACGCTTTCTTTGACACCTTTAATTTTCTTAATTTCTTTGTCCGTGGTCCCTTCACTGTTTTCTACCTTGTAGGAGTAAACTTTTGCTTTTAAGCCTGCAAAAGATTTCATAATCTTTCCTGCATTTTTATCTTTAAATAAACCCAACTTTTTATTATTTGCTGGAATTATGTTAAATTGGTTCGTAGAGCTATAATTGGATGTATCAAAACGTTCTGGATTTGTTTTTATAAGGTTATATACATCTTCAACAGATGATGTAATAAACGAATCAGTGTCCATATAAATAATATTAGTAGAGGCACTTTTTATGCTTAAGAAATTATAATAATAGTCATACATCAGCCATTTGGACAATTCTAAGGCAGTTACCCCTATATAGATTGGTTTGTCATAATGAATTAGAGATGTTGTATGCTCAAGTGCTGCTAAGTCATTACCGAACAGGTTCATGCTATGGAAATTGTTCATTGCGACTAACTGTCTGAAGCCAGGAGAATTTTGCTTTGAATGGTAATCAGTAACTAGGCGTATTGAACGCCTTTTCTCTACGTTTTCCATAGTCTTGCCGTAAACGGCATTATTCAAAAACTGGAAAAAATTTTTTTGAAACTCATTTTTTGCTGATTTTCTATGAGAATTGTTTAAGTTAATGTAAGGCTCAAGCCAACGTCGTTGGGTGAAAGACAAAACTCTATGATTTTTTAACAATTTTAATCCTTGCTGCATGCAGAGTAGCAATTGCTTCAAATGGATAATATAATTGTGTTTATTATTCAAGTCTGCAATTAATTTAATTTGTTTTCCTCCAGGAGGAACTTTATTTTCTGGACAGAGGGGCAAACAATTATGTTTGTCATGAATTTCTTGGGGGTATTGCAAATCTACTTCTAAAATATATCCTACAGCATCATCAACAGAAATATTTTGAACAGATAGTTTTGATATCTCATCATCAGATAAAAATTTAAAGTTCTCTAATGGAAGCAATTGACACATTGCCCACCCATATAAATTATTAGCATCTATATACGAAAGATAGTTTGTGTCAATGTTAAGCTTAAAATCTTTAAGATGAGGATTATTAGCAATTGAAATACGTTCACTACATTGGGTCAAACCTCCACGAACAGCTAATTTAAGAAAATTATAGGTATCAGGGTCACTAATCAGCTCGAGTTTAACTTTGGTAAACTTGAGCATTGCGTCCCAAGAGATTGAAGGAGCCGTAACGTAATTAATTGGGTCTAGTTTATAAATTTTATAGCAGATGGCTCTAAAATTTTCAAAAACATCTGCAAGAATAACTACATCACTTTCGAGGTATAGTTTTAAGTAGTCTGAGAGTGTTTGACACTTAAAACTATCCCATACCTGTTGTGCAAACTTATAGCTTTTAATGCTACACTTCTCATCGTTTAGTGCGTTATAAAATTGCTCTCTAGATGGGAGTTGTCTAGCGGCTAGTTTGGAAAAATTATCTAGATAGTCATAAGGGTAAACTCCCTTCCGACGCATTTGTTTAAATTGAATACCTTCAAACTTTCTACTTAAAAGTTTGAAGTCTTCATCGTTCAGATAACTAGAAAGTTTTTCTAAGCTAGAGTTTAAAAATCTATTAGAGTCAATAAACTGAATATTATACAAATATTTTTTGTCTATGGTGACTTTTTTTGTGATAGATATGTATAATTTCTTATTGCAAGGAATTATACTTAAGTCTCCCCAAGCTCCGTTCTAAATAAATATATATCATATTTTGTTAAATTATGGAATACAACAGGTATTACAGGAAATCTAAACTTATAAGTTAACTTACATTTCTTATGAATTGGACCCTCATATTTTCCCGAAAAGAAATTAAAAAATTTTTCCCTTTCAGCATCATCAATCACGTCTTCACAGGCCGTACATTTATTGTATTCCTGCATACACTCTTCGTCAATATCCAGAAAATGGTTGGGGGCTTTGAATGCTTTCCAATATTTGTTGTAAAGCATTTTTGTTTTTTCGTCAAGGGCTTGACAAAACTTTTTAATGCAATCAACTCCTATTAACAAAAGTAAGGAAAAAAAAAAAATAATTAGTATGTGTTTTAAACGATTAAAAGTATAATGTTAATTTACCTTAGTAAGTCCAAATGTCATTTAGCTCGGGGCTATATTTGTGTGAAACGTAGAAAGAAACTGCACAAGCTGTATGTTTTTGCGCCTTCGTGGTTGACGACATCTTTGGATCATTTTGTGATCGATGAAATGTTTCCAATACTGCTTCAATATCTGCGTAGATGGTTACCGGTGGAGAAAGTTTTTTATGCCAGTTTTTGAAGCTGGCATATGAACCCACTTTGGGAAAGTGGACGCAACATTTCGTATGCATTTTACTATTGTAAGTATACCATTGCATACAATTGTGACAAAAATCTCCAGGCGTATGACTCTTTGTAAATTGAGATTTAGACAATGTAGGCATATTTGTTATATATGCATAATGCATTATCATTTCAGCCTCATTGTATATACCAAGGAGACTTAAATGTTTTTCGCGTAAAGTATCTGATCGAATTGTTGGTCCGACAATCATCTCTTGCTTCTTTCTGCTGCATTCAATTTCGTATACATTTATACTAAATTGAGGATTTTGTTTTTCAAAAAGCTTAACGCCTTTTGAGTTAATTGAGAACTTTATATCCGAGAAGTTCAGTCGCTGCCCCCTATAAGTAATAAAAGGAGCAGCGATGCTGCTTATGTTATAACAAGACGTATTTTTGAGATTCCTCTTTAGTTTTCTTTTGTCGTTGTCACTATAGTTAGCATTTTCAATGAACTCGTATTCTACTGATGCCAGTATGCACCATTTAAAACAAAAAACATCATTGTTTTTAATGTTAATGGTTGCGTTCCTCTTTCTTATTGTTTCGGGCATTTCACAGTATCCGCCAGATGGAATATGTTCCAGTTTCACTATTGTTAAATCGCAATAGTTAAATGATTGGATAGCCCATCCACTATCTTTCTCTTGGAACTAACTGCTTAATAAATTTAAGTAATCCATTTTGTTTTCCAAAACATCATCAGCTGCGTCTAAATCATAGAGACACTGATATGATGTTACAAAATGTTTAGTTGATTCAATCAATTCGCCCTCATCTGTTTGCTTTATATATGTGCCATAAAGTTTAATCGACATTTTTATGGCAGTATATTTAGCTAAACCAAGTGCAATTATTTTGAAAATGTTTTCTTTTATTTGATTGTAAAAATCACGTAGAATAATTACATTTTCATTTTCATTAAAAACACGATATGTTTCAACAGGAAATTTGGTTTCTGTTGAAATTAATACGACATTCGTATTTCTCACTATTTGAGAAACATGAGCATTTTTATGCTTGTCAGTGCGCAAGTGCATTTTATATGCATTTCCTTTAATTAAAATGTTGCATACTTGACAGTGAATATCATTTCATTTTCATTTTCTTAGCGGGTTGGTTGATCATATCTCCTGCTCTTTTCAAGGCTCTGGCAGAAGTCGTTGGCTCAGCGTCGATAGTTGAAGATGTTGAGGGACGATCAGCTGAAACTTGATTCCTTGACGCCTCCATCATTATTTGAAAGGCGTTTACCGGTCCGGTGCACTTGCCATAATGCACAGTAAAGGCATCCACTCCGTCAAAAGCACGGTTGCACATATCACACACAGTTTTGGAGAACATATTTTTTTATACTCTCTGCAAGAGTATATTGGGTTTGTGAAAATGTATGTAACAGGCAGAAGGAGGCGTGGCCGACCCCATAAAGTATATATATTCTTGATCAGCATCACAAGCCGAGTCGATATAGCCATGTCCGTCTGTCCGTCCGTATGAACAAACAGATTTCAGAGATGGTAAGAGCTATAAGTTCGAGCTTGGTCTCAATCGATCACATATTTCGATGCACAGAAATAGACACACCTCGGAAAAAATTGGTGTTTTAGGCGAATATCTCAATAACTATGGCACCTAGGATCACCAATTTTGGTTCCTAGCGACATCCTAAATGCATTGACATTTAAAATTTTGGACTGCCACGCCCCTTTTTCCCACAATTAATAAAAATAATTCTCCACTTTCGTTCCGTTTTTAGGCGTATTTTAATATAGTACAGTATTGTAATTTATAATTCGTGTGAAGACTAACTATATCGAACTATACTGAAAGGCGCATAGAAATCGCACTATAAACAAGAAAACTAGAAGCGTTGGAATATTGATAACCGAATTCAATATCATGTATGAGTGCAAGTGAGACAGAAATATACAAGCACATGTGACGGCAGCGCTGCCGCATTCATATCAATGTATGAGTGCAAGCGAGACAGAAACATACAGCACATGTTTGAATGTTTTCGTTGCTTGCGTGGCGGCAGCGCTGCCCGCAGTCGCTGGCCGCGCTGAATTCACACATACATACATACTTGTATATGCATCATATATTGTCTTTCGTATGTGTATTCGCATACAAACAGATGTGTGTTTGATATGCTTAGATTGTTTTTGTTTCAACATGTTTTAATGCAAGTACTACACATTGTAATATCTCTCGACCGATTTTAATAATTAAATCGCCAAAAAATGCAGAGAGTATTTTACGGTCGGGCTTGCTCGACTGTACTTTCCTTACTTGTTTTTTTTTATTATTTTTGTTTGTTTGTAGTTTATATGAAAATATTAACAACAATTGTTTTGTGTTAATAAAAAAGAGTTCGATTTTAAGCAAATAGTTTACACTGAGCAAACGCGGGTAACTTTAAAAAATTGTTAGCAGTTTTATTTTTTGAAAATCGGAATTTGTTTTTATGAGATTTTTTTGTTTTTGAATAGAGAGCGTTGAACACACGGTTATCGGTTCTGAAAGTAGCACCAACTGAACTCCTACAGCAGGCGATTTTTACCTTTATACCATTGGATCGTCAACAAGTTCAATCAGGGTTGTTTTCAAGAGGTATCCGAAAATCATTATTGGTTGACCCTAGTATTTAATTGTTATGCAGGTGACATATATTAAAGGAAAAAGGGAAACTGTTGGAAAATGTTCGGAGAAATTAAATCACCGACAAGGGTTATCTGTTGGGTTAATCGTTACCTAATTTTTGAGGGTGGGAGTGAAAAGGATAGTTTACACCAAGCATACTAAACAAATTCTTTCTTCAACATGTTCAGACGTGTGTATCAGCTGAGGGATGGGGGGATCATTACAATATCAGACACAGCAATTTGGTTAGTATTTTCCGGAGATTAAAGGAAAACACATGAAATGTGACAGTAGTAATAAAATCAATGACATGGGGCATACTCAGCATGGCGATCGAGAGGGGTTGAATCGGAGACACCTGTAAAACATTCAACATGTTCCAACATGTTTAGACCCGGTTTTAAAAGAAACTGATTTGATCAAAAGAAAGGTAATTAGTATTCAGTGTTAAAAAGGGTAAAGTAGTTAAAAGTGACAGTAGTCATAAAATCAATGACATGGATTGAGAATTTATTATGGGGGTTGAACAGAAGACACCTGTAACACATTCAACATGTTCAGACATGTTTACCCTTAGCTATTGGCTTCAAGTAGTTAGAATATAGGCACCCAGGAAATCTTGTTTGTAAGCGCCGGCTTTGGTGTAACCGTCAATACACTCATTGAAGAGAAAAACCCACAGGCACACTTAAGAGTAATAAAGAAAAGGGACCGGTATACAAAAGGATCTCAACTGACCTCCGTAAAGAAAGGCAATAAAATGTGTTAACATCGATTGACAGCGGACTCAATTGAAAACGATCGGTAGTGGCACACTTGTTTTGACCCTAGATATTCGAGCTGTATGGCCGCTTGTGAAAGTCACCCCTAAATCAGGTGCGCTGCACGTATACAGTACATTCATACAGTAACTGGTTTACCCTCCCTCCCGGTGTGCTCAACAGGTTTACACTAATTATCAATAGAAAATAGAAATCCTAGTGAAATTAGATTCATTTTCGTAGAGTTAGTTCTGATCGCTTGGTAAAAAATTTTCGCGCGGAGCGCAAAAAAGAGAGGGAAAAAAAGAAAAAAAAGAGAGGGAGAACAAGTAGTTATAATATAGGCAACCGGGAATTTCCCTCCCCCCTCCGGCGGTAAAGCGCCATCTAGCGGTGAGTAGAAAATCAGGGAAATTTGTTAGCGCCATCTAGCGGTGAGTAGAAATTTGGGAATTTATTAGCGCCATGGTTTGTGTCCAAAATTAAAATTGAAGTGGTTTCCTGGTTTCATAACTAAATTTTGAGGATCCATTTGGGGTCAAAAATAAAATTGGTTTGCTTTCCTGGTTTCATAACTAAATTTTGAGGATCCGTTTGGGATCAAAAATAAAATTGGTTTGATTTCCTGGTTTCATAACTAAATTTTGAGGATCCATTGGGGATCAAAAATAAAATTAATAGTTAGCGACATCTAGCGGAGATTAGAGAAACTGACATATGGTTTGTGTCCTACATAAATAGTGAGGATCCAGTTGATTTAACCGGGGAACATCAGGCGTAACAAATATTCTGTGATTCAGTTTGACCGTTTTAATATCAGAGTCTCATCCCGGTTGCCTATATTATAACTACTTATTCTCCCTCTCTATTTTTTCTTTTTTTCCCTCTCTTTTTTGGGCTCCGCGCGAAAATTTTTTACCAAGCGATCAGAACTAACTCTACGAAAATGAATCTAATTTCACTAGGATTTCTATTTTCTATTGATAAATATTAGTGTAAACCTGTTGAGCACACCGGGAGGGAGGGTAAACCAGTTACTGTATGAATGTACTGTATACGTGCAGCGCACCTGATTTAGGAGTGACTTTCACAAGCGGCCATACAGCTCGAATATCTAGGGTCAAAACAAGTGTGCCACTACCGATCGTTTTCGATTGAGTCCGCTGTCAATCGTTGTTAACACATTTTATTGCCTTTCTTTACGGAGGTCAGTTGAGATCCTTTTGTATACCGGTCCCTTTTCTTTATTACTCTTAAGTATTCAAGGGTTAATGAGTATTTCCAAGTATCACGTCGTAAAGTCTGGTGGCCTGTGGGTTTTTCTCTTCAATGAGTGTATTGACGGTTACACCAAAGCCGGCGCTTACAAACAAGATTTTCTGGGTGCCTATATTCTAACTACTGTTACTAAAACTTAGAACTTCGCGGCATTGATTTTTGATGATCCTGAAAATAATTTGTTAATTTATGTAGCTAGTTCTTGAAGAAACTCTCTCAAAATACAAAAATGTCTTTCATAGTGGCATATCTATTAAATTCCTTAATGAATTCCCTATGTCAATTAAAGAATTTTTATGTGTTGCGAAAGTCCACGGCAAGGAGTTTTGTGCTATGTTATCAAACCAAAATTTGAAATTTTAAAATTTGTTACGCAAACTAAGAACTTCGCGGCATTGATTTTTAGTGATCCTGAACATAATTAAATAATTTATGTAGCTAATTCCTGAAGAAACTTTCTTAAAATACAAAAATTTACTTGTTTATGTGGATAATTTGTTTATGTATGATAATTTATGTAGCTAATTCTTGAAAAAACATTCTCAAAATACAAAAATTTTTTTCATAGTGACATATCTATAAAATTCATCAATGAATTCCGTATGTCAATCAAGGAATTTTCAGGTTCCACGGCAAGGAATTTTGTGCTATGTTATCGAACCAAAATTTGGAATTATAAAATTTGTTACGCAAACTAAGAACTTCGCGGCATTGATTTTTAGTGATCCTGAACATAATTAAATAATTTATGTAGCGTATTCCTGAAGAAACTTTCTTAAAATACAAAAATTGACTTGTTTATGTGGATAATTTGTTTATGTATGATAATTTATGTATCTAATTCTTGAAGAAACTTTCTCAAAATACAAAAATGTTTTTCATAGTGACATATCTATTAAATTCCTTAATGAATTCCGTATGTCAATCAAAGAATTTTTATGTGTTGCGAAAGTCCACGTCAAGGAGTTTTGTGGTATTTTGTTGATCCGCACTTCGGAATTTACTTGTTTCTCAAACTAGATTTTCACGGCATTGATTTTTGGCGATCCTATAAATAATTTTGTTATACATGTAGCTAATTCTTAAAGAAACTTTCTCAAATCGCAAAAATATTTTTCATAGTGACATCTATAAAATTGTTGCGAAAGTTCACGGAAAGCAAGTTTGTGATATGTTATCAAACCAAAATTTGGAATTATAAAATTTGTTTCTCAAACTAAGAGCTTCGCGGCATTGAATTTTGGTGATCCTGAAAATAATTTGACAATTTATGTGGCTAATACTTGAAGAAACTTTCTCAAAATACAAAAATGTTTATCATAGTGGCATATCTACTAAATTCCTCAATGAATTCCGTATGTCAATCAAGGAATTTTTAAGTATTGCGAAAGTTCACGGCAAAGAATTTTGTGGTATTTTTTATAAACCACAATTCGGAATTTATAAACTTGTTTCTTAATGTAGGAATTTACGGTATTCATTTTGGTAATCCTAAACATAATTAAATAACTTATGTAGCGTATTCATGAAAAAAATTTCTCAAAATACAAAAATGTTTTTCATAGTGACATATCTATAAAATTCCTCAATGAATTCCGTATGTCAATCAAGGAATTTTCAGGTTCCACGGCAAGGAATTTTGTGCTTTGTTATCGAACCAAAATTTGGAATTATAAAATTTGTTTCTCAAACTAAGAGCTTGGCGGCATTGGATTCTGGTGATCCTGAAAATAATTTGACAATTTATGTAGCTAATACTTGAAGAAACTTTCTCAAAATACAAAAATGTTTATCATAGTGGCATATCTATTAAATTCCTTAATGAATTCCCTATGTCAATCAACGAATTTTTATGTGTTGCGAAAGTCCATGGCAAGGAGTTTTGTGGTATTTTGTTGATCCACAATTCGGAATTTACTTGTTTCTCAAACTAAGATTTTCACGGCATTGATTTTTGGCGATCCTATAAATAATTTTGTTATACATGTAGCTAATTCTTAAAGAAACTTTCTCAAATAGCAAAAATATTTTTCACAGTGACATCTATAAAATTCCTCAATAAATTCCGTATGTCAATCAAGGAATTTTTGGGTGTTGCGAAATCCACGGCAAAGAATTTCGTGGTATTTTCTTTAAACCACAATTCTGAATTTATAAACTTGTTTCTCAATTTAGGAATTTACGGTATTCATTTTGGTAATCCTAAACATAATTAAATAACTTATGTAGCGTATTCATGAAAAAATTTCTCAAAATACAAAAATGATTTTCATAGTGAATTATCTATAAAATTCCTTAATGAAATCCGTATGTCAATCAAGGAATTTTCACGTTCCACGGCAAGGAATTTTGTGCTATGTTATCGAACCAAAATTTGGAATTATAAAATTTGTTACGCAAACTAAGAACTTCGCGGCATTGATTTTTAGTGATCCTGAACATAATTAAATAATTTATGTAGCGTATTCCTGAAGAAACTTTCTTAAAATACAAAAATTGACTTGTTTATGTCGATAATTTGTTAATGTTTGATAATTTATGTAGCTAATTCTTGACGAAACTTTCTCAAAATACAAATATGTTTATCATAGTGGCATATCTATTAAATTCCTTAATGAATTCCCTATGTCAATCAAAGAATTTTTGGGTGTTGCGAAAGTTCTCGGAAAGGAATTTTGTGCTATGTTATCGAACCAAAATTTGGAGTTATAAAATTTGTTACGCAAACTAAGAACTTCGCGGCATTGATTTTTAGTGATCCTGAACATAATTAAATAATTTATGTAGCGTATTCCTGAAGAAACTTTCTTAAAATACAAAAATTTACTTGTTTATGTGGATAATTTGTTTATGTATGATAATTTATGTAGCTAATTCTTAAAGAAACTTTCTCAAAATACAAAAATGTTTATCATAGTGGCATATCTATTAAATTCGTTAATGAATTCCCTATGTCAATCAAAGAATTTTTGGGTGTTGCGAAAGTTCACAGAAAGGAATTTTGTGCTATGTTATCGAACCAAAATTTGGAGTTATAAAATTTGTTACGCAAACTAAGAACTTCGCGGCATTGATTTTTAGTGATCCTGAACATAATTAAATAATTTATGTAGCGTATTCCTGAAGAAACTTTCTTAAAATACAAAAATTTACTTGTTTATGTGGATAATTTGTTTATGTATGATAATTTATGTAGCTAATTCTTGAAGAAACTTTCTCAAAATACAAAATTGTTTTTCATAGTGACATATCTATTAAATTCCTCAATGCATTCCGTATGTCAATCAAGGAATTTTTAAGTATTGCGAAAGTCCACGGCAAAGAATTTTGTGGTATTTTTTTTAAACCACAATTCGGAATTTATAAACTTGTTTCTCAATTTAGGAATTTACGGTATTCATTTTGGTAATCCTAAACATAATTAAATAACTTATGTAGCGTATTCCTGAAGAAACTTTCTTAAAATACAAAAATTGACTTGTTTATGTGGATAATTTGTTTATGTATGATAATTTATGTAGCTAATTCTTAAAGGAACTTTCTCAAAATACAAAAATTTTTTTCATAGTGACATATCTATAAAATTCCTCAATGAATTCCGTATGTCAATGAATTTTTTGGTTCCACGGCAAAGAATTTTGTGGTATTTTTTTTAAACCACAATTCGGAATTTATAAACTTGTTTCTCAATTTAGGAATTTACGGTATTCATTTTGGTAATCCTAAACATAATTAAATAACTTATGTAGCGTATTCATAAAAAAAATTTCTCAAAATACAAAAATGTTTTTCATAGTGACATATCTATAAAATTCCTCAATGAATTCCGTATGTCAATGTATTTTTTGGTTCCACGGCAAAGAATTTTGTGGTATTTTTTTTAAACCACAATTCGGAATTTATAAACTTGTTTCTCAATTTAGGAATTTACGGTATTCATTTTGGTAATCCTAAACATAATTAAATAACTTATGTAGCGTATTCCTGAAGAAACTTTCTTAAAATACAAAAATTGACTTGTTTATGTGGATAATTTGTTTATGTATGATAATTTATGTAGCTAATTCTTAAAGGAACTTTCTCAAAATACAAAAATTTTTTTCATAGTGACATATCTATAAAATTCCTCAATGAATTCCGTATGTCAATGAATTTTTTGGTTCCACGGCAAAGAATTTTGTGGTATTTTTTTTAAACCACAATTCGGAATTTATAAACTTGTTTCTCAATTTAGGAATTTACGGTATTCATTTTGGTAATCCTAAACATAATTAAATAACTTATGTAGCGTATTCATGAAAAAAATTTCTCAAAATACAAAAATATTTTTCATAGTGACATCTATAAACTCCTCAATGAAATCCGTATGTCAATCAAGGAATTTTCAGGTTCCACGGCAAGGAATTTTGTGCCATGTTATCGAACCAAAATTTGGAATTATAAAATTTGTGTCTCAAACTAAGAGCTTCGCGGCATTGAATTTTGGTGATCCTGAAAATAATTTGACAATTTATGTGGCTAATACTTGAAGAAACTTTCTCAAAATACAAAAATGTTTATCATAGTGGCATATCTATTAAATTCCTTAATGAATTCCCTATGTCAATCAAAGAATTTTTATGTGTTGCGAAAGTCCACGGCAAGGAGTTTTGTGGTATTTTGTTGATCCACAATTCGGAATTTACTTGTTTCTCAAACTAAGATTTTCACGGCATTGATTTTTGGCGATCCTATAAATAATTTTGTTATACATGTAGCTAATTCTTAAAGAAACTTTCTCAAATCGCAAAAATATTTTTCATAGTGACATATCTATAAAATTCCTCAATGAAATCCATATGTCAATCAAGGAATTTTCACGTTCCACGGCAAGGAATTTTGTGCTATGTTATCGAACCAAAATTTGGAATTATAAAATTTGTTACGCAAACTAAGAACTTCGAGGCATTGATTTTGAGTCATCCTGAACATAATTAAATAATTTATGTTGCGTATTCCTGAAGAAACTTTCTTAAAATACAAAAATTGACTTGTTTATGTCGATAATTTGTTAATGTTTGATAATTTATGTAGCTAATTCTTGAAGAAACTTTCTCAAAATACAAAAATGTTTATCATAGTGGCATATCTATTAAATTCCTTAATGAATTCCCTATGTCAATCAAAGAATTTTTGGGTGTTGCGAAAGTTCACGGAAAGGAATTTTGTGCTATGTTATCGAACCAAAATTTGGAGTTATAAAATTTGTTACGCAAACTAAGAACTTCGCGGCATTGATTTTTAGTGATCCTGAACATAATTAAATAATTTATGTAGCGTATTCCTGAAGAAACTTTCTTAAAATACAAAAATTGACTTGTTTATGTCGATAATTTGTTAATGTTTGATAATTTATGTAGCTAATTCTTGAAGAAACTTTCTCAAAATACAAAAATGTTTATCATAGTGGCATATCTTTTAAATTCCTTAATGAATTCCCTATGTCAATCAACGAATTTTTATGTGTTGCGAAAGTCCATGGCAAGGAGTTTTGTGGTATTTTGTTGATCCACAATTCGGAATTTACTTGTTTCTCAAACGGCATTGATTTTTGGCGATCCTAAAAATAATTTTGTTATACATGTAGCTAATTCTTAAAGAAACTTTCTCAAATCGCAAAAATATTTTTCATAGTGACATATCTATAAAATTCCTCAATGAAATCCGTATGTCAATCAAGGAATTTTCACGTTCCACGGAAAGGAATTTTGTGCTATGTTATCGAACCAAAATTTGGAGTTATAAAATTTGTTACGCAAACTAAGAACTTCGCGGCATTGATTTTTAGTGATCCTGAACATAATTTAATAATTTATGTAGCGTATTCCTGAAGAAACTTTCTTAAAATACAAAAATTTACTTGTTTATGTGGATAATTTGTTTATGTATGATAATTTATGTAGCTAATTCTTAAAGGAACTTTCTCAAAATACAAAAATTTTTTTCATAGTGACATACCTATAAAATTCCTCAATGAATTCCGTATGTCAATGAATTTTTTGGTTCCACGGCAAAGAATTTTGTGGTATTTTTTTAAACCACAATTCGGAATTTATAAACTTGTTTCTCAATTTAGGAATTTACGGTATTCATTTTGGTAATCCTAAACATAATTAAATAACTTATGTAGCGTATTCATAAAAAAAATTTCTCAAAATACAAAAATGTTTTTCATAGTGACATATCTATAAAATTCCTCAATGAATTCCGTATGTCAATGTATTTTTTGGTTCCACGGCAAAGAATTTTGTGGTATTTTTTTTAAACCACAATTCGGAATTTATAAACTTGTTTCTCAATTTAGGAATTTACGGTATTCATTTTGGTAATCCTAAACATAATTAAATAACTTATGTAGCGTATTCCTGAAGAAACTTTCTTAAAATACAAAAATTTACTTGTTTATGTGGATAATTTGTTTATGTATGATAATTTATGTAGCTAATTCTTAAAGGAACTTTCTCAAAATACAAAAATTTTTTTCATAGTGACATATCTATAAAATTCCTCAATGAATTCCGTATGTCAATGAATTTTTTGGTTCCACGGCAAAGAATTTTGTGGTATTTTTTTTAAACCACAATTCGGAATTTATAAACTTGTTTCTCAATTTAGGAATTTACGGTATTCATTTTGGTAATCCTAAACATAATTAAATAACTTATGTAGCGTATTCATGAAAAAAATTTCTCAAAATACAAAAATATTTTTCATAGTGACATCTATAAACTCCTCAATGAAATCCGTATGTCAATCAAGGAATTTTCAGGTTCCACGGCAAGGAATTTTGTGCCATGTTATCGAACCAAAATTTGGAATTATAAAATTTGTGTCTCAAACTAAGAGCTTCGCGGCATTGAATTTTGGTGATCCTGAAAATAATTTGACAATTTATGTGGCTAATACTTGAAGAAACTTTCTCAAAATACAAAAATGTTTATCATAGTGGCATATCTATTAAATTCCTTAATGAATTCCCTATGTCAATCAACGAATTTTTATGTGTTGCGAAAGTCCATGGCAAGGAGTTTTGTGGTATTTTGTTGATCCACAATTCGGAATTTACTTGTTTCTCAAACTAAGATTTTCACGGCATTGATTTTTGGCGATCCTATAAATAATTTTGTTATACATGTAGCTAATTCTTAAAGAAACTTTCTCAAATCGCAAAAATATTTTTCATAGTGACATATCTATAAAATTCCTCAATGAATTCCGTATGTCAATCAAGGAATTTTTGGGTGTTGCGAAATGCACGGCAAAGAATTTCGTGGCATTTATAAACTTATTTATAAACTTGTTTCTCAATTTAGGAATTTACGGTATTCATTTTGGTAATCCTAAACATAATTAAATAACTTATGTAGCGTATTCATGAAAAAAATTTCTCAAAATACAAAAATGTTTTTCATAGTGACATATCTATAAAATTCCTCAATGAATTCCGTATGTCAATCAAGGAATTTTCAGGTTCCACGGCAAGGAATTTTGTGCTTTGTTATCGAACCAAAATTTGGAATTATAAAATTTGTTTTTCAAACTAAGAGCTTCGCGGCATTGAATTTTGGTGATCCTGAAAATAATTTGACAATTTATGTAGCTAATACTTGAAGAAACTTTCTCAAAATACAAAAATGTTTATCATAGTGGCATATCTATTAAATTCCTTAATGAATTCCCTATGTCAATCAACGAATTTTTATGTGTTGCGAAAGTCCATGGCAAGGAGTTTTGTGGTATTTTGTTGATCCACAATTCGGAATTTACTTGTTTCTCAAACTAAGATTTTCACGGCATTGATTTTTGGCGATCCTATAAATAATTTTGTTATACATGTAGCTAATTCTTAAAGAAACTTTCTCAAATCGCAAAAATATTTTTCATAGTGACATATCTATAAAATTCCTCAATGAAATCCATATGTCAATCAAGGAATTTTCACGTTCCACGGCAAGGAATTTTGTGCTATGTTATCGAACCAAAATTTGGAATTATAAAATTTGTTACGCAAACTAAGAACTTCGAGGCATTGATTTTGAGTCATCCTGAACATAATTAAATAATTTATGTTGCGTATTCCTGAAGAAACTTTCTTAAAATACAAAAATTGACTTGTTTATGTCGATAATTTGTTAATGTTTGATAATTTATGTAGCTAATTCTTGAAGAAACTTTCTCAAAATACAAAAATGTTTATCATAGTGGCATATCTATTAAATTCCTTAATGAATTCCCTATGTCAATCAAAGAATTTTTGGGTGTTGCGAAAGTTCACGGAAAGGAATTTTGTGCTATGTTATCGAACCAAAATTTGGAGTTATAAAATTTGTTACGCAAACTAAGAACTTCGCGGCATTGATTTTTAGTGATCCTGAACATAATTAAATAATTTATGTAGCGTATTCCTGAAGAAACTTTCTTAAAATACAAAAATTGACTTGTTTATGTCGATAATTTGTTAATGTTTGATAATTTATGTAGCTAATTCTTGAAGAAACTTTCTCAAAATACAAAAATGTTTATCATAGTGGCATATCTTTTAAATTCCTTAATGAATTCCCTATGTCAATCAACGAATTTTTATGTGTTGCGAAAGTCCATGGCAAGGAGTTTTGTGGTATTTTGTTGATCCACAATTCGGAATTTACTTGTTTCTCAAACTAAGATTTTCACGGCATTGATTTTTGGCGATCCTATAAATAATTTTGTTATACATGTAGCTAATTCTTAAAGAAACTTTCTCAAATCGCAAAAATATTTTTCATAGTGACATATCTATAAAATTCCTCAATGAAATCCATATGTCAATCAAGGAATTTTCACGTTCCACGGCAAGGAATTTTGTGCTATGTTATCGAACCAAAATTTGGAATTATAAAATTTGTTACGCAAACTAAGAACTTCGAGGCATTGATTTTGAGTCATCCTGAACATAATTAAATAATTTATGTTGCGTATTCCTGAAGAAACTTTCTTAAAATACAAAAATTGACTTGTTTATGTCGATAATTTGTTAATGTTTGATAATTTATGTAGCTAATTCTTGAAGAAACTTTCTCAAAATACAAAAATGTTTATCATAGTGGCATATCTATTAAATTCCTTAATGAATTCCCTATGTCAATCAAAGAATTTTTGGGTGTTGCGAAAGTTCACGGAAAGGAATTTTGTGCTATGTTATCGAACCAAAATTTGGAGTTATAAAATTTGTTACGCAAACTAAGAACTTCGCGGCATTGATTTTTAGTGATCCTGAACATAATTAAATAATTTATGTAGCGTATTCCTGAAGAAACTTTCTTAAAATACAAAAATTGACTTGTTTATGTCGATAATTTGTTAATGTTTGATAATTTATGTAGCTAATTCTTGAAGAAACTTTCTCAAAATACAAAAATGTTTATCATAGTGGCATATCTTTTAAATTCCTTAATGAATTCCCTATGTCAATCAACGAATTTTTATGTGTTGCGAAAGTCCATGGCAAGGAGTTTTGTGGTATTTTGTTGATCCACAATTCGGAATTTACTTGTTTCTCAAACTAAGATTTTCACGGCATTGATTTTTGGCGATCCTATAAATAATTTTGTTATACATGTAGCTAATTCTTAAAGAAACTTTCTCAAATCGCAAAAATATTTTTCATAGTGACATATCTATAAAATTCCTCAATGAAATCCGTATGTCAATCAAGGAATTTTCACGTTCCACGGAAAGGAATTTTGTGCTATGTTATCGAACCAAAATTTGGAGTTATAAAATTTGTTACGCAAACTAAGAACTTCGCGGCATTGATTTTTAGTGATCCTGAACATAATTTAATAATTTATGTAGCGTATTCCTGAAGAAACTTTCTTAAAATACAAAAATTTACTTGTTTATGTGGATAAATTGTTTATGTATGATAACTTATGTAGCTAATTCTTAAAGAAACTTTCTCAAAATACAAAAATTTTTTTCATAGTGACATATCTATAAAATTCCTCAATGAATTCCGTATGTCAATGTATTTTTTGGTTCCACGGCAAAGAATTTTGTGGTATTTTTTTTAACCACAATTCGGAATTTATAAACTTGTTTCCCAATTTAGGAATTTACGTATTCATTTTGGTAATCCTAAACATAATTAAATAACTTATGTAGCGTATTCATGAAAAAAATTTCTCAAAATACAAAAATGTTTTTCATAGTGACATATCTATAAAGTTCCTTAATGAATTCCGTATGTCAATCAAGGAATTTTCAGGTTCCACGGCAAGGAATTTTGTGCTTTGTTATCGAACCAAAATTCGGAATTATAAAATTTGTTTCTCAAACTAAGAGTTTCGCGGCATTGAATTTTGGTGATCCTGAAAATAATTTGACAATTTATGTAGCTAATACTTGAAGAACTTTCTCAAAATACAAAAATGTTTTTCATAGTGACATATCTATTAAATTCCTCAATGCATTCCGTATGTCAATCAAGGAATTTTTAAGTATTGCGAAAGTCCACGGCAAAGAATTTTGTGGTATTTTTTTTAAACCACAATTCGGAATTTATAAGCTTGTTTCTCAATTTAGGAATTTACGGTATTCATTTTGGTAATCCTAAACATAATTAAATAATTTATGTAGCGTATTCCTGAAGAAACTTTCTTAAAATACAAAAATTTACTTGTTTATGTGGATAATTTGTTTATGTATGATAATTTATGTAGCTAATTCTTAAAGGAACTTTCTCAAAATACAAAAATTTTTTTCATAGTGACATACCTATAAAATTCCTCAATGAATTCCGTATGTCAATGAATTTTTTGGTTCCACGGCAAAGAATTTTGGGGTATTTTTTTTAAACCACAATTCGGAATTTATAAACTTGTTTCTCAATTTAGGAATTTACGGTATTCATTTTGGTAATCCTAAACATAATTAAATAACTTATGTAGCGTATTCATAAAAAAAAATTCTCAAAATACAAAAATGTTTTTCATAGTGACATATCTATAAAATTCCTCAATGAATTCCGTATGTCAATGTATTTTTTGGTTCCACGGCAAAAAATTTTGTGGTATTTTTTTTAAACCACAATTCGGAATTTATAAACTTGTTTCTCAATTTAGGAATTTACGGTATTCATTTTGGTAATCCTAAACATAATTAAATAACTTATGTAGCGTATTCATGAAAAAAATTTCTCAAAATACAAAAATGTTTTTCATAGTGACATATCTATAAAATTCCTCAATGAATTCCGTATGTCAATCAAGGAATTTTCAGGTTCCACGGCAAGGAATTTTGTGCTTTGTTATCGAACCAAAATTTGGAATTATAAAATTTGTTTCTCAAACTAAGAGCTTCGCGGCATTGAATTTTGGTGATCCTGAAAATAATTTGACAATTTATGTGGCTAATACTTGAAGAAACTTTCTCAAAATACAAAAATGTTTTTCATAGTGGCATATCTATTAAATTCTATAGTGAATTACCTATGTCAATCAAAGAATTTTTATGTGTTGCGAAAGTCCACGGCAAGGAGTTTTGTGGTATTTTGTTGATCCACAATTCGGAATTTACTTGTTTCTCAAACTAAGATTTTCACGGCATTGATTTTTGGCGATCCTATAAATAATTTTGTTATACATGTAGCTAATTCTTAAAGAAACTTTCTCAAATCGCAAAAATATTTTTCATAGTGACATATCTATAAAATTCCTCAATGAAATCCGTATGTCAATCAAGGAATTTTTGGGTGTTGCGAAATCCACGGCAAAGAATTTCGTGGTATTTATAAACTTGTTTCTCAATTTAGGAATTTACGGTATTCATTTTGGTAATCCTAAACATAATTAAATAACTTATGTAGCGTATTCATGAAAAAAATTCCTCAAAATACAAAAATGTTTTTCATAGTGACATATCTATAAAATTCCTCAATGAATTCCGTATGTCAATCAAGGAATTTTTAAGTATTGCGAAAGTCCACGGCAAAGAATTGTGTGGTATTTTTTTTAAACCACAATTCGGAATTTATAAACTTGTTTCTCAATTTAGGAATTTTCGATATTCATTTTGGTAATCCTAAACATAATTAAATAACTTATGTAGCGTATTCATGAAAAAAATTTCTCAAAATACAAAAATGTTTTTCATAGTGACATATCTATAAAATTCCTCAATGAATTCCGTATGTCAATCAAGGAATTTTCAGGTTCCACGGCAAGGAATTTTGTGCTTTGTTATCGAACCAAAATTTGGAATTATAAAATTTGTTTCTCAAACTAAGAGCTTCGCGGCATTGAATTTTGGTGATCCTGAAAATAATTTGACAATTTATGTAGCTAATACTTGAAGAAACTTTCTCAAAATACAAAAATGTTTATCATAGTGGCATATCTATTAAATTCCTTAATGAATTCGCTATGTCAATCAACGAATTTTTATGTGTTGCGAAAGTCCATGGCAAGGAGTTTTGTGGTATTTTGTTGATCCACAATTCGGAATTTACTTGTTTCTCAAACTAAGATTTTCACGGCATTGATTTTTGGCGATCCTATAAATAATTTTGTTATACATGTAGCTAATTCTTGAAGAAACTTTCTCAAATCGCAAAAATATTTTTCACAGTGACATCTATAAAATTCCTCAATGAATTCCGTATGTCAATCAAGGAATTTTTGGGTGTTGCGAAATCCACGGCAAAGAATTTCGTGGTATTTATAAACTTATTTATAAACTTGTTTCTCAATTTAGGAATTTACGGTATTCATTTTGGTAATCCTAAACATAATTAAATAACTTATGTAGCGTATTCATGAAAAAAATTTCTCAAAATACAAAAATGTTTTTCATAGTGACATATCTATAAAATTCCTCAATGAATTCCGTATGTCAATCAAGGAATTTTCAGGTTCCACGGCAAGGAATTTTGTGCTTTGTTATCGAACCAAAATTTGGAATTATAAAATTTGTTTCTCAAACTAAGAGCTTCGCGGCATTGAATTTTGGTGATCCTGAAAATAATTTGACAATTTATGTAGCTAATACTTGAAGAAACTTTCTCAAAATACAAAAATGTTTATCATAGTGGCATATCTATTAAATTCCTTAATGAATTCGCTATGTCAATCAACGAATTTTTATGTGTTGCGAAAGTCCATGGCAAGGAGTTTTGTGGTATTTTGTTGATCCACAATTCGGAATTTACTTGTTTCTCAAACTAAGATTTTCACGGCATTGATTTTTGGCGATCCTATAAATAATTTTGTTATACATGTAGCTAATTCTTGAAGAAACTTTCTCAAATCGCAAAAATATTTTTCACAGTGACATCTATAAAATTCCTCAATGAATTCCGTATGTCAATCAAGGAATTTTTGGGTGTTGCGAAATCCACGGCAAAGAATTTCGTGGTATTTATAAACTTATTTATAAACTTGTTTCTCAATTTAGGAATTTACGGTATTCATTTTGGTAATCCTAAACATAATTAAATAACTTATGTAGCGTATTCATGAAAAAAATTTCTCAAAATACAAAAATGTTTTTCATAGTGACATATCTATAAAATTCCTCAATGAATTCCGTATGTCAATCAAGGAATTTTCAGGTTCCACGGCAAGGAATTTTGTGCTTTGTTATCGAACCAAAATTTGGAATTATAAAATTTGTTTCTCAAACTAAGAGCTTCGCGGCATTGAATTTTGGTGATCCTGAAAATAATTTAACAATTTATGAACCTAATACTTGAAGAAACTTTCTCAAAATACAAAAATGTTTATCATAGTGGCATATCTATTAAATTCCTTAATGAATTCCCTATGTCAATCAAAGAATTTTTGGGTGTTGCGAAAGTTCACGGAAAGGAATTTTGTGCTATGTTATCGAACCAAAATATGGAATTATAAAATTTGTTACGCAAACTAAGAACTTCGCGGCATTGATTTTTAGTGATCCTGAACATAATTAAATAATTTATGTAGCGTATTCCTGAAGAAACTTTCTTAAAATACAAAAATTTACTTGTTTATGTGGATAATTTGTTTATGTATGATAATTTATGTAGCTAATTCTTGAAGAAACTTTCTCAAAATACAAAAATGTTTATCATAGTGGCATATCTATTTAATTCCTTAATGAATTCCCTATGTCAATCAAAGAATTTTTGGGTGTTGCGAAAGTTCACGGAAAGGAATTTTGTGCTATGTTATCGAACCAAAATTTGGAGTTATAAAATTTGTTACGCAAACTAAGAACTTCGCGGCATTGATTTTTAGTGATCCTGAACATAATTAAATAATTTATGTTGCGTATTCCTGAAGAAACTTTCTTAAAATACAAAAATGTACTTGTTTATGTGGATAATTTGTTTATGTATGATAATTTATGTAGCTAATTCTTAAAGGAACTTTCTCAAAATACAAAAATTTTTTTCATAGTGACATATCTATAAAATTCCTCAATGAATTCCGTATGTCAATGTATTTTTTGGTTCCACGGCAAAGAATTTTGTGGTATTTTTTTTTAAACCACAATTCGGAATTTATAAACTTGTTTCTCAATTTAGGAATTTACGGTATTCATTTTGGTAATCCTAAACATAATTAAATAACTTATGTAGCGTATTCATGAAAAAAATTTCTCAAAATACAAAAATGTTTTTCATAGTGACATATCTATAAAATTCCTCAATGAATTCCGTATGTCAATCAAGGAATTTTCAGGTTCCACGGCAAGGAATTTTGTGCTTTGTTATCGAACCAAAATTTGGAATTATAAAATTTGTTTCTCAAACTAAGAGCTTCGCGGCATTGAATTTTGGTGATCCTGAAAATAATTTGACAATTTATGTAGCTAATACTTGAAGAAACTTTCTCAAAATACAAAAATGTTTATCATAGTGGCATATCTATTAAATTCCTTAATGAATTCCCTATGTCAATCAACGAATTTTTATGTGTTGCGAAAGTCCATGGCAAGGAGTTTTGTGGTATTTTGTTGATCCACAATTCGGAATTTACTTGTTTCTCAAACTAAGATTTTCACGGCATTGATTTTTGGCGA
The DNA here is from genome assembly GCA_035046005.1 of Drosophila acutilabella. Lineage (NCBI taxonomy): Eukaryota > Metazoa > Arthropoda > Insecta > Diptera > Drosophilidae > Drosophila > Drosophila acutilabella. The sequence goes on from JAWNOK010000042.1 coordinate 2,517,572, forward strand.
TCCTATAAATAATTTTGTTATACATGTAGCTAATTCTTAAAGAAACTTTCTCAAATCGCAAAAATATTTTTCATAGTGACATATCTATAAAATTCCTCAATGAATTCCGTATGTCAATCAAGGAATTTTTGGGTGTTGCGAAATCCACGGCAAAGAATTTCGTGGTATTTATAAACTTGTTTCTCAATTTAGGAATTTACGGTATTCATTTTGGTAATCCTAAACATAATTAAATAACTTATGTAGCGTATTCATGAAAAAAATTTCTCAAAATACAAAAATGTTTTTCATAGTGACATATCTATAAAATTCCTCATTGAATTCCGTATGTCAATGTATTTTTTGGTTCCACGGCAAAGAATTTTGTGGTATTTTCTTTAAACCACAATTCGGAATTTATAAACTTGTTTCTCAATTTAGGAATTTACGGTATTCATTTTGGTAATCCTAAACATAATTAAATAACTTATGTAGCGTATTCATGAAAAAAATTTCTCAAAATACAAAAATGTTTTTCATAGTGACATATCTATAAAATTCCTCAATGAATTCCGTATGTCAATCAAGGAATTTTCAGGTTCCACGGCAAGGAATTTTGTGCTTTGTTATCGAACCAAAATTTGGAATTATAAAATTTGTTTCTCAAACTAAGAGCTTCGCGGCATTGAATTTTGGTGATCCTGAAAATAATTTGACAATTTATGTAGCTAATACTTGAAGAAACTTTCTCAAAATACAAAAATGTTTATCATAGTGGCATATCTATTTAATTCCTTAATGAATTCCCTATGTCAATCAAAGAATTTTTGGGTGTTGCGAAAGTTCACAGAAAGGAATTTTGTGCTATGTTATCGAACCAAAATTTGGAGCTATAAAATTTGTTACGCAAACTAAGAACTTCGCGGCATTGATTTTTAGTGATCCTGAACATAATTTAATAATTTATGTTGCGTATTCCTGAAGAAACTTTCTTAATATACAAAAATTTACTTGTTTATGTGGATAATTTGTTTATGTATGATAATTTATGTAGCTAATTCTTAAAGGAACTTTCTCAAAATACAAAAATTTTTTTCATAGTGACATATCTATAAAATTCCTCAATGAATTCCGTATGTCAATATATTTTTTGGCTCCACGGCATAGAGTTTTGTGGTATTTTTTTTTAACCACAATTCGGAATTTATAAACTTGTTTCTCAATTTAGGAATTCACGGTATTCATTTTGGTAATCCTAAACATAATTAAATAACTTATGTAGCGTATTCATGAAAAAAATTTCTCAAAATACAAAAATGTTTTTCATAGTGACATATCTATAAAGTTCCTCAATGAATTCCGTATGTCAATCAAGGAATTTTCAGGTTCCACGGCATGGAATTTTGTGCTTTGTTATCGAACCAAAATTTGGAATTATAAAATTTGTTTCTCAAACTAAGAGCTTCGCGGCATTGAATTTTGGTGATCCTGAAAATAATTTGACAATTTATGTAGCTAATACTTGAAGAAACTTTCTCAAAATACAAAAATGTTTATCATAGTGGCATATCTATTAAATTCCTCAATGAATTCCGTATGTCAATCAAGGAATTTTTAAGTATTGCGAAAGTCCACGGCAAAGAATTTTGTGGTATTTTTTTTAAACCACAATTCGGAATTTATAAACTTGTTTCTCAATTTAGGAATTTACGGTATTCATTTTGGTAATCCTAAACATAATTAAATAACTTATGTAGCGTATTCATGAAAAAAATTTCTCAAAATACAAAAATGTTTTTCATAGTGACATATCTATAAAATTCCTCAATGAATTCCGTATGTCAATGTATTTTTTGGTTCCACGGCAAAGAATTTTGTGGTATTTTTTTTAACCACAATTCGGAATTTATAAACTTGTTTCTCAATTTAGGAATTTACGGTATTCATTTTGGTAATCCTAAACATAATTAAATAACTTATGTAGCGTATTCATGAAAAAAATTTCTCAAAATACAAAAATGTTTTTCATAGTGACATATCTATAAAATTCCTCAATGAATTCCGTATGTCAATCAAGGAATTTTCAGGTTCCACGGCAAGGAATTTTGTGCTTTGTTATCGAACCAAAATTTGGAATTATAAAATTTGTTTCTCAAACTTAAAGCTTCGCGGCATTGAATTTTGGTGATCCTGAAAATAATTTGACAATTTATGTGGCTAATACTTGAAGAAACTTTCTCAAAATACAAAAATGTTTATCATAGTGACATATCTATTAAATTCCTCAATGAATTCCGTATGTCAATCAAGGAATTTTTAAGTATTGCGAAAGTCCACGGCAAAGAATTTTGTGGTATTTTTTTAAACCACAATTCGGAATTTATAAAATTGTTTCTCAATTTAGGAATTTACGGTATTCCATTTGGTAATCCTAAACATAATTAAATAACTTATGTAGCGTATTCATGAAAAAAATTTCTCAAAATACAAAAATGTTTTTCATAGTGACATATCTATAAAATTTCTCAATGAATTCCGTATGTCAATCAAGGAATTTTCAGGTTCCACGGCAAGGAATTTTGTGCTTTGTTATCGAACCAAAATTTGGAATTATAAAATTTGTTTCTCAAACTAAGAGCTTCGCGGCATTGAATTTTGGTGATCCTGAAAATAATTTGACAATTTATGTAGCTAATACTTGAAGAAACTTTCTCAAAATACAAAAATGTTTATCATAGTGGCATATCTATTAAATTCCTTAATGAATTCCCTATGTCAATCAACGAATTTTTATGTGTTGCGAAAGTCCATGGCAAGGAGTTTTGTGGTATTTTGTTGATCCACAATTCGGAATTTACTTGTTTCTCAAACTAAGATTTTCACGGCATTGATTTTTGGCGATCCTATAAATAATTTTGTTATACATGTAGCTAATTCTTAAAGAAACTTTCTCAAATCGCAAAAATATTTTTCATAGTGACATATCTATAAAATTCCTCAATGAATTCCGTATGTCAATCAAGGAATTTTTGGGTGTTGCGAAATCCACGGCAAAGAATTTCGTGGTATTTATAAACTTATTTATAAACTTGTTTCTCAATTTAGGAATTTACGGTATTCATTTTGGTAATCCTAAACATAATTAAATAACTTATGTAGCGTATTCATGAAAAAAATTTCTCAAAATACAAAAATGTTTTTCATAGTGACATATCTATAAAATTCCTCAATGAATTCCGTATGTCAATGTATTTTTTGGTTCCACGGCAAAGAATTTTGTGGTATTTTCTTTAAACCACAATTCGGAATTTATAAACTTGTTTCTCAATTTAGGAATTTACGGTATTCATTTTGGTTATCCTAAACATAATTAAATAACTTATGTAGCGTATTCATGAAAAAAATTTCTCAAAATACAAAAATGTTTTTCATAGTGACATATCTATAAAATTCCTCAATGAATTCCGTATGTCAATCAAGGAATTTTCAGGTTCCACGGCATGGAATTTTGTGCTTTGTTATTGAACCAAAATTTGGAATTATAAAATTTGTTTCTCAAACTAAGAGCTTCGCGGCATTGAATTTTGGTGATCCTGAAAATAATTTGACAATTTATGTAGCTAATACTTGAAGAAACTTTCTCAAAATACAAAAATGTTTTTCATAGTGACATATTTATTAAATTCCTCAATGAATTCCGTATGTCAATCCAGGAATTTTTAAGTATTGCGAAAGTCCACGGCAAAGAATTTTGTGGTATTTTTTTTAAGCCACAATTCGGAATTTATAAACTTGTTTCTCAATTTAGGAATTTACGGTATTCATTTTGGTAATCCTAAACATAATTAAATAACTTATGTAGCGTATTCATGAAAAAAATTTCTCAAAATACAAAAATGTTTTTCATAGTGACATATCTATAAAATTCCTCAATGAATTCCGTATGTCAATGTATTTTTTGGTTCCACGGCAAAGAATTTTGTGGTATTTTTTTTAAACCACAATTCGGAATTTATAAACTTGTTTCTCAATTTAGGAATTTACGGTATTCATTTTGGTAATCCTAAACATAATTAAATAACTTATGTAGCGTATTCATGAAAAAAATTTCTCAAAATACAAAAATGTTTTTCATAGTGACATATCTATAAAATTCCTCAATGAATTCCGTATGTCAATCAAGGAATTTTCAGGTTCCACGGCAAGGAATTTTGTGCTTTGTTATCGAACCAAAATTTGGAATTATAAAATTTGTTTCTCAAACTAAGAGCTTTGCGGCATTGAATTTTGGTGATCCTGAAAATAATTTGACAATTTATGTGGCTAATACTTGAAGAAACTTTCTCAAAATACAAAAATGTTTATCATAGTGACATATCTATTAAATTCCTCAATGAATTCCGTATGTCAAGCAAGGAATTTTTAAGTATTGCGAAAGTCCACGGCAAAGAATTTTGTGGTATTTTTTTTAAACCACAATTCGGAATTTATAAAATTGTTTCTCAATTTAGGAATTTACGGTATTCCATTTGGTAATCCTAAACATAATTAAATAACTTATGTAGCGTATTCATGAAAAAAATTTCTCAAAATACAAAAATGTTTTTCATAGTGACATATCTATAAAATTTCTCAATGAATTCCGTATGTCAATCAAGGAATTTTCAGGTTCCACGGCAAGGAATTTTGTGCTTTGTTATCGAACCAAAATTTTGAATTATAAAATTTGTTTCTCAAACTAAGAGCTTCGCGGCATTGAATTTTGGTGATCCTGAAAATAATTTGACAATTTATGTAGCTAGTACTTGAAGAAACTTTCTCAAAATACAAAAATGTTTATCATAGTGGCATATCTATTAAATTCCTTAATGAATTCCCTATGTCAATCAACGAATTTTTATGTGTTGCGAAAGTCCATGGCAAGGAGTTTTGTGGTATTTTGTTGATCCACAATTCGGAATTTACTTGTTTCTCAAACTAAGATTTTCACGGCATTGATTTTTGGCGATCCTATAAATAATTTTGTTATACATGTAGCTAATTCTTAAAGAAACTTTCTCAAATCGCAAAAATATTATTCATAGTGACATATCTATAAAATTCCTCAATGAATTCCGTATGTCAATGTATTTTTTGGTTCCACGGCAAAGAATTTTGTGGTATTTTTTTTAACCACAATTCGGAATTTATAAACTTGTTTCTCAATTTAGGAATTTACGTATTCATTTTGGTAATCCTAAACATAATTAAATAACTTATGTAGCGTTTTTATGAAAAAAATTTCTCAAAATACAAAAATGTTTTTCATAGTGACATATCTATAAAGTTTCTTAATGAATTCCGTATGTCAATCAAGGAATTTTCAGGTTCCACGGCAAGGAATTTTGTGCTTTGTTATCGAACCAAAATTCGGAATTATAAAATTTGTTTCTCAAACTAAGAGCTTCGCGGCATTGAATTTTGGTGATCCTGAAAATAATTTGACAATTTATGTAGCTAATACTTGAAGAACTTTCTCAAAATACAAAAATGTTTTTCATAGTGACATATCTATAAAATTTCTCAATGAATTCCGTATGTCAATCAAGGAATTTTCAGGTTCCACGGCAAGGAATTTTGTGCTTTGTTATCGAACCAAAATTTGGAATTATAAAATTTGTTTCTCAAACTAAGAGCTTCGCGGCATTGAATTTTGGTGATCCTGAAAATAATTTGACAATTTATGTAGCTAATACTTGAAGAAACTTTCTCAAAATACAAAAATGTTTATCATAGTGGCATATCTATTAAATTCCTTAATGAATTCCGTATGTCAATCAACGAATTTTTATGTGTTGCGAAAGTCCATGGCAAGGAGTTTTGTGGTATTTTGTTGATCCACAATTCGGAATTTACTTGTTTCTCAAACTAAGATTTTCACGGCATTGATTTTTGGCGATCCTATAAATAATTTTGTTATACATGTAGCTAATTCTTAAAGAAACTTTCTCAAATCGCAAAAATATTTTTCATAGTGACATATCTATAAAATTCCTCAATGAATTCCGTATGTCAATCAAGGAATTTTTGGGTGTTGCGAAATCCACGGCAAAGAATTTCGTGGTATTTATAAACTTATTTATAAACTTGTTTCTCAATTTAGGAATTTACGGTATTCATTTTGGTAATCCTAAACATAATTAAATAACTTATGTAGCGTATTCATGAAAAAAATTTCTCAAAATACAAAAATGTTTTTCATAGTGACATATCTATAAAATTCCTCAATGAATTCCGTATGTCAATGTATTTTTTGGTTCCACGGCAAAGAATTTTGTGGTATTTTCTTTAAACCACAATTCGGAATTTATAAACTTGTTTCTCAATTTAGGAATTTACGGTATTCATTTTGGTAATCCTAAACATAATTAAATAACTTATGTAGCGTATTCATGAAAAAAATTTCTCAAAATACAAAAATGTTTTTCATAGTGACATATCTATAAAATTCCTCAATGAATTCCGTATGTTAATCAAGGAATTTTCAGGTTCCACGGCAAGGAATTTTTTGCTTTGTTATCGAACCAAAATTTGGAATTATAAAATTTGTTTCTCAAACTAAGAGCTTCGCGGCATTGAATTTTGGTGATCCTGAAAATAATTTGACAATTTATGTAGCTAATACTTGAAGAAACATTCCCAAAATACAAAAATGTTTATCATAGTGGCATATCTATTTAATTCCTTAATGAATTCCCTATGTCAATCAAAGAATTTTTGGGTGTTGCGAAAGTTCACGGAAAGGAATTTTGTGCTATGTTATTAAACCAAAATTTGGAGTTATAAAATTTGTTACGCAAACTAAGAACTTCGCGGCATTGATTTTTAGTGATCCTGAACATAATTTAATAATTTATGTTGCGTATTCCTGAAGAAACTTTCTTAATATACAAAAATTTACTTGTTTATGTGGATAATTTGTTTATGTATGATAATTTATGTAGCTAATTCTTAAAGGAACTTTCTCAAAATACAAAAATGTTTTTCATAGTGACATATCTATAAAATTCCTCAATGAATTCCGTATGTCAATGTATTTTTTGGTTCCACGGCAAAGAATTTTGTGGTATTTTTTTTAACCACAATTCGGAATTTATAAACTTGTTTCTCAATTTAGGAATTTACGTATTCATTTTGGTAATCCTAAACATAATTAAATAACTTATGTAGCGTTTTTATGAAAAAAATTTCTCAAAATACAAAAATGTTTTTCATAGTGACATATCTATAAAGTTTCTTAATGAATTCCGTATGTCAATCAAGGAATTTTCAGGTTCCACGGCAAGGAATTTTGTGCTTTGTTATCGAACCAAAATTCGGAATTATAAAATTTGTTTCTCAAACTAAGAGCTTCGCGGCATTGAATTTTGGTGATCCTGAAAATAATTTGACAATTTATGTAGCTAATACTTGAAGAACTTTCTCAAAATACAAAAATGTTTTTCATAGTGACATATCTATTAAATTCCTCAATGCATTCCGTATGTCAATCAAGGAATTTTTAAGTATTGCGAAAGTTTACGGCAAAGAATTTTGTGGTATTTTTTTTAAACCACAATTCGGAATTTATAAACTTGTTTTTCAATTTAGGAAATTACGGTATTCATTTTGGTAATCCTAAACATAATTAAATAATTTATGTAGCGTATTCCTGAAGAAACTTTCTTAAAATACAAAAATTTACTTGTTTATGTGGATAATTTGTTTATGTATGATAATTTATGTAGCTAATTCTTAAAGGAACTTTCTCAAAATACAAAAATTTTTTTCATAGTGACATATCTATAAAATTTCTCAATGAATTCCGTATGTCAATGTATTTTTTGGTTCCACGGCAAAGAATTTTGTGGTATTTTTTTTTAACCACAATTCGGAATTTATAAATTTGTTTCTCAATTTAGGAATTTACGGTATTCATTTTGGTTATCCTAAACATAATTAAATAACTTATGTAGCGTATTCATGAAAAAAATTTCTCAAAATACAAAAATGTTTTTCATAGTGACATATCTATAAAATTTCTCAATGAATTCCGTATGTCAATCAAGGAATTTTCAGGTTCCACGGCAAGGAATTTTGTGCTTTGTTATCGAACCAAAATTTGGAATTATAAAATTTGTTTTTCAAACTAAGAGCTTCGCGGCATTGAATTTTGGTGATCCTGAAAATAATTTGACAATTTATGTAGCTAATACTTGAAGAAACTTTCTCAAAATACAAAAATGTTTATCATAGTGGCATATCTATTAAATTCCTTAATGAATTCCCTATGTCAATCAACGAATTTTTATGTGTTGCGAAAGTCCATGGCAAGGAGTTTTGTGGTATTTTGTTGATCCACAATTCGGAATTTACTTGTTTCTCAAACTAAGATTTTCACGGCATTGATTTTTGGCGATCCTATAAATAATTTTGTTATACATGTAGCTAATTCTTAAAGAAACTTTCTCAAATCGCAAAAATATTTTTCATAGTGACATATCTATAAAATTCCTCAACGAATTCCGTATGTCAATCAAGGAATTTTTGGGTGTTGCGAAATCCACGGCAAAGAATTTCGTGGTATTTATAAACTTATTTATAAACTTGTTTCTCAATTTAGGAATTTACGGTATTCATTTTGGTAATCCTAAACATAATTAAATAACTTATGTAGCGTATTCATGAAAAAAATTTCTCAAAATACAAAAATGTTTTTCATAGTGACATATCTATAAAATTCCTCAATGAATTCCGTATGTCAATGTATTTTTTGGTTCCACGGCAAAGAATTTTGTGGTATTTTCTTTAAACCACAATTCGGAATTTATAAACTTGTTTCTCAATTTAGGAATTTACGGTATTTATTTTGGTAATCCTAAACATAATTAAATAACTTATGTAGCGTATTCATGAAAAAAATTTCTCAAAATACAAAAATGTTTTTCATAGTGACATATCTATAAAATTCCTCAATGAATTCCGTATGTTAATCAAGGAATTTTCAGGTTCCACGGCAAGGAATTTTTTGCTTTGTTATCGAACCAAAATTTGGAATTATAAAATTTGTTTCTCAAACTAAGAGCTTCGCGGCATTGAATTTTGGTGATCCTGAAAATAATTTGACAATTTATGTAGCTAATACTTGAAGAAACTTTCTCAAAATACAAAAATGTTTATCATAGTGGCATATCTATTTAATTCCTTAATGAATTCCGTATGTCAATCAAAGAATTTTTGGGTGTTGCGAAAGTTCACGGAAAGGAATTTTGTGCTATGTTATTGAACCAAAATTTGGAGTTATAAAATTTGTTACGCAAACTAAGAACTTCGCGGCATTGATTTTTAGTGATCCTGAACATAATTTAATAATTTATGTTGCGTATTCCTGAAGAAACTTTCTTAATATACAAAAATTTACTTGTTTATGTGGATAATTTGTTTATGTATGATAATTTATGTAGCTAATTCTTAAAGGAACTTTCTCAAAATACAAAAATTTTTTTCATAGTGACATATCTATAAAATTCCTCAATGAATTCCGTATGTCAATGTATTTTTTGGTTCCACGGCAAAGAATTTTGTGGTATTTTTTTTTAACCACAATTCGGAATTTATAAACTTGTTTCTCAATTTAGGAATTTACGGTATTCATTTTGGTAATCCTAAACATAATTAAATAACTTATGTAGCGTATTCATGAAAAAAATTTCTCAAAATACAAAAATGTTTTTCATAGTGACATATCTATAAAGTTCCTCAATGAATTCCGTATGTCAATCAAGGAATTTTCAGGTTCCACGGCATGGAATTTTGTGCTTTGTTATCGAACCAAAATTTGGAATTATAAAATCTGTTTCTCAAACTAAGAGCTTCGCGGCATTGAATTTTGGTGATCCTGAAAATAATTTGACAATTTATGTAGCTAATACTTGAAGAAACTTTCTCAAAATACAAAAATGTTTTTCATAGTGACATATCTATTAAATTCCTTAATGAATTCCCTATGTCAATCAACGAATTTTTATGTGTTGCGAAAGTCCATGGCAAGAAGTTTTGTGGTATTTTGTTGATCCACAATTCGGAATTTACTTGTTTCTCAAACTAAGATTTTCACGGCATTGATTTTTGGCGATCCTATAAATAATTTTGTTATACATGTAGCTAATTCTTAAAGAAACTTTCTCAAATCGCAAAAATATTTTTCATAGTGACATATCTATAAAATTCCTCAATGAATTCCGTATGTCAATCAAGGAATTTTTGGGTGTTGCGAAATGCACGGCAAAGAATTTCGTGGCATTTATAAACTTATTTATAAACTTGTTTCTCAATTTAGGAATTTACGGTATTCATTTTGGTAATCCTAAACATAATTAAATAACTTATGTAGCGTATTCATGAAAAAAATTTCTCAAAATACAAAAATGTTTTTCATAGTGACATATCTATAAAATTCCTCAATGAATTCCGTATGTCCATCAAGAAATTTTCAGGTTCCACGGCAAGGAATTTTGTGCTTTGTTATCGAACAAAAAATTTGAAATTATAAAATTTGTTTCTCAAACTAAGAGCTTCGCGGCATTGAATTTTGGTGATCCTGAAAATAATTTGACAATTTATGTGGCTAATACTTGAAGAAACTTTCTCAAAATACAAAAATGTTTATCATAGTGGCATATCTATTAAATTCCTTAATGAATTCCCTATGTCAATCAACGAATTTTTATGTGTTGCGAAAGTCCATGGCAAGGAGTTTTGTGGTATTTTGTTGATCCACAATTCGGAATTTATAAACTTGTTTCTCAATTTAGGAATTTACGGTATTCATTTTGGTAATCCTAAACATAATTAAATAACTTATGTAGCGTATTCATGAAAAAAATTTCTCAAAATACAAAAATGTTTTTCATAGTGACATATCTATAAAATTCCTCAATGAATTCCGTATGTCCATCAAGAAATTTTCAGGTTCCACGGCAAGGAATTTTGTGCTTTGTTATCGAACAAAAAATTTGAAATTATAAAATTTGTTTCTCAAACTAAGAGCTTCGCGGCATTGAATTTTGGTGATCCTGAAAATAATTTGACAATTTATGTGGCTAATACTTGAAGAAACTTTCTCAAAATACAAAAATGTTTATCATAGTGGCATATCTATTAAATTCCTTAATGAATTCCCTATGTCAATCAACGAATTTTTATGTGTTGCGAAAGTCCATGGCAAGGAGTTTTGTGGTATTTTGTTGATCCACAATTCGGAATTTACTTGTTTCTCAAACTAAGATTTTCACGGCATTGATTTTTGGCGATCCTATAAATAATTTTGTTATACATGTAGCTAATTCTTAAAGAAACTTTCTCAAATCGCAAAAATATTTTTCATAGTGACATATCTATAAAATTCCTCAATGAATTCCGTATGTCAATCAAGGAATTTTTGGGTGTTGCGAAATGCACGGCAAAGAATTTCGTGGCATTTATAAACTTATTTATAAACTTGTTTCTCAATTTAGGAATTTACGGTATTCATTTTGGTAATCCTAAACATAATTAAATAACTTATGTAGCGTATTCATGAAGAAATTTCTCAAAATACAAAAATGTTTTCCATAGTGACATATCTATAAAGTTTCTTAATGAATTCCGTATGTCAATCAAGGAATTTTCAGGTTCCACGGCAAGGAATTTTGTGCTTTGTTATCGAACCAAAATTCGGAATTATAAAATCTGTTTCTCAAACTAAGAGCTTCGCGGCATTGAATTTTGGTGATCCTGAAAATAATTTGACAATTTATGTAGCTAATACTTGAAGAAACTTTCTCAAAATACAAAAATGTTTTTCATAGTGACATATCTATTAAATTCCTTAATGAATTCCCTATGTCAATCAACGAATTTTTATGTGTTGCGAAAGTCCATGGCAAGGAGTTTTGTGGTATTTTGTTGATCCACAATTCGGAATTTACTTGTTTCTCAAACTAAGATTTTCACGGCATTGATTTTTGGCGATCCTATAAATAATTTTGTTATACATGTAGCTAATTCTTAAAGAAACTTTCTCAAATCGCAAAAATATTTTTCATAGTGACATATCTATAAAATTCCTCAATGAATTCCGTATGTCAATCAAGGAATTTTTGGGTGTTGCGAAATGCACGGCAAAGAATTTCGTGGCATTTATAAACTTATTTATAAACTTGTTTCTCAATTTAGGAATTTACGGTATTCATTTTGGTAATCCTAAACATAATTAAATAACTTATGTAGCGTATTCATGAAAAAAATTTCTCAAAATACAAAAATGTTTTTCATAGTGACATATCTATAAAATTCCTCAATGAATTCCGTATGTCCATCAAGAAATTTTCAGGTTCCACGGCAAGGAATTTTGTGCTTTGTTATCGAACAAAAAATTTGAAATTATAAAATTTGTTTCTCAAACTAAGAGCTTCGCGGCATTGAATTTTGGTGATCCTGAAAATAATTTGACAATTTATGTGGCTAATACTTGAAGAAACTTTCTCAAAATACAAAAATGTTTATCATAGTGGCATATCTATTAAATTCCTTAATGAATTCCCTATGTCAATCAACGAATTTTTATGTGTTGCGAAAGTCCATGGCAAGGAGTTTTGTGGTATTTTGTTGATCCACAATTCGGAATTTATAAACTTGTTTCTCAATTTAGGAATTTACGGTATTCATTTTGGTAATCCTAAACATAATTAAATAACTTATGTAGCGTATTCATGAAAAAAATTTCTCAAAATACAAAAATGTTTTTCATAGTGACATATCTATAAAATTCCTCAATGAATTCCGTATGTCCATCAAGAAATTTTCAGGTTCCACGGCAAGGAATTTTGTGCTTTGTTATCGAACAAAAAATTTGAAATTATAAAATTTGTTTCTCAAACTAAGAGCTTCGCGGCATTGAATTTTGGTGATCCTGAAAATAATTTGACAATTTATGTGGCTAATACTTGAAGAAACTTTCTCAAAATACAAAAATGTTTATCATAGTGGCATATCTATTAAATTCCTTAATGAATTCCCTATGTCAATCAACGAATTTTTATGTGTTGCGAAAGTCCATGGCAAGGAGTTTTGTGGTATTTTGTTGATCCACAATTCGGAATTTACTTGTTTCTCAAACTAAGATTTTCACGGCATTGATTTTTGGCGATCCTATAAATAATTTTGTTATACATGTAGCTAATTCTTAAAGAAACTTTCTCAAATCGCAAAAATATTTTTCATAGTGACATATCTATAAAATTCCTCAATGAATTCCGTATGTCAATCAAGGAATTTTTGGGTGTTGCGAAATGCACGGCAAAGAATTTCGTGGCATTTATAAACTTATTTATAAACTTGTTTCTCAATTTAGGAATTTACGGTATTCATTTTGGTAATCCTAAACATAATTAAATAACTTATGTAGCGTATTCATGAAAAAAATTTCTCAAAATACAAAAATGTTTTCCATAGTGACATATCTATAAAGTTTCTTAATGAATTCCGTATGTCAATCAAGGAATTTTCAGGTTCCACGGCAAGGAATTTTGTGCTTTGTTATCGAACCAAAATTCGGAATTATAAAATTTGTTTCTCAAACTAAGAGCTTCGCGGCATTGAATTTTGGTGATCCTGAAAATAATTTGACAATTTATGTAGCTAATACTTGAAGAACTTTCTCAAAATACAAAAATGTTTTTCATAGTGACATATCTATTAAATTCCTCAATGCATTCCGTATGTCAATCAAGGAATTTTTAAGTATTGCGAAAGTTTACGGCAAAGAATTTTGTGGTATTTTTTTTAAACCACAATTCGGAATTTATAAACTTGTTTTTCAATTTAGGAAATTACGGTATTCATTTTGGTAATCCTAAACATAATTAAATAATTTATGTAGCGTATTCCTGAAGAAACTTTCTTAAAATACAAAAATTTACTTGTTTATGTGGATAATTTGTTTATGTATGATAATTTATGTAGCTAATTCTTAAAGGAACTTTCTCAAAATACAAAAATTTTTTTCATAGTGACATATCTATAAAATTTCTCAATGAATTCCGTATGTCAATGTATTTTTTGGTTCCACGGCAAAGAATTTTGTGGTATTTTTTTTTAACCACAATTCGGAATTTATAAATTTGTTTCTCAATTTAGGAATTTACGGTATTCATTTTGGTTATCCTAAACATAATTAAATAACTTATGTAGCGTATTCATGAAAAAAATTTCTCAAAATACAAAAATGTTTTTCATAGTGACATATCTATAAAATTTCTCAATGAATTCCGTATGTCAATCAAGGAATTTTCAGGTTCCACGGCAAGGAATTTTGTGCTTTGTTATCGAACCAAAATTTGGAATTATAAAATTTGTTTTTCAAACTAAGAGCTTCGCGGCATTGAATTTTGGTGATCCTGAAAATAATTTGACAATTTATGTAGCTAATACTTGAAGAAACTTTCTCAAAATACAAAAATGTTTATCATAGTGGCATATCTATTAAATTCCTTAATGAATTCCCTATGTCAATCAACGAATTTTTATGTGTTGCGAAAGTCCATGGCAAGGAGTTTTGTGGTATTTTGTTGATCCACAATTCGGAATTTACTTGTTTCTCAAACTAAGATTTTCACGGCATTGATTTTTGGCGATCCTATAAATAATTTTGTTATACATGTAGCTAATTCTTAAAGAAACTTTCTCAAATCGCAAAAATATTTTTCATAGTGACATATCTATAAAATTCCTCAATGAATTCCGTATGTCAATCAAGGAATTTTTGGGTGTTGCGAAATCCACGGCAAAGAATTTCGTGGTATTTATAAACTTATTTATAAACTTGTTTCTCAATTTAGGAATTTACGGTATTCATTTTGGTAATCCTAAACATAATTAAATAACTTATGTAGCGTATTCATGAAAAAAATTTCTCAAAATACAAAAATGTTTTTCATAGTGACATATCTATAAAATTCCTCAATGAATTCCGTATGTCAATGTATTTTTTGGTTCCACGGCAAAGAATTTTGTGGTATTTTCTTTAAACCACAATTCGGAATTTATAAACTTGTTTCTCAATTTAGGAATTTACGGTATTTATTTTGGTAATCCTAAACATAATTAAATAACTTATGTAGCGTATTCATGAAAAAAATTTCTCAAAATACAAAAATGTTTTTCATAGTGACATATCTATAAAATTCCTCAATGAATTCCGTATGTTAATCAA
This sequence comes from Drosophila acutilabella, assembly GCA_035046005.1. Classification (NCBI taxonomy): domain Eukaryota; kingdom Metazoa; phylum Arthropoda; class Insecta; order Diptera; family Drosophilidae; genus Drosophila; species Drosophila acutilabella. The sequence goes on from JAWNOK010000042.1 coordinate 2,532,822, forward strand.
GGAATTTTCAGGTTCCACGGCAAGGAATTTTTTGCTTTGTTATCGAACCAAAATTTGGAATTATAAAATTTGTTTCTCAAACTAAGAGCTTCGCGGCATTGAATTTTGGTGATCCTGAAAATAATTTGACAATTTATGTAGCTAATACTTGAAGAAACTTTCTCAAAATACAAAAATGTTTATCATAGTGGCATATCTATTTAATTCCTTAATGAATTCCCTATGTCAATCAAAGAATTTTTGGGTGTTGCGAAAGTTCACGGAAAGGAATTTTGTGCTATGTTATTGAACCAAAATTTGGAGTTATAAAATTTGTTACGCAAACTAAGAACTTCGCGGCATTGATTTTTAGTGATCCTGAACATAATTTAATAATTTATGTTGCGTATTCCTGAAGAAACTTTCTTAATATACAAAAATTTACTTGTTTATGTGGATAATTTGTTTATGTATGATAATTTATGTAGCTAATTCTTAAAGGAACTTTCTCAAAATACAAAAATTTTTTTCATAGTGACATATCTATAAAATTCCTCAATGAATTCCGTATGTCAATGTATTTTTTGGTTCCACGGCAAAGAATTTTGTGGTATTTTTTTTTAACCACAATTCGGAATTTATAAACTTGTTTCTCAATTTAGGAATTTACGGTATTCATTTTGGTAATCCTAAACATAATTAAATAACTTATGTAGCGTATTCATGAAAAAAATTTCTCAAAATACAAAAATGTTTTTCATAGTGACATATCTATAAAGTTCCTCAATGAATTCCGTATGTCAATCAAGGAATTTTCAGGTTCCACGGCATGGAATTTTGTGCTTTGTTATCGAACCAAAATTTGGAATTATAAAATCTGTTTCTCAAACTAAGAGCTTCGCGGCATTGAATTTTGGTGATCCTGAAAATAATTTGACAATTTATGTAGCTAATACTTGAAGAAACTTTCTCAAAATACAAAAATGTTTTTCATAGTGACATATCTATTATATTCCTCAATGAATTCCGTATGTCAATCAAGGAATTTTTAAGTATTGCGAAAGTCCACGGCAAAGAATTTTGTGGTATTTTTTTTAAACCACAATTCGGAATTTATAAACTTGTTTCTCAATTTAGGAATTTACGGTATTCATTTTGGTAATCCTAAACATAATTAAATAACTTATGTAGCGTATTCATGAAAAAAATTTCTCAAAATACAAAAATGTTTTTCATAGTGACATATCTATAGAATTCCTCAATGAATTCCGTATGTCCATCAAGAAATTTTCAGGTTCCACGGCAAGGAATTTTGTGCTTTGTTATCGAACAAAAAATTTGAAATTATAAAATTTGTTTCTCAAACTAAGAGCTTCGCGGCATTGAATTTTGGTGATCCTGAAAATAATTTGACAATTTATGTGGCTAATACTTGAAGAAACTTTCTCAAAATACAAAAATGTTTATCATAGTGGCATATCTATTAAATTCCTTAATGAATTCCCTATGTCAATCAAAGAATTTTTGGGTGTTGCGAAAGTTCACGGAAAGGAATTTTGTGCTATGTTATCGAACCAAAATTTGGAGTTATAAAATTTGTTACGCAAACTAAGAACTTCGCGGCATTGATTTTTAGTGATCCTGAACATAATTAAATAATTTATGTTGCGTATTCCTGAAGAAACTTTCTTAAAATACAAAAATTGACTTGTTTATGTGGATAATTTGTTTATGTATGATAATTTATGTAGCTAATTCTTGAAGAAACTTTCTCAAAATACAAAAATTTTTTTCATAGTGACATATCTATAAAATTCCTCAATGAATTCCGTATGTCAATGTATTTTTTGGTTCCACGGCAAAGAATTTTGTGGTATTTTTTTTAACCACAATTCGGAATTTATAAACTTGTTTCTCAATTTAGGAATTTACGGTATTCATTTTGGTAATCCTAAACATAATTAAATAACTTATGTAGCGTATTCATGAAAAAAATTTCTCAAAATACAAAAATGTTTTTCATAGTGACATTTCTATAAAATTCCTTAATGAATTCCGTATGTCAATCAAGGAATTTTCAGGTTCCACGGCAAGGAATTTTGTGCTATGTTATCGAACCAAAATTTGGAATTATAAAATTTGTTTCTCAAACTAAGAGCTTCGCGGCATTGAATTTTGGTGATCCTGAAAATAATTTGACAATTTATGTAGCTAATACTTGAAGAAACTTTCTCAAAATACAAAAATGTTTTTCATAGTGACATATCTATTAAATTCCTCAATGAATTCCGTATGTCAATCAAGGAATTTTTAAGTATTGCGAAAGTCCACGGCAAAGAATTTTGTGGTATTTTTTTTAAACCACAATTCGGAATTTATAAACTTGTTTCTCAATTTAGGAATTTACGGTATTCATTTTGGTAATCCTAAACATAATTAAATAACTTATGTAGCGTATTCATGAAAAAAATTTCTCAAAATACAAAAATGTTTTTCATAGTGACATATCTATAAAATTCCTCAATGAATTCCGTATGTCAATGTATTTTTTGGTTCCACGGCAAAGAATTTTGTGGTATTTTTTTAAACCACAATTCGGAATTTATAAAATTGTTTCTCAATTTAGGAATTTACGGTATTCCATTTGGTAATCCTAAACATAATTAAATAACTTATGTAGCGTATTCATGAAAAAAATTTCTCAAAATACAAAAATGTTTTTCATAGTGACATATCTATAAAATTTCTCAATGAATTCCGTATGTCAATCAAGGAATTTTCAGGTTCCACGGCAAGGAATTTTGTGCTTTGTTATCGAACCAAAATTTGGAGTTATAAAATTTGTTACGCAAACTAAGAACTTCGCGGCATTGATTTTTAGTGATCCTGAACATAATTAAATAATTTATGTTGCGTATTCCTGAAGAAACTTTCTTAAAATACAAAAATTGACTTGTTTATGTGGATAATTTGTTTATGTATGATAATTTATGTAGCTAATTCTTGAAGAAACTTTCTCAAAATACAAAAATTTTTTTCATAGTGACATATCTATAAAATTCCTCAATGAATTCCGTATGTCAATGTATTTTTTGGTTCCACGGCAAAGAATTTTGTGGTATTTTTTTTAACCACAATTCGGAATTTATAAACTTGTTTCTCAATTTAGGAATTTACGGTATTCATTTTGGTAATCCTAAACATAATTAAATAACTTATGTAGCGTATTCATGAAAAAAATTTCTCAAAATACAAAAATGTTTTTCATAGTGACATTTCTATAAAATTCCTTAATGAATTCCGTATGTCAATCAAGGAATTTTCAGGTTCCACGGCAAGGAATTTTGTGCTATGTTATCGAACCAAAATTTGGAATTATAAAATTTGTTTCTCAAACTAAGAGCTTCGCGGCATTGAATTTTGGTGATCCTGAAAATAATTTGACAATTTATGTAGCTAATACTTGAAGAAACTTTCTCAAAATACAAAAATGTTTTTCATAGTGACATATCTATTAAATTCCTCAATGAATTCCGTATGTCAATCAAGGAATTTTTAAGTATTGCGAAAGTCCACGGCAAAGAATTTTGTGGTATTTTTTTTAAACCACAATTCGGAATTTATAAACTTGTTTCTCAATTTAGGAATTTACGGTATTCATTTTGGTAATCCTAAACATAATTAAATAACTTATGTAGCGTATTCATGAAAAAAATTTCTCAAAATACAAAAATGTTTTTCATAGTGACATATCTATAAAATTCCTCAATGAATTCCGTATGTCAATGTATTTTTTGGTTCCACGGCAAAGAATTTTGTGGTATTTTTTTAAACCACAATTCGGAATTTATAAAATTGTTTCTCAATTTAGGAATTTACGGTATTCCATTTGGTAATCCTAAACATAATTAAATAACTTATGTAGCGTATTCATGAAAAAAATTTCTCAAAATACAAAAATGTTTTTCATAGTGACATATCTATAAAATTTCTCAATGAATTCCGTATGTCAATCAAGGAATTTTCAGGTTCCACGGCAAGGAATTTTGTGCTTTGTTATCGAACCAAAATTTTGAATTATAAAATTTGTTTCTCAAACTAAGAGCTTCGCGGCATTGAATTTTGGTGATCCTAAAAATAATTTGACAATTTATGTAGCTAATACTTGAAGAAACTTTCTCAAAATACAAAAATGTTTATCATAGTGGCATATCTATTAAATTCCTTAATGAATTCCCTATGTCAATCAACGAATTTTTATGTGTTGCGAAAGTCCATGGCAAGGAGTTTTGTGGTATTTTGTTGATCCACAATTCGGAATTTACTTGTTTCTCAAACTAAGATTTTCACGGCATTGATTTTTGGCGATCCTATAAATAATTTTGTTATACATGTAGCTAATTCTTAAAGAAACTTTCTCAAATCGCAAAAATATTTTTCATAGTGACATATCTATAAAATTCCTCAATGAATTCCGTATGTCAATCAAGGAATTTTCAGGTTCCACGGCAAGGAATTTTGTGCTTTGTTATCGAACCAAAATTTGGAATTATAAAATTTGTTTCTCAAACTAAGAGCTTCGCGGCATTGAATTTTGGTGATCCTGAAAATAATTTGACAATTTATGTAGCTAATACTTGAAGAAACTTTCTCAAAATACAAAAATGTTTATCATAGTGGCATATCCATTTAATTCCTTAATGAATTCCCTATGTCAATCAAAGAGTTTTTGGGTGTTGCGAAAGTTCACGGAAAGGAATTTTGTGCTATGTTATCGAACCAAAATTTGGAGTTATAAAATTTGTTACGCAAACTAAGAACTTCGCGGCATTGATTTTTAGTGATCCTGAACATAATTTAATAATTTATGTTGCGTATTCCTGTAGAAACTTTCTTAATATACAAAAATTTACTTGTTTATGTGGATAATTTGTTTATGTATGATAATTTATGTAGCTAATTCTTAAAGGAACTTTCTCAAAATACAAAAATTTTCTTCATAGTGACATATCTATTAAATTCCTCAATGAATTCCGTATGTCAATGTATTTTTGGGTTCCACGGCAAAGAATTTTTTGGTATTTATTTTTAACCACAATTCGGAATTTATAAACTTGTTTCTCAATTTAGGAATTTACGGTATTCATTTTGGTAATCCTAAACATAATTAAATAACTTATGTAGCGTATTCATGAAAAAAATTTCTCAAAATACAAAAATGTTTTTCATAGTGACATATCTATAAAGTTCCTCAATGAATTCCGTATGTCAATCAAGGAATTTTCAGGTTCCACGGCATGGAATTTTGTGCTTTGTTATCGAACCAAAATTTGGAATTATAAAATTTGTTTCTCAAACTAAGAGCTTCGCGGCATTGAATTTTGGTGATCCTGAAAATAATTTGACAATTTATGTAGCTAATACTTGAAGAAACTTTCTCAAAATACAAAAATGTTTTTCATAGTGACATATCTATTAAATTCCTCAATGAATTCCGTATGTCAATCAAGGAATTTTTAAGTATTGCGAAAGTCCACGGCAAAGAATTTTGTGGTATTTTTTTTAAGCCACAATTCGGAATTTATAAACTTGTTTCTCAATTTAGGAATTTACGGTATTCATTTTGGTAATCCTAAACATAATTAAATAACTTATGTAGCGTATTCATGAAAAAAATTTCTCAAAATACAAAAATGTTTTTCATAGTGACATATCTATAAAATTCCTTAATGAATTCCGTATGTCAATGTATTTTTTGGTTTCACGGCAAAGAATTTTGTGGTATTTTTTTTAAACCACAATTCGGAATTTATAAACTTGTTTCTCAATTTAGGAATTTACGGTATTCATTTTGGTAATCCTAAACATAATTAAATAACTTATGTAGCGTATTCATGAAAAAAATTTCTCAAAATACAAAAATGTTTTTCATAGTGACATATCTATAAAATTCCTCAATGAATTCCGTATGTCAATCAAGGAATTTTCAGGTTCCACGGCAAGGAATTTTGTGCTTTGTTATCGAACAAAAAATTTGGAATTATAAAATCTGTTTCTCAAACTAAGAGCTTCGCGGCATTGAATTTTGGTGATCCTGAAAATAATTTGACAATTTATGTAGCTAATACTTGAAGAAACTTTCTCAAAATACAAAAATGTTTTTCATAGTGACATATCTATTAAATTCCTCAATGAATTCCGTATGTCAATCAAGGAATTTTTAAGTATTGCGAAAGTCCACGGCAAAGAATTTTGTGGTATTTTTTTTAAGCCACAATTCGGAATTTATAAACTTGTTTCTCAATTTAGGAATTTACGGTATTCATTTTGGTAATCCTAAACATAATTAAATAACTTATGTAGCGTATTCATGAAAAAAATTTCTCAAAATACAAAAATGTTTTTCATAGTGACATATCTATAAAATTCCTTAATGAATTCCGTATGTCAATGTATTTTTTGGTTTCACGGCAAAGAATTTTGTGGTATTTTTTTTAAACCACAATTCGGAATTTATAAACTTGTTTCTCAATTTAGGAATTTACGGTATTCATTTTGGTAATCCTAAACATAATTAAATAACTTATGTAGCGTATTCATGAAAAAAATTTCTCAAAATACAAAAATGTTTTTCATAGTGACATATCTATAAAATTCCTCAATGAATTCCGTATGTCAATCAAGGAATTTTCAGGTTCCACGGCAAGGAATTTTGTGCTTTGTTATCGAACAAAAAATTTGGAATTATAAAATCTGTTTCTCAAACTAAGAGCTTCGCGGCATTGAATTTTGATGATACTGAAAATAATTTGACAATTTATGTAGCTAATACTTGAAGAAACTTTCTCAAAATACAAAAATGTTTATCATAGTGGCATATCTATTTAATTCCTTAATGAATTCCCTATGTCAATCAAAGAATTTTTGGGTGTTGCGAAAGTTCACGGAAAGGAATTTTGTGCTATGTTATCGAACCAAAATTTGGAGTTATAAAATTTGTTACGCAAACTAAGAACTTCGCGGCATTGATTTTTAGTGATCCTGAACATAATTTAATAATTTGTGTTGCGTATTCCTGAAGAAACTTTCTTAATATACAAAAATTTACTTGTTTATGTGGATAATTTGTTTATGTATGATAATTTATGTAGCTAATTCTTGAAGAAACTTTCTCAAAATACAAAAATTTTTTTCATAGTGACATATCTATAAAATTCCTCAATGAATTCCGTATGTCAATGTATTTTTTGGTTCCACGGCAAATAATTTTGTGGTATTTTTTTAAACCACAATTCGGAATTTATAAACTTGTTTCTCAATTTAGGAATTTACGGTATTCATTTTGGTAATCCTAAACATAATTAAATAACTTATGTAGCGTATTCATGAAAAAAATTTCTCAAAATACAAAAATGTTTTTCATAGTGACATTTCTATAAAATTCCTCAATGAATTCCGTATGTCAATCATGGAATTTTCAGGTTCCACGGCAAGGAATTTTGTGCTATGTTATCGAACCAAAATTTGGAATTATAAAATTTGTTACGCAAACAAAGAACTTCGCGGCATTGATTTTTAGTGATCCTGAGCATAATTAAATAATTTATGTAGCTAATTCTTGAAGAAGCTTTCTCAAAATTTGAAAATGTTTTTCATAGTGACATATCTATTAAATTCCTCAATGAATTCCGTATGTCAATCAACGAATTTTTGGGTGTTGCGAAATCCACGGCAAAGAATTTTGTGGAATTTTTTTTAAACCACAATTCGGAATTTATAAACTTGTTTCTCAATTTAGGAATTTACGGTATTCATTTTGGTAATCCTCAACATAATTAAATAACTTATGTAGGGTTTTCATGAAAAAAATTTCTCAAAATACAAAAATGATTTTCATAGTGATATATCTATAAAATTCCTTAATGAATTCCGTATGTCAATCAAGGAATTTTCAGGTTCCACGGCAAGGAATTTTGTGCTATGTTATCGAACCAAAATTTGGAATTATAAAATTTGTTACGCAAACAAAGAACTTCGCGGCATTGATTTTTAGTGATCCTGGAAATAATTTTATAATTTATGTAGCTTATTCTTGAAGAAACTTTCTCGAAATACAAAAAGGTTTATCATAGTGACATATCTATTAAATTCCTCAATGAATTCCGTATGTCAATCAAGGATTTTTTAAGTATTGCGAAAGTCCACGGCAGAGAATTTTGTGGTATTTTGTTGAACCACTATTCGGAATTTATAAACTTGTTTCTCAATTTAGGAATTTACGGTATTCATTTTGGTAATCCTAAACATAATTAAATAACTTATGTAGCGTATTCATGAAAAAAATTTCTCAAAATACAAAAATGTTCTTCATAGTGACTGTTAGTTGACACATCAGCCAATGTGTAACAGTGGATCACCGGCCGGGAGTATGTTAAGTGGCCACACCAGCCGGGAGCATGTTAAGTGGCCATACCGGCCTCTTTGTAACGAGAGACATGCAGACCGCTGGAGGGAAACCCAAACAAGGATCAACACCATCTGCACGCACCCGTCGTGACCCTTTTTCTATTGTAGCTCTACCCATGCGCAGACATCGTATCACCATCTGGTGTAAACTGATGTAGGCGCACTTGTATCCTTAAGTTTTAATCGTTACCACATGTTTGTTAGTTCTAAGATACTCATCCTATGTAACATTTGATCCTTAGACTGTAAGCAAAAGGGTATATAAGCCCATACATTGTTCCAATAAAATCAGTACTCAAGAAACATTCTTAGCGTGCAATACACTCTCTGAACATTCTGATACTCATCCGAATAACTGGCTCAAAGTGCTAGGTATTTGAAAACCCTCTGGTCTTACTCAAAGTGTTAGAACGGAAACCTCACTGACAAGTGAACATTTGGTGAACCCGACTATTTAGAGACCCAGTCAAATCTGATTTCCCCCACCAGTGGTAAGAGTCAGACAAGACTAATACGGACTTAACTTAGGTCAAATCAGAATCCCCCACCAGTGGTAAGATTCCGAAGAGACAAGGACAATTGACAACTACAAATTTAGTTAGGCAAATTTGAAGCTGAAACAATCTACGAGATTATTGGAGTAATCTCATAGATCTGATAAAATTGTAATTTACGTTAATCCTTAAGAAAAGTGTTACACTGGGTAACAACTTAAAGATTACACATTACAACAGGATTTTGGAACTACCACATTTTGGATTCCAAATATTTTGGTTAAATTGTTTAACCATCTCACCCTCAATCAGTTACATTGGAGTAACCAGGAATACGCTCGACCATTAAGTTTGAACAAAGGTTCAAAGAAACAAGAGTTTATTAGTGTATATCGACTACTTCAAGGGTGTGAGTAGAGGCATATCCAGCAACTAGCAAATCAATTATCCTCCAACGGGTCTATACACTAAGACAACGAACTTGTAGACATCATGGCTACCAACTCAAGTTTGGAAACGATCTTAGACGATCAAGCCAAAATTGGCGAGCAGATACAGGCGTTCATTAGGAATTACAAAAAGGATTCGACTGAACGAAAGCACAGGACTTCCTATTACACTGATAAGAAAAATCAGTTATCTAATTTATGGAAGATTTTTATGGACGGTAATGCCCAAGTTGAAAGCTTAATTGGAGATACACCAATAAAGCATCAATATTTTGAAACCAACTACTTCTTAAATATAAAAGAAGTAGTTGAAAAATGCATGAGAGAATTCAACGCGAATTCAAATAGTACAAGTCGCATTGAGCCTCTCATGCGGCAACAAAATGCTATGCTGAGTTCATTATCCAGAATAATGAATCAGATCTCGCACACGTCTCATAAACAAGTTATAGAGAGCCTATGGAATCAAATCACTTCGATTCACTATGAGATTTATCGGGAGTTTGAAAATCCCACAGAATTGGGCTATAGCTTAGAAAATTTTACTTCAGCAGAAACAGCTGTTTTGCGAGTTCAAGCAGCAAACAGTACTGAGACAACAAACACGGTACAGAGCAACCAAAATGCAGCGTTGCAACTACCAAAAGTCGCCATACCCAAATTTGATGGCGACTATTTAAAATGGCAACAGTTCCATGACTTATTTTTAAAAATGATTCATGAAACGTCATTACCCACAATTCAAAAGATGTGGTATTTAAAAGCTAATCTTTCTGGAGAAGCTGAAAGGTTAATTCGCCATTTGTCATTGACAGAGTCTAATTATGAGACTGCCTGGACAATGTTGCAAGATCGTTTTAATAATAAACGAGTCCTTTGCACAGCGATATTACAGAAATTGTTAGATCAACCTAACATTTCAAATGACGGAGAAGTAATCAAAAACATCCATAACATTCATGAAAGTTTGGCTGCCCTCATAAACATAGGTGTCACAACGGACACCTGGGACCCACTCCTGCTTGTTATTTTGACAAAAAAGCTAGATCGGTTGAACCACACGCTCTATGAGCAATCTCTAAAAAATACAAGAGAGCTTCAGCCGATCAAGGAGTTTTTAGCGTTTCTGGAGCAGCGATTCTTAGCTTTGGAAGCTATTGGAGGGAAGGCAGCAACCATAAAGGAAAAACATAGAACATGCGCACAAACTTCAACAAATCGAACACCCACATGTCCATTCTGCCAGCAAGGTGGCCATAAGTTGTATGCCTGTGAAAAGTTTAAATCACAGAAAGTCAACGAAAGATTGGAATGGGTGCAGAAGAAGAAAATCTGCATGAATTGTTTCGCCAACGACCATTGGGCTAAGTTCTGCAAAAGAAGTTGTTGCCTCAAATGCGACAAAAAACATCACACACTTTTGCATTTGGAAAACAACCTGAATAAGGCAGCTATAACATCAGTTTCCGCAAATCCGGAAAAAACACGTGATTACGTATTATTGGCAACAGCTCGAGTTATTATTCAAGGAAACAATGGACAATTCGGTGAATTTCGTGCATTACTTGATTCGGGGTCGCAAGTCAACCTTGTGTCAGAAAGGGTGATTAAGCGACTATCGTTAAAAACGACAGAGTCATCGTTGCGCATAGAGGGAATTGGAGGCCAACCCAAAACCAGCCGACAAAGGGTAAATGTCCTCATGAAATCCAGAAATAATGATTTCATGACGAGACTGGAGGCATTTGTATTGCCACACATCGTTGCTGATCAACCGACTCAGCACATTAAGGGATCGCTGTTGAAATTGCCTAATAATATATGTTTGGCAGATCCAAATTTCAACAAACCAGGCAAAATCGACATCCTCCTCGGCGCAGAGCATTATTACTCCCTATTAATTCCAGAAGCGCAAAGGAAAAAGACGGGATTGCCGGCAATGCACAATACAGAACTTGGATGGGTTATAGCAGGAAAAATCAAGGCATCATCAAATAAGTCATCCACTTGTGCCGTTGCAACGTCAGAGGAAACACTGGACAAGGCCATCGAAAGACTCTGGCAGTTGGATGAAGTAAAACTAGGTAAACCAGCGCAATCCCCGGAGCAGGAGAGATGTGAGAAGCATTTTCTGCAAAATATTCAGACAGCAGAAGATAACCGATTTATAGTAAGATTACCTTTCCCTGAAAACCCTTCAGAGCTGGGGGAGTCTTGCGAAATCGCTACACGACGTTTTCTAGCTCTGGAAAGAAGATTGGAACGTGAGCCAGAAACACAAAAGGGCTACAGAGAATTCATGGCTGAATACGAATCTCTAGGCGTCATGAAGGAAGTAGGGAAACATCTAATTCCCAAAGCACACTATTTCATTCCGCATCATTGTGTATTGAGGCCGGAAAATACAACTACCAAATTACGGGTAGTATTTGACGCATCAGCAAAAACATCGACGGGAAAATCTTTAAATAGCATACTGCACGCTGGTCCGACGGTACAAAGCGACTTATTAGCCATTTTGCTACGCTTCCGTACTCATAAATACGTTTTCACCGCAGACATCGAGAAAATGTACCGTCAGGTTTGGATCAATCCCAAGGATCAATTCCACCAGATGATTGTTTGGAGACATCATCGAAACGAACCGTTAAAGTACTATCGGTTAAAAACAGTTACGTACGGTACAACCTCAGCACCGTACATGGCTACAAAATGTTTAGAATATTTAGCAAAATTAAATAAAGCTAAATATAGTCTCGGAGCGGAAACCCTGGAAAGGGACTTTTACGTAGATGACTGTTTGACTGGTGCTGATTCTTTGCCAGAAGTCATGCAAATGCAACAGGAGCTCAACACACTACTCAAATCAGCAGGCTTCAAACTTCGGAAGTGGTGTGCTAACAATACCAAAATAATGGAAACGATTCCCCAAGAAGACATCATATCAAGCTATGATTTGACGGATGCGGTGGGAAGTTGCAGTATTAAAACCCTAGGCATCGTCTGGATGCCCAAGAAGGATCAGTTCTGCGGAAAGGCTCCAGAACTGACAACAAGAAATGTAACGAAACGCATGGTAGCTTCCGAAAGTGTGCAGGTCTTCGATCCGCTAGGATTATTCGCTCCTATAACTGTGAGATCGAAGATATTTATGCAAGCACTATGGAAGGAAGCGATAGGATGGGATGATGTACTCCCATCACAGTTACAACAGGAATGGCAAACATACAAGGAGAATCTTCAACAGCTGAATGGCCAGGTTCCAATATCAAAGGAAATCCATACGTTTGTGGATGCGTCAGAGAAGGCGTATGGAGCAGCTGTGTATGTGCGAGCAGTACACAGAAACAAACGTGTGACTGTTCAACTACTATGTGCCAAGTCAAGAATAGCGCCCATCAAGCTGTCTACAATTCCACGACTGGAACTATGCGCAGCTTTAGTTGGAGCTGAGCTTGCGGAAAAGGTGAAGCTGGAACTAAATCTAGACGTAGCAACACCGATGTATTATTGGAGTGACTCAAAGGTGGTTTTATCTTGGATAAAAGCTCCGTCCTACAACTTTCACACATTTGTAGCGAATCGGATATCAAAAATTCAGGAGTTAACGTTACCACGACAATGGAGACATGTCCCAAGTGCCCAAAACCCCGCTGACGTCTTATCACGAGGTATATCGGCAGCGCAACTAAGGACCCATTCACTTTGGTTTTACGGTCCAATATATTTATCCGGGCCGGCATCCCAATGGCCAACACAAACTGTTTCGATTCCATTGTCTACCTTGGAATCAAACTTGGAAAAAAGGCAAAATTTGACTGTTGCAAGTACATCCATTGCCATAGGACAGGATTTGTACAACATGAAGCACAGCAACTCGTTTAGCAAGCTTCAACGCATTGTTGCGTATATGCGTCGTTTCTGCCACGCAAGTAACAGAACAGCAACGACGCAGCTAAACTTAAAAGAATTGGAAGAGGCGCGCATGTTTATTCTGCGAAATGTACAACAAAATGCATTTCCTGAATATTACGACACAGTCAAGAAAGGAACTGTCTCGAAGGCCTGCCCGTTCGTGAGTCTAAACCCCATAATGAAGAATTCACTCATTGTAGTTGGTGGACGCTTGGAAAATTCTCGACTTCCTGAGACAGCAAAGCACCAAATCTTGTTGCCATACAATGATCCCATTGTAAAAATGATTGTTCATGAAATTCATGTACAGAACATGCACTGCGCTCCGTTGGAACTTAGATCCATTTACCAACAAAATTACTGGATCTTAAATGGCACATCTCTTCCCAGAAGCATAGTGAGGAATTGCGTTCGATGCCGAAGGTTCCAACCCTCCGGTTTACAACAAATGATGGGAGTCTTACCCTCAGCCAGAGTAACTCCATCAAAGCCATTTTCACACAGCGGAGTGGATTACTGTGGACCTTTCTGGATCCACCACAAGGTCAGAGGAAAGAAACCTGACAAGGCATATATAGCCGTATTTGTCTGTTTCGCATCAAAGGCAGTACACCTGGAGTTGGTCAATGATTTGACAACAGCGGCATTCATACGTGCACTGAAGCGCTTCTTGGCTCGTCGAGGAAGGATCGACACCGTGTATTGTGACAACGCAACAAACTTCGTAGGAGGTTGCAATCAATTGAAGGAACTAAAGGAAGCAATATTATCCAGAAAGGCTAAAGATGAGATCACTGAAAGCTGCAATAAACTGAAAATAAATTTCAGTTTCATTCCACCACGTGCTCCTCACTTTGGAGGCTTATGGGAGGCAGCAGTAAAGTCAGCAAAAAGCATTTTAAAAAGAAATGTGGAAACTGCATCCCTCACGTTCGAAGAATTGAACACAGTGATTGCGGAAGTGGAAGCCATATTGAATTCAAGGCCACTGACACCACATTCTTCGGATCCCAACGATCTAAAGGCGATCACACCAGGAGACATTCTAATCGGTGAGCCTTTAGTAAGTCAGGTACACTGCGAACCCACTAGTACCACAATCCGTCAACAATGGGACCATTCGTCAAAACTTCGACATAATTTTTGGACCCGATGGTCCTCGGAATATTTAAGTGGACTACAAAGGCGACACAAATGGCATTTACCGTTGCCCAATGTCAAGGAAGGAACACTGGTATTAATCAAGGAAGATAACGTTCCCAGTATGCAATGGCCCATGGGTAAAATCATCAAGGTTTACTATGGATCAGATAACCTAGTGAGATGCGCTGATATAAAAACCCAAAGAGGTGTCATACAGAGGGAAATCCTCAAACTGTGCCCACTGCTACCAGAAGACGAAATCATAGCAGAGTTACCTCAAAAACGGGCATCACCACCAGAAGATGACTCCACTCCCACCAAGGATACTAGTTCCAAAAAACGCAAGACATCTGGACTACCGTCATTAGCTACAACAATAATGATAATGCTGATGATACTACCACTGGCACTTGCGAAATCGGTAAACATAACTCAATTTGGAACAAAACCTGGGATATACTTTGAAAGGATAGGAACGAGTCGCTTCACCATATCCGAATGGAAGATCATTGCGTACTATGATCTAGCGCCATATTGGGAAGATATGAAACGGTTTTCAACCACAACAGAAAGAGTGGGTGAACTGTGCTCAAAATTACAAACCAGTTCGGCCTGTGAAACGATGTACCAGCATTTTAAACACATTGAAGAGGAACTCAAGATGGAAAATGGATTCCTCAAGCCCACCAGAAAACGACGATCACCATTGGACATCATTGGAAACATTGCTAGCAGCCTATTTGGAGTTCTTGATTCAAGCTACGCAATAAAAATGGCTCAAGTAATCGAGAAGGTGAAGGCGAACGAGAATTACATGTTGACATTACTAAAGAATCAAACATCAGTAACAGATGCAACTGTAAACATTTTGAAACGAAACGAAGGAACCATCTCGAAACGATTGGATTTGTTTGAGACACAAATAGTTACCATGGCCAATGAAACCAGCCGTCATTTGCTCTTCCAATGGTACATCACACTCACAACGCAACTCACTGTAATTGGCATAAATCTACAACGAATACAGACAGAAATTGTCAGCGTATTAACAGACATCCGCCATAACAGCATAAGCCCATTGCTAATATCCCCACGGCAACTTGAAGAACAATTGGAGTTTATGCAGACACATCTATCGGAAGGACAAGCCCTGCCAGCTCATAAAAACAACATTGTCCAACTTTATAAATTGATGGAAGCCAAGGGAACAGTGATTGGACAGCATGTTATTTTCCAAATAACTTTGCCGTTACTTAGTATAGACAAAATGGAACTATACAACCTGGTTCCCATTCCAGTGAAGAGCAGTGATGGGATGAAACTAATTAAAATCGATCGAGCAGTGATTGGCGTAAATAGTCATCGAGATCAATTTGTCGGACTTTCACAAGACGATTTTTCAAGATGTTTTCATTTTAACACTGATGAATACATTTGTCACAACAAGCAAGCAGTATTCTCCATGGAACAAAGCTGTGAGTTCCTTCTATTCAACGACAAAACATCACCGTTATGTCAAGTCACATACACCAACCAGACATTTTTATGGTTAAACATGGCATCTCATAACCAATGGATTTTTGCCACTCAAACTACGATGGACTTATCAGCTGTCTGCAAAAATCAGCCGGAGTTGATCAGCTTGCAAGGATCTGGACTTTTGACTGCAGACTCCGATTGCATTATACGTAACGCAGTCATTAGCATAGTTACGCATAGCCTAACCACAAGCTCAACAAAAAACGCCTACATACGCTTTGGGAACTTTGACGTAAATAGTACAACACAGCCCACAGTTCAAACCAAAATGGACAAAATAAAGGACAATGAATTAGCACGACTCCAGTCAGAGCTGACGCCAGCCGGAAAAATGAAATTACCCTTTGACATTTCACCAACTCCACGCCATGAAATAATGTCCCATGTCACATTTGGAATAGTTATGCTAATATGCATAACTTACATCATAAGACGACACAGGAAAAACAGGAGAAATCAGACGACCAACAATCAACACGAGGAGATATCACTTCCAGAGATTCGATCCCTTCAATCAACGGTGCAGCCAACAACTTCATCACCAGCCAAAGGTCCGGTTTCAACATCCAACAAACCTTACTCAATTAATTGTTGAACTGCTGTTCAACGGCCGGGAGTATGTTAGTTGACACATCAGCCAATGTGTAACAGTGGATCACCGGCCGGGAGTATGTTAAGTGGCCACACCAGCCGGGAGCATGTTAAGTGGCCATACCGGCCTCTTTGTAACGAGAGACATGCAGACCGCTGGAGGGAAACCCAAACAAGGATCAACACCATCTGCACGCACCCGTCGTGACCCTTTTTCTATTGTAGCTCTACCCATGCGCAGACATCGTATTACCATCTGGTGTAAACTGATGTAGGCGCACTTGTATCCTTAAGTTTTAATCGTTACCACATGTTTGTTAGTTCTAAGATACTCATCCTATGTAACATTTGATCCTTAGACTGTAAGCAAAAGGGTATATAAGCCCATACATTGTTCCAATAAAATCAGTACTCAAGAAACATTCTTAGCGTGCAATACACTCTCTGAACATTCTGATACTCATCCGAATAACTGGCTCAAAGTGCTAGGTATTTGAAAACCCTCTGGTCTTACTCAAAGTGTAAGAACGGAAACCTCACTGACAAGTGAACAGTGACATATCTATAAAATTCCTCAATGAATTCCGTATGTCAATCAAGGAATTTTAAGGTTCCACGGCAAGGAATTTTGTGCTATGTTATCGAACCAAAATTTGGAATTATAAAATTTGTTACGCAAACAAAGAACTTCGCGACATTGATTTTTAGTGATCCTGAACATAATTAAATAATTTATGTAGCGTATTCCTGAAGAAACTTTCTTAAAATACAAAAATTTACTTGTTTATGTGGATAATTTGTTTATGTATGATAATTTATGTAGCTAATTCTTGAAGAAACTTTCTCAAAATACAAAAATATTTTTCATAGTGACATATCTATTAAATTCCTCAATAAATTTCGTATGTCAATAAGGGAATTTGCAGGTGTTGCCAAACCCACTGCAAGGAATTTTGTGGTATTTTAATGATCCACAATTCGGAATTTACTTGTTTCTCAAACTAAGAATCTCACGGCATTGATTTTTGGTGATCCTGGAAATAATTTCATAATTTATGTGGCTTATTCTTGAAGAAACTCTCTCAAAATACAAAAATGTTTTTCATAGTGACATATCTATTAAATTCCCCAATGAATTCCGTAAGTCAATCAAGGAATTTTTAAGTGCTGCGAAAGTCCACGGCAAAGAATTTTGTGGTATTTTGTGCTATGTAAACGAACCACAATTTTGAATTAAAAAATTTGTTACTAAAACTTAGAACTACGCGACATTGATTTTTGCTGATCCCGAAAATAATTTATGTAGCTAGTTCTTGAAGAAACTTTCTCAAAATACAAAAATGTTTTTCATAGTGGCATATCTATTAAATTCTTTAGTGAATTACCTATGTCAATCAAAGAATTTTTATGTGTTGCGAAAGTCCACGGCAAGGAGTTTTGTGGTATTTTGTTGATCCACAATTAGGAATTTACTTGTTTCTCAAACTAAGATTTTCATGGCATTGATTTTTGGCGATCCTATAAATAATTTTGTTATACATGTAGCTAATTCTTAAAGAAACTTTCTCAAATCGCAAAAATATTTTTCATAGTGACATCTATAAAATTCCTCAATGAATTCCGTATGTCAATCAAGGAATTTTTGGGTGTTGCGAAATCCACGGCAAAGAATTTCGTGGTATTTATAAACTTATTTATAAACTTGTTTCTCAATTTAGGAATTTACGGTATTCATTTTGGTAATCCTAAACATAATTAAATAACTTATGTAGGGTATTCATGAAAAAAATTTCTCAAAATACAAAAATGTTTTTCATAGTGACATATCTACAAAATTCCTCAATGAATTCCGTATGTCAATAGTAGTTAGAATATAGGCAACCAGGAATTCTTGTTTGTATGCGCCGGCTTACGACGTGATACTTGGAAATACTCATTAACCGTTGAACACTTAAGAGCAATAAAGAAAAGGGACCGGTATACAAAAGGATCTCAACTGACCTCCGTAAAGAAAGGCAATAAAATGTGTTAACAACGATTGACAGCGGACTCAATTGAAAACGATCGGTAGTGGCACACTTGTTTTGACCCTAGATATTCGAGCTGTATGGCCGCTTGTGAAAGTCACCCCTAAATCAGGTGCGCTGCACGTATACAGTACATTCATACAGAAACTGGTTTACCCCCCCTCCCGGTGTGCTCAACAGGTTTACACTTATATTTATCAATAGAAAATAGAAATCCTAGTGAAATTAGATTCATTTTCGTAGAGTTAGTTCTGATCGCTTGGTAAAAAATTTTCGCGCGGAGCGCAAAAAAGAGAGGGAAAAAAAGAAAAAAAGGAAAAAAAGAGAGGGAGAACAAGTAGTTATAATATAGGCAACCGGGAATTTCCCTCACCCCTTCGGCGGTAAAGCGACATCTAGCGGTGAGTAGAAAATCAGGGAAATTTGTTAGCGCCATCTAGCGGTGAGTAGAACTTTGGGGAAATTTGGGAATTTATTAGTGCCATGGTTTGTGTCCGAAATTAAACCTGGGGTGGTTTCCGGGTTTCATAACTAAATTTTGAGGATCCATTGGGGATCAAAAATAAAATTGGTGTGGTTTCCTGGTTTCATAACTAAATTTTGAGGATCCATTTGGGATCAAAAATAAAATTGGTTTGGTTTCCTGGTTTCATAACTAAATTTTGAGGATCCATTGGGGATCAAAAATAAAATTGGTGTGTTTCCCTGGTTTCATAACTAAATTTTGAGGATCCATTTGGGATCAAAAATAAAATTTATAGTTAGCGACATCTAGCGGAGATTAGAGAAACTGACATATGGTTTGTGTCCTACATAAATAGTTAGGATCTAGTTGATTTAACCGGGGAACATCAGGCGTAACAAATATTCTGATGATTCAGTTTGGCCGATTTAATATCAGAGTCTCATCCCGGTTGCCTATATTATAACTACTTGTTCTCCCTCTCTTTTTTTCCTTTTTTTCTTTTTTTCCCTCTCTTTTTTGCGCTCCGCGCGAAAATTTTTTACCAAGCGATCAGAACTAACTCTACGAAAATGAATCTAATTTCACTAGGATTTCTATTTTCTATTGATAAATATTAGTGTAAACCTGTTGAGCACACCGGGAGGGGGGGTAAACCAGTTTCTGTATGAATGTACTGTATACGTGCAGCGCACCTGATTTAGGGGTGACTTTCACAAGCGGCCATACAGCTCGAATATCTAGGGTCAAAACAAGTGTGCCACTACCGATCGTTTTCAATTGAGTCCGCTGTCAATCGTTGTTAACACATTTTATTGCCTTTCTTTACGGAGGTCAGTTGAGATCCTTTTGTATACCGGTCCCTTTTCTTTATTGCTCTTAAGTGTTCAAGGGTTCAATGAGTATTTCCAAGTATCACGTCGTGAAGTCTGGTGGTCTGTGGGTTTTTCTCATCAATAATGCTTAAATCTCTTTCTCTTAAAAACGAAGTCTAAACATGTCTGAACATGTTGAATGTGTTACAGGTGTCTTCTGTTCAACCCCAAAATTAATTCTATATCCATGTCATTGATTTTATGACTACTGTCACTTTTAACTAATTTTCCTTTTTTAGACCCCGTACTCTTTAAAAAAGAGTAAAGGGGGTCTATTAAGTTTGTCAGAAGCGAGATGTGCGTAACAGGCAGAAGGAGGCGTGGCCGACCCCATAAAGTATATATATTCTTGATCAGCATCAACAGCCGAGTCGATATAGCAATGTCCGTCTGTCCGTCTGTCCGTCCGTCCGTCTGTCCGTCTGTCCGTCCGTCTGTATGAACACCTGGATCTTTTAAACTACAAAAGCTAGAGACACCAAATTTGGAATGAAAGTCCGTTTATGATGCACGCAGATCAAGTTTATTTCAAATTGTTGCCACGCCCCCTACCGCCCCCGCAATAAGCAAAAAACCAGACACACCTCGAACAAATTTGTGTTTTAAGCGAATAACTCAATAGTTATGGCACTTAGGAGCACCAATTTTGGTACGCAGGTTCCCAGAAACAGCCTAAATGCAATGTCATTTAAAGTTTTGAGCTGCCACGCCCCCTTTGCTCACAGGAACTAAAACACTCTCCAGCTTCAATGCCTTTTTGAAGGCATTAAATCAAATAGTACAGTGTTGTAATTTAACATACGCCTAGAGAATTACTATTTCTAACGTTCCTGAAAGTGGCATCAAAATCCTATGTCAAACAACAGAGAAATTACGGTTCAAAGTTGAAGTTATTTTAAAGCAAAATCACTGCATGCGCGCAACACATACAAACAAACACAGAAACATACAAACATATGTTCGAACGTTTTCTCTACCTGCTTTGGCGGCAGCGCTGCCCGGAGCCGCTGGCCGCGCCGAACAATGCTATACATACACACATATGTATGAGCACACATACATATTTGCAAATAATTGGAAGAATGATAGAAGAGGAGTGTGGTGCAACTGGTAGAGTTGCGACGCAATATGGAACATTCGTATGGATCGCGGGTTCGAATGCTGACAATGACGATTGTTAATTTATTTACTTTTTAATTTTAATTCAAAATGTAAATATTTCATTTTAATTTTTTAATTTCATTTTAAAATTTTTATTTTTATAAAATGGGCACTACTATGTGAGTACGGGGTCTTTTACAGTCGGCTCGATCGACTGTAGCCTTTCTTACTTGTTTTAACACTGAATACTAATTACCTTTCTTTTGCTCAAATCAGTTTCTTTTATAAATCGGGTCTTAACATGTTTGAACATGTTGAATGTGTAGGGTCCCCGATTCAACCCCAAATTTAGTTCTCGATCCACATGCTGAGTATGTCCCATGTCATTGATTTTATTACTACTGTCACATTTAATGTGTTTTCTATAATCTACAGAGAATACTAATCAAATTGATTTTGTAAAGATTCCCTCACCCCCATCCTTCAGCTGATGGACACGTCTGAACATGTTGAAGAAAGAATTAGTTTAGTATGCTTTGTGTCTACTATCCTTTTAGCCCCCATCCCCCAAAAATTAGGTATCGATAGGCTCAACAGATACCCCTTGTCGGTGATTTAATTTCTCCGAACATTTTCTGAAAGTTTCCTTTTTTCCTTTAATGTATGTCACCTGCATAACAATTAAATACTAGGGTCAACCAATAATGATTTTCGGATACCTTTTGAAAACAACCCTGATTGAACTTGTTGACGATCCAATGGTATAAAGGTAAAAATCGCCTGCTGTAGGAGTTCAGTTGGTGCTACGTTCAGAACCGATAACCGTGTTTTTAAAATCTTTCGAACTCTTTCGAAACAAAAACAGTAATCTCCTATAAACAAATTCTAAATTTTAAACATAAAATTGCTAATAATTTTAAGTTACCCGCGTTCGTCAGTGGAAACTATTTTGTTTAAAATCGAACATTTATTTATTAACAAAAAAACATTTGTTGCTAAAATTTCATACAAAACTAAAAACAAAAAAAAAAAAAATTAAAAAATGTGCTCCAAAATTGTGTGTGATATGTGCAACCGTGCTTTTGACGGGGTGGATGCTTTCGCTGTGCATTATAGCAAGTGCACCGGACCTGTAAACGCTTTTAGGATAATGATGGAGGCGTCAAGGAACCAAGATTCGAGTGATCGTCCCTCTTCAACATCAACTTTAGACGTCGAACCTTCTACATCTGCCAGAGCCTTGAAAAGAGCAGGAGCTATAATTAATCAACCCGCTGAGAAAATGAAAAGCGATGATATTCATTGTCAAGTATACAACGTTTCAATTAAAAGAAATGCATATAAAATGCACTTGCGCACTGATACGCATAAAAATGCGCAAGTTGCTCAAATAGTGAGAAACACTAATGTAGTATTAATTTCAACAGAAACCAAATTCCCTGTTGAAACATATCGTGTTTTCAATGAAAATGAAAATGTAATTATTCTTCGTGATTTTTACAATCAAATAAAAAGAAACATTTTCGAAATAATTGAACTCTGTTCTAAATATACCGCCATAAAAATTTCGATTAAACTTTATGGCACATATATAAAGCAAACAGATGATGGAGAATTAATTGAATCAACTAAGCATTTTGTAACATCATATCAGTGTCTCTATGATTTAGAAACAGCTGATGATGTTTTGGAAACCAAAATCGATTATTTAAATTTATTAACTAGTGAGTTCCAAGAAAAAGATAGTGGATGGGCTATCCAATCATTTAACTATTGTGATTTAACAATAGTTAAACTGGAACATATTCCTTCTGGAGGATACTGCGAAATGCCCGAAACGATTAGAAAGAGGAATGCAACTGTCAATATTAAAAACAACGATGTTTATTGTTTTAAATGGTGCATACTGGCATCAATCGAATACGAGTTCATTGAAAATGCCACCTACAATGATAACGACAAAAAAAAACTCTGGAGGAATCTCAAACACATTTCTTGCTATAACATAAGCAACATCGCTGCTCCTGTTATTACTTATAGGGGGCAGCGACTTAACTTCTCGGATATAGAATTCCCAGTCAACTCAAAAGGGGTTAAGCTTTTTGAAAAACTAAACCCCCAATTTAGTATAAATGTATACGAAATTGACTGTAGCAGAAAGAAACAAGAGATGATTGTTGGACCCACAATTCGAGCAGACAGTCTACGGGAAAAACATATAAGTCTCCTGGGTATATACAACGAGGCTGAAATGATAATGCATTACGCCTACATAACAAATATGTCTACATTGGCTAAATCGCAATTTACTAAGAGCCATACGCCAGGAGACTTTTGTCATAACTGTTTGCAATGGTATACTTGCAATAGCAAAATGCATACCAAAAGTTGCGGCAAAGATGTATCTACTTTTCCTAAAGAGGGTTCATATGCCAGCTTCAAAAACTGTCATAAAAAACTTTCTCCACCGGTAACCATCTACGCTGATATTGAAGCTGTCTTGGAAACTTTTCATCGAGCACAAAATGACCCAAAGATGTCGTCAACTACGAAGGCTCAAAAACATACCGCTTGTGCAGTTTCATTTTACGTTGCACATAAATATAGTCCCGAGCTAAACGAAATGTGGACTTACGAAGGTAAATTACCATTATGCTTTTAATCTATTAAAATACATACTTATTATTTTTCATTACTTTTGCTAATAGGGATCGATTGCATCAAAAAGTTTTGCCAAGCCCTTGATGAGAAAACAAGAATGCTTTACAAAAAATATTGGAAAGCATTCAAAGCCCCCAACCATTTGCTGGACATTGACGAAGAGTGTATGCAGGAATACAACAAATGTACGGCCTGTGAAGACGTGATCGATGATGCTGAAAAGGATAAATTCTTTAATTGCTTTACCGGAAAATATGAGGGTCCAATACATAAGAAATGTAAGTTAACTTATAAGTTTAGATTTCCAGTAATACCTGTTGTGTTCCATAACTTAACTAAATATGACGTACATTTATTTATAACGGAGCTTGGTGGGGACTTAAGTATAATTCCTTGCAATAAGGAATTATATATATCCATTACTAAAAAAGTCACAATAGACAAAAAATATTTATACAACATTCAGTTTATTGACTCTAATAGATTTTTAAACTCTAGTTTAGAAAAACTTTCTAGCTATCTTAACGATGAAGACTTCAAGCTTTTAAGTAGAAAGTTTGAAGGTGTACAATTTAAGCAAATGCGTCGGAAGGGAGTTTTCCCCTATGACTATCTAGATAGTTTTTCTAAACTAGCCGCGAGACAACTCCCATGTAGAGAACTTTTTTGTAATGCTCTAAACGATGAGGAGTGTAGTATTAAAAACTATGAGTTTGCACAACAGGTATGGGATAGTTTTAAGTGTCAAACATTGTCAGACTACTTAAAACTATACCTGGAAAGTGATGTAATTATTCTGGCAGATGTTTTTGAAAATTTTAGAGCCATCTGTCATAAAATTTATAAGTTAGACCCAATTAATTACGTAACGGCTCCTTCAATCTCTTGGGATGCAATGCTTAAGTTTACCAAAGTTAAACTCAAGCTGATTAGTGACCCTGACACCTATAATTTTCTTAAATTAGCTGTTCGTGGCGGTTTGACACAATGTAGTCAACGTATTTCAGTTGCTAATAATCCTCATCAAAAAGATTTTAATCCTAACCTTGACACAAACTATCTTTCATATATAGATGCAAACAATTTATATGGGTGGGCAATGTGTCAAGTGCTGCCATTAGAAAATTTTAAATTCTTATCTGAAGATGAAATATCAAAACTCTCTTTGGCAAATATTTCAGTTGATGATGATGTAGGATATATTTTAGAAGTAGATTTACAATATCCTAAAGAGATTCATGACAAACATAATTGTCTACCATTCTGTCCAGAAAATAAAGTTCCACCTGGAGGAAAACAAATTAAATTAATTGCAGACTTAAATAATAAAACCAATTATATTATTCATTTAAAGCAATTGAACCTGCATGCAACAAGGATTAAAATTATTAATAATTCATAGAGTTTTGTCTTTTACGCAACGACGTTGGCTTGAGCCATACATTAACTTGAACAATTCTCATAGAAAATCAGCAAAAAATGAGTTTCAAAAAAATTTTTTCAAGTTGATGAATAATGCCGTTTACGGCAAAACTATGGAAAACGTAGAGAAAAGACGTTCAATACGACTAGTTACTGATTACCACTCCAAGCAAAATTCTCCTGGCTTCAGACAGTTAGTCGCAATGAACAATTTCCATAGCATGAACATTTTCGGTAATGACTTAGCTGCACTTGAGCATACAACATCGCTCATTCATTATGATAAACCAATCTATATGGAGTAATGTCTTAGAATTGTCAAAATGGCTTATGTATGATTATTATTATAATTTCTTAAGCATAAAAAGTCCCTGATAAGATTATTTATATGGACACTGATTCGTTTATTACATCCTCTGTTGAAGATATATACAACCTTATAAAAACAAATCCAGAACGTTTTGATACCTCCAATTATAACTCATGAATCCATATAACATAATCCAGAAACAATAAAGAGTTAGGTTTATTTAAAGATGAAAATGCAGGAAAAATTATGAAATCTTTTGCAGGCTTTAAAGCAAAAGCTTATTCCTACAAGGTAGAAAGCAGTGAAGGGACCACCGACAAAGAAATTAAGAAAATTAAAGGTGTCAAAGAAAGCGTTGCTAAAAAACTCTCCCACTCGGACTATATGAATGTATCCGAAAACGAAAAACTTATTATGGTGAACAGAGGGTAATAAGAAGTAGAGACCATGAGCTGTTTACAGATTTTAATAAATTTTTGAATTATAAGATGACAAAAGATTTGTAACATCAAATTCAATAACCACACTGATTTTTGGTGATCCTGAATATTGATAATTTTGTAGTAATTCTGAAGGAATTTCTCAAAATACAAAAATATTTTTCATAGTGAATATTATAAAATTCCTAATGAATTTCGTTGTCAATCAAGGAATTTTCAGGTTCCACGGCAAGGAATTTTGTGCTATGTTATCGAACCAAAATATGGAATTATAAAATTTGTTACGCAAACAAAGAACTTCGCGGCTTGATTTTTAGTGATTGAGTTTATTTTTTAGCTAATTCTTGAAGAAGCTTTTAAAATTTGAAAATGTTTTTCATAGTGACATTCTTTAAATTCCTCAATGAATTCCGTTGTCAATCAACGAATTTTTGGGTGTTGCGAAATCCACGGCAAAGAATTTTGTGGAATTTTTTTTAAACCACAATTCGGAATTTATAAACTTGTTTCTTAATTTAGGAATTTACGGTATTCATTTGGTAATCCTAAACATAATTAAATAACTTATGTAGCGTTTATGAAAAATTTCTAAAATACAAAATGTTCTTCATAGTGACATATCTATAAAATTCCTAATGAATTCCGTTGTCAATCAAGGAATTTTCAGGTTCCACGGCAAGGAATTTTGTGCTATGTTATCGAACCAAAATATGGAATTATAATTTGTTACGCAAACAAAGAATTCGCGGTTGATTTTTAGTGTCTGAATTTTATTTTGTAGCGTTTCCTGAGAAACTTTCTAAAATAAATTTATTTTGTGGTATTTGTTTTGTATGTATTTTTAGCTAATTCTTGAAGAAATTTTAAAATAAAAATATTTTCATAGTGACATATTTTAAATTCCTAATAATTTCGTTGTCATAAGGGTTGCAGGTGTTGCCAAACCCACTGCAAGGATTTTGTGGTATTTTAATGATCCACAATTCGGATTTACTTGTTTCTCAAACTAAGATTAGGCATTGATTTTTGGTGATCCTGGTTTTTTTTTGTGGCTTATTCTTGAAGAAACTTTCAAAATACAATGTTTTTCATAGTGACATATTTAAAATTCCCCAATGAATTCCGTAAGTCAATCAAGGAATTTTTAAGTGGGAAAGTCCACGGCAAAGAATTTTGTGGTTTTGTGCTTGTAAACGAACCACATTTGAATTAAAAAATTTGTTACTAAAACTTGGAACTACGCGACATTGATTTTTGCTGATCCCGAATTTTTTAGCTAGTTCTTGAAGAAACTTTTCAAAATACAAAATGTTTTTCTAGTGGCTATTTTAATTCTTAGTGATTACCTATTAACAAAGATTTGTGTTGCGAAAGTCCACGGCAAGGAGTTTTGTGGTTTTTGTTGATCCACTTAGGAATTTACTTGTTTCCAAACTAAGATTTTCACGGCATTGATTTTTGGCGATCCTTTATTTGTTATACTGTAGCTAATTCTTAAAAAAACTTTTAAATCGCAAATATTTTTCTAGTGACATCTTAATTCCTTGTTCCGTTTAATCAAGGAATTTTTGGGTGTTGCGAAATCCACGGCAAAGAATTTCGTGGTTTTATAAACTTTTTAAACTTGTTTCTCATTTAGGATTTACGGTTTCTTTTGGTAATCTAAACATATTAAATAACTTGTAGGGTTTCATGAAAAAATTTTCAAAATACAAAAATTTTTTCATAGTGACATATTACAAATTCTCAATGAATTCCGTATGTCAATAGTAGTTAGAATATAGGCAACCAGGAATTCTTGTTTGTATGCGCCGGCTTACGACGTGATACTTGGAAATACTCATTAACCCTTGAACACTTAAGAGCAATAAAGAAAAGGGACCGGTATACAAAAGGATCTCAACTGACCTCCGTAAAGAAAGGCAATAAAATGTATTAACAACGATTGACAGCGGACTCAATTGAAAACGATCGGTAGTGGCACACTTGTTTTGACCCTAGATATTCGAGCTGTATGGCCGCTTGTGAAAGTCACCCCTAAATCAGGTGCGCTGCACGTATACAGTACATTCATACAGAAACTGGTTTACCCCCCCTCCCGGTGTGCTCAACAGGTTTACACTTATATTTATCAATAGAAAATAGAAATCCTAGTGAAATTAGATTCATTTTCGTAGAGTTAGTTCTGATCGCTTGGTAAAAAATTTTCGCGCGGAGCGCAAAAAAGAGAGGGAAAAAAAGAAAAAAAGGAAAAAAAGAGAGGGAGAACAAGTACCCAGTTGGAAATTCATTCAGTGGTTCGTAAATTCAGTACAGCTGTAGTACAGAATTTTTCAGATTTTGGTACTACAGCCATCGTACAAGCAGAAGTTCTCAGTAAGAATTTTACGTTTTACAAGTGAGAATTTCCCGCTGCTGTGTTCCGCTAGAAGGTAGCAGTTTTGTGATTATTTTTTTAAAGATGCCGCTGTTGTTTTTGCTGCTCAGAATTTATTGACGCCTAGAAAGAAAATCCCACAGTCAAAAGGCGCTGCTAAACTCCCAAAACCCATTGAAATGTTTATTATTTGGCTGTGTATGCAAATATAGATATTTTATATTAATTCGATTTTTATGATCACTTTAAAATAACAATAAAAATTAATTATTTATATTTTTTGAAATTGAAATGTAAGTTATTTTGCAAATAAATATTTTTGGGTAGCAGTAAGTATTTGGGTTGCTAACACATTTTCGCTATCGTTTACATAAACAATTTATATTGTATTAAGAATTGTTATATTAAATTTTTACAAGTCAATGATAACAATTGCCGATAAGTACGGCAGGTTGACTATCGAAAAGCGGTAACACCATCTATATATTTCAGGTGTTGCTAAACAATTGAAAACTATTTTATGCATTTTAAAAATTATTTATTAATTTATTAAGCAGTTTAAAATAAAATAAATGCATTTTTAATGTTTTTATAAGTGAAAAGTGAATCGATCGCGTTCATCGAAAAATACTTAGGGCTGACAATGCGTATATCGGTTTTTCGATACATTTTCATTGAGATTGCAGCCCTTGCTTTGTGTATGTGCCGCGAGTTGATTGAAAAATATCTAAAAAGGTAAGTTTTACAGATAATTTAACATTTAAAGTGCTTTAATTACATCCGCCTTAATAATTTATATATCAGGACATAACATTTTGTAAAATAAATAATCTTTTTATCAATTTTATGTCTGCGCGTGCCACGGGTGATGAAATTAAAGTTCGTCAATTGCGTCGCTAGCAAATGAGTCGTAACTATAAGAGCTTTGCAGATCTTCTCGGAGATATAAGTAAGTTTTATATATGTTAATAATATGCAAATAATAAAAGTTTTAATCTCTGTTCAGATGCAGTCTTCTATAGATGGATGTCGGGTCAAAGACGTTGGACCTTGAGAGCGAACTAGGTCGCGTTCTTCAATATCTTATATAGATTTATAGTAAGGATTGTAGAACGCAATTATATAAAATATATTATTTAATATATAAAATATAATACAAAGTGAAATAATAATTTAATTCTCAATATTTGGATTTTATATAATTTTATGCAGGGGGAGGGGGAATCCTATTAAAATCCAACTGAAATTCCCTTAAGAAATCCAATTGGAGCCCGCTTAAAAAAATTTCCTTGTGCTACATTTTCCTTGTACGGAGTAGCGACGTTCTCACACAAAAGTGCTACAGCACGCCGGAACAATCTGTTGGTTTGTAGCAATTTCCCAGTTACTTTGATGGACATGCCCACGGGAAAACGAAGTCAAGCAGTCAGTGGTAGGGACTACTTCTGTGCGCGATATTCGCACTAAAAATGTACATTTTTTGTACTAATTTTCCAACTGGGTAGTTATAATATAGGCAACCGGGAATTTCCCTCCCCCCTCCGGCGGTAAAGCGACATCTAGCGGTGAGTAGAAAATCAGGGAAATTTGGAATTTAGCGCCATCTAGCGGTGAGTAGAACTTTGGGGAAATTTGGGAATTTATTAGTGCCATGGTTTGTGTCCGAAATTAAACCTGGGGTGGTTTCCGGGTTTCATAACTAAATTTTGAGGATCCATTGGGGATCAAAAATAAAATTGGTTTGGTTTCCTGGTTTCATAACTAAATTTTGAGGATCCATTGGGGATCAAAAATAAAATTGGTGTGTTTCCCTGGTTTCATAACTAAATTTTGAGGATCCATTTGGGATCAAAAATAAAATTGGTTTGGTTTCCTGGTTTCATAACTAAATTTTGAGGATCCGTTTGGGATCAAAAATAAAATTGGTTTGGTTTCCTGGTTTCATAACTAAATTTTGAGGATCCATTGGGGATCAAAAATAAAATTTATACTTAGCGACATCTAGCGGAGATTAGAGAAACTGACATATGGTATGTGTCCTACATAAATAGTTAGGATCTACCCAGTTGGAAATTCATTTAGTGGTTCGTAAATTCAGTACAGCTGTAGTACAGAATTTTTCAGATTTTGGTACTACAGCCATCGTACAAGCAGAAGTTCTCAGTAAGAATTTTACGTTTTACAAGTGAGAATTTCCCGCTGCTGTGTTCCGCTAGAAGGTAGCAGTTTTGTGATTATTTTTTTAAAGATGCCGCTGTTGTTTTTGCTGCTCAGAATTTATTGACGCCTAGAAAGAAAATCCCACAGTCAAAAGGCGCTGCTAAACTCCCAAAACCCATTGAAATGTTTATTATTGGCTGTGTATGCAAATATAGATATTTTATATTAATTCGATTTTTATGATCACTTTAAAATAACAATAAAAATTAATTATTTATATTTTTTGAAATTGAAATGTAAGTTATTTTGCAAATAAATATTTTTGGGTAGCAGTAAGTATTTGGGTTGCTAACACATTTTCGCTATCGTTTACATAAACAATTTATATTGTATTAAGAATTGTTATATTAAATTTTACAAGTCAATGATAACAATTGCCGATAAGTACGGCAGGTTGACTATCGAAAAGCGGTAACACCATCTATATATTTTCAGGTGTTGCTAAACAATTGAAAACTATTTATGATTTTAAAAATTATTTATTAATTTATTAAGCAGTTTAAAATAAAATAAATGCATTTTTAATGTTTTTATAAGTGAAAAGTGAATCGATCGCGTTCATCGAAAAATACTTAGGGCTGACAATGCGTATATCGGTTTTTCGATACATTTTCATTGAGATTGCAGCCCTTGCTTTGTGTATGTGCCGCGAGTTGATTGAAAAATATCTAAAAAGGTAAGTTTTACAGATAATTTAACATTTAAAGTGCTTTAATTACATCCGCCTTAATAATTTATATATCAGGACATAACATTTTGTAAAATAAATAATCTTTTTATCAATTTTATGTCTGCGCGTGCCACGGGTGATGAAATTAAAGTTCGTCAATTGCGTCGCTAGCAAATGAGTCGTAACTATAAGAGCTTTGCAGATCTTCTCGGAGATATAAGTAAGTTTTATATATTGTTAATAATATGCAAATAATAAAAGTTTTAATCTCTGTTTCAGATGCAGTCTTCTATAGATGGATGTCGGGTCAAAGACGTTGGACCTTGAGAGCGAACTAGGTCGCGTTCTTCAATATTCTTATATAGATTTATAGTAAGGATTTGTAGAACGCAATTATACAAAATATATTATTTAATATATAAAATATATTATTACAAAGTGAAATAATAATTTAATTTCTCAATATTTGGATTTTATCATAATTTTATGCAGGGGGAGGGGGAATCCTATTAAAATCCAACTGAAATTCCCTTAAGAAATCCAATTGGAGCCCGCTTAAAAAAATTTCCTTGTGCTACATTTTCCTTGTACGGAGTAGCGACGTTCTCACACAAAAGTGCTACAGCACGCCGGAACAATCTGTTGGTTTGTAGCAATTTCCCAGTTACTTTGATGGACATGCCCACGGGAAAACGAAGTCAAGCAGTCAGTGGTAGGGACTACTTCTGTGCGCGATATTCGCACTAAAAATGTACATTTTTTGTACTAATTTTCCAACTGGGTAGTTGATTTAACCGGGGAACATCAGGCGTAACAAATATTCTGTGATTCAGTTTGGCCGATTTAATATCAGAGTCTCATCCCGGTTGCCTATATTATAACTACTTGTTCTCCCTCTCTTTTTTCCTTTTTTTCTTTGTTTCCCTCTCTTTTTTGCGCTCCGCGCGAAAATTTTTACCAAGCGATCAGAACTAACTCTACGAAAATGAATCTAATTTCACTAGGATTT
Source organism: Drosophila acutilabella (assembly GCA_035046005.1). NCBI lineage: Eukaryota > Metazoa > Arthropoda > Insecta > Diptera > Drosophilidae > Drosophila > Drosophila acutilabella. Next base: position 2,564,973 of record JAWNOK010000042.1, read on the forward strand.
CTATTTTCTATTGATAAATATTAGTGTAAACCTGTTGAGCACACCGGGAGGGGGGGTAAACCAGTTTCTGTATGAATGTACTGTATACGTGCAGCGCACCTGATTTAGGGGTGACTTTCACAAGCGGCCATACAGCTCGAATATCTAGGGTCAAAACAAGTGTGCCACTACCGATCGTTTTCAATTGAGTCCGCTGTCAATCGTTGTTAACACATTTTATTGCCTTTCTTTACGGAGGTCAGTTGAGATCCTTTTGTATACCGGTCCCTTTTCTTTATTGCTCTTAAGTGTTCAAGGGTTCAATGAGTATTTCCAAGTATCACGTCGTGAAGTCTGGTGGTCTGTGGGTTTTTCTCATCAATAATGTATTGATGCTTAAATCTCTTTCTCTTAAAAACGAAGTCTAAACATGTCTGAACATGTTGAATGTGTTACAGGTGTCTTCTGTTCAACCCCAAAATTAATTCTATATCCATGTCATTGATTTTATGACTACTGTCACTTTTAACTAATTTTCCTTTTTTTAACACTGAATACTAATTACCTTTCTTTTGCTCAAATCAGTTTCTTTTATAAATCGGGTCTTAACATGTTTGAACATGTTGAATGTCTTGCAGGTGTCCCCGATTCAACCCCAAATTTAGTTCTCGATCCACATGCTGAGTATGTCCCATGTCATTGATTTTATTACTACTGTCACATTTAATGTGTTTTTCTTTAATCTACAGAGAATACTAATCAAATTGATTTTGTAAAGATTCCCTCACCCCCATCCTTCAGCTGATGGACACGTCTGAACATGTTGAAGAAAGAATTAGTTTAGTATGCTTTGTGTGTACTATCCTTTTAGCCCCCATCCCCCAAAAATTAGGTATCAATAGGCTCAACAGATACCCCTTGTCGGTGATTTAATTTCTCCGAACATTTTCTCAAAGTTTCCTTTTTTCCTTTAATGTATGTCACCTGCATAACAATTAAATACTAGGGTCAACCAATAATGATTTTCGGATACCTTTTGAAAACAACCCTGATTGAACTTGTTGACGATCCAATGGTATAAAGGTAAAAATCGCCTGCTGTAGGAGTTCAGTTGGTGCTACGTTCAGAACCGATAACCGTGTTTTTAAAATCTTTCGAACTCTTTCGAAACAAAAACAGTAATCTCCTATAAACAAATTCTAAATTTTAAACATAAAATTGCTAACAATTTTAAGTTACCCGCGTTCGTCAGTGGAAACTATTTTGTTTAAAATCGAACATTTATTTATTAACAAAAAAACATTTGTTGCTAAAATTTCATACAAAACTAAAAACAAAAAAAAAAAAATTAAAAAATGTGCTCCAAAATTGTGTGTGATATGTGCAACCGTGCTTTTGACGGGGTGGATGCTTTCGCTGTGCATTATAGCAAGTGCACCGGACCTGTAAACGCTTTTAGAATAATGATGGAGGCGTCAAGGAACCAAGATTCGAGTGATCGTCCCTCTTCAACATCAACTTTAGACGTCGAACCTTCTACATCTGCCAGAGCCTTGAAAAGAGCAGGAGCTATAATTAATCAACCCGTTAAGAAAATGAAAAGCGATGATATTCATTGTCAAGTATACAACGTTTCAATTAAAAGAAATGCATATAAAATGCACTTGCGCACTGATACGCATAAAAATGCGCAAGTTGCTCAAATAGTGAGAAACACTAATGTAGTATTAATTTCAACAGAAACCAAATTCCCTGTTGAAACATATCGTGTTTTCAATGAAAATGAAAATGTAATTATTCTTCGTGATTTTTACAATCAAATAAAAAGAAACATTTTCGAAATAATTGAACTCTGCTAAATATACCGCCATAAAAATTTCGATTAAACTTTATGGCACATATATAAAGCAAACAGATGATGGAGAATTAATTGAATCAACTAAGCATTTTGTAACATCATATCAGTGTCTCTATGATTTAGAAACAGCTGATGATGTTTTGGAAACCAAAATCGATTATTTAAATTTATTAACTAGTGAGTTCCAAGAAAAAGATAGTGGATGGGCTATCCAATCATTTAACTATTGTGATTTAACAATAGTTAAACTGGAACATATTCCTTCTGGAGGATACTGCGAAATGCCCGAAACGATTAGAAAGAGGAATGCAACTGTCAATATTAAAAACAACGATGTTTATTGTTTTAAATGGTGCATACTGGCATCAATCGAATACGAGTTCATTGAAAATGCCACCTACAATGATAACGACAAAAAAAAACTCAGGAGGAATCTCAAACACATTTCTTGCTATAACATAAGCAACATCGCTGCTCCTGTTATTACTTATAGGGGGCAGCGACTTAACTTCTCGGATATAGAATTCCCAGTCAACTCAAAAGGGGTTAAGCTTTTTGAAAAACTAAACCCCCAATTTAGTATAAATGTATACGAAATTGACTGTAGCAGAAAGAAACAAGAGATGATTGTTGGACCCACAATTCGAGCAGACAGTCTACGGGAAAAACATATAAGTCTCCTGGGTATATACAACGAGGCTGAAATGATAATGCATTACGCCTACATAACAAATATGTCTACATTGGCTAAATCGCAATTTACTAAGAGCCATACGCCAGGAGACTTTTGTCATAACTGTTTGCAATGGTATACTTGCAATAGCAAAATGCATACCAAAAGTTGCGGCAAAGTTGTATCTACTTTTCCTAAAGAGGGTTCATATGCCAGCTTCAAAAACTGTCATAAAAAACTTTCTCCACCGGTAACCATCTACGCTGATATTGAAGCTGTCTTGGAAACTTTTCATCGAGCACAAAATGACCCAAAGATGTCGTCAACTACGAAGGCTCAAAAACATACCGCTTGTGCAGTTTCATTTTACGTTGCACATAAATATAGTCCCGAGCTAAACGAAATGTGGACTTACGAAGGTAAATTACCATTATGCTTTTAATCTATTAAAATACATACTTATTATTTTTCATTACTTTTGCTAATAGGGATCGATTGCATCAAAAAGTTTTGCCAAGCCCTTGATGAGAAAACAAGAATGCTTTACAATAAATATTGGAAAGCATTCAAAGCCCCCAACCATTTGCTGGACATTGACGAAGAGTGTATGCAGGAATACAACAAATGTACGGCCTGTGAAGACGTGATCGATGATGCTGAAAAGGATAAATTCTTTAATTTCTTTACCGGAAAATATGAGGGTCCAATACATAAGAAATGTAAGTTAACTTATAAGTTTAGATTTCCAGTAATACCTGTTGTGTTCCATAACTTAACTAAATATGACGTACATTTATTTATAACGGAGCTTGGTGGGGACTTAAGTATAATTCCTTGCAATAAGGAATTATATATATCCATTACTAAAAAAGTCACAATAGACAAAAAATATTTATACAACATTCAGTTTATTGACTCTAATAGATTTTTAAACTCTAGTTTAGAAAAACTTTCTAGCTATCTTAACGATGAAGACTTCAAGCTTTTAAGTAGAAAGTTTGAAGGTGTACAATTTAAGCAAATGCGTCGGAAGGGAGTTTTCCCCTATGACTATCTAGATAGTTTTTCTAAACTAGCCGCGAGACAACTCCCATGTAGAGAACTTTTTTGTAATGCTCTAAACGATGAGGAGTGTAGTATTAAAAACTATGAGTTTGCACAACAGGTATGGGATAGTTTTAAGTGTCAAACATTGTCAGACTACTTAAAACTATACCTGGAAAGTGATGTAATTATTCTGGCAGATGTTTTTGAAAATTTTAGAGCCATCTGTCATAAAATTTATAAGTTAGACCCAATTAATTACGTAACGGCTCCTTCAATCTCTTGGGATGCAATGCTTAAGTTTACCAAAGTTAAACTCAAGCTGATTAGTGACCCTGACACCTATAATTTTCTTAAATTAGCTGTTCGTGGCGGTTTGACACAATGTAGTCAACGTATTTCAGTTGCTAATAATCCTCATCAAAAAGATTTTAATCCTAACCTTGACACAAACTATCTTTCATATATAGATGCAAACAATTTATATGGGTGGGCAATGTGTCAAGTGCTGCCATTAGAAAATTTTAAATTCTTATCTGAAGATGAAATATCAAAACTCTCTTTGGCAAATATTTCAGTTGATGATGATGTAGGATATATTTTAGAAGTAGATTTACAATATCCTAAAGAGATTCATGACAAACATAATTGTCTACCATTCTGTCCAGAAAATAAAGTTCCACCTGGAGGAAAACAAATTAAATTAATTGCAGACTTAAATAATAAAACCAATTATATTATTCATTTAAAGCAATTGAACCTGCATGCAACAAGGATTAAAATTATTAATAATTCATAGAGTTTTGTCTTTTACGCAACGACGTTGGCTTGAGCCATACATTAACTTGAACAATTCTCATAGAAAATCAGCAAAAAATGAGTTTCAAAAAAATTTTTTCAAGTTGATGAATAATGCCGTTTACGGCAAAACTATGGAAAACGTAGAGAAAAGACGTTCAATACGACTAGTTACTGATTACCACTCCAAGCAAAATTCTCCTGGCTTCAGACAGTTAGTCGCAATGAACAATTTCCATAGCATGAACATTTTCGGTAATGACTTAGCTGCACTTGAGCATACAACATCGCTCATTCATTATGATAAACCAATCTATATTGGAGTAACTGTCTTAGAATTGTCAAAATGGCTTATGTATGATTATTATTATAATTTCTTAAGCATAAAAAGTCAATCGACTAAGATTATTTATATGGACACTGATTCGTTTATTACATCCTCTGTTGAAGATATATACAACCTTATAAAAACAAATCCAGAACGTTTTGATACCTCCAATTATAACTCTATGAATCCATATAACATAATTCCAGCAAACAATAAAGAGTTAGGTTTATTTAAAGATGAAAATGCAGGAAAAATTATGAAATCTTTTGCAGGCTTTAAAGCAAAAGCTTATTCCTACAAGGTAGAAAGCAGTGAAGGGACCACCGACAAAGAAATTAAGAAAATTAAAGGTGTCAAAGAAAGCGTTGCTAAAAAACTCTCCCACTCGGACTATATTGAATGTATCCGAAAACGAAAAACTTATTATGGTGAACAGAGGGTAATAAGAAGTAGAGACCATGAGCTGTTTACAGAAATTGTTAATAAAATTTCATTGAATTATTAAGATGACAAAAGATTTGTAACATCAAATTCAATAACCACACTGATTTTTGGTGATCCTGAAAATAATTTGATAATTTATGTAGCTAATTCTTGAAGGAACTTTCTCAAAATACAAAAATATTTTTCATAGTGACATATCTATAAAATTCCTCAATGAATTTCGTATGTCAATCAAGGAATTTTCAGGTTCCACGGCAAGGAATTTTGTGCTATGTTATCGAACCAAAATATGGAATTATAAAATTTGTTACGCAAACAAAGAACTTCGCGGCATTGATTTTTAGTGATCCTGAGCATAATTAAATAATTTATGTAGCTAATTCTTGAAGAAGCTTTCTCAAAATTTGAAAATGTTTTTCATAGTGACATATCTATTAAATTCCTCAATGAATTCCGTATGTCAATCAAGGAATTTTTAAGTGTTGCGAAAGTCCACGGCAAAGAATTTTGTGGTATTTTGTTGAACCACAATTCGGAATTTATAAACTTGTTTCTCAATTTAGGAATTTACGGTATTCATTTTGGTGATCCTGGAAATAATTAAATAATTTATGTAGCGTATTCATGAAAAAAATTTCTCAAAATACAAAAATATTTTTCATAGTGACATCTATAAACTCCTCAATGAACTCCGTAAGTCAATCAAGAAATTTTCAGGTGTTGCCAAACCCACTGCAAGTAATTTTGTGTTATTTTGTTGATCCATAATTCGGAATTTACTTGTTTCTCAAACTAAGAACTTCACGGCATTGATTTTGGTGATCCTGCATATAATTTGATAGTTTATGTAGCTAATTTTTGGAGAAACTCTCACATAATTACAGAAATTCTGAATTTGTTGTCATAGTGACATTTCTATAAAATTCCTCAATGAATTCCGTAAACAAGGAAACTAGAAGCGATACAATATTGATAACAGAATGCAATATCATGTATGAGTGCAAGCGAGACAGAAACAAAAAAGCACATGTTTGCATGTTTTTCTACCTGCGTGGCGGCAGCGCTGAACGCAGTCGCTGGCCGCGCCGAATATACACATACAAACATATATGCATCATATATTGTCAAACGCATGTGTATTCGCATACAGACAAACAGATGTATGTTTGATTATGCTTGGATTGTTTTTGTTTGGTAATTTATTTAGCTAATTCTTGAAGAAACTTTCACAAAATACAAAAATATTTTTCATAGTGACATATCTATAAAATTCCTCAATGAATTCCGTATGTCAATCAATGAGTTTTTAGGTGTTGCGAAAGTCAACAAGGAATTTTGTGCTATGTTATCGAACCAAAATTTGGAATTAAAAAATTTGTTACTCAAACTAAGAACTTCGCGGCATTGATTTTTAGTGATCCTGAACCTAATTAAATAATTTATGTAGCGTATTCCTGAAGAAACTTTCTCAAAATACAAAAATTTACTTGTTTATGTGGATAATTTGTTTATGTATGATAATTTATTTAGCTAATTCTTGAAGGAACTTTCTCGAAATACAAAAATGTTTTTCATAGTGACATATCTATTAAATTCCTCAATGAATTCCGTATGTCAATCAAGGAATTTTAAGTGTTGCGAAAGTCCACGGCAAATAAATTTGTGGTATTTTGTTGAACCACAATTCGGAATTTACGGTATTCATTTTGATGATCCTAAACATAATTAAATAATTTATGTAGCGTATTCATGAAAAAAATTTCTCAAAATACAAAAATATTTTTCGTAGTGACATATCTATTAAATTCCTCAATGAATTCCGTATGTCAATAAGGGAATTTTCAGGTGTTGCCAAACCCACTGCAAGGAATATTGTGGTATTGTGTTGATCCACAATTCGGAATTTACTTGTTTCTCAAACTAAGAACTTCACGGCATTGATTTTTGGTGATCCTGCATATAATTTGATAGTTTATGTAGCTAATTTTTGGAGAAACTCTCACATAATTACAGAAATTCTGAATTTGTTGTCATAGTGACATTTCTATAAAATTCCTCAATGAATTCCGTAAACAAGAAAACTAGAAGCGTTACAATATTGATAACAGAATGCAATACCATGTATGAGTGCAAGCGAGACAGAAACAAAAAAGCACATGTTTGCATGTTCCTCTACCTGCGTGGCGGCAGCGCTGAACGCAGTCGCTGGCCGCGCCGAATACACACATACATACATATATGCATCATATATTGTCAAACGCATGTGTATTCGCATACAGACAAACAGATGTATGTTTGATTATGCTTGGATTGTTTTTGTTTGGTAATTTATTTAGCTAATTCTTGAAGAAACTTTCTCAAAATACAAAAATATTTTTCATAGTGACATATCTATAAAATTCCGCAACACCTAAAAACTCATTGATTGACATACGAATCAATGAGTTTTTAGGTGTTGCGAAAGTCAACAAGGAATTTTGTGCTATGTTATCGAACCAAAATATGGAATCATAAAATTTGTTACTCAAACTAAGAACTTCGCGGCATTGATTTTTAGTGATCCTAAACCTAATTAAATAATTTATGTAGCGTATTCCTGAAGAAACTTTCTCAAAATACAAAAATTTACTTGTTTATGTGGATAAATTGTTTATGTATGGTAAATTATTTAGCTAATTCTTGAAGAAACTTTCTCAAAATACAAAAATATTTTTCATAGTGACATATCTATAAAATTCCGCAACACCTAAAAACTCATTGATTGACATACGAATCAATGAGTTTTTAGGTGTTGCGAAAGTCAACAAGGAATTTTGTGCTATGTTATCGAACCAAAATATGGAATTATAAAATTTGTTACTCAAACTAAGAACTTCGCGGCATTGATTTTTAGTGATCCTAAACCTAATTAAATAATTTATGTAGCTAATTCTTGAAGAAACTTTCTCAAAATACAAAAATTTACTTGTTTATGTGGATAATTTGTTTATATTTAGCCAATTCTTGAAGAAACTTTCTCAAAATACAAAAATATTTTTCATAGTGACATATCTATTAAATTCCTCAATGAATTCCGTATGTCAATCAAGGAATTTTTAAGTGTTGCGAAAGTCCACAGCAAAGAATTTTGTGGTATTTTGTTGAGCCACAATTCGGAATTTACGGTATTCATTTTGGTGATCCTAAACATAATTAAATAATTTATGTAGCGTATTCATGAAAAAAATTTCTCAAATTTCTTTCAAAAATAATTTTTCCTAGGGACATATCTATTAAATTCCTCAATGAATTCCGTATGTCAATAAGGGAATTTTCAGGTGTTGCCAAACCCACTGCAAGGAATATTGTGGTATTGTGTTGATCCACAATTCGGAATTTACTTGTTGCTCAAACTAAGAACTTCACGGCATTGATTTTGGTGATCCTGCATATAATTTGATAGTTTATGTAGCTAATTTTTGGAGAAACTCTCACATAATTACAGAAATTCTGAATTTGTTGTCATAGTGACATTTCTATAAAATTCCTCAATGAATTCCGTAAACAAGAAAACTAGAAGCGTTACAATATTGATAACAGAATGCAATATCATGTATGAGTGCAAGCGAGACAGAAACAAAAAAGCACATGTTTGCATGTTTTTCTACCTGCGTGGCGGCAGCGCTGAACGCAGTCGCTGGCCGCGCCGAATATACACATACATACATATATGCATCATATATTGTCAAACGCATGTGTATTCGCATACAGACAAACAGATGTATGTTTGATTATGCTTGGATTGTTTTTGTTTGGTAATTTATTTAGCTAATTCTTGAAGAAACTTTCTCGAAATACAAAAATATTTTTCATAGTGACATATCTATAAAATTCCTCAATGAATTCCGTATGTCAATCAATGAGTTTTTAGGTGTTGCGAAAGTCAACAAGGAATTTTGTGCTATGTTATCGAACCAAAATATGGAATTATAAAATTTGTTACTCAAACTAAGAACTTCGCGGCATTGATTTTTAGTGATCCTAAACCTAATTAAATAATTTATGTAGCTAATTCTTGAAGAAACTTTCTCAAAATACAAAAATTTACTTGTTTATGTGGATAATTTGTTTATATTTAGCCAATTCTTGAAGAAACTTTCTCAAAATACAAAAATATTTTTCATAGTGACATATCTATTAAATTCCTCAATGAATTCCGTATGTCAATCAAGGAATTTTTAAGTGTTGCGAAAGTCCACAGCAAAGAATTTTGTGGTATTTTGTTGAGCCACAATTCGGAATTTACGGTATTCATTTTGGTGATCCTAAACATAATTAAATAATTTATGTAGCGTATTCATGAAAAAAATTTCTAAAATTTCTTTCAAAAATAATTTTTCCTAGGGACATATCTATTAAATTCCTCAATGAATTCCGTATGTCAATAAGGGAATTTTCAGGTGTTGCCAAACCCACTGCAAGGAATATTGTGGTATTGTGTTGATCTACAATTCGGAATTTACTTGTTTCTCAAACTAAAAACTTCCCGGCATTGATTTTTGGTGATCCTGAATATAATTTGAGAGTTTATGTAGCTAATTTTTGAAGAAACTCTCACATAATTACAGAAATTCTGAATTTTTTGTCATAGTGACATATCTATAAAATTCCTCAATGAATTCCGTATGTCAATCAAGGAATTTTAAGGTTCCACGGCAAGGAATTTTGTGCTTTGTTATCGAACCAATATATGGAATTATAAAATTTGTTACTCAAACTAAGAACTTCGCGGCATTGATTTTTGGTGATCCCGAACATAATTAAATAATTTATGTAGCGTATTCCTGAAGAAACTTTCTTAAAATACAAAAATTTACTTGTTTATGTGGATAATTTGTTTATGTATGATAATTTATGTAGCTAATTCTTGAAGAACTTTCTCAAAATACAAAAATGTTTTTCATAGTGACATATCTATTAAATTCCTCAATGAATTCCGTAAGTCAATAAAGGAATTTTTAAGTGTTGCGAAAGTCCACGGCAAAGAATTTTGTGGTATTTTGTTGAACCACAATTCGGAATTTATAAACTTGTTTCTCAATTTAGGAATTTACGGTATTCATTTTGGTGATCCTGGAAATAATTAAATAATTTATGTAGCGTATTCATGAAAAAAATTTCTCAAAATACAAAAATATTTTTCATAGTGACATATCTATTAAATTCCTCAATGAATTCCGTATGTCAATCAAGGAATTTTTAAGTGTTGCGAAAGTCCACAGCAAAGAATTTTGTGGTATTTTGTTGAGCCACAATTCGGAATTTACGGTATTCATTTTGGTGATCCTAAACATAATTAAATAATTTATGTAGCGTATTCATGAAAAAAATTTCTCAAATTTCTTTCAAAAATAATTTTTCCTAGGGACATATCTATTAAATTCCTCAATGAATTCCGTATGTCAATAAGGGAATTTTCAGGTGTTGCCAAACCCACTGCAAGGAATATTGTGGTATTGTGTTGATCTACAATTCGGAATTTACTTGTTTCTCAAACTAAGAACTTCACGGCATTGATTTTGGTGATCCTGCATATAATTTGATAGTTTATGTAGCTAATTTTTGGAGAAACTCTCACATAATTACAGAAATTCTGAATTTTTTGTCATAGTGACATATCTATAAAATTCCTCAATGAATTCCGTATGTCAATCAAGGAATTTTAAGGTTCCACGGCAAGGAATTTTGTGCTTTGTTATCGAACCAAAATATGGAATTATAAAATTTGTTACTCAAACTAAGAACTTCGCGGCATTGATTTTTGGTGATCCCGAACATAATTAAATAATTTATGTAGCGTATTCCTGAAGAAACTTTCTTAAAATACAAAAATTTACTTGTTTATGTGGATAATTTGTTTATGTATGATAATTTATGTAGCTAATTCTTAAAGAACTTTCTCAAAATACAAAAATGTTTTTCATAGTGACATATCTATTAAATTCCTCAATGAATTCCGTATGTCAATCAAGGAATTTTAAGTGTTGCGAAAGTCCACGGCAAATAATTTTGTGGTATTTTGTTGAACCACAATTCGGAATTTACGGTATTCATTTTGATGATCCTAAACATAATTAAATAATTTATGTAGCGTATGCATGAAAAAAATTTCTCAAAATACAAAAATATTTTTCGTAGTGACATATCTATTAAATTCCTCAATGAATTCCGTATGTCAATAAGGGAATTTTCAGGTGTTGCCAAACCCACTGCAAGGAATATTGTGGTATTGTGTTGATCCACAATTCGGAATTTACTTGTTTCTCAAACTAAGAACTTCACGGCATTGATGTTTGGTGATCCTGCATATAATTTGATAGTTTATGTAGCTAATTATTGGAGAAACTCTCACATAATTACAGAAATTCTGAATTTGTTGTCATAGTGACATTTCTATAAAATTCCTCAATGAATTCCGTAAACAAGAAAACTAGAAGCGTTACAATATTGATAACAGAATGCAATACCATGTATGAGTGTAAGCGAGACAGAAACAAAAAAGCACATGTTTGCATGTTCCTCTACCTGCGTGGCGGCAGCGCTGAACGCAGTCGCTGGCCGCGCCGAATATACACATACATACATATATGCATCATATATTGTCAAACGCATGTGTATTCGCATACAGACAAACAGATGTATGTTTGATTATGCTTGGATTGTTTTTGTTTGGTAATTTATTTAGCTAATTCTTGAAGAAACTTTCTCAAAATACAAAAATATTTTTCATAGTGACATATCTATAAAATTCCGCAACACCTAAAAACTCATTGATTGACATACGAATCAATGAGTTTTTAGGTGTTGCGAAAGTCAACAAGGAATTTTGTGCTATGTTATCGAACCAAAATATGGAATCATAAAATTTGTTACTCAAACTAAGAACTTCGCGGCATTGATTTTTAGTGATCCTAAACCTAATTAAATAATTTATGTAGCGTATTCCTGAAGAAACTTTCTCAAAATACAAAAATTTACTTGTTTATGTGGATAAATTGTTTATGTATGGTAAATTATTTAGCTAATTCTTGAAGAAACTTTCTCAAAATACAAAAATTTACTTGTTTATGTGGATAATTTGTTTATATTTAGCCAATTCTTGAAGAAACTTTCTCAAAATACAAAAATATTTTTCATAGTGACATATCTATTAAATTCCTCAATGAATTCCGTATGTCAATCAAGGAATTTTTAAGTGTTGCGAAAGTCCACAGCAAAGAATTTTGTGGTATTTTGTTGAGCCACAATTCGGAATTTACGGTATTCATTTTGGTGATCCTAAACATAATTAAATAATTTATGTAGCGTATTCATGAAAAAAATTTCTCAAATTTCTTTCAAAAATAATTTTTCCTAGGGACATATCTATTAAATTCCTCAATGAATTCCGTATGTCAATAAGGGGATTTTCCGGTGTTGCCAAACCCACTGCAAGGAATATTGTGGTATTGTGTTGATCTACAATTCGGAATTTACTTGTTTCTCAAACTAAAAACTTCCCGGCATTGATTTTTGGTGATCCTGAATATAATTTGAGAGTTTATGTAGCTAATTTTTGAAGAAACTCTCACATAATTACAGAAATTCTGAATTTTTTGTCATAGTGACATATCTATAAAATTCCTCAATGAATTCCGTATGTCAATCAAGGAATTTTAAGGTTCCACGGCAAGGAATTTTGTGCTTTGTTATCGAACCAATATATGGAATTATAAAATTTGTTACTCAAACTAAGAACTTCGCGGCATTGATTTTTGGTGATCCCGAACATAATTAAATAATTTATGTAGCGTATTCCTGAAGAAACTTTCTTAAAATACAAAAATTTACTTGTTTATGTGGATAATTTGTTTATGTATGATAATTTATGTAGCTAATTCTTGAAGAACTTTCTCAAAATACAAAAATGTTTTTCATAGTGACATATCTATTAAATTCCTCAATGAATTCCGTAAGTCAATAAAGGAATTTTTAAGTGTTGCGAAAGTCCACGGCAAAGAATTTTGTGGTATTTTGTTGAACCACAATTCGGAATTTATAAACTTGTTTCTCAATTTAGGAATTTACGGTATTCATTTTGGTGATCCTGGAAATAATTAAATAATTTATGTAGCGTATTCATGAAAAAAAATTTCTCAAAATACAAAAATATTTTTCATAGTGACATATCTATTAAATTCCTCAATGAATTCCGTATGTCAATCAAGGAATTTTTAAGTGTTGCGAAAGTCCACAGCAAAGAATTTTGTGGTATTTTGTTGAGCCACAATTCGGAATTTACGGTATTCATTTTGGTGATCCTAAACATAATTAAATAATTTATGTAGCGTATTCATGAAAAAAATTTCTCAAATTTCTTTCAAAAATAATTTTTCCTAGGGACATATCTATTAAATTCCTCAATGAATTCCGTATGTCAATAAGGGAATTTTCAGGTGTTGCCAAACCCACTGCAAGGAATATTGTGGTATTGTGTTGATCTACAATTCGGAATTTACTTGTTTCTCAAACTAAGAACTTCACGGCATTGATTTTGGTGATCCTGCATATAATTTGATAGTTTATGTAGCTAATTTTTGGAGAAACTCTCACATAATTACAGAAATTCTGAATTTTTTGTCATAGTGACATATCTATAAAATTCCTCAATGAATTCCGTATGTCAATCAAGGAATTTTAAGGTTCCACGGCAAGGAATTTTGTGCTTTGTTATCGAACCAAAATATGGAATTATAAAATTTGTTACTCAAACTAAGAACTTCGCGGCATTGATTTTTGGTGATCCCGAACATAATTAAATAATTTATGTAGCGTATTCCTGAAGAAACTTTCTTAAAATACAAAAATTTACTTGTTTATGTGGATAATTTGTTTATGTATGATAATTTATGTAGCTAATTCTTAAAGAACTTTCTCAAAATACAAAAATGTTTTTCATAGTGACATATCTATTAAATTCCTCAATGAATTCCGTATGTCAATCAAGGAATTTTAAGTGTTGCGAAAGTCCACGGCAAATAATTTTGTGGTATTTTGTTGAACCACAATTCGGAATTTACGGTATTCATTTTGATGATCCTAAACATAATTAAATAATTTATGTAGCGTATGCATGAAAAAAATTTCTCAAAATACAAAAATATTTTTCGTAGTGACATATCTATTAAATTCCTCAATGAATTCCGTATGTCAATAAGGGAATTTTCAGGTGTTGCCAAACCCACTGCAAGGAATATTGTGGTATTGTGTTGATCCACAATTCGGAATTTACTTGTTTCTCAAACTAAGAACTTCACGGCATTGATTTTTGGTGATCCTGCATATAATTTGATAGTTTATGTAGCTAATTATTGGAGAAACTCTCACATAATTACAGAAATTCTGAATTTGTTGTCATAGTGACATTTCTATAAAATTCCTCAATGAATTCCGTAAACAAGAAAACTAGAAGCGTTACAATATTGATAACAGAATGCAATACCATGTATGAGTGTAAGCGAGACAGAAACAAAAAAGCACATGTTTGCATGTTCCTCTACCTGCGTGGCGGCAGCGCTGAACGCAGTCGCTGGCCGCGCCGAATATACACATACATACATATATGCATCATATATTGTCAAACGCATGTGTATTCGCATACAGACAAACAGATGTATGTTTGATTATGCTTGGATTGTTTTTGTTTGGTAATTTATTTAGCTAATTCTTGAAGAAACTTTCTCAAAATACAAAAATATTTTTCATAGTGACATATCTATAAAATTCCGCAACACCTAAAAACTCATTGATTGACATACGAATCAATGAGTTTTTAGGTGTTGCGAAAGTCAACAAGGAATTTTGTGCTATGTTATCGAACCAAAATATGGAATCATAAAATTTGTTACTCAAACTAAGAACTTCGCGGCATTGATTTTTAGTGATCCTAAACCTAATTAAATAATTTATGTAGCGTATTCCTGAAGAAACTTTCTCAAAATACAAAAATTTACTTGTTTATGTGGATAAATTGTTTATGTATGATAATTTATTTAGCTAATTCTTGAAGGAACTTTCTCGAAATACAAAAATGTTTTTCATAGTGACATATCTATTAAATTCCTCAATGAATTCCGTATGTCAATCAAGGAATTTTAAGTGTTGCGAAAGTCCACGGCAAATAAATTTGTGGTATTTTGTTGAACCACAATTCGGAATTTACGGTATTCATTTTGATGATCCTAAACATAATTAAATAATTTATGTAGCGTATTCATGAAAAAAATTTCTCAAAATACAAAAATATTTTTCGTAGTGACATATCTATTAAATTCCTCAATGAATTCCGTATGTCAATAAGGGAATTTTCAGGTGTTGCCAAACCCACTGCAAGGAATATTGTGGTATTGTGTTGATCCACAATTCGGAATTTACTTGTTTCTCAAACTAAGAACTTCACGGCATTGATTTTTGGTGATCCTGCATATAATTTGATAGTTTATGTAGCTAATTTTTGGAGAAACTCTCACATAATTACAGAAATTCTGAATTTGTTGTCATAGTGACATTTCTATAAAATTCCTCAATGAATTCCGTAAACAAGGAAACTAGAAGCGATGCAATATTGATAACAGAATGCAATATCATGTATGAGTGCAAGCGAGACAGAAACAAAAAAGCACATGTTTGCATGTTTTTCTACCTGCGTGGCGGCAGCGCTGAACGCAGTCGCTGGCCGCGCCGAATATACACATACAAACATATATGCATCATATATTGTCAAACGCATGTGTATTCGCATACAGACAAACAGATGTATGTTTGATTATGCTTGGATTGTTTTTGTTTGGTAATTTATTTAGCTAATTCTTGAAGAAACTTTCACAAAATACAAAAATATTTTTCATAGTGACATATCTATAAAATTCCTCAATGAATTCCGTATGTCAATCAATGAGTTTTTAGGTGTTGCGAAAGTCAACAAGGAATTTTGTGCTATGTTATCGAACCAAAATTTGGAATTAAAAAATTTGTTACTCAAACTAAGAACTTCGCGGCATTGATTTTTAGTGATCCTGAACCTAATTAAATAATTTATGTAGCGTATTCCTGAAGAAACTTTCTCAAAATACAAAAATTTACTTGTTTATGTGGATAATTTGTTTATGTATGATAATTTATTTAGCTAATTCTTGAAGGAACTTTCTCGAAATACAAAAATGTTTTTCATAGTGACATATCTATTAAATTCCTCAATGAATTCCGTATGTCAATCAAGGAATTTTAAGTGTTGCGAAAGTCCACGGCAAATAAATTTGTGGTATTTTGTTGAACCACAATTCGGAATTTACGGTATTCATTTTGATGATCCTAAACATAATTAAATAATTTATGTAGCGTATTCATGAAAAAAATTTCTCAAAATACAAAAATATTTTTCGTAGTGACATATCTATTAAATTCCTCAATGAATTCCGTATGTCAATAAGGGAATTTTCAGGTGTTGCCAAACCCACTGCAAGGAATATTGTGGTATTGTGTTGATCCACAATTCGGAATTTACTTGTTTCTCAAACTAAGAACTTCACGGCATTGATTTTTGGTGATCCTGCATATAATTTGATAGTTTATGTAGCTAATTTTTGGAGAAACTCTCACATAATTACAGAAATTCTGAATTTGTTGTCATAGTGACATTTCTATAAAATTCCTCAATGAATTCCGTAAACAAGAAAACTAGAAGCGTTACAATATTGATAACAGAATGCAATACCATGTATGAGTGCAAGCGAGACAGAAACAAAAAAGCACATGTTTGCATGTTCCTCTACCTGCGTGGCGGCAGCGCTGAACGCAGTCGCTGGCCGCGCCGAATACACACATACATACATATATGCATCATATATTGTCAAACGCATGTGTATTCGCATACAGACAAACAGATGTATGTTTGATTATGCTTGGATTGTTTTTGTTTGGTAATTTATTTAGCTAATTCTTGAAGAAACTTTCTCAAAATACAAAAATATTTTTCATAGTGACATATCTATAAAATTCCGCAACACCTAAAAACTCATTGATTGACATACGAATCAATGAGTTTTTAGGTGTTGCGAAAGTCAACAAGGAATTTTGTGCTATGTTATCGAACCAAAATATGGAATCATAAAATTTGTTACTCAAACTAAGAACTTCGCGGCATTGATTTTTAGTGATCCTAAACCTAATTAAATAATTTATGTAGCGTATTCCTGAAGAAACTTTCTCAAAATACAAAAATTTACTTGTTTATGTGGATAAATTGTTTATGTATGGTAAATTATTTAGCTAATTCTTGAAGAAACTTTCTCAAAATACAAAAATATTTTTCATAGTGACATATCTATAAAATTCCGCAACACCTAAAAACTCATTGATTGACATACGAATCAATGAGTTTTTAGGTGTTGCGAAAGTCAACAAGGAATTTTGTGCTATGTTATCGAACCAAAATATGGAATTATAAAATTTGTTACTCAAACTAAGAACTTCGCGGCATTGATTTTTAGTGATCCTAAACCTAATTAAATAATTTATGTAGCTAATTCTTGAAGAAACTTTCTCAAAATACAAAAATTTACTTGTTTATGTGGATAATTTGTTTATATTTAGCCAATTCTTGAAGAAACTTTCTCAAAATACAAAAATATTTTTCATAGTGACATATCTATTAAATTCCTCAATGAATTCCGTATGTCAATCAAGGAATTTTTAAGTGTTGCGAAAGTCCACAGCAAAGAATTTTGTGGTATTTTGTTGAGCCACAATTCGGAATTTACGGTATTCATTTTGGTGATCCTAAACATAATTAAATAATTTATGTAGCGTATTCATGAAAAAAATTTCTCAAATTTCTTTCAAAAATAATTTTTCCTAGGGACATATCTATTAAATTCCTCAATGAATTCCGTATGTCAATAAGGGAATTTTCAGGTGTTGCCAAACCCACTGCAAGGAATATTGTGGTATTGTGTTGATCCACAATTCGGAATTTACTTGTTGCTCAAACTAAGAACTTCACGGCATTGATTTTGGTGATCCTGCATATAATTTGATAGTTTATGTAGCTAATTTTTGGAGAAACTCTCACATAATTACAGAAATTCTGAATTTGTTGTCATAGTGACATTTCTATAAAATTCCTCAATGAATTCCGTAAACAAGAAAACTAGAAGCGTTACAATATTGATAACAGAATGCAATATCATGTATGAGTGCAAGCGAGACAGAAACAAAAAAGCACATGTTTGCATGTTTTTCTACCTGCGTGGCGGCAGCGCTGAACGCAGTCGCTGGCCGCGCCGAATATACACATACATACATATATGCATCATATATTGTCAAACGCATGTGTATTCGCATACAGACAAACAGATGTATGTTTGATTATGCTTGGATTGTTTTTGTTTGGTAATTTATTTAGCTAATTCTTGAAGAAACTTTCTCGAAATACAAAAATATTTTTCATAGTGACATATCTATAAAATTCCTCAATGAATTCCGTATGTCAATCAATGAGTTTTTAGGTGTTGCGAAAGTCAACAAGGAATTTTGTGCTATGTTATCGAACCAAAATATGGAATTATAAAATTTGTTACTCAAACTAAGAACTTCGCGGCATTGATTTTTAGTGATCCTAAACCTAATTAAATAATTTATGTAGCTAATTCTTGAAGAAACTTTCTCAAAATACAAAAATTTACTTGTTTATGTGGATAATTTGTTTATATTTAGCCAATTCTTGAAGAAACTTTCTCAAAATACAAAAATATTTTTCATAGTGACATATCTATTAAATTCCTCAATGAATTCCGTATGTCAATCAAGGAATTTTTAAGTGTTGCGAAAGTCCACAGCAAAGAATTTTGTGGTATTTTGTTGAGCCACAATTCGGAATTTACGGTATTCATTTTGGTGATCCTAAACATAATTAAATAATTTATGTAGCGTATTCATGAAAAAAATTTCTAAAATTTCTTTCAAAAATAATTTTTCCTAGGGACATATCTATTAAATTCCTCAATGAATTCCGTATGTCAATAAGGGAATTTTCAGGTGTTGCCAAACCCACTGCAAGGAATATTGTGGTATTGTGTTGATCTACAATTCGGAATTTACTTGTTTCTCAAACTAAAAACTTCCCGGCATTGATTTTTGGTGATCCTGAATATAATTTGAGAGTTTATGTAGCTAATTTTTGAAGAAACTCTCACATAATTACAGAAATTCTGAATTTTTTGTCATAGTGACATATCTATAAAATTCCTCAATGAATTCCGTATGTCAATCAAGGAATTTTAAGGTTCCACGGCAAGGAATTTTGTGCTTTGTTATCGAACCAATATATGGAATTATAAAATTTGTTACTCAAACTAAGAACTTCGCGGCATTGATTTTTGGTGATCCCGAACATAATTAAATAATTTATGTAGCGTATTCCTGAAGAAACTTTCTTAAAATACAAAAATTTACTTGTTTATGTGGATAATTTGTTTATGTATGATAATTTATGTAGCTAATTCTTGAAGAACTTTCTCAAAATACAAAAATGTTTTTCATAGTGACATATCTATTAAATTCCTCAATGAATTCCGTAAGTCAATAAAGGAATTTTTAAGTGTTGCGAAAGTCCACGGCAAAGAATTTTGTGGTATTTTGTTGAACCACAATTCGGAATTTATAAACTTGTTTCTCAATTTAGGAATTTACGGTATTCATTTTGGTGATCCTGGAAATAATTAAATAATTTATGTAGCGTATTCATGAAAAAAATTTCTCAAAATACAAAAATATTTTTCATAGTGACATATCTATTAAATTCCTCAATGAATTCCGTATGTCAATCAAGGAATTTTTAAGTGTTGCGAAAGTCCACAGCAAAGAATTTTGTGGTATTTTGTTGAGCCACAATTCGGAATTTACGGTATTCATTTTGGTGATCCTAAACATAATTAAATAATTTATGTAGCGTATTCATGAAAAAAATTTCTCAAATTTCTTTCAAAAATAATTTTTCCTAGGGACATATCTATTAAATTCCTCAATGAATTCCGTATGTCAATAAGGGAATTTTCAGGTGTTGCCAAACCCACTGCAAGGAATATTGTGGTATTGTGTTGATCTACAATTCGGAATTTACTTGTTTCTCAAACTAAGAACTTCACGGCATTGATTTTGGTGATCCTGCATATAATTTGATAGTTTATGTAGCTAATTTTTGGAGAAACTCTCACATAATTACAGAAATTCTGAATTTTTTGTCATAGTGACATATCTATAAAATTCCTCAATGAATTCCGTATGTCAATCAAGGAATTTTAAGGTTCCACGGCAAGGAATTTTGTGCTTTGTTATCGAACCAAAATATGGAATTATAAAATTTGTTACTCAAACTAAGAACTTCGCGGCATTGATTTTTGGTGATCCCGAACATAATTAAATAATTTATGTAGCGTATTCCTGAAGAAACTTTCTTAAAATACAAAAATTTACTTGTTTATGTGGATAATTTGTTTATGTATGATAATTTATGTAGCTAATTCTTAAAGAACTTTCTCAAAATACAAAAATGTTTTTCATAGTGACATATCTATTAAATTCCTCAATGAATTCCGTATGTCAATCAAGGAATTTTAAGTGTTGCGAAAGTCCACGGCAAATAATTTTGTGGTATTTTGTTGAACCACAATTCGGAATTTACGGTATTCATTTTGATGATCCTAAACATAATTAAATAATTTATGTAGCGTATGCATGAAAAAATTTCTCAAAATACAAAAATATTTTTCGTAGTGACATATCTATTAAATTCCTCAATGAATTCCGTATGTCAATAAGGGAATTTTCAGGTGTTGCCAAACCCACTGCAAGGAATATTGTGGTATTGTGTTGATCCACAATTCGGAATTTACTTGTTTCTCAAACTAAGAACTTCACGGCATTGATGTTTGGTGATCCTGCATATAATTTGATAGTTTATGTAGCTAATTATTGGAGAAACTCTCACATAATTACAGAAATTCTGAATTTGTTGTCATAGTGACATTTCTATAAAATTCCTCAATGAATTCCGTAAA
The DNA here is from genome assembly GCA_035046005.1 of Drosophila acutilabella. Lineage (NCBI taxonomy): Eukaryota > Metazoa > Arthropoda > Insecta > Diptera > Drosophilidae > Drosophila > Drosophila acutilabella. Next base: position 2,586,230 of record JAWNOK010000042.1, read on the forward strand.
CAAGAAAACTAGAAGCGTTACAATATTGATAACAGAATGCAATACCATGTATGAGTGTAAGCGAGACAGAAACAAAAAAGCACATGTTTGCATGTTCCTCTACCTGCGTGGCGGCAGCGCTGAACGCAGTCGCTGGCCGCGCCGAATATACACATACATACATATATGCATCATATATTGTCAAACGCATGTGTATTCGCATACAGACAAACAGATGTATGTTTGATTATGCTTGGATTGTTTTTGTTTGGTAATTTATTTAGCTAATTCTTGAAGAAACTTTCTCAAAATACAAAAATATTTTTCATAGTGACATATCTATAAAATTCCGCAACACCTAAAAACTCATTGATTGACATACGAATCAATGAGTTTTTAGGTGTTGCGAAAGTCAACAAGGAATTTTGTGCTATGTTATCGAACCAAAATATGGAATCATAAAATTTGTTACTCAAACTAAGAACTTCGCGGCATTGATTTTTAGTGATCCTAAACCTAATTAAATAATTTATGTAGCGTATTCCTGAAGAAACTTTCTCAAAATACAAAAATTTACTTGTTTATGTGGATAAATTGTTTATGTATGGTAAATTATTTAGCTAATTCTTGAAGAAACTTTCTCAAAATACAAAAATTTACTTGTTTATGTGGATAATTTGTTTATATTTAGCCAATTCTTGAAGAAACTTTCTCAAAATACAAAAATATTTTTCATAGTGACATATCTATTAAATTCCTCAATGAATTCCGTATGTCAATCAAGGAATTTTTAAGTGTTGCGAAAGTCCACAGCAAAGAATTTTGTGGTATTTTGTTGAGCCACAATTCGGAATTTACGGTATTCATTTTGGTGATCCTAAACATAATTAAATAATTTATGTAGCGTATTCATGAAAAAAATTTCTCAAATTTCTTTCAAAAATAATTTTTCCTAGGGACATATCTATTAAATTCCTCAATGAATTCCGTATGTCAATAAGGGGATTTTCCGGTGTTGCCAAACCCACTGCAAGGAATATTGTGGTATTGTGTTGATCTACAATTCGGAATTTACTTGTTTCTCAAACTAAAAACTTCCCGGCATTGATTTTTGGTGATCCTGAATATAATTTGAGAGTTTATGTAGCTAATTTTTGAAGAAACTCTCACATAATTACAGAAATTCTGAATTTTTTGTCATAGTGACATATCTATAAAATTCCTCAATGAATTCCGTATGTCAATCAAGGAATTTTAAGGTTCCACGGCAAGGAATTTTGTGCTTTGTTATCGAACCAATATATGGAATTATAAAATTTGTTACTCAAACTAAGAACTTCGCGGCATTGATTTTTGGTGATCCCGAACATAATTAAATAATTTATGTAGCGTATTCCTGAAGAAACTTTCTTAAAATACAAAAATTTACTTGTTTATGTGGATAATTTGTTTATGTATGATAATTTATGTAGCTAATTCTTGAAGAACTTTCTCAAAATACAAAAATGTTTTTCATAGTGACATATCTATTAAATTCCTCAATGAATTCCGTAAGTCAATAAAGGAATTTTTAAGTGTTGCGAAAGTCCACGGCAAAGAATTTTGTGGTATTTTGTTGAACCACAATTCGGAATTTATAAACTTGTTTCTCAATTTAGGAATTTACGGTATTCATTTTGGTGATCCTGGAAATAATTAAATAATTTATGTAGCGTATTCATGAAAAAAATTTCTCAAAATACAAAAATATTTTTCATAGTGACATATCTATTAAATTCCTCAATGAATTCCGTATGTCAATCAAGGAATTTTTAAGTGTTGCGAAAGTCCACAGCAAAGAATTTTGTGGTATTTTGTTGAGCCACAATTCGGAATTTACGGTATTCATTTTGGTGATCCTAAACATAATTAAATAATTTATGTAGCGTATTCATGAAAAAAATTTCTCAAATTTCTTTCAAAAATAATTTTTCCTAGGGACATATCTATTAAATTCCTCAATGAATTCCGTATGTCAATAAGGGAATTTTCAGGTGTTGCCAAACCCACTGCAAGGAATATTGTGGTATTGTGTTGATCCACAATTCGGAATTTACTTGTTTCTCAAACTAAGAACTTCACGGCATTGATTTTTGGTGATCCTGCATATAATTTGATAGTTTATGTAGCTAATTATTGGAGAAACTCTCACATAATTACAGAAATTCTGAATTTGTTGTCATAGTGACATTTCTATAAAATTCCTCAATGAATTCCGTAAACAAGAAAACTAGAAGCGTTACAATATTGATAACAGAATGCAATACCATGTATGAGTGTAAGCGAGACAGAAACAAAAAAGCACATGTTTGCATGTTCCTCTACCTGCGTGGCGGCAGCGCTGAACGCAGTCGCTGGCCGCGCCGAATATACACATACATACATATATGCATCATATATTGTCAAACGCATGTGTATTCGCATACAGACAAACAGATGTATGTTTGATTATGCTTGGATTGTTTTTGTTTGGTAATTTATTTAGCTAATTCTTGAAGAAACTTTCTCAAAATACAAAAATATTTTTCATAGTGACATATCTATAAAATTCCGCAACACCTAAAAACTCATTGATTGACATACGAATCAATGAGTTTTTAGGTGTTGCGAAAGTCAACAAGGAATTTTGTGCTATGTTATCGAACCAAAATATGGAATCATAAAATTTGTTACTCAAACTAAGAACTTCGCGGCATTGATTTTTAGTGATCCTAAACCTAATTAAATAATTTATGTAGCGTATTCCTAAAGAAACTTTCTCAAAATACAAAAATTTACTTGTTTATGTGGATAAATTGTTTATGTATGGTAAATTATTTAGCTAATTCTTGAAGAAACTTTCTCAAAATACAAAAATTTACTTGTTTATGTGGATAATTTGTTTCTATTTAGCCAATTCTTGAAGAAACTTTCTCAAAATACAAAAATATTTTTCATAGTGACATATCTATTAAATTCCTCAATGAATTCCGTATGTCAATCAATGAGTTTTTAGGTGTTGCGAAAGTCAACAAGGAATTTTGTGCTATGTTATCGAACCAAAATATGGAATTATAAAATTTGTTACTCAAACTAAGAACTTCGCGGCATTGATTTTTAGTGATCCTGAACCTAATTAAATAATTTATGTAGCGTATTCCCGAAGAAACTTTCTCAAAATTCAAAAATTTACTTGTTTATGTGGATAATTTGTTTATGTATGGTAAATTATTTAGCTAATTCTTGAAGAAACTTTCTCAAAATACAAAAATTTACTTGTTTATGTGGATAATTTGTTTATATTTAGCCAATACTTGAAGAAACTTTCTCAAAATACAAAAATATTTTTCATAGTGACATATCTATTAAATTCCTCAATGAATTCCGTATGTCAATCAAGGAATTTTTAAGTGTTGCGAAAGTCCACGGCAAAGAATTTTGTGGTATTTTGTTGAACCACAATTCGGAATTTATAAACTTGTTTCTCAATTTAGGAATTTACGGTATTCATTTTGATGATCCTAAACATAATTAAATAATTTATGTAGCGTATTCATGAAAAAAATTTCTCAAAATACAAAAATATTTTTCGTAGTGACATATCTATTAAATTCCTCAATGAATTCCGTATGTCAATAAGGGAATTTTCAGGTGTTGCCAAACCCACTGCAAGGAATATTGTGGTATTGTGTTGATCTACAATTCGGAATTTACTTGTTTCTCAAACTAAAAACTTCCCGGCATTGATTTTTGGTGATCCTGAATATAATTTGAGAGTTTATGTAGCTAATTTTTGGAGAAACTCTCACATAATTACAGAAATTCTGAATTTTTTGTCATAGTGACATATCTATAAAATTCCTCAATGAATTCCGTATGTCAATCAAGGAATTTTAAGGTTCCACGGCAAGGAATTTTGTGCTATGTTATCGAACCAAAATATGGAATTATAAAATTTGTTACTCAAACTAAGAACTTCGCGGCATTGATTTTTGGTGATCCCGAACATAATTAAATAATTTATGTAGCGTATTCCTGAAGAAACTTTCTTAAAATACAAAAATTTACTTGTTTATGTGGATAATTTGTTTATGTATGATAATTTATGTAGCTAATTCTTGAAGAACTTTCTCAAAATACAAAAATGTTTTTCATAGTGACATATCTATTAAATTCCTCAATGAATTCCGTATGTCAATCAAGGAATTTTTAAGTGTTGCGAAAGTCCACGGCAAAGAATTTTGTGGTATTTTGTTGAACCACAATTCGGAATTTATAAACTTGTTTCTCAATTTAGGAATTTACGGTATTCATTTTGGTGATCCTGGAAATAATTAAATAATTTATGTAGCGTATTCATGAAAAAAATTTCTCAAAATACAAAAATATTTTTCATAGTGACATCTATAAACTCCTCAATGAACTCCGTAAGTCAATCAAGAAATTTTCCAGGTGTTGCCAAACCCACTGCAAGTAATTTTGTGTTATTTTGTTGATCCATAATTCGGAATTTACTTGTTTCTCAAACTAAGAACTTCACGGCATTGATTTTTAGTGATCCTGAACCTAATTAAATAATTTATGTAGCGTATTCCCGAAGAAACTTTCTCAAAATACAAAAATTTACTTGTTTATGTGGATAATTTGTTTGTGTATGGTAAATTATTTAGCTAATTCTTGAAGAAACTTTCTCAAAATACAAAAATTTACTTGTTTATGTGGATAATTTGTTTATATTTAGCCAATTCTTGAAGAAACTTTCTCAAAATACAAAAATATTTTTCATAGTGACATATCTATTAAATTCCTCAATGAATTCCGTATGTCAATCAAGGAATTTTTAAGTGTTGCGAAAGTCCACAGCAAAGAATTTTGTGGTATTTTGTTGAGCCACAATTCGGAATTTACGGTATTCATTTTGGTGATCCTAAACATAATTAAATAATTTATGTAGCGTATTCATGAAAAAAATTTCTCAAATTTCTTTCAAAAATAATTTTTCCTAGGGACATATCTATTAAATTCCTCAATGAATTCCGTATGTCAATAAGGGAATTTTCAGGTGTTGCCAAACCCACTGCAAGGAATATTGTGGTATTGTGTTGATCTACAATTCGGAATTTACTTGTTTCTCAAACTAAAAACTTCCCGGCATTGATTTTTGGTGATCCTGAATATAATTTGAGAGTTTATGTAGCTAATTTTTGGAGAAACTCTCACATAATTACAGAAATTCTGAATTTTTTGTCATAGTGACATATCTATTAAATTCCTCAATGAATTCCGTATGTCAATCAAGGAATTTTAAGGTTCCACGGCAAGGAATTTTGTGCTATGTTATCGAACCAAAATATGGAATTATAAAATTTGTTACTCAAACTAAGAACTTCGCGGCATTGATTTTTGGTGATCCCGAACATAATTAAATAATTTATGTAGCGTATTCCTGAAGAAACTTTCTTAAAATACAAAAATTTACTTGTTTATGTGGATAATTTGTTTATGTATGATAATTTATGTAGCTAATTCTTGAAGAACTTTCTCAAAATACAAAAATGTTTTTCATAGTGACATATCTATTAAATTCCTCAATGAATTCCGTATGTCAATCAAGGAATTTTAAGGTTCCACGGCAAGGAATTTTGTGCTATGTTATCGAACCAAAATATGGAATTATAAAATTTGTTACTCAAACTAAGAACTTCGCGGCATTGATTTTTGGTGATCCCGAACATAATTAAATAATTTATGTAGCGTATTCCTGAAGAAACTTTCTTAAAATACAAAAATTTACTTGTTTATGTGGATAATTTGTTTATGTATGATAATTTATGTAGCTAATTCTTGAAGAACTTTCTCAAAATACAAAAATGTTTTTCATAGTGACATATCTATTAAATTCCTCAATGAATTCCGTATGTCAATCAAGGAATTTTTAAGTGTTGCGAAAGTCCACGGCAAAGAATTTTGTGGTATTTTGTTGAACCACAATTCGGAATTTATAAACTTGTTTCTCAATTTAGGAATTTACGGTATTCATTTTGGTGATCCTGGAAATAATTAAATAATTTATGTAGCGTATTCATGAAAAAAATTTCTCAAAATACAAAAATATTTTTCATAGTGACATCTATAAACTCCTCAATGAACTCCGTAAGTCAATCAAGAAATTTTCAGGTGTTGCCAAACCCACTGCAAGTAATTTTGTGTTATTTTGTTGATCCATAATTCGGAATTTACTTGTTTCTCAAACTAAGAACTTCACGGCATTGATTTTTAGTGATCCTGAACCTAATTAAATAATTTATGTAGCGTATTCCCGAAGAAACTTTCTCAAAATACAAAAATTTACTTGTTTATGTGGATAATTTGTTTGTGTATGGTAAATTATTTAGCTAATTCTTGAAGAAACTTTCTCAAAATACAAAAATTTACTTGTTTATGTGGATAATTTGTTTATATTTAGCCAATTCTTGAAGAAACTTTCTCAAAATACAAAAATATTTTTCATAGTGACATATCTATTAAATTCCTCAATGAATTCCGTATGTCAATCAAGGAATTTTTAAGTGTTGCGAAAGTCCACAGCAAAGAATTTTGTGGTATTTTGTTGAGCCACAATTCGGAATTTACGGTATTCATTTTGGTGATCCTAAACATAATTAAATAATTTATGTAGCGTATTCATGAAAAAAATTTCTCAAATTTCTTTCAAAAATAATTTTTCCTAGGGACATATCTATTAAATTCCTCAATGAATTCCGTATGTCAATAAGGGAATTTTCAGGTGTTGCCAAACCCACTGCAAGGAATATTGTGGTATTGTGTTGATCTACAATTCGGAATTTACTTGTTTCTAAAACTAAAAACTTCCCGGCATTGATTTTTGGTGATCCTGAATATAATTTGAGAGTTTATGTAGCTAATTTTTGGAGAAACTCTCACATAATTACAGAAATTCTGAATTTTTTGTCATAGTGACATATCTATTAAATTCCTCAATGAATTCCGTATGTCAATCAAGGAATTTTAAGGTTCCACGGCAAGGAATTTTGTGCTATGTTATCGAACCAAAATATGGAATTATAAAATTTGTTACTCAAACTAAGAACTTCGCGGCATTGATTTTTGGTGATCCCGAACATAATTAAATAATTTATGTAGCGTATTCCTGAAGAAACTTTCTTAAAATACAAAAATTTACTTGTTTATGTGGATAATTTGTTTATGTATGATAATTTATGTAGCTAATTCTTGAAGAACTTTCTCAAAATACAAAAATGATTTTCATAGTGACATATCTATTAAATTCCTCAATGAATTCCGTATGTCAATCAAGGAATTTTTAAGTGTTGCGAAAGTCCACGGCAAAGAATTTTGTGGTATTTTGTTGAACCACAATTCGGAATTTATAAACTTGTTTCTCAATTTAGGAATTTACGGTATTCATTTTGGTGATCCTGGAAATAATTAAATAATTTATGTAGCGTATTCATGAAAAAAATTTCTCAAAATACAAAAATATTTTTCATAGTGACATCTATAAACTCCTCAATGAACTCCGTAAGTCAATCAAGAAATTTTCAGGTGTTGCCAAACCCACTGCAAGTAATTTTGTGTTATTTTGTTGATCCATAATTCGGAATTTACTTGTTTCTCAAACTAAGAACTTCACGGCATTGATTTTTAGTGATCCTGAACCTAATTAAATAATTTATGTAGCGTATTCCCGAAGAAACTTTCTCAAAATACAAAAATTTACTTGTTTATGTGGATAATTTGTTTGTGTATGGTAAATTATTTAGCTAATTCTTGAAGAAACTTTCTCAAAATACAAAAATTTACTTGTTTATGTGGATAATTTGTTTATATTTAGCCAATTCTTGAAGAAACTTTCTCAAAATACAAAAATATTTTTCATAGTGACATATCTATTAAATTCCTCAATGAATTCCGTATGTCAATCAAGGAATTTTTAAGTGTTGCGAAAGTCCACAGCAAAGAATTTTGTGGTATTTTGTTGAGCCACAATTCGGAATTTACGGTATTCATTTTGGTGATCCTAAACATAATTAAATAATTTATGTAGCGTATTCATGAAAAAAATTTCTCAAATTTCTTTCAAAAATAATTTTTCCTAGGGACATATCTATTAAATTCCTCAATGAATTCCGTATGTCAATAAGGGAATTTTCAGGTGTTGCCAAACCCACTGCAAGGAATATTGTGGTATTGTGTTGATCTACAATTCGGAATTTACTTGTTTCTCAAACTAAAAACTTCCCGGCATTGATTTTTGGTGATCCTGAATATAATTTGAGAGTTTATGTAGCTAATTTTTGGAGAAACTCTCACATAATTACAGAAATTCTGAATTTTTTGTCATAGTGACATATCTATTAAATTCCTCAATGAATTCCGTATGTCAATCAAGGAATTTTAAGGTTCCACGGCAAGGAATTTTGTGCTATGTTATCGAACCAAAATATGGAATTATAAAATTTGTTACTCAAACTAAGAACTTCGCGGCATTGATTTTTGGTGATCCCGAACATAATTAAATAATTTATGTAGCGTATTCCTGAAGAAACTTTCTTAAAATACAAAAATTTACTTGTTTATGTGGATAATTTGTTTATGTATGATAATTTATGTAGCTAATTCTTGAAGAACTTTCTCAAAATACAAAAATGTTTTTCATAGTGACATATCTATTAAATTCCTCAATGAATTCCGTATGTCAATCAAGGAATTTTTAAGTGTTGCGAAAGTCCACGGCAAAGAATTTTGTGGTATTTTGTTGAACCACAATTCGGAATTTATAAACTTGTTTCTCAATTTAGGAATTTACGGTATTCATTTTGGTGATCCTGGAAATAATTAAATAATTTATGTAGCGTATTCATGAAAAAAATTTCTCAAAATACAAAAATATTTTTCATAGTGACATCTATAAACTCCTCAATGAACTCCGTAAGTCAATCAAGAAATTTTCAGGTGTTGCCAAACCCACTGCAAGTAATTTTGTGTTATTTTGTTGATCCATAATTCGGAATTTACTTGTTTCTCAAACTAAGAACTTCACGGCATTGATTTTTAGTGATCCTGAACCTAATTAAATAATTTATGTAGCGTATTCCCGAAGAAACTTTCTCAAAATACAAAAATTTACTTGTTTATGTGGATAATTTGTTTGTGTATGGTAAATTATTTAGCTAATTCTTGAAGAAACTTTCTCAAAATACAAAAATTTACTTGTTTATGTGGATAATTTGTTTATATTTAGCCAATTCTTGAAGAAACTTTCTCAAAATACAAAAATATTTTTCATAGTGACATATCTATTAAATTCCTCAATGAATTCCGTATGTCAATCAAGGAATTTTTAAGTGTTGCGAAAGTCCACAGCAAAGAATTTTGTGGTATTTTGTTGAGCCACAATTCGGAATTTACGGTATTCATTTTGGTGATCCTAAACATAATTAAATAATTTATGTAGCGTATTCATGAAAAAAATTTCTCAAATTTCTTTCAAAAATAATTTTTCCTAGGGACATATCTATTAAATTCCTCAATGAATTCCGTATGTCAATAAGGGAATTTTCAGGTGTTGCCAAACCCACTGCAAGGAATATTGTGGTATTGTGTTGATCTACAATTCGGAATTTACTTGTTTCTCAAACTAAAAACTTCCCGGCATTGATTTTTGGTGATCCTGAATATAATTTGAGAGTTTATGTAGCTAATTTTTGGAGAAACTCTCACATAATTACAGAAATTCTGAATTTTTTGTCATAGTGACATATCTATTAAATTCCTCAATGAATTCCGTATGTCAATCAAGGAATTTTAAGGTTCCACGGCAAGGAATTTTGTGCTATGTTATCGAACCAAAATATGGAATTATAAAATTTGTTACTCAAACTAAGAACTTCGCGGCATTGATTTTTGGTGATCCCGAACATAATTAAATAATTTATGTAGCGTATTCCTGAAGAAACTTTCTTAAAATACAAAAATTTACTTGTTTATGTGGATAATTTGTTTATGTATGATAATTTATGTAGCTAATTCTTGAAGAACTTTCTCAAAATACAAAAATGTTTTTCATAGTGACATATCTATTAAATTCCTCAATGAATTCCGTATGTCAATCAAGGAATTTTTAAGTGTTGCGAAAGTCCACGGCAAAGAATTTTGTGGTATTTTGTTGAACCACAATTCGGAATTTATAAACTTGTTTCTCAATTTAGGAATTTACGGTATTCATTTTGGTGATCCTGGAAATAATTAAATAATTTATGTAGCGTATTCATGAAAAAAATTTCTCAAAATACAAAAATATTTTTCATAGTGACATCTATAAACTCCTCAATGAACTCCGTAAGTCAATCAAGAAATTTTCAGGTGTTGCCAAACCCACTGCAAGTAATTTTGTGTTATTTTGTTGATCCATAATTCGGAATTTACTTGTTTCTCAAACTAAGAACTTCACGGCATTGATTTTGGTGATCCTGCATATAATTGATAGTTTATGTAGCTAATTTTTGGAGAAACTCTCACATAATTACAGAAATTCTGAATTTGTTGTCATAGTGACATTTCTATAAAATTCCTCAATGAATTCCGTAAACAAGGAAACTAGAAGCGATACAATATTGATAACAGAATGCAATATCATGTATGAGTGCAAGCGAGACAGAAACAAAAAAGCACATGTTTGCATGTTTTTCTACCTGCGTGGCGGCAGCGCTGAACGCAGTCGCTGGCCGCGCCGAATATACACATACATACATATATGCATCATATATTGTCAAACGCATGTGTATTCGCATACAGACAAACAGATGTATCTTTCATTATGCTTGGATTGTTTTTGTTTGGTAATTTATTTAGCTAATTCTTGAAGAAACTTTCTCAAAATACAAAAATATTTTTCATAGTGACATATCTATAAAATTCCGCAACACCTAAAAACTCATTGATTGACATACGAATCAATGAGTTTTTAGGTGTTGCGAAAGTCAACAAGGAATTTTGTGCTATGTTATCGAACCAAAATATGGAATCATAAAATTTGTTACTCAAACTAAGAACTTCGCGGCATTGATTTTTAGTGATCCTAAACCTAATTAAATAATTTATGTAGCGTATTCCTGAAGAAACTTTCTCAAAATACAAAAATTTACTTGTTTATGTGGATAAATTGTTTATGTATGGTAAATTATTTAGCTAATTCTTGAAGAAACTTTCTCAAAATACAAAAATTTACTTGTTTATGTGGATAATTTGTTTATATTTAGCCAATTCTTGAAGAAACTTTCTCAAAATACAAAAATATTTTTCATAGTGACATATCTATTAAATTCCTCAATGAATTCCGTATGTCAATCAATGAGTTTTTAGGTGTTGCGAAAGTCAACAAGGAATTTTGTGCTATGTTATCGAACCAAAATATGGAATTATAAAATTTGTTACTCAAACTAAGAACTTCGCGGCATTGATTTTTAGTGATCCTGAACCTAATTAAATAATTTATGTAGCGTATTCCCGAAGAAACTTTCTCAAAATTCAAAAATTTACTTGTTTATGTGGATAATTTGTTTATGTATGGTAAATTATTTAGCTAATTCTTGAAGAAACTTTCTCAAAATACAAAAATTTACTTGTTTATGTGGATAATTTGTTTATATTTAGCCAATACTTGAAGAAACTTTCTCAAAATACAAAAATATTTTTCATAGTGACATATCTATTAAATTCCTCAATGAATTCCGTATGTCAATCAAGGAATTTTTAAGTGTTGCGAAAGTCCACGGCAAAGAATTTTGTGGTATTTTGTTGAACCACAATTCGGAATTTATAAACTTGTTTCTCAATTTAGGAATTTACGGTATTCATTTTGATGATCCTAAACATAATTAAATAATTTATGTAGCGTATTCATGAAAAAAATTTCTCAAAATACAAAAATATTTTTCGTAGTGACATATCTATTAAATTCCTCAATGAATTCCGTATATCAATAAGGGAATTTTCAGGTGTTGCCAAACCCACTGCAAGGAATATTGTGGTATTGTGTTGATCTACAATTCGGAATTTACTTGTTTCTCAAACTAAAAACTTCCCGGCATTGATTTTTGGTGATCCTGAATATAATTTGAGAGTTTATGTAGCTAATTTTTGGAGAAACTCTCACATAATTACAGAAATTCTGAATTTTTTGTCATAGTGACATATCTATTAAATTCCTCAATGAATTCCGTATGTCAATCAAGGAATTTTAAGGTTCCACGGCAAGGAATTTTGTGCTATGTTATCGAACCAAAATATGGAATTATAAAATTTGTTACTCAAACTAAGAACTTCGCGGCATTGATTTTTGGTGATCCCGAACATAATTAAATAATTTATGTAGCGTATTCCTGAAGAAACTTTCTTAAAATACAAAAATTTACTTGTTTATGTGGATAATTTGTTTATGTATGATAATTTATGTAGCTAATTCTTGAAGAACTTTCTCAAAATACAAAAATGTTTTTCATAGTGACATATCTATTAAATTCCTCAATGAATTCCGTATGTCAATCAAGGAATTTTTTTAAGTGTTGCGAAAGTCCACGGCAAAGAATTTTGTGGTATTTTGTTGAACCACAATTCGGAATTTATAAACTTGTTTCTCAATTTAGGAATTTACGGTATTCATTTTGGTGATCCTGGAAATAATTAAATAATTTATGTAGCGTATTCATGAAAAAAATTTCTCAAAATACAAAAATATTTTTCATAGTGACATCTATAAACTCCTCAATGAACTCCGTAAGTCAATCAAGAAATTTTCAGGTGTTGCCAAACCCACTGCAAGTAATTTTGTGTTATTTTGTTGATCCATAATTCGGAATTTACTTGTTTCTCAAACTAAGAACTTCACGGCATTGATTTTTAGTGATCCTGAACCTAATTAAATAATTTATGTAGCGTATTCCCGAAGAAACTTTCTCAAAATACAAAAATTTACTTGTTTATGTGGATAATTTGTTTGTGTATGGTAAATTATTTAGCTAATTCTTGAAGAAACTTTCTCAAAATACAAAAATTTACTTGTTTATGTGGATAATTTGTTTATATTTAGCCAATTCTTGAAGAAACTTTCTCAAAATACAAAAATATTTTTCATAGTGACATATCTATTAAATTCCTCAATGAATTCCGTATGTCAATCAAGGAATTTTTAAGTGTTGCGAAAGTCCACAGCAAAGAATTTTGTGGTATTTTGTTGAGCCACAATTCGGAATTTACGGTATTCATTTTGGTGATCCTAAACATAATTAAATAATTTATGTAGCGTATTCATGAAAAAAATTTCTCAAATTTCTTTCAAAAATAATTTTTCCTAGGGACATATCTATTAAATTCCTCAATGAATTCCGTATGTCAATAAGGGAATTTTCAGGTGTTGCCAAACCCACTGCAAGGAATATTGTGGTATTGTGTTGATCTACAATTCGGAATTTACTTGTTTCTCAAACTAAAAACTTCCCGGCATTGATTTTTGGTGATCCTGAATATAATTTGAGAGTTTATGTAGCTAATTTTTGGAGAAACTCTCACATAATTACAGAAATTCTGAATTTTTTGTCATAGTGACATATCTATTAAATTCCTCAATGAATTCCGTATGTCAATCAAGGAATTTTAAGGTTCCACGGCAAGGAATTTTGTGCTATGTTATCGAACCAAAATATGGAATTATAAAATTTGTTACTCAAACTAAGAACTTCGCGGCATTGATTTTTGGTGATCCCGAACATAATTAAATAATTTATGTAGCGTATTCCTGAAGAAACTTTCTTAAAATACAAAAATTTACTTGTTTATGTGGATAATTTGTTTATGTATGATAATTTATGTAGCTAATTCTTGAAGAACTTTCTCAAAATACAAAAATGTTTTTCATAGTGACATATCTATTAAATTCCTCAATGAATTCCGTATGTCAATCAAGGAATTTTAAGGTTCCACGGCAAGGAATTTTGTGCTATGTTATCGAACCAAAATATGGAATTATAAAATTTGTTACTCAAACTAAGAACTTCGCGGCATTGATTTTTGGTGATCCCGAACATAATTAAATAATTTATGTAGCGTATTCCTGAAGAAACTTTCTTAAAATACAAAAATTTACTTGTTTATGTGGATAATTTGTTTATGTATGATAATTTATGTAGCTAATTCTTGAAGAACTTTCTCAAAATACAAAAATGTTTTTCATAGTGACATATCTATTAAATTCCTCAATGAATTCCGTATGTCAATCAAGGAATTTTTAAGTGTTGCGAAAGTCCACGGCAAAGAATTTTGTGGTATTTTGTTGAACCACAATTCGGAATTTATAAACTTGTTTCTCAATTTAGGAATTTACGGTATTCATTTTGGTGATCCTGGAAATAATTAAATAATTTATGTAGCGTATTCATGAAAAAAATTTCTCAAAATACAAAAATATTTTTCATAGTGACATCTATAAACTCCTCAATGAACTCCGTAAGTCAATCAAGAAATTTTCAGGTGTTGCCAAACCCACTGCAAGTAATTTTGTGTTATTTTGTTGATCCATAATTCGGAATTTACTTGTTTCTCAAACTAAGAACTTCACGGCATTGATTTTTAGTGATCCTGAACCTAATTAAATAATTTATGTAGCGTATTCCCGAAGAAACTTTCTCAAAATACAAAAATTTACTTGTTTATGTGGATAATTTGTTTGTGTATGGTAAATTATTTAGCTAATTCTTGAAGAAACTTTCTCAAAATACAAAAATTTACTTGTTTATGTGGATAATTTGTTTATATTTAGCCAATTCTTGAAGAAACTTTCTCAAAATACAAAAATATTTTTCATAGTGACATATCTATTAAATTCCTCAATGAATTCCGTATGTCAATCAAGGAATTTTTAAGTGTTGCGAAAGTCCACAGCAAAGAATTTTGTGGTATTTTGTTGAGCCACAATTCGGAATTTACGGTATTCATTTTGGTGATCCTAAACATAATTAAATAATTTATGTAGCGTATTCATGAAAAAAAATTTCTCAAATTTCTTTCAAAAATAATTTTTCCTAGGGACATATCTATTAAATTCCTCAATGAATTCCGTATGTCAATAAGGGAATTTTCAGGTGTTGCCAAACCCACTGCAAGGAATATTGTGGTATTGTGTTGATCTACAATTCGGAATTTACTTGTTTCTCAAACTAAAAACTTCCCGGCATTGATTTTTGGTGATCCTGAATATAATTTGAGAGTTTATGTAGCTAATTTTTGGAGAAACTCTCACATAATTACAGAAATTCTGAATTTTTTGTCATAGTGACATATCTATTAAATTCCTCAATGAATTCCGTATGTCAATCAAGGAATTTTAAGGTTCCACGGCAAGGAATTTTGTGCTATGTTATCGAACCAAAATATGGAATTATAAAATTTGTTACTCAAACTAAGAACTTCGCGGCATTGATTTTTGGTGATCCCGAACATAATTAAATAATTTATGTAGCGTATTCCTGAAGAAACTTTCTTAAAATACAAAAATTTACTTGTTTATGTGGATAATTTGTTTATGTATGATAATTTATGTAGCTAATTCTTGAAGAACTTTCTCAAATTACAAAAATGTTTTTCATAGTGACATATCTATTAAATTCCTCAATGAATTCCGTATGTCAATCAAGGAATTTTAAGGTTCCACGGCAAGGAATTTTGTGCTATGTTATCGAACCAAAATATGGAATTATAAAATTTGTTACTCAAACTAAGAACTTCGCGGCATTGATTTTTGGTGATCCCGAACATAATTAAATAATTTATGTAGCGTATTCCTGAAGAAACTTTCTTAAAATACAAAAATTTACTTGTTTATGTGGATAATTTGTAAAATTCTCAAACTAAAAACTTCCCGGCATTGATTTTTGGTGATCCTGAATATAATTTGAGAGTTTATGTAGCTAATTTTTGGAGAAACTCTCACATAATTACAGAAATTCTGAATTTTTTGTCATAGTGACATATCTATAAAATTCCTCAATGAATTCCGTATGTCAATCAAGGAATTTTAAGGTTCCACGGCAAGGAATTTTGTGCTATGTTATCGAACCAAAATATGGAATTATAAAATTTGTTACTCAAAGTAAGAACTTCGCGGCATTGATTTTTGGTGATCCCGAACATAATTAAATAATTTATGTAGCGTATTCCTGAAGAAACTTTCTTAAAATACAAAAATTTACTTGTTTATGTGGATAATTTGTTTATGTATGATAATTTATGTAGCTAATTCTTGAAGAACTTTCTCAAAATACAAAAATGTTTTTCATAGTGACATATCTATTAAATTCCTCAATGAATTCCGTATGTCAATCAAGGAATTTTTAAGTGTTGCGAAAGTCCACGGCAAAGAATTTTGTGGTATTTTGTTGAACCACAATTCGGAATTTATAAACTTGTTTCTCAATTTAGGAATTTACGGTATTCATTTTGGTGATCCTGGAAATAATGAAATAATTTATGTAGCGTATTCATGAAAAAAATTTCTCAAAATACAAAAATATTTTTCATAGTGACATCTATAAACTCCTCAATGAACTCCGTAAGTCAATCAAGAAATTTTCAGGTGTTGCCAAACCCACTGCAAGTAATTTTGTGTTATTTTGTTGATCCATAATTCGGAATTTACTTGTTTCTCAAACTAAGAACTTCACGGCATTGATTTTGGTGATCCTGCATATAATTTGATAGTTTATGTAGCTAATTTTTGGAGAAACTCTCACATAATTACAGAAATTCTGAATTTGTTGTCATAGTGACATTTCTATAAAATTCCTTAATGAATTCCGTAAACAAGGAAACTAGAAGCGATACAATATTGATAACAGAATGCAATATCATGTATGAGTGCAAGCGAGACAGAAACAAAAAAGCACATGTTTGCATGTTTTTCTACCTGCGTGGCGGCAGCGCTGAACGCAGTCGCTGGCCGCGCCGAATATACACATACATACATATATGCATCATATATTGTCAAACGCATGTGTATTCGCATACAGACAAACAGATGTATGTTTGATTATGCTTGGATTGTTTTTGTTTGGTAATTTATTTAGCTAATTCTTGAAGAAACTTTCTCAAAATACAAAAATATTTTTCATAGTGACATATCTATAAAATTCCTCAATGAATTCCGTATGTCAATCAATGAGTTTTTAGGTGTTGCGAAAGTCAACAAGGAATTTTGTGCTATGTTATCGAACCAAAATATGGAATTATAAAATTTGTTACTCAAACTAAGAACTTCGCGGCATTGATTTTTAGTGATCCTGAACCTAATTAAATAATTTATGTAGCGTATTCCCGAAGAAACTTTCTCAAAATACAAAAATTTACTTGTTTATGTGGATAATTTGTTTATGTATGGTAAATTATTTAGCTAATTCTTGAAGAAACTTTCTCAAAATACAAAAATTTACTTGTTTATGTGGATAATTTGTTTATATTTAGCCAATTCTTGAAAAAACTTTCTCAAAATACAAAAATATTTTTCATAGTGACATATCTATTAAATTCCTCAATGAATTCCGTATGTCAATCAAGGAATTTTCAGGTTCCACGGCAAGGAATTTTGTGCTATGTTATCGAACCAAAATTTGGAATTAAAAAATTTGGTTCTCAAACTAAGAACTTCACGGCATTGATTTTTGGTGATCCTGCATATAATTTGATAGTTTATGTAGCTAATTTTTGGAGAAACTCTCACATAATTACAGAAATTCTGAATTTGTTGTCATAGTGACATTTCTATAAAATTCCTCAATGAATTCCGTAAACAAGAAAACTAGAAGCGTTACAATATTGATAACAGAATGCAATATCATGTATGAGTGCAAGCGAGACAGAAACAAAAAAGCACATGTTTGCATGTTTTTCTACCTGCGTGGCGGCAGCGCTGAACGCAGTCGCTGGCCGCGCCGAATATACACATACATACATATATGCATCATATATTGTCAAACGCATGTGTATTCGCATACAGACAAACAGATGTATGTTTGATTATGCTTGGATTGTTTTTGTTTGGTAATTTATTTAGCTAATTCTTGAAGAAACTTTCTCGAAATACAAAAATATTTTTCATAGTGACATATCTATAAAATTCCTCAATGAATTCCGTATGTCAATCAATGAGTTTTTAGGTGTTGCGAAAGTCAACAAGGAATTTTGTGCTATGTTATCGAACCAAAATATGGAATTATAAAATTTGTTACTCAAACTAAGAACTTCGCGGCATTGATTTTTAGTGATCCTGAACCTAATTAAATAATTTATGTAGCGTATTCCTGAAGAAACTTTCTCAAAATACAAAAATTTACTTGTTTATGTGGATAATTTGTTTATGTATGGTAAATTATTAAGCTAATTCTTGAAGAAACTTTCTCAAAATACAAAAATTTACTTGTTTATGTGGATAATTTGTTTATATTTAGCCAATTCTTGAAGAAACATTCTCAAAATACAAAAATATTTTTCATAGTGACATATCTATTAAATTCCTCAATGAATTCCGTATGTCAATCAAGGAATTTTTAAGTGTTGCGAAAGTCCACGGCAAAGAATTTTGTGGTATTTTGTTGAGCCACAATTCGGAATTTACGGTATTCATTTTGGTGATCCTAAACATAATTAAATAATTTATGTAGCGTATTCATGAAAAAAATTTCTCAAAATACAAAAATATTTTTCGTAGTGACATATCTATTAAATTCCTCAATGAATTCCGTATGTCAATAAGGGAATTTTCAGGTGTTGCCAAACCCACTGCAAGGAATATTGTGGTATTTTGTTGATCCACAATTCGGAATTTACTTGTTTCTCAAACTAAGAACATAACGCCATTGATTTTTGGTGATCCTGAAAATAATTTGATAATTTATGTAGTTAATTCTTGAAGGAACTTTCTCGAAATACAAAAATGTTTTTCATAGTGACATATCTATTAAATTCCTCAATGAATTCCGTATGTCAATCAAGGAATTTTTAAGTGTTGCGAAAGTCCACGGCAAATAATTTTGTGGTATTTTGTTGAACCACAATTCGGAATTTACGGTATTCATTTTGATGATCCTAAACATAATTAAATAATTTATGTAGCGTATTCATGAAAAAAATTTCTCAAAATACAAAAATATTTTTCGTAGTGACATATCTATTAAATTCCTCAATGAATTCCGTATGTCAATAAGGGAATTTTCAGGTGTTGCCAAACCCACTGCAAGGAATATTGTGGTATTGTGTTGATCCACAATTCGGAATTTACTTGTTTCTCAAACTAAGAACTTCACGGCATTGATTTTTGGTGATCCTGCATATAATTTGATAGTTTATGTAGCTAATTTTTGGAGAAACTCTCACATAATTACATAAATTCTGAATTTGTTGTCATAGTGACATTTCTATAAAATTCCTCAATGAATTCCGTAAACAAGAAAACTAGAAGCGTTACAATATTGATAACAGAATGCAATACCATGTATGAGTGTAAGCGAGACAGAAACAAAAAAGCACATGTTTGCATGTTCCTCTACCTGCGTGGCGGCAGCGCTGAACGCAGTCGCTGGCCGCGCCGAATACACACATACATACATATATGTATCATATATTGTCAAACGCATATGTATTCGCATACAGACAAACAGATGTATGTTTGATTATGCTTGGATTGTTTTTGTTTGGTAATTTATTTAGCTAATTCTTGAAGAAACTTTCTCGAAATACAAAAATATTTTTCATAGTGACATATCTATAAAATTCCTCAATGAATTCCGTATGTCAATCAATGAGTTTTTAGGTGTTGCGAAAGTCAACAAGGAATTTTGTGCTATGTTATCGAACCAAAATATGGAATTATAAAATTTGTTACTCAAACTAAGAACTTCGCGGCATTGATTTTTAGTGATCCTGAACCTAATTAAATAATTTATGTAGCGTATTCCTGAAGAAACTTTCTCAAAATACAAAAATTTACTTGTTTATGTGGATAATTTGTTTATGTATGGTAAATTATTTAGCTAATTCTTGAAGAAACTTTCTCAAAATACAAAAATTTACTTGTTTATGTGGATAATTTGTTTATATTTAGCCAATTCTTGAAGAAACTTTCTCAAAATACAAAAATATTTTTCATAGTGACATATCTATTAAATTCCTCAATGAATTCCGTATGTCAATCAAGGAATTTTCAGGTTCCACGGCAAGGAATTTTGTGCTATGTTATCGAACCAAAATATGGAATTATAAAATTTGTTACTCAAACTAAGAACTTCGCGGCATTGATTTTTAGTGATCCTGAACCTAATTAAATAATTTATGTAGCGTATTCCCGAAGAAACTTTCTCAAAATACAAAAATTTACTTGTTTATGTGGATAATTTGTTTATGTATGGTAAATTATTCAGCTAATTCTTGAAGAAACTTTCTCAAAATACAAAAATTTACTTGTTTATGTGGATAATTTGTTTATATTTAGCCAATTCTTGAAAAAACTTTCTCAAAATACATAAATATTTTTCATAGTGACATATCTATTAAATTCCTCAATGAATTCCGTATGTCAATCAAGGAATTTTCAGGTTCCACGGCAAGGAATTTTGTGCTATGTTATCGAACCAAAATTTGGAATTAAAAAATTTGTTACTCAAACTAAGAACTTCACGGCATTGATTTTTGGTGATCCTGCATATAATTTGATAGTTTATGTAGCTAATTTTTTGGAGAAACTCTCACATAATTACAGAAATTCTGAATTTGTTGTCATAGTGACATTTCTATAAAATTCCTCAATGAATTCCGTAAACAAGAAAACTAGAAGCGTTACAATATTGATAACAGAATGCAATATCGTGTATGAGTGCAAGCGAGACAGAAACAAAAAAAGCACATGTTTGCATGTTTTTCTACCTGCGTGGCGGCAGCGCTGAACGCAGTCGCTGGCCGCGCCGAATATACACATACATACATCTATGCATCATATATTGTCAAACGCATGTGTATTCGCATACAGACAAACAGATGTATGTTTGATTATGCTTGGATTGTTTTTGTTTGGTAATTTATTTAGCTAATTCTTGAAGAAACTTTCTCGAAATACAAAAATATTTTTCATAGTGACATATCTATAAAATTCCTCAATGAATTCCGTATGTCAATCAATGAGTTTTTAGGTGTTGCGAAAGTCAACAAGGAATTTTGTGCTATGTTATCGAACCAAAATATGGAATTATAAAATTTGTTACTCAAACTAAGAACTTCGCGGCATTGATTTTTAGTGATCCTGAACCTAATTAAATAATTTATGTAGCGTATTCCTGAAGAAACTTTCTCAAAATACAAAAATTTACTTGTTTATGTGGATAATTTGTTTATGTATGTTAAATTATTAAGCTAATTCTTGAAGAAACTTTCTCAAAATACAAAAATTTACTTGTTTATGTGGATAATTTGTTTATATTTAGCCAATTCTTGAAGAAACTTTCTCAAAATACAAAAATATTTTTCATAGTGACATATCTATTAAATTCCTCAATGAATTCCGTATGTCAATCAAGGAATTTTTAAGTGTTGCGAAAGTCCACGGCAAAGAATTTTGTGGTATTTTGTTGAGCCACAATTCGGAATTTACGGTATTCATTTTGGTGATCCTAAACATAATTAAATAATTTATGTAGCGTATTCATGAAAAAAATTTCTCAAAATACAAAAATATTTTTCGTAGTGACATATCTATTAAATTCCTCAATGAATTCCGTATGTCAATAAGGGAATTTTCAGGTGTTGCCAAACCCACTGCAAGGAATATTGTGGTATTTTGTTGATCCACAATTCGGAATTTACTTGTTTCTCAAACTAAGAACATAACGCCATTGATTTTTGGTGATCCTGAAAATAATTTGATAATTTATGTAGTTAATTCTTGAAGGAACTTTCTCGAAATACAAAAATGTTTTTCATAGTGACATATCTATTAAATTCCTCAATGAATTCCGTATGTCAATAAGGGAATTTTCAGGTGTTGCCAAACCCACTGCAAGGAATATTGTGGTATTGTGTTGATCCACAATTCGGAATTTACTTGTTTCTCAAACTAAGAACTTCACGGCATTGATTTTTGGTGATCCTGCATATAATTTGATAGTTTATGTAGCTAATTTTTGGAGAAACTCTCACATAATTACATAAATTCTGAATTTGTTGTCATAGTGACATTTCTATAAAATTCCTCAATGAATTCCGTAAACAAGAAAACTAGAAGCGTTACAATATTGATAACAGAATGCAATACCATGTATGAGTGTAAGCGAGACAGAAACAAAAAAGCACATGTTTGCATGTTCCTCTACCTGCGTGGCGGCAGCGCTGAACGCAGTCGCTGGCCGCGCCGAATACACACATACATACATATATGTATCATATATTGTCAAACGCATATGTATACAAAATACAAAAATATTTTTCGTAGTGACATATCTATTAAATTCCTCAATGAATTCCGTATGTCAATAAGGGAATTTTCAGGTGTTGCCAAACCCACTGCAAGGAATATTGTGGTATTTTGTTGATCCACAATTCGGAATTTACTTGTTTCTCAAACTAAGAACATAACGCCATTGATTTTTGGTGATCCTGAAAATAATTTGATAATTTATGTAGTTAATTCTTGAAGGAACTTTCTCGAAATACAAAAATGTTTTTCATAGTGACATATCTATTAAATTCCTCAATGAATTCCGTATGTCAATCAAGGAATTTTTAAGTGTTGCGAAAGTCCACGGCAAATAATTTTGTGGTATTTTGTTGAACCACAATTCGGAATTTACGGTATTCAATTTGATGATCCTAAACATAATTAAATAATTTATGTAGCGTATTCCTGAAGAAACTTTCTTAAAATACAAAAATTTACTTGTTTATGTGGATAATTTGTTTATGTATGATAATTTATGTAGCTAATTCTTGAAGAACTTTCTCAAAATACAAAAATGTTTTTCATAGTGACATATCTATTAAATTCCTCAATGAATTCCGTATGTCAATCAAGGAATTTTTAAGTGTTGCGAAAGTCCACGGCAAAGAATTTTTGTGGTATTTTGTTGAACCACAATTCGGAATTTATAAACTTGTTTCTCAATTTAGGAATTTACGGTATTCATTTTGGTGATCCTGGAAATAATTAAATAATTTATGTAGCGTATTCATGAAAAAAATTTCTCAAAATACAAAAATATTTTTTATAGTGACATCTATAAACTCCTCAATGAACTCCGTAAGTCAATCAAGAAATTTTCAGGTGTTGCCAAACCCACTGCAAGTAATTTTGTGTTATTTTGTTGATCCATAATTCGGAATTTACTTGTTTCTCAAACTAAGAACTTCACGGCATTGATTTTGGTGATCCTGCATATAATTTGATAGTTTATGTAGCTAATTTTTGGAGAAACTCTCACATAATTACAGAAATTCTGAATTTGTTGTCATAGTGACATTTCTATAAAATTCCTCAATGAATTCCGTAAACAAGGAAACTAGAAGCGATACAATATTGATAACAGAATGCAATATCATGTATGAGTGCAAGCGAGACAGAAACAAAAAAGCACATGTTTGCATGTTTTTTCTACCTGCGTGGCGGCAGCGCTGAACGCAGTCGCTGGCCGCGCCGAATATACACATACATACATATATGCATCATATATTGTCAAACGCATGTGTATTCGCATACAGACAAACAGATGTATGTTTGATTATGCTTGGATTGTTTTTGTTTGGTAATTTATTTAGCTAATTCTTGAAGAAACTTTCTCGAAATACAAAAATATTTTTCATAGTGACATATCTATAAAATTCCTCAATGAATTCCGTATGTCAATCAATGAGTTTTTAGGTGTTGCGAAAGTCAACAAGGAATTTTGTGCTATGTTATCGAACCAAAATATGGAATTATAAAATTTGTTACTCAAACTAAGAACTTCGCGGCATTGATTTTTAGTGATCCTGAACCTAATTAAATAATTTATGTAGCGTATTCCTGAAGAAACTTTCTCAAAATACAAAAATTTACTTGTTTATGTGGATAATTTGTTTATGTATGGTAAATTATTAAGCTAATTCTTGAAGAAACTTTCTCAAAATACAAAAATTTACTTGTTTATGTGGATAATTTGTTTATATTTAGCCAATTCTTGAAGAAACTTTCTCAAAATACAAAAATATTTTTCATAGTGACATATCTATTAAAATCCTCAATGAATTCCGTATGTCAATCAAGGAATTTTCAGGTTCCACGGCATGGAATTTTGTGCTATGTTATCGAACCAAAATTTGGAATTAAAAAATTTGGTTCTCAAACTAAGAACTTCACGGCATTGATTTTTGGTGATCCTGCATATAATTTGATAGTTTATGTAGCTAATTTTTGGAGAAACTCTCACATAATTACAGAAATTCTGAATTTGTTGTCATAGTGACATTTCTATAAAATTCCTCAATGAATTCCGTAAACAAGGAAACTAGAAGCGATACAATATTGATAACAGAATGCAATATCATGTATGAGTGCAAGCGAGACAGAAACAAAAAAGCACATGTTTGCATGTTTTTCTACCTGCGTGGCGGCAGCGCTGAACGCAGTCGCTGGCCGCGCCGAATATACACATACATACATATATGCATCATATATTGTCAAACGCATGTGTATTCGCATACAGACAAACAGATGTATGTTTGATTATGCTTGGATTGTTTTTGTTTGGTAATTTATTTAGCTAATTCTTGAAGAAACTTTCTCAAAATACAAAAATTTTTTTCATAGTGACATATCTATTAAATTCCTCAATGAATTCCGTATGTCAATCAAGGAATTGTTAAGTGTTGCGAAAGTCCACAGCAAAGAATTTTGTGGTATTTTGTTGAGCCACAATTCGGAATTTACGGTATTCATTTTGGTGATCCTAAACATAATTAAATAATTTATGTAGCGTATTCATGAAAAAAATTTCTCAAATTTCTTTCAAAAATAATTTTTCCTAGGGACATATCTATTAAATTCCTCAATGAATTCCGTATGTCAATAAGGGAATTTTCAGGTGTTGCCAAACCCACTGCAAGGAATATTGTGGTATTGTGTTGATCTACAATTCGGAATTTACTTGTTTCTCAAACTAAAAACTTCCCGGCATTGATTTTTGGTGATCCTGAATATAATTTGAGAGTTTATGTAGCTAATTTTTGGAGAAACTCTCACATAATTACAGAAATTCTGAATTTTTTGTCATAGTGACATATCTATAAAATTCCTCAATGAATTCCGTATGTCAATCAAGGAATTTTAAGGTTCCACGGCAAGGAATTTTGTGCTATGTTATCGAACCAAAATATGGAATTATAAAATTTGTTACTCAAACTAAGAACTTCGCGGCATTGATTTTTGGTGATCCCGAACATAATTAAATAATTTATGTAGCGTATTCCTGAAGAAACTTTCTTAAAATACAAAAATTTACTTGTTTATGTGGATAATTTGTTTATGTATGATAATTTATGTAGCTAATTCTTGAAGAACTTTCTCAAAATACAAAAATGTTTTTCATAGTGACATATCTATTAAATTCCTCAATGAATTCCGTATGTCAATCAAGGAATTTTTAAGTGTTGCGAAAGTCCACGGCAAAGAATTTTGTGGTATTTTGTTGAACCACAATTCGGAATTTATAAACTTGTTTCTCAATTTAGGAATTTACGGTATTCATTTTGGTGATCCTGGAAATAATTAAATAATTTATGTAGCGTATTCATGAAAAAAATTTCTCAAAATACAAAAATATTTTTCATAGTGACATCTATAAACTCCTCAATGAACTCCGTAAGTCAATCAAGAAATTTTCAGGTGTTGCCAAACCCACTGCAAGTAATTTTGTGTTATTTTGTTGATCCATAATTCGGAATTTACTTGTTTCTCAAACTAAGAACTTCACGGCATTGATTTTGGTGATCCTGCATATAATTTGATAGTTTATGTAGCTAATTTTTGGAGAAACTCTCACATAATTACAGAAATTCTGAATTTGTTGTCATAGTGACATTTCTATAAAATTCCTCAATGAATTCCGTAAACAAGGAAACTAGAAGCGATACAATATTGATAACAGAATGCAATATCATGTATGAGTGCAAGCGAGACAGAAACAAACAAGAAAGAATGCTATAGTCGCCCCGCGACTTTAGAATACCCGTTACTCAATGTTCAACCGATTGTTCCTTTGGGAGCTATATGATATAGTAGTCCGATTTGAATGAAACTTGGTCAGTATATTTATGTTATTGAAAAGTTTATTCTGTATCAGTTTGATTAAGATAGCTTGGTAAATACAGAAAATTTTCATACAAATTCATACTAAATGCAAATTTTTGACTGATTGTCCCTATGGGAGCTATACGATATAGTAGTCCGATATGGATGAAACTTGGTCAGAACATTTATGTTATTGATAAATTTATTCTGTGTCAGTTTCATTAAGGTATCTTAGTCAATGCAAAATTTTTTCATACTAATTTATATTTGGAGCGAATTTTTGACCGATCGGTCCTATGGGAGCTATACGATATAGTTGTCCGATTCAAATCAAACTTGGTCAGTACATGTACTTCCTAGACATGTACTTTCCGTGTAAGTTTGGATCAGATAGCATAGCTAACAAAAAAGTTTTCTATTCTAAAACATTCAAGTTTTATCTGTACATTTTCCTTTATATGAAGATAGAACGCCCTAAAGTGGGCGTGTCAAAAAACAAAAACAAACTCGTACTGCTTGGGTATTGTACCTTTCATTTGCGACCCCTTTCACCTTTCTAGCTCTTAAAGTCTCTGAGATCCTTTTGTTCATACAGACGGACGGACGGACGGACGGACGGACGGACGGACGGACGTACAGACGGACAGACGGACATGGCTATATCGACTCGGCTATTGATGCTGATCAAGAATATATATACTTTATGGGGTCTGCCACGCCTCCTTCTGCCTGTTACATACATTCCAACGATTACAATATACCCTTTTACTCTACGAGTAACGGGTATAAAAAGCACATGTTTGCATGTTTTTCTACCTGCGTGGCGGCAGCGCTGAACGCAGTCGCTGGCCGCGCCGAATATACACATACATACATATATGCATCATATATTGTCAAACGCATGTGTATTCGCATACAGACAAACAGATGTATGTTTGATTATGCTTGGATTGTTTTTGTTTGGTAATTTATTTAGCTAATTCTTGAAGAAACTTTCTCAAAATACAAAAATATTTTTCGTAGTGACATATCTATAAAATTCCTCAATGAATTCCGTATGTCAATCAATGAGTTTTTAGGTGTTGCGAAAGTCAACAAGGAATTTTGTGCTATGTTATCGAACCAAAATATGGAATTATAAAATTTGTTACTCAAACTAAGAACTTCGCGGCATTGATTTTTAGTGATCCTGAACCTAATTAAATAATTTATGTAGCGTATTCCCGAAGAAACTTTCTCAAAATACAAAAATTTACTTGTTTATGTGGATAATTTGTTTATGTATGGTAAATTATTTAGCTAATTCTTGAAGAAACTTTCTCAAAATACAAAAATTTACTTGTTTATGTGGATAATTTGTTTATATTTAGCCAATTCTTGAAGAAACTTTCTCAAAATACAAAAATATTTTTCATAGTGACATATCTATAAAATTCCTCAATGAATTCCGTATGTCAATCAATGAGTTTTTAGGTGTTGCGAAAGTCAACAAGGAATTTTGTGCTATGTTATCGAACCAAAATATGGAATTATAAAATTTGTTACTCAAACTAAGAACTTCGCGGCATTGATTTTTAGTGATCCTGAACCTAATTAAATAATTTATGTAGCGTATTCCTGAAGAAACTTTCTCAAAATACAAAAATTTACTTGTTTATGTGGATAATTTGTTTATGTATGGTAAATTATTAAGCTAATTCTTGAAGAAACTTTCTCAAAATACAAAAATTTACTTGTTTATGTGGATAATTTGTTTATATTTAGCCAATTCTTGAAGAAACTTTCTCAAAATACAAAAATATTTTTCATAGTGACATATCTATTAAATTCCTCAATGAATTCCGTATGTCAATCAAGGAATTTTTAAGTGTTGCGAAAGTCCACGGCAAAGAATTTTGTGGTATTTTGTTGAGCCACAATTCGGAATTTACGGTATTCATTTTGGTGATCCTAAACATAATTAAATAATTTATGTAGCGTATTCATGAAAAAAATTTCTCAAAATACAAAAATATTTTTCGTAGTGACATATCTATTAAATTCCTCAATGAATTCCGTATGTCAATAAGGGAATTTTCAGGTGTTGCCAAACCCACTGCAAGGAATATTGTGGTATTGTGTTGATCTACAATTCGGAATTTACTTGTTTCTCAAACTAAAAACTTCCCGGCATTGATTTTTGGTGATCCTGAATATAATTTGAGAGTTTATGCAGCTAATTTTTGGAGAAACTCTCACATAATTACAGAAATTCTGAATTTTTTGTCATAGTGACATATCTATAAAATTCCTCAATGAATTCCGTATGTCAATCAAGGAATTTTAAGGTTCCACGGCAAGGAATTTTGTGCTATGTTATCGAACCAAAATATGGAATTATAAAATTTGTTACTCAAACTAAGAACTTCGCGGCATTGATTTTTGGTGATCCCGAACATAATTAAATAATTTATGTAGCGTATTCCTGAAGAAACTTTCTTAAAATACAAAAATTTACTTGTTTATGTGGATAATTTGTTTATGTATGATAATTTATGTAGCTAATTCTTGAAGAACTTTCTCAAAATACAAAAATGTTTTTCATAGTGACATATCTATTAAATTCCTCAATGAATTCCGTATGTCAATCAAGGAATTTTTAAGTGTTGCGAAAGTCCACGGCAAAGAATTTTGTGGTATTTTGTTGAACCACAATTCGGAATTTATAAACTTGTTTCTCAATTTAGGAATTTACGGTATTCATTTTGGTGATCCTGGAAATAATTAAATAATTTATGTAGCGTATTCATGAAAAAAATTTCTCAAAATACAAAAATATTTTTCATAGTGACATCTATAAACTCCTCAATGAACTCCGTAAGTCAATCAAGAAATTTTCAGGTGTTGCCAAACCCACTGCAAGTAATTTTGTGTTATTTTGTTGATCCATAATTCGGAATTTACTTGTTTCTCAAACTAAGAACTTCACGGCATTGATTTTGGTGATCCTGCATATAATTTGATAGTTTATGTAGCTAATTTTTGGAGAAACTCTCACATAATTACAGAAATTCTGAATTTGTTGTCATAGTGACATTTCTATAAAATTCCTCAATGAATTCCGTAAACAAGGAAACTAGAAGCGATACAATATTGATAACAGAATGCAATATCATGTATGAGTGCAAGCGAGACAGAAACAAACAAGAAAGAATGCTATAGTCGCCCCGCGACTTTAGAATACCCGTTACTCAATGTTCAACCGATTGTTCCTTTGGGAGCTATATGATATAGTAGTCCGATTTGAATGAAACTTGGTCAGTATATTTATGTTATTGAAAAGTTTATTCTGTATCAGTTTGATTAAGATAGCTTGGTAAATACAGAAAATTTTCATACAAATTCATACTAAATGCAAATTTTTGACTGATTGTCCCTATGGGAGCTATACGATATAGTAGTCCGATATGGATGAAACTTGGTCAGAACATTTATGTTATTGATAAATTTATTCTGTGTCAGTTTCATTAAGGTATCTTAGTCAATGCAAAATTTTTTCATACTAATTTATATTTGGAGCGAATTTTTGACCGATCGGTCCTATGGGAGCTATACGATATAGTTGTCCGATTCAAATCAAACTTGGTCAGTACATGTACTTCCTAGACATGTACTTTCCGTGTAAGTTTGGATCAGATAGCATAGCTAACAAAAAAGTTTTCTATACTAAAACATTCAAGTTTTATCTGTACATTTTCCTTTATATGAAGATAGAACGCCCTAAAGTGGGCGTGTCAAAAAACAAAAACAAACTCGTACTGCTTGGGTATTGTACCTTTCATTTGCGACCCCTTTCACCTTTCTAGCTCTTATAGTCTCTGAGATCCTTTTGTTCATACAGACGGACGGACGGACGGACGGACGGACGGACGGACGGACGGACAGACGGACAGACGGACATGGGTATATCGACTCGGCTATTGATGCTGATCAAGAATATATATACTTTATGGGGTCTGCCACGCCTCCTTCTGCCTGTTACATACATTCCAACGATTACAATATACCCTTTTACTCTACGAGTAACGGGTATAAAAAGCACATGTTTGCATGTTTTTCTACCTGCATGGCGGCAGCGCTGAACGCAGTCGCTGGCCGCGCCGAATATACACATACATACATATATGCATCATATATTGTCAAACGCATGTGTATTCGCATACAGACAAACAGATGTATGTTTGATTATGCTTGGATTGTTTTTGTTTGGTAATTTATTTAGCTAATTCTTGAAGAAACTTTCTCAAAATACAAAAATATTTTTCGTAGTGACATATCTATAAAATTCCTCAATGAATTCCGTATGTCAATCAATGAGTTTTTAGGTGTTGCGAAAGTCAACAAGGAATTTTGTGCTATGTTATCGAACCAAAATATGGAATTATAAAATTTGTTACTCAAACTAAGAACTTCGCGGCATTGATTTTTAGTGATCCTGAACCTAAATAAATAATTTATGTAGCGTATTCCTGAAGAAACTTTCTCAAAATACAAAAATTTACTTGTTTATGTGGATAATTTGTTTATGTATGGTAAATTATTAAGCTAATTCTTGAAGAAACTTTCTCAAAATACAAAAATTTACTTGTTTATGTGGATAATTTGTTTATATTTAGCCAATTCTTGAAGAAACTTTCTCAAAATACAAAAATATTTTTCATAGTGACATATCTATTAAATTCCTCAATGAATTCCGTATGTCAATCAAGGAATTTTTAAGTGTTGCGAAAGTCCACGGCAAAGAATTTTGTGGTATTTTGTTGAGCCACAATTCGGAATTTACGGTATTCATTTTGGTGATCCTAAACATAATTAAATAATTTATGTAGCGTATTCATGAAAAAAATTTCTCAAAATACAAAAATATTTTTCGTAGTGACATATCTATTAAATTCCTCAATGAATTCCGTATGTCAATAAGGGAATTTTCAGGTGTTGCCAAACCCACTGCAAGGAATATTGTGGTATTTTGTTGATCCACAATTCGGAATTTACTTGTTTCTCAAACTAAGAACATAACGCCATTGATTTTTGGTGATCCTGAAAATAATTTGATAATTTATGTAGTTAATTCTTGAAGGAACTTTCTCGAAATACAAAAATGTTTTTCATAGTGACATATCTATTAAATTCCTCAATGAATTCCGTATGTCAATCAAGGAATTTTTAAGTGTTGCGAAAGTCCACGGCAAATAATTTTGTGGTATTTTGTTGAACCACAATTCGGAATTTACGGTATTCATTTTGATGATCCTAAACATAATTAAATAATTTATGTAGCGTATTCATGAAAAAAATTTCTCAAAATACAAAAATATTTTTCGTAGTGACATATCTATTAAATTCCTCAATGAATTCCGTATGTCAATAAGGGAATTTTCAGGTGTTGCCAAACCCACTGCAAGGAATATTGTGGTATTGTGTTGATCCACAATTCGGAATTTACTTGTTTCTCAAACTAAGAACTTTACGGCATTGATTTTTGGTGATCCTGCATATAATTTGATAGTTTATGTAGCTAATTTTTGGAGAAACTCTCACATAATTACAGAAATTCTGAATTTGTTGTCATAGTGACATTTCTATAAAATTCCTCAATGAATTCCGTAAACAAGAAAACTAGAAGCGTTACAATATTGATAACAGAATGCAATACCATGTATGAGTGTAAGCGAGACAGAAACAAAAAAGCACATGTTTGCATGTTCCTCTACCTGCGTGGCGGCAGCGCTGAACGCAGTCGCTGGCCGCGCCGAATACACACATACATACATATATGCATCATATATTGTCAAACGCATATGTATTCGCATACAGACAAACAGATGTATGTTTGATTATGCTTGGATTGTTTTTGTTTGGTAATTTATTTAGCTAATTCTTGAAGAAACTTTCTCAAAATACAAAAATATTTTTCATAGTGACATATCTATAAAATTCCGCAACACCTAAAAACTCATTGATTGACATACGAATCAATGAGTTTTTAGGTGTTGCGAAAGTCAACAAGGAATTTTGTGCTATGTTATCGAACCAAAATATGGAATTATAAAATTTGTTACTCAAACTAAGAACTTCGCGGCATTGATTTTTAGTGATCCTAAACCTAATTAAATAATTTATGTAGCGTATTCCTGAAGAAACTTTCTCAAAATACAAAAATTTACTTGTTTATGTGGATAAATTGTTTATGTATGGTAAATTATTTAGCTAATTCTTGAAGAAACTTTCTCAAAATACAAAAATTTACTTGTTTATGTGGATAATTTGTTTATATTTAGCCAATTCTTGAAGAAACTTTCTCAAAATACAAAAATATTTTTCATAGTGACATATATATTAAATTCCTCAATGAATTCCGTATGTCAATCAAGGAATTTTTAAGTGTTGCGAAAGTCCACAGCAAAGAATTTTGTGGTATTTTGTTGAGCCACAATTCGGAATTTACGGTATTCATTTTGGTGATCCTAAACATAATTAAATAATTTATGTAGCGTATTCATGAAAAAAATTTCTCAAATTTCTTTCAAAAATAATTTTTCCTAGGGACATATCTATTAAATTCCTCAATGAATTCCGTATGTCAATAAGGGAATTTTCAGGTGTTGCCAAACCCACTGCAAGGAATATTGTGGTATTGTGTTGATCTACAATTCGGAATTTACTTGTTTCTCAAACTAAAAACTTCCCGGCATTGATTTTTGGTGATCCTGAATATAATTTGAGAGTTTATGTAGCTAATTTTTGGAGAAACTCTCACATAATTACAGAAATTCTGAATTTTTTGTCATAGTGACATATCTATAAAATTCCTCAATGAATTCCGTATGTCAATCAAGGAATTTTAAGGTTCCACGGCAAGGAATTTTGTGCTATGTTATCGAACCAAAATATGGAATTATAAAATTTGTTACTCAAACTAAGAACTTCGCGGCATTGATTTTTGGTGATCCCGAACATAATTAAATAATTTATGTAGCGTATTCCTGAAGAAACTTTCTTAAAATACAAAAATTTACTTGTTTATGTGGATAATTTGTTTATGTATGATAATTTATGTAGCTAATTCTTGAAGAACTTTCTCAAAATACAAAAATGTTTTTCATAGTGACATATCTATTAAATTCCTCAATGAATTCCGTATGTCAATCAAGGAATTTTTAAGTGTTGCGAAAGTCCACGGCAAAGAATTTTGTGGTATTTTGTTGAACCACAATTCGGAATTTATAAACTTGTTTCTCAATTTAGGAATTTACGGTATTCATTTTGGTGATCCTGGAAATAATTAAATAATTTATGTAGCGTATTCATGAAAAAAATTTCTCAAAATACAAAAATATTTTTTATAGTGACATCTATAAACTCCTCAATGAACTCCGTAAGTCAATCAAGAAATTTTCAGGTGTTGCCAAACCCACTGCAAGTAATTTTGTGTTATTTTGTTGATCCATAATTCGGAATTTACTTGTTTCTCAAACTAAGAACTTCACGGCATTGATTTTGGTGATCCTGCATATAATTTGATAGTTTATGTAGCTAATTTTTGGAGAAACTCTCACATAATTATAGAAATTCTGAATTTGTTGTCATAGTGACATTTCTATAAAATTCCTCAATGAATTCCGTAAACAAGGAAACTAGAAGCGATACAATATTGATAACAGAATGCAATATCATGTATGAGTGCAAGCGAGACAGAAACAAAAAAGCACATGTTTGCATGTTTTTCTACCTGCGTGGCGGCAGCGCTGAACGCAGTCGCTGGCCGCGCCGAATATACACATACATACATATATGCATCATATATTGTCAAACGCATGTGTATTCGCATACAGACAAACAGATGTATGTTTGATTATGCTTGGATTGTTTTTGTTTGGTAATTTATTTAGCTAATTCTTGAAGAAACTTTCTCAAAATACAAAAATATTTTTCATAGTGACATATCTATAAAATTCCTCAATGAATTCCGTATGTCAATCAATGAGTTTTTAGGTGTTGCGAAAGTCAACAAGGAATTTTGTGCTATGTTATCGAACCAAAATATGGAATTATAAAATTTGTTACTCAAACTAAGAACTTCGCGGCATTGATTTTTAGTGATCCTGAACCTAATTAAATAATTTATGTAGCGTATTCCCGAAGAAACTTTCTCAAAATACAAAAATTTACTTGTTTATGTGGATAATTTGTTTATGTATGGTAAATTATTTAGCTAATTCTTGAAGAAACTTTCTCAAAATACAAAAATTTACTTGTTTATGTGGATAATTTGTTTATATTTAGCCAATTCTTGAAGAAACTTTCTCAAAATACAAAAATATTTTTCATAGTGACATATCTATTAAAT
This sequence comes from Drosophila acutilabella, assembly GCA_035046005.1. NCBI lineage: Eukaryota > Metazoa > Arthropoda > Insecta > Diptera > Drosophilidae > Drosophila > Drosophila acutilabella. The sequence continues at coordinate 2,621,008 of JAWNOK010000042.1, forward strand.
TCCTCAATGAATTCCGTATGTCAATCAAGGAATTTTCAGGTTCCACGGCAAGGAATTTTGTGCTATGTTATCGAACCAAAATTTGGAATTAAAAAATTTGGTTCTCAAACTAAGAACTTCACGGCATTGATTTTTGGTGATCCTGCATATAATTTGATAGTTTATGTAGCTAATTTTTGGAGAAACTCTCACATAATTACAGAAATTCTGAATTTGTTGTCATAGTGACATTTCTATAAAATTCCTCAATGAATTCCGTAAACAAGAAAACTAGAAGCGTTACAATATTGATAACAGAATGCAATATCATGTATGAGTGCAAGCGAGACAGAAACAAAAAAGCACATGTTTGCATGTTTTTCTACCTGCGTGGCGGCAGCGCTGAACGCAGTCGCTGGCCGCGCCGAATATACACATACATACATATATGCATCATATATTGTCAAACGCATGTGTATTCGCATACAGACAAACAGATGTATGTTTGATTATGCTTGGATTGTTTTTGTTTGGTAATTTATTTAGCTAATTCTTGAAGAAACTTTCTCGAAATACAAAAATATTTTTCATAGTGACATATCTATAAAATTCCTCAATGAATTCCGTATGTCAATCAATGAGTTTTTAGGTGTTGCGAAAGTCAACAAGGAATTTTGTGCTATGTTATCGAACCAAAATATGGAATTATAAAATTTGTTACTCAAACTAAGAACTTCGCGGCATTGATTTTTAGTGATCCTAAACCTAATTAAATAATTTATGTAGCGTATTCCTGAAGAAACTTTCTCAAAATACAAAAATTTACTTGTTTATGTGGATAAATTGTTTATGTATGGTAAATTATTTAGCTAATTCTTGAAGAAACTTTCTCAAAATACAAAAATTTACTTGTTTATGTGGATAATTTGTTTATATTTAGCCAATTCTTGAAGAAACTTTCTCAAAATACAAAAATATTTTTCATAGTGACATATCTATTAAATTCCTCAATGAATTCCGTATGTCAATCAAGGAATTTTTAAGTGTTGCGAAAGTCCACAGCAAAGAATTTTGTGGTATTTTGTTGAGCCACAATTCGGCATTTACGGTATTCATTTTGGTGATCCTAAACATAATTAAATAATTTATGTAGCGTATTCATGAAAAAAAATTTCTCAAATTTCTTTCAAAAATAATTTTTCCTAGGGACATATCTATTAAATTCCTCAATGAATTCCGTATGTCAATAAGGGAATTTTCAGGTGTTGCCAAACCCACTGCAAGGAATATTGTGGTATTGTGTTGATCTACAATTCGGAATTTACTTGTTTCTCAAACTAAAAACTTCCCGGCATTGATTTTTGGTGATCCTGAATATAATTTGAGAGTTTATGTAGCTAATTTTTGGAGAAACTCTCACATAATTACAGAAATTCTGAATTTTTTGTCATAGTGACATATCTATAAAATTCCTCAATGAATTCCGTATGTCAATCAAGGAATTTTAAGGTTCCACGGCAAGGAATTTTGTGCTATGTTATCGAACCAAAATATGGAATTATAAAATTTGTTACTCAAACTAAGAACTTCGCGGCATTGATTTTTGGTGATCCCGAACATAATTAAATAATTTATGTAGCGTATTCCTGAAGAAACTTTCTTAAAATACAAAAATTTACTTGTTTATGTGGATAATTTGTTTATGTATGATAATTTATGTAGCTAATTCTTGAAGAACTTTCTCAAAATACAAAAATGTTTTTCATAGTGACATATCTATTAAATTCCTCAATGAATTCCGTATGTCAATCAAGGAATTTTTAAGTGTTGCGAAAGTCCACGGCAAAGAATTTTGTGGTATTTTGTTGAACCACAATTCGGAATTTATAAACTTGTTTCTCAATTTAGGAATTTACGGTATTCATTTTGGTGATCCTGGAAATAATTAAATAATTTATGTAGCGTGTTCATGAAAAAAATTTCTCAAAATACAAAAATATTTTCATAATTTTTTCTATAAACTCCTCAATGAACTCCGTAAGTCAATCAAGAAATTTTAAGGTGTTGCCAAACCCACTGCAAGTAATTTTGTGTTATTTTGTTGATCCATAATTCGGAATTTACTTGTTTCTCAAACTAAGAACTTCACGGCATTGATTTTGGTGATCCTGCATATAATTTGATAGTTTATGTAGCTAATTTTTTGGAGAAACTCTCACATAATTACAGAAATTCTGAATTTGTTGTCATAGTGACATTTCTATAAAATTCCTCAATGAATTCCGTAAACAAGAAAACTAGAAGCGTTACAATATTGATAACAGAATGCAATATCATGTATGAGTGCAAGCGAGACAGAAACAAAAAAGCACATGTTTGCATGTTCCTCTACCTGCGTGGCGGCAGCGCTGAATGCAGTCGCTGGCCGCGCCGAATACACACATACATACATATATGCATCATATATTGTCAAACGCATGTGTATTCGCATACAGACAAACAGATGTATGTTTGATTATGCTTGGATTGTTTTTGTTTGGTAATTTATTTAGCTAATTCTTGAAGAAACTTTCTCAAAATACAAAAATATTTTTCATAGTGACATATCTATAAAATTCCTCAATGAATTCCGTATGTCTATCAATGAGTTTTTAGGTGTTGCGAAAGTCAACAAGGAATTTTGTGCTATGTTATCGAACCAAAATATGGAATTATAAAATTTGTTACTCAAACTAAGAACTTCGCGGCATTGATTTTTAGTGATCCTGAACCTAATTAAATAATTTATGTAGCGTATTCCCGAAGAAACTTTCTCAAAATACAAAAATTTACTTGTTTATGTGGATAATTTGTTTATATTTAGCCAATTCTTGAAGAAACTTTCTCAAAATACAAAAATATTTTGCATAGTGACATATCTATTAAATTCCTCAATGAATTCCGTATGTCAATCAAGGAATTTTTAAGTGTTGCGAAAGTCCACGGCAAAGAATTTTGTGGTATTTTGTTGAACCATAATTCGGAATTTATAAACTTGTTTCTCAATTTAGGAATTTACGGTATTCATTTTGGGGATCCTGGAAATAATTAAATAATTTATGTAGCGTATTCCTGAAGAAACTTTCTCAAAATACAAAAATTTACTTGTTTATGTGGATAATTTGTTTATGTATGATAATTTATTTAGCTAATTCTTGAAGAAACTTTCTCAAAATACAACAATTTTTTTCATAGTGACATATTTATTAAATTCCTCAATGAATATCGTATGTCAATCAAGGAATTTTCAGGTTCCACGGCAAGGAATTTTGTGCTATGTTATCGAACCAAAATTTGGAATTATAAAATTTGGTTCTTAAACTAAGAACTTCGCGGCATTGATCTTTGGTGATCCTGAACATAATTAAATAATTTATGTAGCGTATTCCTGAAGAAACTTTCTCAAAATACAAAAATTTACTTGTTTATGTGGATAAATTGTTTTTGTGTATGGTAATTTATTTAGCTAATTCTTGAAGAAACTTTCTCAAAACACCAAAATGTTTTTCATAGTGACATATCTATAAAATTCCTCAATGAATTCCGTATGTCAATCAAGGAATTTTCTGGTTCCACGGCAAGGAATTTTGTGCTATGTTATCGAACCAAAATATGGAATTATAAAATTTGTTACTCAAACTAAGAACTTCGCGGCATTGATTTTTGGTGATCCTGCATATAATTTGATAGTTTATGTAGCTAATTTTTGGAGAAACTCTCACATAATTACAGAAATTCTGAATTTGTTGTCATAGTGACATTTCTATAAAATTCCTCAATGAATTCCGTAAACAAGAAAACTAGAAGCGTTACAATATTGATAACAGAATGCAATATCATGTATGAGTGCAAGCGAGACAGAAACAAAAAAGCACATGTTTGCATGTTCCTCTACCTGCGTGGCGGCAGCGCTGAACGCAGTCGCTGGCCGCGCCGAATACACACATACATACATATATGCATCATATATTGTCAAACGCATGTGTATTCGCATACAGACAAACAGATGTATGTTTGATTATGCTTGGATTGTTTTTGTTTGGTAATTTATTTAGCTAATTCTTGAAGAAACTTTCTCAAAATACAAAAATATTTTTCATAGTGACATATCTATAAAATTCCTCAATGAATTCCGTATGTCAATCAAGGAATTTTCAGGTTCCACGGCAAGGAATTTTGTGCTATGTTATCGAACCAAAATTTGGAATTAAAAAGTTTGGTTCTCAAGCTAAGAACTTCACGGCATTGATTTTTGGTGATCCTGCATATAATTTGATAGTTTATGTAGCTAATTTTTGGAGAAACTCTCACATAATTACAGAAATTCTGAATTTGTTGTCATAGTGACATTTCTTTAAAATTCCTCAATGAATTCCGTAAACAAGAAAACTAGAAGCGTTACAATATTGATAACAGAATGCAATATCATGTATGAGTGCAAGCGAGACAGAAACAAAAAAGCACATGTTTGCATGTTCCTCTACCTGCGTGGCGGCAGCGCTGAACGCAGTCGCTGGCCGCGCCGAATACACACATACATACATATATGCATCATATATTGTCAAACGCATGTGTATTCGCATACAGACAAACAGATGTATGTTTGATTATGCTTGGATTGTTTTTGTTTGGTAATTTATTTAGCTAATTCTTGAAGAAACTTTCTCAAAATACAAAAATATTTTTCATAGTGACATATCTATAAAATTCCTCAATGAATTCCGTATGTCTATCAATGAGTTTTTAGGTGTTGCGAAAGTCAACAAGGAATTTTGTGCTATGTTATCGAACCAAAATATGGAATTATAAAATTTGTTACTCAAACTAAGAACTTCGCGGCATTGATTTTTAGTGATCCTGAACCTAATTAAATAATTTATGTAGCGTATTCCCGAAGAAACTTTCTCAAAATACAAAAATTTACTTGTTTATGTGGATAATTTGTTTATATTTAGCCAATTCTTGAAGAAACTTTCTCAAAATACAAAAATATTTTTCATAGTGACATATCTATTAAATTCCTCAATGAATTCCGTATGTCAATCAAGGAATTTTTAAGTGTTGCGAAAGTCCACGGCAAAGAATTTTGTGGTATTTTGTTGAACCATAATTCGGAATTTATAAACTTGTTTCTCAATTTAGGAATTTACGGTATTCATTTTGGTGATCCTGGAAATAATTAAATAATTTATGTAGCGTATTCCTGAAGAAACTTTCTCAAAATACAAAAATTTACTTGTTTATGTGGATAATTTGTTTATGTATGATAATTTATTTAGCTAATTCTTGAAGAAACTTTCTCAAAATACAACAATTTTTTTCATAGTGACATATTTATTAAATTCCTCAATGAATATCGTATGTCAATCAAGGAATTTTCAGGTTCCACGGCAAGGAATTTTGTGCTATGTTATCGAACCAAAATTTGGAATTATAAAATTTGGTTCTTAAACTAAGAACTTCGCGGCATTGATCTTTGGTGATCCTGAACATAATTAAATAATTTATGTAGCGTATTCCTGAAGAAACTTTCTCAAAATACAAAAATTTACTTGTTTATGTGGATAAATTGTTTATGTATGGTAATTTATTTAGCTAATTCTTGAAGAAACTTTTCAAAACACCAAAATGTTTTTCATAGTGACATATCTATAAAATTCCTCAATGAATTCCGTATGTCAATCAAGGAATTTTCTGGTTCCACGGCAAGGAATTTTGTGCTATGTTATCGAACCAAAATATGGAATTATAAAATTTGTTACTCAAACTAAGAACTTCGCGGCATTGATTTTTGGTGATCCTGCATATAATTTGATAGTTTATGTAGCTAATTTTTGGAGAAACTCTCACATAATTACAGAAATTCTGAATTTGTTGTCATAGTGACATTTCTATAAAATTCCTCAATGAATTCCGTAAACAAGAAAACTAGAAGCGTTACAATATTGATAACAGAATGCAATATCATGTATGAGTGCAAGCGAGACAGAAACAAAAAAAACACATGTTTGCATGTTCCTCTACCTGCGTGGCGGCAGCGCTGAACGCAGTCGCTGGCCGCGCCGAATACACACATACATACATATATGCATCATATATTGTCAAACGCATGTGTATTCGCATACAGACAAACAGATGTATGTTTGATTATGCTTGGATTGTTTTTGTTTGGTAATTTATTTAGCTAATTCTTGAAGAAACTTTCTCAAAATACAAAAATATTTTTCATAGTGACATATCTATAAAATTCCTCAATGAATTCCGTATGTCAATCAAGGAATTTTCAGGTTCCACGGCAAGGAATTTTGTGCTATGTTATCGAACCAAAATTTGGAATTAAAAAGTTTGGTTCTCAAGCTAAGAACTTCACGGCATTGATTTTTGGTGATCCTGCATATAATTTGATAGTTTATGTAGCTAATTTTTGGAGAAACTCTCACATAATTACAGAAATTCTGAATTTGTTGTCATAGTGACATTTCTATAAAATTCCTCAATGAATTCCGTAAACAAGAAAACTAGAAGCGTTACAATATTGATAACAGAATGCAATATCATGTATGAGTGCAAGCGAGACAGAAACAAAAAAGCACATGTTTGCATGTTCCTCTACCTGCGTGGCGGCAGCGCTGAACGCAGTCGCTGGCCGCGCCGAATACACACATACATACATATAAATGCATCATATATTGTCAAACGCATGTGTATTCGCATACAGACAAACAGATGTATGTTTGATTATGCTTGGATTGTTTTTGTTTGGTAATTTATTTAGCTAATTCTTGAAGAAACTTTCTCAAAATACAAAAATATTTTTCATAGTGACATATCTATAAAATTCCTCAATGAATTCCGTATGTCTATCAATGAGTTTTTAGGTGTTGCGAAAGTCAACAAGGAATTTTGTGCTATGTTATCGAACCAAAATATGGAATTATAAAATTTGTTACTCAAACTAAGAACTTCGCGGCATTGATTTTTAGTGATCCTGAACCTAATTAAATAATTTATGTAGCGTATTCCCGAAGAAACTTTCTCAAAATACAAAAATTTACTTGTTTATGTGGATAATTTGTTTATGTATGGTAAATTATTTAGCTAATTCTTGAAGAAACTTTCTCAAAATACAAAAATTTACTTGTTTATGTGGATAATTTGTTTATATTTAGCCAATTCTTGAAGAAACTTTCTCAAAATACAAAAATATTTTTCATAGTGACATATCTATTAAATTCCTCAATGAATTCCGTATGTCAATCAAGGAATTTTTAAGTGTTGCGAAAGTCCACGGCAAAGAATTTTGTGGTATTTTGTTGAACCATAATTCGGAATTTATAAACTTGTTTCTCAATTTAGGAATTTACGGTATTCATTTTGGTGATTCTGGAAATAATTAAATAATTTATGTAGCGTATTCCTGAAGAAACTTTCTCAAAATACAAAAATTTACTTGTTTATGTGGATAATTTGTTTATGTATGATAATTTATTTAGCTAATTCTTGAAGAAACTTTCTCAAAATACAACAATTTTTTTCATAGTGACATATTTATTAAATTCCTCAATGAATATCGTATGTCAATCAAGGAATTTTCAGGTTCCACGGCAAGGAATTTTGTGCTATGTTATCGAACCAAAATTTGGAATTATAAAATTTGGTTCTTAAACTAAGAACTTCGCGGCATTGATCTTTGGTGATCCTGAACATAATTAAATAATTTATGTAGCGTATTCCTGAAGAAACTTTCTCAAAATACAAAAATTTACTTGTTTATGTGGATAAATTGTTTATGTATGGTAATTTATTTAGCTAATTCTTGAAGAAACTTTCTCAAAACACCAAAATGTTTTTCATAGTGACATATCTATAAAATTCCTCAATGAATTCCGTATGTCAATCAAGGAATTTTCTGGTTCCACGGCAAGGAATTTTGTGCTATGTTATCGAACCAAAATATGGAATTATAAAATTTGTTACTCAAACTAAGAACTTCGCGGCATTGATTTTTGGTGATCCTGCATATAATTTGATAGTTTATGTAGCTAATTTTTGGAGAAACTCTCACATAATTACAGAAATTCTGAATTTGTTGTCATAGTGACATTTCTATAAAATTCCTCAATGAATTCCGTAAACAAGAAAACTAGAAGCGTTACAATATTGATAACAGAATGCAATATCATGTATGAGTGCAAGCGAGACAGAAACAAAAAAGCACATGTTTGCATGTTCCTCTACCTGCGTGGCGGCAGCGCTGAACGCAGTCGCTGGCCGCGCCGAATACACACATACATACATATATGCATCATATATTGTCAAACGCATGTGTATTCGCATACAGACAAACAGATGTATGTTTGATTATGCTTGGATTGTTTTTGTTTGGTAATTTATTTAGCTAATTCTTGAAGAAACTTTCTCAAAATACAAAAATATTTTTCATAGTGACATATCTATAAAATTCCTCAATGAATTCCGTATGTCAATCAAGGAATTTTCAGGTTCCACGGCAAGGAATTTTGTGCTATGTTATCGAACCAAAATTTGGAATTAAAAAGTTTGGTTCTCAAGCTAAGAACTTCACGGCATTGATTTTTGGTGATCCTGCATATAATTTGATAGTTTATGTAGCTAATTTTTGGAGAAACTCTCACATAATTACAGAAATTCTGAATTTGTTGTCATAGTGACATTTCTTTAAAATTCCTCAATGAATTCCGTAAACAAGAAAACTAGAAGCGTTACAATATTGATAACAGAATGCAATATCATGTATGAGTGCAAGCGAGACAGAAACAAAAAAGCACATGTTTGCATGTTCCTCTACCTGCGTGGCGGCAGCGCTGAACGCAGTCGCTGGCCGCGCCGAATACACACATACATACATATATGCATCATATATTGTCAAACGCATGTGTATTCGCATACAGACAAACAGATGTATGTTTGATTATGCTTGGATTGTTTTTGTTTGGTAATTTATTTAGCTAATTCTTGAAGAAACTTTCTCAAAATACAAAAATATTTTTCATAGTGACATATCTATAAAATTCCTCAATGAATTCCGTATGTCTATCAATGAGTTTTTAGGTGTTGCGAAAGTCAACAAGGAATTTTGTGCTATGTTATCGAACCAAAATATGGAATTATAAAATTTGTTACTCAAACTAAGAACTTCGCGGCATTGATTTTTAGTGATCCTGAACCTAATTAAATAATTTATGTAGCGTATTCCCGAAGAAACTTTCTCAAAATACAAAAATTTACTTGTTTATGTGGATAATTTGTTTATGTATGGTAAATTATTTAGCTAATTCTTGAAGAAACTTTCTCAAAATACAAAAATTTACTTGTTTATGTGGATAATTTGTTTATATTTAGCCAATTCTTGAAGAAACTTTCTCAAAATACAAAAATATTTTTCATAGTGACATATCTATTAAATTCCTCAATGAATTCCGTATGTCAATCAAGGAATTTTTAAGTGTTGCGAAAGTCCACGGCAAAGAATTTTGTGGTATTTTATTGAACCATAATTCGGAATTTATAAACTTGTTTCTCAATTTAGGAATTTACGGTATTCATTTTGGTGATTCTGGAAATAATTAAATAATTTATGTAGCGTATTCCTGAAGAAACTTTCTCAAAATACAAAAATTTACTTGTTTATGTGGATAATTTGTTTATGTATGATAATTTATTTAGCTAATTCTTGAAGAAACTTTCTCAAAATACAACAATTTTTTTCATAGTGACATATTTATTAAATTCCTCAATGAATATCGTATGTCAATCAAGGAATTTTCAGGTTCCACGGCAAGGAATTTTGTGCTATGTTATCGAACCAAAATTTGGAATTATAAAATTTGGTTCTTAAACTAAGAACTTCGCGGCATTGATCTTTGGTGATCCTGAACATAATTAAATAATTTATGTAGCGTATTCCTGAAGAAACTTTCTCAAAATACAAAAATTTACTTGTTTATGTGGATAAATTGTTTATGTATGGTAATTTATTTAGCTAATTCTTGAAGAAACTTTCTCAAAACACCAAAATGTTTTTCATAGTGACATATCTATAAAATTCCTCAATGAATTCCGTATGTCAATCAAGGAATTTTCTGGTTCCACGGCAAGGAATTTTGTGCTATGTTATCGAACCAAAATATGGAATTATAAAATTTGTTACTCAAACTAAGAACTTCGCGGCATTGATTTTTGGTGATCCTGCATATAATTTGATAGTTTATGTAGCTAATTTTTGGAGAAACTCTCACATAATTACAGAAATTCTGAATTTGTTGTCATAGTGACATTTCTATAAAATTCCTCAATGAATTCCGTAAACAAGAAAACTAGAAGCGTTACAATATTGATAACAGAATGCAATATCATGTATGAGTGCAAGCGAGACAGAAACAAAAAAGCACATGTTTGCATGTTCCTCTACCTGCGTGGCGGCAGCGCTGAACGCAGTCGCTGGCCGCGCCGAATACACACATACATACATATATGCATCATATATTGTCAAACGCATGTGTATTCGCATACAGACAAACAGATGTATGTTTGATTATGCTTGGATTGTTTTTGTTTGGTAATTTATTTAGCTAATTCTTGAAGAAACTTTCTCAAAATACAAAAATATTTTTCATAGTGACATATCTATAAAATTCCTCAATGAATTCCGTATGTCAATCAAGGAATTTTCAGGTTCCACGGCAAGGAATTTTGTGCTATGTTATCGAACCAAAATTTGGAATTAAAAAGTTTGGTTCTCAAGCTAAGAACTTCACGGCATTGATTTTTGGTGATCCTGCATATAATTTGATAGTTTATGTAGCTAATTTTTGGAGAAACTCTCACATAATTACAGAAATTCTGAATTTGTTGTCATAGTGACATTTCTATAAAATTCCTCAATGAATTCCGTAAACAAGAAAACTAGAAGCGTTACAATATTGATAACAGAATGCAATATCATGTATGAGTGCAAGCGAGACAGAAACAAAAAAGCACATGTTTGCATGTTCCTCTACCTGCGTGGCGGCAGCGCTGAACGCAGTCGCTGGCCGCGCCGAATACACACATACATACATATATGCATCATATATTGTCAAACGCATGTGTATTCGCATACAGACAAACAGATGTATGTTTGATTATGCTTGGATTGTTTTTGTTTGGTAATTTATTTAGCTAATTCTTGAAGAAACTTTCTCAAAATACAAAAATATTTTTCATAGTGACATATCTATAAAATTCCTCAATGAATTCCGTATGTCAATCAATGAGTTTTTAGGTGTTGCGAAAGTCAACAAGGAATTTTGTGCTATGTTATCGAACCAAAATATGGAATTATAAAATTTGTTACTCAAACTAAGAACTTCGCGGCATTGATTTTTAGTGATCCTGAACCTAATTAAATAATTTATGTAGCGTATTCCCGAAGAAACTTTCTCAAAATACAAAAATTTACTTGTTTATGTGGATAATTTGTTTATGTATGGTAAATTATTTAGCTAATTCTTGAAGAAACTTTCTCAAAATACAAAAATTTACTTGTTTATGTGGATAATTTGTTTATATTTAGCCAATTCTTGAAGAAACTTTCTCAAAATACAAAAATATTTTTCATAGTGACATATCTATTAAATTCCTCAATGAATTCCGTATGTCAATCAAGGAATTTTTAAGTGTTGCGAAAGTCCACGGCAAAGAATTTTGTGGTATTTTGTTGAACCACAATTCGGAATTTATAAACTTGTTTCTCAATTTAGGAATTTACGGTATTCATTTTGGTGATCCTGGAAATAATTAAATAATTTATGTAGCGTATTCATGAAAAAAATTTCTCAAAATACAAAAATATTTTTCATAGTGACATCTATAAACTCCTCAATGAAATCCGTATGTCAATCAAGGAATTTTCAGGTTCCACGGCAAGGAATTTTGTGCCATGTTATCGAACCAAATTTTGGAATTATAAAATTTGGTTCTCAAACTAAGAACTTCACGGCATTGTTTTTTGGTGATCCTGCATATAATTTGATAGTTTATGTAGCTAATTAGACCCCGTACTCTTTAAAAAAGAGTAAAGGGGGTCTGTTGAATCATAAACATAAGTTAGAGTAAGGAAAATAATGAATTGTTAGGATAAGCTTAAATTAACGATATTATTGAATTGTCCAGTAGTGTATTGAACTCTTATACTTAAGCTAGTCTGTAAGTCGAATTTGTAGTCGGCAATGCGACTGTCGCGAGCAGCGGTTAGTTCGTTTTCGTCTCGCTTTAACCACACACACGCTGCCAAGCCTTTCCGCGATTGCTAAGTCCAACAATAAATTGTAACGTTTAAGAACTTACAATTTGTTTTATTTAAAAATAGTTTTGGATTTTTCATTGGCGCCCGAGCAGGGACTTTCAATCGCGTTCGTTGGTCTTTAAGACATTTCAAGGCTTGGTTGTAGTGTGTGTCGGTATCGATAAACTCGTGGTTGGATCTGCCTGGAGCTGTTGAGCATAGTGGAATTCTGGATTTGAACAGCCAGGAGTTAAAGACACCCATATTGGAGATAATACCCAGAATTGAGTCCAAGAGCGACTCTTCTGTTTATCAGGTAACAGTGCCCAAACGAGTCAGTGCAGGAGAACATAGAAAGTGCAAGCATAGAAGCGGCACATAATAAATAAGAACGTATTGCTCCATTTGTTGCACATTAGACATTGCGTTTCGGCACTGATATTTTTGTGATTTAAAAAGGCAATTCGATGCAAAACACACAAACCGAATCAAATAAATATACATACATAAATAAAACAAAACACTTAACTTGTGCAAATAAACATAGTTATATATACATATCAACGTTCACCATTCCTCTTTAATTTCGCTATTCGCCTATATCTACATACATTCGGTGGTGGGTTTTTTGACCTTTGTTCTTTGCTATTCACAATTTGTACATAAGTAAAGCGCAGATCGCATTTACATACATACATACATACAGCTGTGGAGCTTAAGCTTGCGGTAGTTAACTTGTACTTTGTTTGTGTTTTACTTTGATTTTGCTTTACTTTGTTTGTGTCAACGCTGCTTACATACATAAGCGCTAGCAAAAGTACAAACGTTCGCTGATTAAAACAACAAACATTTTAGCTGTTGTTGCTGATTAACTGCAAGCATTTAGTTGTTGTTGCTGATTAACTGCAAGCATTTTAGTTGTTGTTGCGTAGATCGCATCGTGCCTACCTGTAAGCCCGTTAGTTATTGTTGCTAGATTGCATCGTTTGCCTACCTACGCATGCGCTGTTGTTGTTATTAAATAGCGCAATTGCCCTCCTACGCATTTTGTTGCGCTGTTATTGTTGTTCATAGCGTGCAGTCGAATCAGCCGAATATTGCTTATCAGGCGAACATCGCTAATCAGCTGATTATCGTTTGTGCGGGTGCGTTTGCGTAGATAGTTATTTGTTGTTGTTGACAACTGTCAGCTCTTATCTGCATACACTTGGTTTTCTTAATTGCTATTATCTATATTATTCATGAAAGTTATTTAGTCAGTTGATTATCTTCAATATTTTACATCTTACATCTTAAATTATATTGATCGTCAACTGTTTTTTAATCAACTGATTATCTTTAATTATTTGATTATCTTTCTCAGCCAAGTTTCTTTATAGGCTGATTATTACTGGGTTAGTACACTTACGTGCATTCAAATATAGTCAATTTAATTAGTCAATATGGCGCACAAAGTAGATCACAATGAGACTGTTGTGGATGTCGATGAGAGCTGCCTTAGTGCGCGTTTAACCCAATTGTTCGTGAAATTAGAAAAGGTAGAGAGCGACATAGAGCGCCAAAGGAGTTCACTCATTAATAAAATGGTGACTCCAAGTAAATTTGAGGTTCAGTGCCGGCTAGATATACTAAATTCGTATATTGCCAAAGCTATGGATCTGCAGTCGGAGATCGATGCAATAGATCCTGATAATACTAGCCGTGCAATGCTTGAGGAAACATGTATTTTGGCACGGTCTTCATACATGTCAGCCCTAAGTGCGCATCAAGCAGCAGAAAACGTACCTCAGCATTCTCACCATTCTCACTTGCCCAAATTAAAGTTGCCGAAATTCAGCGGTAAACACTCGGAATACAGGCAATTTATCGGTCTGTTTAATAGCTTGGTAGACTCGGATCGCTCGCTTTCAAATATTGAAAAGTTCAATCATTTGTTATCGTGCTTATCTGATGAGGCATTAGGTACCATCAGAGCCTTTCAGGTATCTGATGCCAATTACCCAAAGGCATTAGAGAGTCTAAGTCGAGTATACGACAACAAATGCTTGATCTTTTTTGACACTCTCGCCCAGTTGTTCGACATTGAGCCGATGTCTAAGCCATCGGCCATTGGAATTCGAACAATGGTTGACTCGGTATCGGCAATATTTGAGTCGTTAATGTCCGTTGGAGATGAACAAGATTTTGCAAATGCAATCTTGATTCATATAGTCATGTCGAAGGTAGATCCTCATACAAAGTCGAAGTATGAGGAACAACTTGATTATAACACATTGCCGAAATGGGCTGACTGTGTTGCGGCTTTGAACAGGCGATATCAGCATTTGTCTGCTGAAGAAAGTTCAAAGTCTAGGATGAAGCAAACATTTGAAATAAAACACGCTAAAAAATCGTCGTTTTCGTGTACGAATGCTGAGAAAGAAGTTGAACCCACATGCCAGTTTTGCGGTGAAAACCATATGATTGGAAATTGTCAAGGGTTCGCAGCACTGCCAGTTGACGACAGATTTAATTTCGTGAAGTCCAGTCAACTGTGTATAAATTGTTTACATTCGGGACACAGAGTGTCCAATTGCACTGCGTCAAAGTGTAGAGTGTGTTCTCGCCCACATAATACTCTCCTACATAAGTACGCAGCCTTAGAAACATCAGAGGCTTCTGCTCATCCTGCCCATGTTGATCATGTTGCTAGCGAAACCGATCAGGTAATTCTTGCAACGGCAGTTGTTATAGTTCGAGATAGATTCGGTCAGAATCGAAATGCTAGAGTCTTGTTGGATTCAGGCTCTCAAGTTAACTTTATGACGGAAGATCTCGCACAAGCCTTGCGCCTTCAACGCAACAACAAGAGCTTAACCGTAAAGTCGGTTGGACAGTCGAGATTGACTGCAAAAACAAAAGTATCGACAATAGTTTCGTCTCGTGTATCGAGATATCAGTTCAGCACCGAGTTTTGGGTGCTGAAATCGATTTGTAGCAGGCAGCCAGATTGTGATCTTCCCATTAATCGGTGGAAGATTCCAGCAAACGTCGAACTGGCTGACCCTGAATTCTATAAACCCCAGCAAATAGATATGCTTCTGGGAGCCGACTCATTTTTCGAAATGCTTTGTAATGGACGAATTCGACTGGCGAAGGGTGGTCCATTACTACAAAAGACGTTGTTTGGTTGGGTGGCATCAGGGCGGTGCAAGAAAATGTTTACCAAAAGCCCAATATGTTGCTCAGTGATGCAACATAGACAAGATGTTCGTTTTAAAGACAGTGTAGATCAACACTGTAAAGTTGAAGCTGTCCCAAAGACAAGTGTGTCCGAAAATCTTTATGCGGAGCACATCTTTTGCAAACAAGGTGTTCGGGACAGCGTTCGTAAATTGCCGACTGGACAATTTGGGTTTAATTTGTCTTTTATTACTGATCCCAAAGTACTGGAATCGTCACAAATTGGCAAGAGACATCTACGTTCCATGAATTTGGAAGTCCATGATGTACATTTAAGTTTCATGACCGAGAATCTTGACCTTAGTCATGTGTCGTTCTTAGATACAGAAGTTCCACCAGGACCACATTACACTTTTTCACACCAGTGCGTCCTGAGACCTGTTATTCAGAGGGATCTTATTCGTTCATTTTGTAGGTTCCGTCTGAACCGACCTGCCCTCACGGCAGATATCCAAACGGGCGAATTTCAATTGGCAAAATGGTTTTCAAACCATTCTAAAGTAGTAGAAGGCGGAAATGAGAAACTTTGGATTTCCAATGATGCCGATTCGACAAGAACGCTTGGCATGAGGTGGACACCAAGATTGGATACTTTTCAGTATCACTTGGTTCGTAGGTTCGCCAAAATAAGTCCCGCCAAGCTAAAAACATTGTTAGAAACTTTCGCGTGTATGTTGGCCCAAATACACGCGTTTTACCGATGTCGAATCGAGAGTGCGAGTTTCTGGAATGATTCAGAAGCCGCACTACATTGTATAAATACTTCCCCTTCACAATTTGCAACAGTTGTAGCCAATCGTGTTGCAGGCATCCTAGATATGGCCAATAATGTATCTTGGAAAAATGCACCGACTTTATCAAATCCAGCTGATTTGTGGTCAAGAGGGTGTGAAGTTCCGAAGCTTAAATATCGTCATAAAATCGAACCAATTGTTGATTATATGTATCGATTCAGATCGAAAGCTATTGTAGAACCATATACTGTCGAGAATAAAAAATTAAGATTCGCGTTTCTGATTCTGCTGCAACTAACTCAGCGAGCAGAGCTCAGCAGGAAACTTGTTAAGCCAAAAAAGACTGACATTGGGCATTCATTTTTGCAATCGCTGATTGATAAGTCAGACGATTTAGGTAGACGAATCTCTGTGATTCCCTTATGTGAGGATTTGTATGGTACCACAAAGTCATTGACTAAAATAAGAGGACTAACCACTTTAAAAGTGTATATTTCGGTGTTCGCGTGTTTTGCATCAAAGGCTGTACATACTGAATTTACAGCAAGATCCACTGAACCTCTATTTTTCACAGTGAACATATTTGCTCGACGTGGCACACCAGTCCAGAGTTACAGTGAGAAGACGACACATGTTCGTGAGAAACCTGGGAAGGGAGTACTAGGATGCACTTTCCCGGCAGCTGAGCAGCCGTCAGCTCACAGAGGGCGATTTCCGTTGGCACCTGACCGACGTGGTGGCCATTGTCGACCCAAGGCCGCCGGCTTCAGTGGACATGGGAGACGCGCTCACACCCGGGCTACCAAGGGATTGAAGGCGATCCCTTCAAGGTGGCCGGAATGTTGAATCATAAACATAAGTTAGAGTAAGGAAAATAATGAATTGTTAGGATAAGCTTAAATTAACGATATTATTGAATTGTCCAGTAGTGTATTGAACTCTTATACTTAAGCTAGTCTGTAAGTCGAATTTGTAGTCGGCAATGCGACTGTCGCGAGCAGCGGTTAGTTCGTTTTCGTCTCGCTTTAACCACACACACGCTGCCAAGCCTTTCCGCGATTGCTAAGTCCAACAATAAATTGTAACGTTTAAGAACTTACAATTTGTTTTATTTAAAAATAGTTTTGGATTTTTTCTGAAGTTTGTCAGAAGCGAGATGTGCGTAACAGGCAGAAGGAGGCGTGGCCGACCCCATAAAGTATATATATTCTTGATCAGCATCAACAGCCGAGTCGATATAGCAATGTCCGTCTGTCCGTCCGTCCGTCTGTCCGTCTGTCCGTCCGTCTGTATGAACACCTGGATCTTTTAAACTACAAAAGCTAGAGACACCAAATTTGGAATGAAAGTCCGTTTATGATGTACGCAGATCAAGTTTATTTCAAATTGTTGCCACGCCCCCTACCGCCCCCGCAATAAGCAAAAAACCAGACACGCCTCGAAAAAATTTGTGTTTTAAGCGAATAACTCAATAGTTATGGCACTTAGGAGCACCAATTTTGGTACGCAGGTTCCCAGAGACAGCCTAAATGCAATGTCATTTAAAGTTTTGAGCTGCCACGCCCCCTTTGCTCATAGGAACTAAAAAACTCTCCAATTTCAATGCCTTTTTAAAGGCATTTAATCAAATAGTACAGTGTTGTAATTTAACATACGCTTAGAGACTTACTATTTCTAACTTTCCTGAAAGTGGCATCAAAATCCTATGTCAAACAAGAGAGAAATTTCGGTTCAAAGTGCATGTTATTTTACTGCAAAATCACTGCATGCGCGTAACACATACAAACAAACACAGAAACATACAAACATATGTTCGAACGTTTTCTCTACCTGTTTTGGCGGCAGCGCTGCCCGGAGCCGCTGGCCGCGCCGAACAATGCTATACATACACACATATGTATGAGCACACATACATATTTGCAAATAATCGGAAGAATGATAGAAGAAGAGTGTGGTGCAACTGGTAGAGTTGCGGCGCAATATGGAACCTTCGTATGGATCGCGGGTTCGAATGCTGACAATGACGATTGTTAATTTATTTACTTTTTAATTTTAATTCAAAATGTAAATATTTCATTTTAATTTTTTTAATTTCATTTTAAAATTTTAATTTTAATAAAATGGGCACTACTATGGGAGTACGGGGTTTTTTACAGTCGGCTCGATCGACTGTAGCCTTTCTTACTTGTTTTTATATTAGCTAATTCTTGAAGAAACTTTCTCAAAATACAAAAATATTTTTCATAGTGACATATCTATAAAATTCATCAATGAATTCCGTATGTCAATCAATGAGTTTTTAGGTGTTGCGAAAGTCAACAAGGAATTTTGTGCTATGTTATCGAACCAAAATATGGAATTATAAAATTTGTTACTCAAACTAAGAACTTCGCGGCATTGATTTTTAGTGATCCTAAACCTAATTAAATAATTTATGTAGCGTATTCCTGAAGAAACTTTCTCAAAATACAAAAATTTACTTGTTTATGTGGATAAATTGTTTATGTATGGTAAATTATTTAGCTAATTCTTGAAGAAACTTTCTCAAAATACAAAAATTTACTTGTTTATGTGGATAATTTGTTTATGTATGATAATTTATTTAGCTAATTCTTGATAAAACTTTCTCAAAATACAACAATTTTTTTCATAGTGACATATTTATTAAATTCCTCAATGAATTTCGTATGTCAATCAAGGAATTTTCAGGTTCCACGGCAAGGAATTTTGTGCTATGTTATCGAACCAAAATTTGGAATTATAAAATTTTGTTCTCAAACTAAGAACTTCGCGGCATTGATCTTTGGTGATCCTGAACATAATTAAATAATTTATGTAGCGTATTCCTGAAGAAACTTTCTCAAACTACAAAAATTTACTTGTTTATGTAGATAAATTGTTTATGTATGGTATTTAGCTAATTCTTGAAGAAACTTTCTCAAAACACCAAAATGTTTTTCATAGTGACATATCTATAAAATTCCTCAATGAATTCCGTATGTCAATCAAGGAATTTTCAGGTTCCAAGGCAAGGAATTTTGTGCTATGTTATCGAACCAAAATTTGGAATTAAAAAATTTGGTTCTCAAACTAAGAAATTCACGGCATTGATTTTTGGTGATCCTGCATATAATTTGATAGTTTATGTAGCTAATTTTTGGAGAAACTCTCACATAATTACACAAATTCTGAATTTGTTGTCATAGTGACATTTCTATAAAATTCCTCAATGAATTCCGTAAACAAGAAAACTAGAAGCGTTACAATATTGATGACAGAATGCAATATCATGTATGAGTGCAAGCGAGACAGAAACAAAAAAGCACATGTTTGCATGTTTTTCTACCTGCGTGGCGGCAGCGCTGAACGCAGTCGCTGGCCGCGCCGAATACACACATACATACATATATGCATCATATATTGTCAAACGCATGTGTATTCGCATACAGACAAACAGATGTATGTTTGATTATGCTTGGATTGTTTTTGTTTGGTAATTTATTTAGCTAATTCTTGAAGAAACTTTCTCGAAATACAAAAATATTTTTCATAGTGACATATCTTTAAAATTCCTCAATGAATTCCGTATGTCAATCAATGAGTTTTTAGGTGTTGCCAAAGTCAACAAGGAATTTTGTGCTATGTTATCGAACCAAAATTTGGAATTAAAAAATTTGGTTCTCAAACTAAGAATTTCACGGCATTGATTTTTGGTGATCCTGCATATAATTTGATGGTTTATGTAGCTAATTTTTGGAGAAACTCTCACATAATTACAGAAATTCTGAATTTGTTGTCATAGTGACATTTCTATAAAATTCCTCAATGAATTCCGTAAACAAGAAAACTAGAAGCGTTACAATATTGATAACAGAATGCAATATCATGTATGAGTGCAAGCGAGACAGAAACAAAAAAGCACATGTTTGCATGTTTTTGTACCTGCGTGGCGGCAGCGCTGAACGCAGTCGCTGGCCGCGCCGAATATACGCATACATACATATATGCATCATATATTGTCAAACGTATGTGTATTCGCATACAGACAAACAGATGTATGTTTGATTATGCTTGGATTGTTTTTGTTTGGTAATTTATTTAGCTAATTCTTGAAGAAACTTTCTCAAAATACAAAAATATTTTTCATAGTGACATATCTATAAAATTCCTCAATGAATTCCGTATGTCAATCAATGAGTTTTTAGGTGTTGCCAAAGTCAACAAGGAATTTTGTGCTATGTTATCGAACCAAAATTTGGAATTAAAAAATTTGGTTCTCAAACTAAGAACTTCACGGCATTGATTTTTGGTGATCCTGCATATAATTTGATAGTTTATGTAGCTAATTTTTGGAGAAACTCTCACATAATTACAGAAATTCTGAATTTGTTGTCATAGTGACATTTCTATAAAATTCCTCAATGAATTCCGTAAACAAGGAAACTAGAAGCGATACAATATTGATAACAGAATGCAATATCATGTATGAGTGCAAGCGAGACAGAAACAAAAAAGCACATGTTTGCATGTTTTTCTACCTGCGTGGCGGCAGCGCTGAACGCAGTCGCTGGCCGCGCCGAATACACACATACATACATATATGCATCATATATTGTCAAACGCATGTGTATTCGCATACAGACAAACAGATGTATGTTTGATTATGCTTGGATTGTTTTTGTTTGGTAATTTATTTAGCTAATTCTTGAAGAAACTTTCTCGAAATACAAAAATATTTTTCATAGTGACATATCTTTAAAATTCCTCAATGAATTCCGTATGTCAATCAATGAGTTTTTAGGTGTTGCCAAAGTCAACAAGGAATTTTGTGCTATGTTATCGAACCAAAATTTGGAATTAAAAAATTTGGTTCTCAAACTAAGAACTTCACGGCATTGATTTTTGGTGATCCTGCATATAATTTGATAGTTTATGTAGCTAATTTTTGGAGAAACTCTTACATAATTACAGAAATTCTGAATTTGTTGTCATAGTGACATTTCTATAAAATTCCTCAATGAATTCCGTAAACAAGGAAACTAGAAGCGATACAATATTGATAACAGAATGCAATATCATGTATGAGTGCAAGCGAGACAGAAACAAAAAAGCACATGTTTGCATGTTTTTTCTACCTGCGTGGCGGCAGCGCTGAACGCAGTCGCTGGCCGCGCCGAATATACACATACATACATATATGCATCATATATTGTCAAACGCATGTGTATTCGCATACACACAAACAGATGTATGTTTGATTATGCTTGGATTGTTTTTGTTTGGTAATTTATTTAGCTAATTCTTGAAGAAACTTTCTCGAAATACAAAAATATTTTTCATAGTGACATATCTATAAAATTCCTCAATGAATTCCGTATGTCAATCAATGAGTTTTTAGGTGTTGCGAAAGTCAACAAGGAATTTTGTGCTATGTTATCGAACCAAAATATGGAATTATAAAATTTGTTACTCAAACTAAGAACTTCGCGGCATTGATTTTTAGTGATCCTGAACCTAATTAAATAATTTATGTAGCGTATTCCTGAAGAAACTTTCTCAAAATACAAAAATTTACTTGTTTATGTGGATAATTTGTTTATGTATGGTAAATTATTTAGCTATTTCTTGAAGAAACTTACTCAAAATACAAAAATTTACTTGTTTATGTGGATAATTTGTTTATATTTAGCCAATTCTTGAAGAAACTTTCTCAAAATACAAAAATATTTTTCATAGTGACATATCTATTAAATTCCTCAATGAATTCCGTATGTCAATCAAGGAATTTTTAAGTGTTGCGAAAGTCCACGGCAAAGAATTTTGTGGTATTTTGTTGAGCCACAATTCGGAATTTACGGTATTCATTTTGGTGATCCTAAACATAATTAAATAATTTATGTAGCGTATTCATGAAAAAAATTTCTCAAAATACAAAAATATTTTTCCTAGGGACATATCTATTAAATTCCTCAATGAATTCCGTATGTCAATAAGGGAATTTTCAGGTGTTGCCAAACCCACTGCAAGGAATTTTGTGGTATTTTAATGATCCACAATTCGGAATTTACTTGTTTCTCAAACTAAGAACATCACGGCATTGATTTTTGGTGATCCTGCATATAATTTGATAGTTTATGTAGCTAATTTTTGGAGAAACTCTCACATAATTACAGAAATTCTGAATTTGTTGTCATAGTGACATTTCTATAAAATTCCTCAATGAATTCCGTAAACAAGGAAACTAGAAGCGATACAATATTGATAACAGAATGCAATATCATGTATGAGTGCAAGCGAGACAGAAACAAAAAAGCACATGTTTGCATGTTTTTCTACCTGCGTGGCGGCAGCGCTGAACGCAGTCGCTGGCCGCGCCGAATACACACATACATACATATATGCATCATATATTGTCAAACGCATGTGTATTCGCATACAGACAAACAGATGTATGTTTGATTATGCTTGGATTGTTTTTGTTTGGTAATTTATTTAGCTAATTCTTGAAGAAACTTTCTCGAAATACAAAAATATTTTTCATAGTGACATATCTTTAAAATTCCTCAATGAATTCCGTATGTCAATCAATGAGTTTTTAGGTGTTGCCAAAGTCAACAAGGAATTTTGTGCTATGTTATCGAACCAAAATTTGGAATTAAAAAATTTGGTTCTCAAACTAAGAACTTCACGGCATTGATTTTTGGTGATCCTGCATATAATTTGATAGTTTATGTAGCTAATTTTTGGAGAAACTCTCACATAATTACAGAAATTCTGAATTTGTTGTCATAGTGACATTTCTATAAAATTCCTCAATGAATTCCGTAAACAAGAAAACTAGAAGCGTTACAATATTGATAACAGAATGCAATATCATGTATGAGTGCAAGCGAGACAGAAACAAAAAAGCACATGTTTGCATGTTTTTCTACCTGCGTGGCGGCAGCGCTGAACGCAGTCGCTGGCCGCGCCGAATATACACATACATACATATATGCATCATATATTGTCAAACGCATGTGTATTCGCATACAGACAAACAGATGTATGTTTGATTATGCTTGGATTGTTTTTGTTTGGTAATTTATTTAGCTAATTCTTGAAGAAACTTTCTCGAAATACAAAAATATTTTTCATAGTGACATATCTATAAAATTCCTCAATGAATTCCGTATGTCAATCAATGAGTTTTTAGGTGTTGCGAAAGTCAACAAGGAATTTTGTGCTATGTTATCGAACCAAAATATGGAATTATAAAATTTGTTACTCAAACTAAGAACTTCGCGGCATTGATTTTTAGTGATCCTGCATATAATTTGATAGTTTATGTAGCTAATTTTTGGAGAAACTCTTACATAATTACAGAAATTCTGAATTTGTTGTCATAGTGACATTTCTATAAAATTCCTCAATGAATTCCGTAAACAAGGAAACTAGAAGCGATACAATATTGATAACAGAATGCAATATCATGTATGAGTGCAAGCGAGACAGAAACAAAAAAGCACATGTTTGCATGTTTTTCTACCTGCGTGGCGGCAGCGCTGAACGCAGTCGCTGGCCGCGCCGAATACACACATACATACATATATGCATCATATATTGTCAAACGCATGTGTATTCGCATACAGACAAACAGATGTATGTTTGATTATGCTTGGATTGTTTTTGTTTGGTAATTTATTTAGCTAATTCTTGAAGAAACTTTCTCGAAATACAAAAATATTTTTCATAGTGACATATCTATAAAATTCCTCAATGAATTCCGTATGTCAATCAATGAGTTTTTAGGTGTTGCGAAAGTCAACAAGGAATTTTGTGCTATGTTATCGAACCAAAATATGGAATTATAAAATTTGTTACTCAAACTAAGAACTTCGCGGCATTGATTTTTAGTGATCCTGAACCTAATTAAATAATTTATGTAGCGTATTCCTGAAGAAACTTTCTCAAAATACAAAAATTTACTTGTTTATGTGGATAATTTGTTTATGTATGGTAAATTATTTAGCTATTTCTTGAAGAAACTTACTCAAAATACAAAAATTTACTTGTTTATGTGGATAATTTGTTTATATTTAGCCAATTCTTGAAGAAACTTTCTCAAAATACAAAAATATTTTTCATAGTGACATATCTATTAAATTCCTCAATGAATTCCGTATGTCAATCAAGGAATTTTTAAGTGTTGCGAAAGTCCACGGCAAAGAATTTTGTGGTATTTTGTTGAGCCACAATTCGGAATTTACGGTATTCATTTTGGTGATCCTAAACATAATTAAATAATTTATGTAGCGTATTCATGAAAAAAATTTCTCAAAATACAAAAATATTTTTCCTAGGGACATATCTATTAAATTCCTCAATGAATTCCGTATGTCAATAAGGGAATTTTCAGGTGTTGCCAAACCCACTGCAAGGAATTTTGTGGTATTTTAATGATCCACAATTCGGAATTTACTTGTTTCTCAAACTAAGAACATCACGGCATTGATTTTTGGTGATCCTGCATATAATTTGATAGTTTATGTAGCTAATTTTTGGAGAAACTCTCACATAATTACAGAAATTCTGAATTTGTTGTCATAGTGACATTTCTATAAAATTCCTCAATGAATTCCGTAAACAAGGAAACTAGAAGCGATACAATATTGATAACAGAATGCAATATCATGTATGAGTGCAAGCGAGACAGAAACAAAAAAGCACATGTTTGCATGTTTTTCTACCTGCGTGGCGGCAGCGCTGAACGCAGTCGCTGGCCGCGCCGAATACACACATACATACATATATGCATCATATATTGTCAAACGCATGTGTATTCGCATACAGACAAACAGATGTATGTTTGATTATGCTTGGATTGTTTTTGTTTGGTAATTTATTTAGCTAATTCTTGAAGAAACTTTCTCGAAATACAAAAATATTTTTCATAGTGACATATCTTTAAAATTCCTCAATGAATTCCGTATGTCAATCAATGAGTTTTTAGGTGTTGCCAAAGTCAACAAGGAATTTTGTGCTATGTTATCGAACCAAAATTTGGAATTAAAAAATTTGGTTCTCAAACTAAGAACTTCACGGCATTGATTTTTGGTGATCCTGCATATAATTTGATAGTTTATGTAGCTAATTTTTGGAGAAACTCTTACATAATTACAGAAATTCTGAATTTGTTGTCATAGTGACATTTCTATAAAATTCCTCAATGAATTCCGTAAACAAGGAAACTAGAAGCGATACAATATTGATAACAGAATGCAATATCATGTATGAGTGCAAGCGAGACAGAAACAAAAAAGCACATGTTTGCATGTTTTTCTACCTGCGTGGCGGCAGCGCTGAACGCAGTCGCTGGCCGCGCCGAATATACACATACATACATATATGCATCATATATTGTCAAACGCATGTGTATTCGCATACAGACAAACAGATGTATGTTTGATTATGCTTGGATTGTTTTTGTTTGGTAATTTATTTAGCTAATTCTTGAAGAAACTTTCTCGAAATACAAAAATATTTTTCATAGTGACATATCTATAAAATTCCTCAATGAATTCCGTATGTCAATCAATGAGTTTTTAGGTGTTGCGAAAGTCAACAAGGAATTTTGTGCTATGTTATCGAACCAAAATATGGAATTATAAAATTTGTTACTCAAACTAAGAACTTCGCGGCATTGATTTTTAGTGATCCTGAACCTAATTAAATAATTTATGTAGCGTATTCCTGAAGAAACTTTCTCAAAATACAAAAATTTACTTGTTTATGTGGATAATTTGTTTATGTATGGTAAATTATTTAGCTATTTCTTGAAGAAACTTACTCAAAATACAAAAATTTACTTGTTTATGTGGATAATTTGTTTATATTTAGCCAATTCTTGAAGAAACTTTCTCAAAATACAAAAATATTTTTCATAGTGACATATCTATTAAATTCCTCAATGAATTCCGTATGTCAATCAAGGAATTTTTAAGTGTTGCGAAAGTCCACGGCAAAGAATTTTGTGGTATTTTGTTGAGCCACAATTCGGAATTTACGGTATTCATTTTGGTGATCCTAAACATAATTAAATAATTTATGTAGCGTATTCATGAAAAAAATTTCTCAAAATACAAAAATATTTTTCCTAGGGACATATCTATTAAATTCCTCAATGAATTCCGTATGTCAATAAGGGAATTTTCAGGTGTTGCCAAACCCACTGCAAGGAATTTTGTGGTATTTTAATGATCCACAATTCGGAATTTACTTGTTTCTCAAACTAAGAACATCACGGCATTGATTTTTGGTGATCCTGCATATAATTTGATAGTTTATGTAGCTAATTTTTGGAGAAACTCTCACATAATTACAGAAATTCTGAATTTGTTGTCATAGTGACATTTCTATAAAATTCCTCAATGAATTCCGTAAACAAGAAAACTAGAAGCGTTACAATATTGATAACAGAATGCAATATCATGTATGAGTGCAAGCGAGACAGAAACAAAAAAGCACATGTTTGCATGTTTTTCTACCTGCGTGGCGGCAGCGCTGAACGCAGTCGCTGGCCGCGCCGAATATACACATACATACATATATGCATCATATATTGTCAAACGCATGTGTATTCGCATACAGACAAACAGATGTATGTTTGATTATGCTTGGATTGTTTTTGTTTGGTAATTTATTTAGCTAATTCTTGAAGAAACTTTCTCGAAATACAAAAATATTTTTCAAAGTGACATATCTATTAAATTCCTCAATGAATTCCGTATGTCAATCAATGAGTTTTTAGGTGTTGCGAAAGTCAACAAGGAATTTTGTGCTATGTTATCGAACCAAAATATGGAATTATAAAATTTGTTACTCAAACTAAGAACTTCGCGGCATTGATTTTTAGTGATCCTGAACATAATTAAATAATTTATGTCGCGTATTACTGAAGAAACTTTCTCAAAATACAAAAATTTACTTGTTTATGTGGATAATTTGTTTATGTATGGTAAATTATTTAGCTAATTCTTGAAGAAACTTTCTCAAAATACAAAAATTTACTTGTTTATGTGGATAATTTGTTTATATTTAGCCAATTCTTGAAGAAACTTTCTCAAAATACAAAAATATTTTTCAAAGTGACATATCTATTAAATTCCTCAATGAATTCCGTATGTCAATCAATGAGTTTTTAGGTGTTGCGAAAGTCAACAAGGAATTTTGTGCTATGTTATCGAACCAAAATATGGAATTATAAAATTTGTTACTCAAACTAAGAACTTCGCGGCATTGATTTTTAGTGATCCTGAACATAATTAAATAATTTATGTCGCGTATTACTGAAGAAACTTTCTCAAAATACAAAAATTTACTTGTTTATGTGGATAATTTGTTTATGTATGATAATTTATGTAGCTAATTCTTGAAGAAACTTTCTCAAAATACAACAATTTTTTTCATAGTGACATATTTATTAAATTCCTCAATGAATTCCGTATGTCAATCAAGGAATTTTCAGGTTCCAAGGCAAGGAATTTTGTGCTATGTTATCGAACCAAAATTTGGAATTAAAAAATTTGGTTCTCAACCTAAGAACTTCACGGCATTGATTTTTGGTGATCCTGCATATAATTTGATAGTTTATGTAGCTAATTTTTGGAGAAACTCTCACATAATTACAGAAATTCTGAATTTGTTGTCATAGTGACATTTCTATAAAATTCCTCAATGAATTCCGTAAACAAGAAAACTAGAAGCGTTACAATATTGATAACAGAATGCAATATCATGTATGAGTGCAAGCGAGACAGAAACAAAAAAGCACATGTTTGCATGTTTTTGTACCTGCGTGGCGGCAGCGCTGAACGCAGTCGCTGGCCGCGCCGAATATACGCATACATACATATATGCATCATATATTGTCAAACGCATGTGTATTCGCATACAGACAAACAGATGTATGTTTGATTATGCTTGGATTGTTTTTGTTTGGTAATTTATTTAGCTAATTCTTGAAGAAACTTTCTCAAAATACAAAAATATTTTTCATAGTGACATATCTATAAAATTCCTCAATGAATTCCGTATGTCAATCAATGAGTTTTTAGGTGTTGCCAAAGTCAACAAGGAATTTTGTGCTATGTTATCGAACCAAAATTTGGAATTAAAAAATTTGGTTCTCAAACTAAGAACTTCACGGCATTGATTTTTGGTGATCCTGCATATAATTTGATAGTTTATGTAGCTAATTTTTGGAGAAACTCTCACATAATTACAGAAATTCTGAATTTGTTGACATAGTGACATTTCTATAAAATTCCTCAATGAATTCCGTAAACAAGGAAACTAGAAGCGATACAATATTGATAACAGAATGCAATATCATGTATGAGTGCAAGCGAGACAGAAACAAAAAAGCACATGTTTGCATGTTCCTCTACCTGCGTGGCGGCAGCGCTGAACGCAGTCGCTGGCCGCGCCGAATATACGCATACATACATATATGCATCATATATTGTCAAACGCATGTGTATTCGCATACAGACAAACAGATGTATGTTTGATTATGCTTGGATTGTTTTTGTTTGGTAATTTATTTAGCTAATTCTTGAAGAAACTTTCTCAAAATACAAAAATATTTTTCATAGTGACATATCTATAAAATTCCTCAATGAATTCCGTATGTCAATCAATGAGTTTTTAGGTGTTGCGAAAGTCAACAAGGAATTTTGTGCTATGTTATCGAACCAAAATATGGAATTATAAAATTTGTTACTCAATCTAAGAACTTCGCGGCATTGATTTTTGGTGATCCTGCATATAATTTGATAGTTTATGTAGCTAATTTTTGGAGAAACTCTCACATAATTACAGAAATTCTGAATTTGTTGTCATAGTGACATTTCTATAAAATTCCTCAATGAATTCCGTATGTCAATCAAGGAATTTTTAAGTGTTGCGAAAGTCCACGGCAAAGAATTTTGTGGTATTTTGTTGAGCCACAATTCGGAATTTACGGTATTCATTTTGGTGATCCTAAACATAATTAAATAATTTATGTAGCGTATTCATGAAAAAAATTTCTCAAAATACAAAAATATTTTTCCTAGGGACATATCTATTAAATTCCTCAATGAATTCCGTATGTCAATCAATGAGTTTTTAGGTGTTGCGAAAGTCAACAAGGAATTTTGTGCTATGTTATCGAACCAAAATATGGAATTATAAAATTTGTTACTCAAACTAAGAACTTCGCGGCATTGATTTTTAGTGATCCTGAACCTAATTAAATAATTTATGTAGCGTATTCCTGAAGAAACTTTCTCAAAATACAAAAATTTACTTGTTTATGTGGATAATTTGTTTATGTATGGTAAATTATTTAGCTAATTCTTGAAGAAACTTTCTCAAAATACAAAAATTTACTTGTTTATGTGGATAATTTGTTTATATTTAGCCAATTCTTGAAGAAACTTTCTCAAAATACAAAAATATTTTTCAAAGTGACATATCTATTAAATTCCTCAATGAATTCCGTATGTCAATCAATGAGTTTTTAGGTGTTGCGAAAGTCAACAAGGAATTTTGTGCTATGTTATCGAACCAAAATATGGAATTATAAAATTTGTTACTCAAACTAAGAACTTCGCGGCATTGATTTTTAGTGATCCTGAACATAATTAAATAATTTATGTCGCGTATTACTGAAGAAACTTTCTCAAAATACAAAAATTTACTTGTTTATGTGGATAATTTGTTTATGTATGATAATTTATGTAGCTAATTCTTGAAGAAACTTTCTCAAAATACAACAATTTTTTTCATAGTGACATATTTATTAAATTCCTCAATGAATTCCGTATGTCAATCAAGGAATTTTCAGGTTCCAAGGCAAGGAATTTTGTGCTATGTTATCGAACCAAAATTTGGAATTAAAAAATTTGGTTCTCAACCTAAGAACTTCACGGCATTGATTTTTGGTGATCCTGCATATAATTTGATAGTTTATGTAGCTAATTTTTGGAGAAACTCTCACATAATTACAGAAATTCTGAATTTGTTGTCATAGTGACATTTCTATAAAATTCCTCAATGAATTCCGTAAACAAGAAAACTAGAAGCGTTACAATATTGATAACAGAATGCAATATCATGTATGAGTGCAAGCGAGACAGAAACAAAAAAGCACATGTTTGCATGTTTTTGTACCTGCGTGGCGGCAGCGCTGAACGCAGTCGCTGGCCGCGCCGAATATACGCATACATACATATATGCATCATATATTGTCAAACGCATGTGTATTCGCATACAGACAAACAGATGTATGTTTGATTATGCTTGGATTGTTTTTGTTTGGTAATTTATTTAGCTAATTCTTGAAGAAACTTTCTCAAAATACAAAAATATTTTTCATAGTGACATATCTATAAAATTCCTCAATGAATTCCGTATGTCAATCAATGAGTTTTTAGGTGTTGCCAAAGTCAACAAGGAATTTTGTGCTATGTTATCGAACCAAAATTTGGAATTAAAAAATTTGGTTCTCAAACTAAGAACTTCACGGCATTGATTTTTGGTGATCCTGCATATAATTTGATAGTTTATGTAGCTAATTTTTGGAGAAACTCTCACATAATTACAGAAATTCTGAATTTGTTGACATAGTGACATTTCTATAAAATTCCTCAATGAATTCCGTAAACAAGGAAACTAGAAGCGATACAATATTGATAACAGAATGCAATATCATGTATGAGTGCAAGCGAGACAGAAACAAAAAAGCACATGTTTGCATGTTCCTCTACCTGCGTGGCGGCAGCGCTGAACGCAGTCGCTGGCCGCGCCGAATATACGCATACATACATATATGCATCATATATTGTCAAACGCATGTGTATTCGCATACAGACAAACAGATGTATGTTTGATTATGCTTGGATTGTTTTTGTTTGGTAATTTATTTAGCTAATTCTTGAAGAAACTTTCTCAAAATACAAAAATATTTTTCATAGTGACATATCTATAAAATTCCTCAATGAATTCCGTATGTCAATCAATGAGTTTTTAGGTGTTGCGAAAGTCAACAAGGAATTTTGTGCTATGTTATCGAACCAAAATATGGAATTATAAAATTTGTTACTCAATCTAAGAACTTCGCGGCATTGATTTTTGGTGATCCTGCATATAATTTGATAGTTTATGTAGCTAATTTTTGGAGAAACTCTCACATAATTACAGAAATTCTGAATTTGTTGTCATAGTGACATTTCTATAAAATTCCTCAATGAATTCCGTATGTCAATCAAGGAATTTTTAAGTGTTGCGAAAGTCCACGGCAAAGAATTTTGTGGTATTTTGTTGAGCCACAATTCGGAATTTACGGTATTCATTTTGGTGATCCTAAACATAATTAAATAATTTATGTAGCGTATTCATGAAAAAATTTCTCAAAATACAAAAATATTTTTCCTAGGGACATATCTATTAAATTCCTCAATGAATTCCGTATGTCAATCAATGAGTTTTTAGGTGTTGCGAAAGTCAACAAGGAATTTTGTGCTATGTTATCGAACCAAAATATGGAATTATAAAATTTGTTACTCAAACTAAGAACTTCGCGGCATTGATTTTTAGTGATCCTGAACCTAATTAAATAATTTATGTAGCGTATTCCTGAAGAAACTTTCTCAAAATACAAAAATTTACTTGTTTATGTGGATAATTTGTTTATGTATGGTAAATTATTTAGCTAATTCTTGAAGAAACTTTCTCAAAATACAAAAATTTACTTGTTTATGTGGATAATTTGTTTATATTTAGCCAATTCTTGAAGAAACTTTCTCAAAATACAAAAATATTTTTCAAAGTGACATATCTATTAAATTCCTCAATGAATTCCGTATGTCAATCAATGAGTTTTTAGGTGTTGCGAAAGTCAACAAGGAATTTTGTGCTATGTTATCGAACCAAAATATGGAATTATAAAATTTGTTACTCAAACTAAGAACTTCGCGGCATTGATTTTTAGTGATCCTGAACATAATTAAATAATTTATGTCGCGTATTACTGAAGAAACTTTCTCAAAATACAAAAATTTACTTGTTTATGTGGATAATTTGTTTATGTATGATAATTTATGTAGCTAATTCTTGAAGAAACTTTCTCAAAATACAACAATTTTTTTCATAGTGACATATTTATTAAATTCCTCAATGAATTCCGTATGTCAATCAAGGAATTTTCAGGTTCCAAGGCAAGGAATTTTGTGCTATGTTATCGAACCAAAATTTGGAATTAAAAAATTTGGTTCTCAACCTAAGAACTTCACGGCATTGATTTTTGGTGATCCTGCATATAATTTGATAGTTTATGTAGCTAATTTTTGGAGAAACTCTCACATAATTACAGAAATTCTGAATTTGTTGTCATAGTGACATTTCTATAAAATTCCTCAATGAATTCCGTAAACAAGAAAACTAGAAGCGTTACAATATTGATAACAGAATGCAATATCATGTATGAGTGCAAGCGAGACAGAAACAAAAAAGCACATGTTTGCATGTTTTTGTACCTGCGTGGCGGCAGCGCTGAACGCAGTCGCTGGCCGCGCCGAATATACGCATACATACATATATGCATCATATATTGTCAAACGCATGTGTATTCGCATACAGACAAACAGATGTATGTTTGATTATGCTTGGATTGTTTTTGTTTGGTAATTTATTTAGCTAATTCTTGAAGAAACTTTCTCAAAATACAAAAATATTTTTCATAGTGACATATCTATAAAATTCCTCAATGAATTCCGTATGTCAATCAATGAGTTTTTAGGTGTTGCCAAAGTCAACAAGGAATTTTGTGCTATGTTATCGAACCAAAATTTGGAATTAAAAAATTTGGTTCTCAAACTAAGAACTTCACGGCATTGATTTTTGGTGATCCTGCATATAATTTGATAGTTTATGTAGCTAATTTTTGGAGAAACTCTCACATAATTACAGAAATTCTGAATTTGTTGACATAGTGACATTTCTATAAAATTCCTCAATGAATTCCGTAAACAAGGAAACTAGAAGCGATACAATATTGATAACAGAATGCAATATCATGTATGAGTGCAAGCGAGACAGAAACAAAAAAGCACATGTTTGCATGTTCCTCTACCTGCGTGGCGGCAGCGCTGAACGCAGTCGCTGGCCGCGCCGAATATACGCATACATACATATATGCATCATATATTGTCAAACGCATGTGTATTCGCATACAGACAAACAGATGTATGTTTGATTATGCTTGGATTGTTTTTGTTTGGTAATTTATTTAGCTAATTCTTGAAGAAACTTTCTCAAAATACAAAAATATTTTTCATAGTGACATATCTATAAAATTCCTCAATGAATTCCGTATGTCAATCAATGAGTTTTTAGGTGTTGCGAAAGTCAACAAGGAATTTTGTGCTATGTTATCGAACCAAAATATGGAATTATAAAATTTGTTACTCAAACTAAGAACTTCGCGGCATTGATTTTTGGTGATCCTGCATATAATTTGATAGTTTATGTAGCTAATTTTTGGAGAAACTCTCACATAATTACAGAAATTCTGAATTTGTTGTCATAGTGACATTTCTATAAAATTCCTCAATGAATTCCGTAAACAAGGAAACTAGAAGCGATACAATATTGATAACAGAATGCAATATCATGTATGAGTGCAAGCGAGACAGAAACAAAAAAGCACATGTTTGCATGTTTTTCTACCTGCGTGGCGGCAGCGCTGAACGCAGTCGCTGGCCGCGCCGAATATACACATACATACATATATGCATCATATATTGTCAAACGCATGTGTATTCGCATACAGACAAACAGATGTATGTTTGATTAGGCTTGGATTGTTTTTGTTTGGTAATTTATTTAGCTAATTCTTGAAGAAACTTTCTCGAAATTAAATAATTTATGGAGCGTATTCCTGAAGAAACTTTCTCAAAATACAAAAATTTACTTGTTTATGTGGATAATTTGTTTATGTATGGTAAATTATTTAGCTAATTCTTGAAGAAACTTTCTCAAAATACAAAAATTTACTTGTTTATGTGGATAATTTGTTTATATTTAGCCAATTCTTGAAGAAACTTTCTCAAAATACAAAAATATTTTTCAAAGTGACATATCTATTAAATTCCTCAATGAATTCCGTATGTCAATCAATGAGTTTTTAGGTGTTGCGAAAGTCAACAAGGAATTTTGTGCTATGTTATCGAACCAAAATATGGAATTATAAAATTTGTTACTCAAACTAAGAACTTCGCGGCATTGATTTTTAGTGATCCTGAACATAATTAAATAATTTATGTCGCGTATTACTGAAGAAACTTTCTCAAAATACAAAAATTTACTTGTTTATGTGGATAATTTGTTTATGTATGATAATTTATGTAGCTAATTCTTGAAGAAACTTTCTCAAAATACAACAATTTTTTTCATAGTGACATATTTATTAAATTCCTCAATGAATTCCGTATGTCAATCAAGGAATTTTCAGGTTCCAAGGCAAGGAATTTTGTGCTATGTTATCGAACCAAAATTTGGAATTAAAAAATTTGGTTCTCAAACTAAGAACTTCACGGCATTGATTTTTGGTGATCCTGCATATAATTTGATAGTTTATGTAGCTAATTTTTGGAGAAACTCTCACATAATTACAGAAATTCTGAATTTGTTGTCATAGTGACATTTCTATAAAATTCCTCAATGAATTCCGTAAACAAGGAAACTAGAAGCGATACAATATTGATAACAGAATGCAATATCATGTATGAGTGCAAGCGAGACAGAAACAAAAAAGCACATGTTTGCATGTTTTTCTACCTGCGTGGCGGCAGCGCTGAACGCAGTCGCTGGCCGCGCCGAATATACACATACATACATATATGCATCATATATTGTCAAACGCATGTGTATTCGCATACAGACAAACAGATGTATGTTTGATTAGGCTTGGATTGTTTTTGTTTGGTAATTTATTTAGCTAATTCTTGAAGAAACTTTCTCGAAATACAAAAATATTTTTCATAGTGACATATCTATAAAATTCATCAATGAATTCCGTATGTCAATCAATGAGTTTTTATACTCTTTGCAAGAGTATATTGGGTTTGTGCAAATGTATGTAACAGGCAGAAGGAGGCGTGGCAGACCCCATAAAGTATATATATTCTTGATCAGCATCACAAGCCGAGTCGATATAGCCATGTCCGTCTGTCCGTCTGTCTGTCTGTCTGTCTGTCTGTCTGTCTGTCTGTCTGTCTGTCTGTCTGTCTGTCCGTATGAACAAACAGATTTCAGAGATGGTAAGAGCTACAAATTCGAGCTTGGTCTCAATCGATCACATATTTAGTCAGTCAATACAAGAATCTTTTTTTTTTCGATGCCACGCCCCGTTCGCCCACAATGAGCCAAAAACTAGACACACCTCGGAAAAAATCGGTGTTTTCGGCGAATATCTCAGTAACTATGGCACCTAGGATCACCAATTTTGGTATGGAGGTTCCTAGTGACTGAATAAATGTCATGCGATCAAAAATTTTTGACTGCCACGCCCCCTTTTCACAAAGGAACTAAAAAACTATTCAAATACGTTTTTAAGGCATTTCTTCTTATCGTAGAGTATTGTTATTTATAATTCGTGTAAAGACTAACTATATCAAATTATCCT
Organism: Drosophila acutilabella; assembly: GCA_035046005.1. Taxonomy (NCBI): domain Eukaryota; kingdom Metazoa; phylum Arthropoda; class Insecta; order Diptera; family Drosophilidae; genus Drosophila; species Drosophila acutilabella. The sequence goes on from JAWNOK010000042.1 coordinate 2,656,994, forward strand.
GAAAGGTGCATTAAAATCGGACTGTAAATAAGAAAACTAGAAGCGTTACAATATTGATAACTGAATGCAATATCATGTATGAGTGCAAGCGAGACAGAAACATATAAGCACATGTTCAAATGTTTTCGCTGCCTGTGTGGCGGCAGCGCTGCCCGCAGTCGCTGGCCGCGCTGAATTCACACATACATACATACATGTATATGCATCATATATTGTCTTTCGTATGTGTGTTCGCATACAGAGAAACATATGTATGTTTGATTATACTTAGATTGTTTTTGATTCAACATGTTTTAGTGCTAGTACCACACATTGCATGTAAGTGTCTCTAGACCGATTTTAATAATTTAATCGGGAAAAAATGCAGAGAGTATATTACGGTCGGGCGTGCTTGACTGTACTTTCCTTTCTTGTTAGGTGTTGCGAAAGTCAACAAGGAATTTTGTGCTATGTTATCGAACCAAAATATGGAATTATAAAATTTGTTACTCAAACTAAGAACTTCGCGGCATTGATTTTTAGTGATCCTGAACATAATTAAATAATTTATGTAGCGTATTACTGAAGAAACTTTCTCAAAATACAAAAATTTACTTGTTTATGTGGATAATTTGTTTATGTATGATAATTTATGTAGCTAATTCTTGAAGAAACTTTCTCAAAATACAACAATTTTGTTCATAGTGACATATTTATTAAATTCCTCAATGAATTTCGTATGTCAATCAAGGAATTTTCAGGTTCCACGGCAAGGAATTTTGTGCTATGTTATCGAACCAAAATTTGGAATTATAAAATTTTGTTCTCAAACTAAGAACTTCGCGGCATTGATCTTTGGTGATCCTGAACATAATTAAATAATTTATGTAGCGTATTCCTGAAGAAACTTTCTCAAACTACAAAAATTTACTTGTTTATGTAGATAAATTGTTTATGTATGGTAATTTATTTAGCTAATTCTTGAAGAAACTTTCTCAAAACACCAAAATGTTTTTCATAGTGACATATCTATGAAATTCCTCAATGAATTCCGTATGTCAATCAAGGAATTTTCAGGTTCCAAGGCAAGGAATTTTGTGCTATGTTATCGAACCAAAATTTGGAATTAAAAAATTTGGTTCTCAAACTAAGAAATTCACGGCATTGATTTTTGGTGATCCTGCATATAATTTGATAGTTTATGTAGCTAATTTTTGGAGAAACTCTCACATAATTACAGAAATTCTGAATTTGTTGTCATAGTGACATTTCTATAAAATTCCTCAATGAATTCCGTAAACAAGAAAACTAGAAGCGTTACAATATTGATAACAGAATGCAATATCATGTATGAGTGCAAGCGAGACAGAAACAAAAAAGCACATGTTTGCATGTTTTTCTACCTGCGTGGCGGCAGCGCTGAACGCAGTCGCTGGCCGCGCCGAATATACACATACATACATATATGCATCATATATTGTCAAACGCATGTGTATTCGCATACAGACAAACAGATGTATGTTTGATTATGCTTGGTTTGTTTTTGTTTGGTAATTTATTTAGCTAATTCTTGAAGAAACTTTCTCGAAATACAAAAATATTTTTCATAGTGACATATCTATAAAATTCCTCAATGAATTCCGTATGTCAATCAATGAGTTTTTAGGTGTTGCGAAAGTCAACAAGGAATTTTGTGCTATGTTATCGAACCAAAATGTGGAATTATAAAATTTGTTACTCAAACTAAGAACTTCGCGGCATTGATTTTTAGTGATCCTGAACCTAATTAAATAATTTATGTAGCGTATTCCTGAAGAAACTTTCTTAAAATACAAAAATTTACTTGTTTATGTGGATAATTTGTTTATGTATGGTAAATTATTTAGCTAATTCTTGAAGAAACTTTCTCAAAATACAAAAATTTACTTGTTTATGTGGATAATTTGTTTATATTTAGCCAATTCTTGAAGAAACTTTCTCAAAATACAAAAATATTTTTCATAGTGACATATCTATTAAATTCCTCAATGAATTCCGTATGTCAATCAGAAAATTTTTAAGTGTTGCGAAAGTCCACGGCAAAGAATTTTGTGGTATTTTGTTGAGCCACAATTCGAAATTTACGGTATTCATTTTGGTGATCCTAAACATAATTAAATAATTTATGTAGCGTATTTATGAAAAAAATTTCTCAAAATACAAAAATATTTTTCCTAGGGACATATCTTTTAAAATCCTCAATGAATTCCGTATGTCAATAAGGGAATTTTCAGGTGTTGCCAAACCCACTGCAAGGAATTTTGTGGTATTTTAACTAAGAACATCACGGCATTGATTTTTGGTGATCCTGAATATAATTTGAGAGTTTATGTAGCTAATTTTTGGAGAAACTCTCACATAATTACAGAAATTCTGAATTTTTTGTCATAGTGACATATCTATAAAATTCCTCAATGAATTTCGTATGTCAATCAAGGAATTTTAAGGTTCCACGGCAAGGAATTTTGTGCTATGTTATCGAACCAAAATTTGGAATTATAAAATTTGTTACTCAAACTAAGAACTTCGCGGCATTGATTTTTGGTGATCCCGAACATAATTAAATAATTTATGTAGCGTATTCCTGAAGAAACTTTCTTAAACAACAAAAATTTATTTGTTTATGTGGATAATTTGTTTATGAATGATAATTTATGTAGCTAATTCTTGAAGAACTTTCTCAAAATACAAAAATGTTTTTCATAGTGACATATCTATTAAATTAATCAATGAATTCCGTATGTCAATCAAGGAATTTTTAAGTGTTGCGAAAGTCCACGGCAAAGAATTTTGTGGTATTTTGTTGAGCCACAATTCGAAATTTACGGTATTCATTTTGGTGATCCTAAACATAATTAAATAATTTATGTAGCGTATTTATGAAAAAAATTTCTCAAAATACAAAAATATTTTTCCTAGGGACATATCTTTTAAAATCCTCAATGAATTCCGTATGTCATTAAGGGAATTTTCAGGTGTTGCCAAACCCACTGCAAGGAATTTTGTGGTATTTTAACTAAGAACATCACGGCATTGATTTTTGGTGATCCTGAATATAATTTGAGAGTTTATGTAGCTAATTTTTGGAGAAACTCTCACATAATTACAGAAATTCTGAATTTTTTGTCATAGTGACATATCTATAAAATTCCTCAATGAATTCCGTATGTCAATCAAGGAATTTTCAGGTTCCACGGCAAGGAATTTTGTGCTATGTTATCGAACCAAAATGTGGAATTATAAAATTTGTTTCTCAAACTAAGAACTTCGCGTCATTGATTTTTGGTGATCCTGAACATAATTAAATAATTTATGTAGCGTATTCCTGAAGAAACTTTCTCAAAATACAAAAATTTACTTGTTTATGTGGATAGTTTGTTTATGTATGGTAATTTATTTAGCTAATTCTTGAAGAAACTTTCTCAAAATACAAAACTATTTTTCATAGTGCAATATTTATTAAATTACTCAATGAATTTCGTATGTCAATAAGGGAATTTTCAGGTGTTGCCAAACCCACTGCAAGGAATTTTGTGGTATTTTAATGATCCACAATTCGGAATTTACTTGTTTCTCAAACTAAGAACATCACGGCATTGATTTTTGTTGATCCTGGAAATAATTTGATAATTTATGTAGCTTATTCTTGAAGAAACTTTCTCGATGTACAAAAATGTTTTTCATAGTGACATTTCTATAAAATTCCTCAATGAATTCCGTATGTCAATCAAGGAGTTTTTCGGTGTTGCGAAAGTCAACGACAAGGAATTTTGTGGTATTTTGTTGAGCCACAATTCGGAATTTTTAAACTTGTTTCTCAATTTAGGAATTTACGGTATTCATTTTGGTGATCCTGAACATAATTAAATAATTTATGTAGCGTATTCCTGAAGAAACTTTCTCAAAATACAAAAATTTACTTGTTTATGTGGATAGTTTGTTTATGTATGGTAATTTATTTAGCTAATTCTTGAAGAAACTTTCTTAAAATACAAAACTATTTTTCATAGTGCAATATTTATTAAATTACTCAATGAATTCCGTATGTCAATAAGGGAATTTTCAGGTGTTGCCAAACCCACTGCAAGGAATTTTGTGGTATTTTAATGATCCACAATTCGGAATTTACTTGTTTCTCAAACTAAGAACATCACGGCATTGATTTTTGTTGATCCTGGAAATAATTTGATAATTTATGTAGCTTATTCTTGAAGAAACTTTCTCGATGTACAAAAATGTTTTTCATAGTGACATTTCTATAAAATTCCTCAATGAATTCCGTATGTCAATCAAGGAGTTTTTCGGTGTTGCGAAAGTCAACGACAAGGAATTTTGTGGTATTTTGTTGAGCCACAATTCGGAATTTATAAACTTTTTTCTCAATTTAGGAATTTACGGTATTCATTTTGGTGATCCTGAACATAATTAAATAATTTATGTAGCGTATTCCTGAAGAAACTTTCTCAAAATACAAAAATTTACTTGTTTATGTGGATAGTTTGTTTATGTATGGTAATTTATTTAGCTAATTCTTGAAGAAACTTTCTTAAAATACAAAACTATTTTTCATAGTGCAATATTTATTAAATTACTCAATGAATTCCGTATGTCAATAAGGGAATTTTCAGGTGTTGCCAAACCCACTGCAAGGAATTTTGTGGTATTTTAATGATCCACAATTCGGAATTTACTTGTTTCTCAAACTAAGAACATCACGGCATTGATTTTTGTTGATCCTGGAAATAATTTGATAATTTATGTAGCTTATTCTTAAAGAAACTTTCTCGATGTACAAAAATGTTTTTCATAGTGACATTTCTATAAAATTCCTCAATGAATTCCGTATGTCAATCAATGAGTTTTTAGGTGTTGCGAAAGTCAACAAGGAATTTTGTGCTATGTTATCGAACCAAAATATGGAATTATAAAATTTGTTACTCAAACTAAGAACTTCGCGGCATTGATTTTTAGTGATCCTGAACATAATTAAATAATTTATGTCGCGTATTACTGAAGAAACTTTCTCAAAATACAAAAATTTACTTGTTTATGTGGATAATTTGTTTATGTATGATAATTTATGTAGCTAATTCTTGAAGAAACTTTCTCAAAATACAACAATTTTTTTCATAGTGACATATTTATTAAATTCCTCAATGAATTCCGTATGTCAATCAAGGAATTTTCAGGTTCCAAGGCAAGGAATTTTGTGCTATGTTATCGAACCAAAATTTGGAATTAAAAAATTTGGTTCTCAACCTAAGAACTTCACGGCATTGATTTTTGGTGATCCTGCATATAATTTGATAGTTTATGTAGCTAATTTTTGGAGAAACTCTCACATAATTACAGAAATTCTGAATTTGTTGTCATAGTGACATTTCTATAAAATTCCTCAATGAATTCCGTAAACAAGGAAACTAGAAGCGATACAATATTGATAACAAAATGCAATATCATGTATGAGTGCAAGCGAGACAGAAACAAACAAGAAAGAATGCTACAGTCGCCCCGCGACTTTAAGATACCCGTTACTCAATGTTCGACCGATTGTTCATATGGGAGCTATACGATATAGTCATACGATTTGTATGAAACTTGGTCAGTACATTTATGTTATTAATTAATTTATTCTGTATCAGTTTCATTATGATAGCTTGGTAAATACAGAAAATTTTCATACAAATTCATACGAAATGCAAATTTTTGACCGATCGGCCCTATGGGAGCTATACGATATAGTTGTCAGATTTCTATGAAACTTGGTCAGTATATTTATATTGATGATTTATTTATTTTTTGTCAGTTTCATTAAGATAGCTTAGTCAATGCAAAATTTTTTCATACTAATTTATATTTGGAGCGTGTTTTTGACCGATTGGCCCTATGGGAGCTATACGATATAGCTGTCCGATTTCGATCAAACTTGGTTAGTACATGTAATTCGTAGACATGTACTCTCCGTGTGAATTTGGTTCAGATAGCATTGCTAACAAAAAAGTTTTCTATACTAAAACATTCAAGTTTTATCTGTACATTTACCTTTATATGAGGATAGAACGCACTAAAGTTGGCGTGTCAAAAAACAAAAACAAACTCGTTCTGCTTGGGTATTGTACCTTTCATTTGCGACCCTTTTCACCTTTCTAGCACTTATAGTCTCTGAGATCCATGGCATGGCTATATCGACTCGGCTATTGATGCTGATCAAGAATATATATACTTTATGGGGTCTGCCACGCCTCCTTCTGCCTGTTACATACATTCCAACGATTACAATATACCCTTGTACTCTACGAGTAACAGATATAAAAAGCACATGTTTGCATGTTTCTCTACCTGCGTGGCGGCAGCGCTGAACGCAGTCGCTGGCCGCGCCGAATACACACATACATACATATATGCATCATATATTGTCAAACGCATGTGTATTCGCATACAGACAAACAGATGTATGTTTGATTATGCTTGGATTGTTTTTGTTTGGTAATTTATTTAGCTAATTCTTGAAGAAACTTTCTCAAAATACAAAACTATTTTTCATAGTGACATATCTATTAAATTCCTCAATGAATTCCGTATGTCAATAAGGGAATTTTCAGGTGTTGCCAAACCCACTGCAAGGAATATTGTGGTATTGTGTTGATCTACAATTCGGAATTTACTTGTTTCTCACACTAAGAACTTCACGGCATTGATTTTTGGTGATCCTGGTAATAATATGATAATTTATGTAGCTTATTCTTGAAGAAACTTTCTCGAAATACAAAAATTTTTTTTATAGTGACATATCTATTAAATGCATCAATGAATTCCGTATGTCAATCAAGGAATTTTTAAGTGTTGCGAAAGTCCACGGCAAAGAATTTTGTTGTATTTTGTTGAACCACAATTCGGAATTTATAAACTTGTTTCTCAATTTAGGAACTTACGGTATTCATTTTGGTGATCCTGAACATAATTAAATAATTTATGTAGCGTATTCCTGAAGAAACTTTCTCAAACTACAAAAATTTACTTGTTTATGTAGATAAATTGTTTATGTATGGTAATTTATTTAGCTAATTCTTGAAGAAACTTTCTCAAAACACCAAAATGTTTTTCATAGTGACATACCTATGAAATTCCTCAATGAATTCCGTATGTCAATCAAGGAATTTTCAGGTTCCACGGCAAGGAATTTTGTGCTATGTTATCGAACCAAAATTTGGAATTATAAAATTTATTTCTCAAACTAAGAACTTCGCGGCATTGATTTTTGGTGATCCTGAACATAATTAAATAATTTATGTAGCGTATTCCTTAAGAAACTTTCTCAAAATACAAAAATTTACTTGTTTATGTGGATAGTTTGTTTATGTATGGTAATTTATTTAGCTAATTCTTGAAGAAACTTTCTCAAAATACAAAACTATTTTTCATAGTGCAATATTTATTAAATTACTCAATGAATTCCGTATGTCAATAAGGGAATTTTCAGGTGTTGCCAAACCCACTGCAAGGAATTTTGTGGTATTTTAATGATCCACAATTCGGAATTTACTTGTTTCTCAAACTAAGAACATCACGGCATTGATTTTTGGTGATCCTGGAAATAATTTGATAATTTATGTAGCTTATTCTTGAAGAAACTTTCTCGATGTACAAAAATGTTTTTATACTCTTTGCAAGAGTATATTGGGTTTGTGCAAATGTATGTAACAGGCAGAAGGAGGCGTGGCAGACCCCATAAAGTATATATATTCTTGATCAGCATCACAAGCCGAGTCGATATAGCCATGTCCGTCTGTCCGTCTGTCCGTCTGTCTGTCTGTCTGTCTGTCTGTCTGTCTGTCTGTCTGTCTGTCTGTCTGTCTGTCCGTATGAACAAACAGATTTCAGAGATGGTAAGAGCTACAAATTCGAGCTTGGTCTCAATCGATCACATATTTAGTCAGTCAATACAAGAATCTTTTTTTTTTTCGATGCCACGCCCCGTTCGCCCACAATGAGCCAAAAACTAGACACACCTCGGAAAAAATCGGTGTTTTCGGCGAATATCTCAGTAACTATGGCACCTAGGATCACCAATTTTGGTATGGAGGTTCCTAGTGACTGAATAAATGTCATGCGATCAAAAATTTTTGACTGCCACGCCCCCTTTTCACAAAGGAACTAAAAAACTATTCAAATACGTTTTTAAGGCATTTCTTCTTATCGTAGAGTATTGTTATTTATAATTCGTGTAAAGACTAACTATATCAAATTATCCTGAAAGGTGCATTAAAATCGGACTGTAAATAAGAAAACTAGAAGCGTTACAATATTGATAACTGAATGCAATATCATGTATGAGTGCAAGCGAGACAGAAACATATAAGCACATGTTCAAATGTTTTCGCTGCCTGTGTGGCGGCAGCGCTGCCCGCAGTCGCTGGCCGCGCTGAATTCACACATACATACATACATGTATATGCATCATATATTGTCTTTCGTATGTGTGTTCGCATACAGAGAAACATATGTATGTTTGATTATACTTAGATTGTTTTTGATTCAACATGTTTTAGTGCTAGTACCACACATTGCATGTAAGTGTCTCTAGACCGATTTTAATAATTTAATCGGGAAAAAATGCAGAGAGTATATTACGGTCGGGCGTGCTTGACTGTACTTTCCTTTCTTGTTCATAGTGACATTTCTATAAAATTCCTCAATGAATTCCGTATGTCAATCAAGGAGTTTTTAGGTGTTGCGAAAGTCAACGACAAGGAATTTTGTGGTATTTTGTTGAACCACAATTCGGAATTTATAAACTTGTTTCTCAATTTAGGAATTTACGGTATTCATTTTGGTGATCCTGAACATAATTAAATAATTTATGTAGCGTATTCCTGAAGAAACTTTCTCGAAATACAAAATTATTTTGCATAGTGACATATCTATTAAATTCCTTAATGAATTCCGTTTGTCAATAAGGGAATTTTCAGGTGTTGCCAAACCCACTGCAAGGAATATTGTGGTATTGTGTTTATCCACAATTCGGAATTTACTTGTTTCTCAAACTAAGAACTTTACGGCATTGATTTTTGGTGATCCTGAATATAATTTGATAGTTTATGTAGCTAATTTTTGGAGAAACTCTCACATAATTACAGAAATTCTGAATTTTTTGTCATAGTGACATATCTATAAAATTCCTCAATGAATTCCGTATGTCAATAAAGGAGTTTTTAGGTGTTGCGAAAGTCAACGACAAGGAATTTTGTGCTATGTTATCGAACCAAAATTTGGAATTATAAAATTTGTTTCTCAAACTAAGAATTTCGCGGCATTGATTTTTGGTGATCCTGAACATAATTAAATAATTTATGTAGCGTATTGCTGAAGAAACTTTCTCAAAATACAAAAATTTACTTGTTTATGTGGATAATTTGTTTATGTATGGAAATTTATTTAGCTAATTCTTGAAGAAACTTTCTCAAAATACAAAACTATTTTTCATAGTGCAATATTTATTAAATTACTCAATGAATTCCGTATGTCAATAAGGGAATTTTCAGGTGTTGCCAAACCCACTGCAAGGAATTTTGTGGTATTTTAATGATCCACAATTCGGAATTTACTTGTTTCTCAAACTAAGAACATCACGGCATTGATTTTTGTTGATCCTGGAAATAATTTGATAATTTATGTAGCTTATTCTTGAAGAAACTTTCTCGATGTACAAAAATGTTTTTCATAGTGACATTTCTATAAAATTCCTCAATGAATTCCGTATGTCAATCAATGAGTTTTTAGGTGTTGCGAAAGTCAACAAGGAATTTTGTGCTATGTTATCGAACCAAAATATGGAATTATAAAATTTGTTACTCAAACTAAGAACTTCGCGGCATTGATTTTTAGTGATCCTGAACCTAATTAAATAATTTATGTAGCGTATTCCTGAAGAAACTTTCTTAAAATACAAAAATTTACTTGTTTATGTGGATAATTTGTTTATGTATGGTAAATTATTTAGTTAATTCTTGAAGAAACTTTCTCGAAATACAAAAATGTTTTTCATAGTGACATATCTATAAAATTTTTCAATGAATTCCGTATGTCAATCAAGGAATTTTTAAGTGTTGCAAAGTCCACGGCAAAGAATTTTGTGGTATTTTGTTGAACCACAATTCGGAATTTATAAACTTGTTTCTCAATTTAGGAATTTACGGTATTCATTTTGGTGATCCTGAACATAATTAAATAATTTATGTAGCGTATTCCTGAAGAAACTTTCTCAAAATACAAAAATTTACTTGTTTATGTGGATAGTTTGTTTATGTATGGTAATTTATTTAGCTAATTCTTGAAGAAACTTTCTCAAAATACAAAACTATTTTTCATAGTGACATATTTATTAAATTTTTCAATGAATTCCGTATGTCAATCAAGGAATTTTTAAGTGTTGCAAAAGTCCACGGCAAAGAATTTTGTGGTATTTTGTTGAACCACAATTCGGAATTTATAAACTTGTTTCTCAATTAAGGAATTTACGGTATTCATTTTGGTGATCCTTTACATAATTAAATAATTTATGTAGCGTATTCCTGAAGAAACTTTCTCAAAATACAAAAATTTACTTGTTTATGTGGATAGTTTGTTTATGTATGGTAATTTATTTAGCTAATTCTTGAAGAAACTTTCTTAAAATACAAAACTATTTTTCATAGTGCAATATTTATTAAATTACTCAATGAATTCCGTATGTCAATAAGGGAATTTTCAGGTGTTGCCAAACCCACTGCAAGGAATTTTGTGGTATTTTAATGATCCACAATTCGGAATTTACTTGTTTCTCAAACTAAGAACATCACGGCATTGATTTTTGTTGATCCTGGAAATAATTTGATAATTTATGTAGCTTATTCTTAAAGAAACTCGATGTACAAAAATGTTTTTCATAGTGACATTTCTATAAAATTCCTCAATGAATTCCGTATGTCAATCAAGGAGTTTTTAGGTGTTGCGAAAGTCAACGACAAGGAATTTTGTGGTATTTTGTTGAACCACAATTCGGAATTTATAAACTTGTTTCTCAATTTAGGAATTTACGGTATTCATTTTGGTGATCCTGAACATAATTAAATAATTTATGTAGCGTATTCCTGAAGAAACTTTCTCAAAATACAAAAATTTACTTGTTTATGTGGATAGTTTAATTATGTATGGTAATTTATTTAGCTAATTCTTGAAGAAACTTTCTCAAAATACAAAACTATTTTTCATAGTGACATATTTATTAAATTTTTCAATGAATTCCGTATGTCAATCAAGGAATTTTTAAGTGTTGCAAAAGTCCACGGCAAAGAATTTTGTGGTATTTTGTTGAACCACAATTCGGAATTTATAAACTTGTTTCTCAATTTAGGAATTTACGGTATTCATTTTGGTGATCCTTTACATAATTAAATAATTTATGTAGCGTATTCCTGAAGAAACTTTCTCAAAATACAAAAATTTACTTGTTTATGTGGATAATTTGTTTATGTATGGAAATTTATTTAGCTAATTCTTGAAGAAACTTTCTCAAAATACAAAACTATTTTTCATAGTGACATATTTATTAAATTACTCAATGAATTCCGTATGTCAATAAGGGAATTTTCAGGTGTTGCCAAAGCCACTGCAAGGAATTTTGTGGTATTTTAATGATCCACAATTCGGAATTTACTTGTTTCTCAAACTAAGAACATCACGGCATTGATTTTTGTTGATCCTGGAAATAATTTGATAATTTATGTAGCTTATTCTTGAAGAAACTTTCTCGATGTACAAAAATGTTTTTCATAGTGACATTTCTATAAAATTCCTCAATGAATTCCGTATGTCAATCAAGGAGTTTTTAGATGTTGCGAAAGTCAACGACAAGGAATTTTGTGGTATTTTGTTGAACCACAATTCGGAATTTATAAACTTGTTTCTCAATTTAGGAATTTACGGTATTCATTTTGGTGATCCTGAACATAATTAAATAATTTATGTAGCGTATTCCTGAAGAAACTTTCTCAAAATACAAAAATTTACTTGTTTAGGTGGATAGTTTGTTTATGTATGGTAATTTATTTAGCTAATTCTTGAAGAAACTTTCTCAAAATACAAAACTATTTTTCATAGTGCAATATTTATTAAATTACTCAATGAATTCCGTATGTCAATAAGGGAATTTTCAGGTGTTGCCAAACCCACTGCAAGGAATTTTGTGGTATTTTAATGATCCACAATTCGGAATTTACTTGTTTCTCAAACTAAGAACATCACGGCATTGATTTTTGTTGATCCTGGAAATAATTTGATAATTTATGTAGCTTATTCTTAAAGAAACTTTCTCGATGTACAAAAATGTTTTTCATAGTGACATTTCTATAAAATTCCTCAATGAATTCCGTATGTCAATCAAGGAGTTTTTAGGTGTTGCGAAAGTCAACGACAAGGAATTTTGTGGTATTTTGTTGAACCACAATTCGGAATTTATAAACTTGTTTCTCAATTTAGGAATTTACGGTATTCATTTTGGTGATCCTGAACATAATTAAATAATTTATGTAGCGTATTCCTGAAGAAACTTTCTCAAAATACAAAAATTTACTTGTTTAGGTGGATAGTTTGTTTATGTATGGTAATTTATTTAGCTAATTCTTGAAGAAACTTTCTCAAAATACAAAACTATTTTTCATAGTGCAATATTTATTAAATTACTCAATGAATTCCGTATGTCAATAAGGGAATTTTCAGGTGTTGCCAAACCCACTGCAAGGAATTTTGTGGTATTTTAATGATCCACAATTCGGAATTTACTTGTTTCTCAAACTAAGAGCATCACGGCATTGATTTTTGGCGATCCTGGAAATAATTTGATAATTTATGTAGCTTATTCTTGAAGAAACTTTCTCGAAATACAAAAAGGTTTTTCATAGTGACATATCTATAAAATTCCTCAATGAATTCCGTATGTCATTCAAGGAATTTTTAAGTGTTGCAAAAGTCCACGGCAAAGAATTTTGTGGTATTTTGTTGAACCACAATTCGGAATTTATAAACTTGTTTCTCAATTTAGGAATTTACGGTATTCATTTTGGTGATCCTGAACATAATTAAATAATTTATGTAGCGTATTCCTGAAGAAACTTTCTCGACATACAAGAATGTTTTTCATAGTGACAAATCTATTAAATTCCTCAATGAATTCCGTATGTCAATAAGGGAATTTTCAGGTGTTGCCAAACCCACTGCAAGGAATTTTGTGGTATTTTGTTGATTCACAATTCGGAATTTACTTGTTTCTCAAACTAAGAACTTCACGGCATTGATTTTTGGTGATCCTGGAAATAATTTGATAATTTATGTAGCTTATTCTTGAAGAAACTATCTCGAAATACAAAAATGTTTTTCATAGTGAAATATTTATTAAATTCCTCAATGAATTCCGTATGTCAATCAAGGAATTTTTAAGTGTTGCGAAAGTCCACGGCAAAGAATTTTGTGGTATTTTGTTGAGCCACAATTCGGAATTTACGGTATTCATTTTGGTGATCATAAACATAATTAAATAATTTATGTAGCGTATTCATGAAAACAATTTCTCGAAATACAAAAAAAATTTTGATAGTGACATATCTATTAAATTCCTCAATGAATTCCGTATGTCAATAAAGTTATTTTCATGTGTTGCCAAACCCACTGCAAGGAATTTTGTGGTATTTTAATGATCCACAATTCGGAATTTACTTGTTTCTCAAACTAAGAACATCACAGCATTGATTTTTGGTGATCCTGGAAATAATTTGATAATTTATGTAGCTTATTCTTGAAGAAACTTTCTCGAAATACAAATATGTTTTTCATAGTGAAATATTTATTAAATTCCTCAATGAATTCCGTATGTCAATCAAGGAATTTTTAAGTGTTGCGAAAGTCCACGGCAAAGAATTTTGTGGTATTTTGTTGAGCCACAATTCGGAATTTACGGTATTCATTTTGGTGATCATAAACATAATTAAATAATTTATGTAGCGTATTCATGAAAACAATTTCTCGAAATACAAAAAAAATTTTGATAGTGACATATCTATTAAATTCCTCAATGAATTCCGTATGTCAATAAAGTTATTTTCATGTGTTGCCAAACCCACTGCAAGGAATTTTGTGGTATTTTAATGATCCACAATTCGGAATTTACTTGTTTCTCAAACTAAGAACATCACAGCATTGATTTTTGGTGATCCTGGAAATAATTTGATAATTTATGTAGCTTATTCTTGAAGAAACTTTCTCGAAATACAAATATGTTTTTTATAGTGACATATCTATTAAATTCCTCAATGAATTCCGTATGTCAATCAATGAATTTTCAGGTTCCACGGCAAGGAATTTTGTGCTATGTTATCGAACCAAAATTTGGAATTATAAAATTTGTTTCTAAAACTAAGAACTTCGCGGCATTGATTTTTGGTGATTCTGGAAATAATTTGATAATTTATGTGGCTTATTCTTGAAGAAACTTTCTCGAAATACAAAAATGTTTTTCATAGTGACATATCTATTAAATTCCTCAATGAATTCCGTATGTCAATCAAGGAATTTTTAAGTGTTGCGAAAGTCCACGGCAAAGAATTTTGTGGTATTTTGTTGAACCACAATTCGGAATTTATAAACTTGTTTCTCAATTTAGGAATTTACGGTATTCATTTTGGTGATCCTAAACATAATTAAATAATTTATGTAGCGTGTTCATGAAAAAAATTTCTCAAAATACATAAATATTTTGCATAGTGACATATCTATAAATTCCTCAGTGAATTCCGTATGTCAATCAAGGAATTTTCAGGTGTTGCCAAACCCACTGCAAGGAATATTGTGTTATTGTGTTGATCCACAATTCGGAATTTACTTGTTTCTCAAACTAAGAACTTCACGGCATTAATTTTTGGTGATCCTGCATATAATTTGATAGTTTATGTAGCTAATTTTTGGAGAAACTCTCACATAATTACAGAAATTCTGAATTTGTTGTCATAGTGACATTTCTATAAAATTCCTCAATGAATTCCGTAAACAAGAAAACTAGAAGCGTTACAATATTGATAACAGAATGCAATATCATGTATGAGTGCAAGCGAGACAGAAACAAAAAAGCACATGTTTGCATGTTCCTCTACCTGCGTGGCGGCAGCGCTGAACGCAGTCGCTGGCCGCGCCGAATACACACATACATACATATATGCATCATATATTGTCAAACGCATGTGTATTCGCATACAGACAAACAGATGTATGTTTGATTATGCTTGGATTGTTTTTGTTTGGTAATTTATATAGCTAATTCTTGAAGAAACTTTCTCAAAATACAAAAATATTTTTCATAGTGACATATCTATAAAATTCCTAAATGAATTCCGATGTCAATCAAGGAATTTTCAGGTGTTGCCAAACCCACTGCAAGGAATATTGTGTTATTGTGTTGATCCACAATTCGGAATTTACTTGTTTCTCAAACTAAGAACTTCACGGCATTGATTTTTGGTGATCCTGGTAATAATATGATTATTTATGTAGCTTATTCTTGAAGAAACTTTCTCGAAATACAAAAATGTTTTTTATAGTGACATATCTATTAAATGCATCAATGAATTCCGTATGTCAATCAAGGAATTTTTAAGTGTTGCGAAAGTCCACGGCAAAGAATTATGTTGTATTTTGTTGAACCACAATTCGGAATTTATAAACTTGTTTCTCAATTTAGGAACTTACGGTATTCATTTTGGTGATCCTGAACATAATTAAATAATTTATGTAGCGTATTCATGAAAAAAATTTCTCAAAATACAAAAATATTTTTCATAGTGACATATCTAAAAATTCCTCAATGAATTCCGTATGTCAATAAGGGAATTTTCATGTGTTGCCAAACCCACTGCAAGGAATTTTGTGGTATTTTAATGATCCACAGTTCGGAATTTACTTGTTTCTCAAACTAAGAACTTCACGGCATTGATTTTTGGTGATCCTGAACATAATTAAATAATTTATGTAGCGTATTCCTGAAGAAACTTTCTCAAAATACAAAAATTTACTTCTTTATGTGGATAATTTGTTTATGTATGGTAACTTATTTAGCTAATTCTTGAAGAAACTTTCTCAAAATACAAAAATATTTTTCATAGTGACATATCTATTAAATTACTCAATGAATTCCGTATGTCAATTAGCGAATTTTCAGGTGTTGCCAAACCCACTGCAAGGAATTTTGTGGTATTTTAATGATCCACAATTCGGAATTTACTTGTTTCTCAAACTAAGAACATCACGGCATTGATTTTTGGTGATCCTGGAAATAATTTGATAGTTTATGTAGCTAATTTTTGGAGAAACTCTCACATAATTACAGAAATTCTGAATTTTTTGTCATAGTGACAAATCTATAAAATTCCTCAATGAATTCCGCATGTCAATCAAGGAATTTTCAGGTTCCACGGCAAGGAATTTTGTGCTATGTTATCGAACCAAAATTTGGAATTATAAATTTTTTTTCTCAAACTAAGAACTTCGCGGCATTGATCTTTGGTGATCCTGAACATAATTAAATAATTTATGTAGCGTATTCCTGAAGAAACTTTCTCAAAATACAAAACTATTTTTCATAGTGACATATCTATTAAATTCCTCAATGAATTCCGTATGTCAATAAGGGAATTTTCAGGTGTTGCCAAACCCACTGCAAGGAATTTTGTGGTATTTTAATGATCCACAATTCGGAATTTACTTGTTTCTCAAACTAAGAACATCACGGCATTGATTTTTGGTGATCCTGGAAATAATTTGATAATTTATGTAGCTTATTCTTGAAGAAACTTTCTCGAAATACAAAAATGTTTTTCATAGTGACATTTCTATAAAATTCCTCAATGAATTCCGCATGTCAATTAAGGAATTTTTAAGTGTTGCAATAGTCCACGGCAAAGAAATTATAAATTTTTTTTCTCAAACTAAGAACTTCGCGGCATTGATCTTTGGTGATCCTGAACATAATTAAATAATTTATGTAGCGTATTCCTGAAGAAACTTTCTCAAAACACAAAAATGTTTTTCATAGTGACATATCCATAAAATTCCTCAATGAATTCCGTATGTCAATCAAGGAATTTTCAGGTGTTGCCAAACCCACTGCAAGGAATTTTGTGGTATGTTGTTGATTCACAATTCGGAATTTACTTGTTTCTCAAACTAAGAACTTCACGGCATTGATTTTTGGTGATCCTGGAAATAATTTGATAATTTATGTAGCTTATTCTTGAAGAAACTATCTCGAAATACAAAAATGTTTTTCATAGTGACATATTTATTAAATTCCTCAATGAATTCCGTATGTCAATCAAGGAATTTTTAAGTGTTGCGAAAGTCCACGGCAAAGAATTTTGTGGTATTTTGTTGAGCCACAATTCGGAATTTATGGTATTCATTTTGGTGATCATAAACATAATTAAATAATTTATGTAGCGTATTCATGAAAACAATTTCTCGAAATACAAAAAAATTTTTCATAGTGACATATCTATTAAATTCCTCAATGAATTCCGTATGTCAATAAAGTTATTTTCATGTGTTGCCAAACCCACTGCAAGGAATTTTGTGGTATTTTAATGATCCACAATTCGGAATTTACTTGTTTCTCAAACTAAGAACATCACAGCATTGATTTTTGGTGATCCTGGAAATAATTTGATAATTTATGTAGCTTATTCTTGAAGAAACTTTCTCGAAATACAAATATGTTTTTCATAGTGACATATCTATTAAATTCCTCAATGAATTCCGTATGTCAATCAATGAATTTTCAGGTTCCACGGCAAGGAATTTTGTGCTATGTTATCGAACCAAAATTTGGAATTATAAAATTTGTTTCTAAAACTAAGAACTTCGCGGCATTGATTTTTGGTGATTCTGGAAATAATTTGATAATTTATGTGGCTTATTCTTGAAGAAACTTTCTCGAAATACAAATATGTTTTTCATAGTGACATATCTATTAAATTCCTCAATGAATTCCGTATGTCAATCAAGGAATTTTTAAGTGTTGCGAAAGTCCACGGCAAAGAATTTTGTGGTATTTTGTTGAACCACAATTCGGAATTTATAAACTTGTTTCTCAATTTAGGAATTTACGGTATTCATTTTGGTGATCCTAAACATAATTAAATAATTTATGTAGCGTATTCATGAAAAAAATTTCTCAAAATACATAAATATTTTTCATAGTGACATATTTATAAATTCCTCAGTGAATTCCGTATGTCAATCAAGGAATTTTCAGGTGTTGCCAAACCCACTGCAAGGAATATTGTGTTATTGTGTTGATTCACAATTCGGAATTTACTTGTTTCTCAAACTAAGAACTTCACGGCATTGATTTTTGGTGATCCTGCATATAATTTGATAGTTTATGTAGCTAATTTTTGGAGAAACTCTCACATAATTACAGAAATTCTGAATTTGTTGACATAGTGACATTTCTATAAAATTCCTCAATGAATTCCGTAAACAAGAAAACTAGAAGCCTTACAATATTTATAACAGAATGCAATATCATGTATGAGTGCAAGCGAGACAGAAACAAAAAAGCACATGTTTGCATGTTCCTCTACCTGCGTGGCGGCAGCGCTGAACGCAGTCGCTGGCCGCGCCGAATACACACATACATACATATATGCATCATATATTGTCAAACGCATGTGTATTCGCATACAGACAAACAGATGTATGTTTGATTATGCTTGGATTGTTTTTGTTTGGTAATTTATTTAGCTAATTCTTGAAGAAACTTTCTCAAAATACAAAAATATTTTTCATAGTGACATATCTATAAAATTCCTAAATGAATTCCGATGTCAATCAAGGAATTTTCAGGTGTTGCCAAACCCACTGCAAGGAATATTGTGTTATTGTGTTGATCCACAATTCGGAATTTACTTGTTTCTCAAACTAAGAACTTCACGGCATTGATTTTTGGTGATCCTGGTAATAATATGATTATTTATGTAGCTTATTCTTGAAGAAACTTTCTCGAAATACAAAAATGTTTTTTATAGTGACATATCTATTAAATGCATCAATGAATTCCGTATGTCAATCAAGGAATTTTTAAGTGTTGCGAAAGTCCACGGCAAAGAATTATGTTGTATTTTGTTGAACCACAATTCGGAATTTATAAACTTGTTTCTCAATTTAGGAACTTACGGTATTCATTTTGGTGATCCTGAACATAATTAAATAATTTATGTAGCGTATTCATGAAAAAAATTTCTCAAAATACAAAAATATTTTTCATAGTGACATATCTAAAAATTCCTCAATGAATTCCGTATGTCAATAAGGGAATTTTCATGTGTTGCCAAACCCACTGCAAGGAATTTTGTGGTATTTTAATGATCCA
Source organism: Drosophila acutilabella (assembly GCA_035046005.1). NCBI lineage: Eukaryota > Metazoa > Arthropoda > Insecta > Diptera > Drosophilidae > Drosophila > Drosophila acutilabella. Next base: position 2,676,462 of record JAWNOK010000042.1, read on the forward strand.
CAGTTCGGAATTTACTTGTTTCTCAAACTAAGAACTTCACGGCATTGATTTTTGGTGATCCTGAACATAATTAAATAATTTATGTAGCGTATTCCTGAAGAAACTTTCTCAAAATACAAAAATTTACTTCTTTATGTGGATAATTTGTTTATGTATGGTAACTTATTTAGCTAATTCTTGAAGAAACTTTCTCAAAATACAAAAATATTTTTCATAGTGACATATCTATTAAATTACTCAATGAATTCCGTATGTCAATTAGCGAATTTTCAGGTGTTGCCAAACCCACTGCAAGGAATTTTGTGGTATTTTAATGATCCACAATTCGGAATTTACTTGTTTCTCAAACTAAGAACATCACGGCATTGATTTTTGGTGATCCTGGAAATAATTTGATAGTTTATGTAGCTAATTTTTGGAGAAACTCTCACATAATTACAGAAATTCTGAATTTTTTGTCATAGTGACAAATCTATAAAATTCCTCAATGAATTCCGCATGTCAATCAAGGAATTTTTAAGTGTTGCGAAAGTCCACGGCAAAGAATTTTGTGGTATTTTGTTGAGCCACAATTCGGAATTTATGGTATTCATTTTGGTGATCATAAACATAATTAAATAATTTATGTAGCGTATTCATGAAAACAATTTCTCGAAATACAAAAAAATTTTTCATAGTGACATATCTATTAAATTCCTCAATGAATTCCGTATGTCAATAAAGTTATTTTCATGTGTTGCCAAACCCACTGCAAGGAATTTTGTGGTATTTTAATGATCCACAATTCGGAATTTACTTGTTTCTCAAACTAAGAACATCACAGCATTGATTTTTGGTGATCCTGGAAATAATTTGATAATTTATGTAGCTTATTCTTGAAGAAACTTTCTCGAAATACAAATATGTTTTTCATAGTGACATATCTATTAAATTCCTCAATGAATTCCGTATGTCAATCAATGAATTTTCAGGTTCCACGGCAAGGAATTTTGTGCTATGTTATCGAACCAAAATTTGGAATTATAAAATTTGTTTCTAAAACTAAGAACTTCGCGGCATTGATTTTTGGTGATTCTGGAAATAATTTGATAATTTATGTGGCTTATTCTTGAAGAAACTTTCTCGAAATACAAATATGTTTTTCATAGTGACATATCTATTAAATTCCTCAATGAATTCCGTATGTCAATCAAGGAATTTTTAAGTGTTGCGAAAGTCCACGGCAAAGAATTTTGTGGTATTTTGTTGAACCACAATTCGGAATTTATAAACTTGTTTCTCAATTTAGGAATTTACGGTATTCATTTTGGTGATCCTAAACATAATTAAATAATTTATGTAGCGTATTCATGAAAAAAATTTCTCAAAATACATAAATATTTTTCATAGTGACATATTTATAAATTCCTCAGTGAATTCCGTATGTCAATCAAGGAATTTTCAGGTGTTGCCAAACCCACTGCAAGGAATATTGTGTTATTGTGTTGATTCACAATTCGGAATTTACTTGTTTCTCAAACTAAGAACTTCACGGCATTGATTTTTGGTGATCCTGCATATAATTTGATAGTTTATGTAGCTAATTTTTGGAGAAACTCTCACATAATTACAGAAATTCTGAATTTGTTGACATAGTGACATTTCTATAAAATTCCTCAATGAATTCCGTAAACAAGAAAACTAGAAGCCTTACAATATTTATAACAGAATGCAATATCATGTATGAGTGCAAGCGAGACAGAAACAAAAAAGCACATGTTTGCATGTTCCTCTACCTGCGTGGCGGCAGCGCTGAACGCAGTCGCTGGCCGCGCCGAATACACACATACATACATATATGCATCATATATTGTCAAACGCATGTGTATTCGCATACAGACAAACAGATGTATGTTTGATTATGCTTGGATTGTTTTTGTTTGGTAATTTATTTAGCTAATTCTTGAAGAAACTTTCTCAAAATACAAAAATATTTTTCATAGTGACATATCTATAAAATTCCTAAATGAATTCCGATGTCAATCAATGAGTTTTTAGGTGTTGCGAAAGTCAACAAGGAATTTTGTGCTATGTTATCGAACCAAAATATGGAATTATAAAATTTGTTACTCAAACTAAGAATTTCGCGGCATTGATTTTTAGTGATCCTGAACATAATTAAATAATTTATGTAGCGTATTGCTGAAGAAACTTTCTCAAAATACAAAAATTTACTTGTTTATGTGGATAATTTGTTTATGTATGGAAATTTATTTAGCTAATTCTTGAAGAAACTTTCTCAAAACACAAAAATATTTTTCATAGTGACAAATCTATTAAATTCCTCAATGAATTCCGTATGTCAATCAATTAGTTTTTATACTCTCTGCAAGAGTATATTGGGTTTGTGCAAATGTCTGTCCGTCTGTCTGTCTGTCTGTCCGTCCGTATGAACAAACAGATTTCAGAGATGGTAAGAGCTACAAGTTCGAGCTTGGTCTCAATCGATCAGATATTTAGTCAGTCAATACAAAAATCTTTTTTTTTCGATGCCACGCCCCATTGGCCCATAATAAGCAAAAAACTAGACACACCTCGAAAAAAAAATCGGTGTTTTCGGCGAATATCTCAAAACCTATGGCACCTAGGATCACCAATTTTGGTATGGAGGTTCCTAGCGACAGCGTAAATACATTGACATTTAAAATTTTGGACTGCCACGCCCCTTTTTCCCATAATTAATAAAATGAATTCTCAAGTTTCATCATTCAGTATTGCACTCAAACATGATATAGCGTTCAATTATCAATATTGTAACACTTCTAGGTTTCTTGTTTATAGTCCGATTTCAATGCACCTCTATTAAGTCAGAAGCGAGATGTGCGTAACAGGCAAAAGGAGCAAAAATGTAGGTATACAAGTTCCTAAAGACAGTCTTAATATAATAACATTCAAAATTTTGAGCTGCCACGCCCCCTTTTCTCATAAGAACTAAAAAACTTTCCAACATACGCGGCAATTGCTCTATTGGCAATTGTTACGTCGATATCGCTCTGTCCACGGCGATTGTCAAACGTAAACACCTCGCTGAATTGATTTAGGACTTCGGCTCCGCTCCCTGCTATCCAGTCCTCCAGCTGCTCACCCCGAGTGTAGTTCAAATGCCCACGAAAACTATCGTGGCGTTTACTGAACCACATGGGGGATACAGCATTTACGTCCAGGCATGGGATGACCGGAGTACTGTTCGCCTGTAGCAGTACGGCATCCATGTATGTTAGGTCCCGCGTTGTCAATTCAGCGTGTGCATGGCAGTACAGTGAGGTCAGATAGAATGAGCCATTTCTATTAGTGACCCTCACGCATACTCCAGCCTCGGTGATGAGCGGCTCGACTGGTAGGCAGATGGCTTCTGGGTCGTCGACGATGACGGCTGCGTTTCTCCTGCGGCCATCGAACAGCTTACTGCCGAACACTCTCATCCCGGATGGGAATCCTGTGATTCGGTCCGCTTCGTCCGAGTACGGCTCCTGCAGCAGCGCAAAGGTGTGGCTAAGTTCGCGCATACGTACACCAATGTCGATGTACGCAACGCGTCCCCGACCACAGCTGGCCTGGATAAGCACAAACATGTTCATGTCTGGACTGCACCCTTGCCAACACTGATCGGGCACGACGCTGAAAGCATCGAATGCCCCGAGGGCAGCCCCTTGAAGCGGCAATTTAGGCAGTCCACCGGCAGTCCGGAGGCTTCAGGAAACTGGGAGCAACAATGGGAGCTGCGGGCGGTCCACCCGAGAGGCTCTGTAGCATCGCGTTCTTCACGGCGAGTGACATGGCCAGTTCATCTAGGCGCTTTATGGCAGCCGAGATCTCCCTCGCCACCATGGCATTCCGAAAGCCCTCTCCAGCTGCGGAAATCTCCGCCAGAACCGCGGGTGTTCCTCCTGCCACTGAAGGGGCAACGGGGGCGGAAACGTGGGCGGGAACGGGGGCTGTGGGAGGAACTACAGCGGGGGCGGCGAGAACGGTAGGCGCGACGGGAACATCGGCGACGGTAGGAGCGGCGATACCTGAAGCGAGGGCGGCGGACACATCGCTCTCATCCGCTGAGCTAGCGACTCTCACTCGCAGCTTTTGCGGGGGCCGACCGACACCTCCACCTTGACAAATGAGCTCTCTGCATGACAATTACAGTTGCAGATTTGCGCTTCTTATACTTATCCATTACGTTTAAAATAAAGGTGAGCAATGTAAACAATGTTTTGTTTTTAAAAATGTATTATCTACCTGTTGACTCTGTCTAATTTCTTCGTCCCCCCTTTGCTCTACATGGGCTGCAGCATCCCGTACCCGTTCTTCTACGCGATATGTTTCATTTTGGCGGAAACGCATATGCTGACTCGCATTCAATCACTGTTGAATTTGCAATACTCGCGAACTTCTTCTGCGTAAACTTTGCGATGCAGCGTCTTGTTCGGGTTCTTGCTGCCTAAGCTCAGGGTTATTTTTCCTAAAATTTGAAAGTCGTTGAGAATTTGAAACTCGTATTACTTCAGCATTATTCTGATAATATGCGCGACTACGTTCAATTGCTTCTCGACACCTTTGGCTAGCAGATTTTCTAGTTACACGTGGCATTTTTTTAAAATTTGACTCAAAATTTAAAACGTTTCCCTTTTAAAAAAAATTAAATATACCCAACTAAACACACTTATTTCTGAAAAATTCTGGAAAAAACAAAAATAATATTTTCTGGATAAAATATCTGAAATAAAAAAAATATTCTCAATATTCTGTAAAAAATAAAAATATTTGTAGCAATATGTAAAAAAAAATAATTAAATAATTAATTAAATTAATTAATTAACATATCACTTGTTTAATTGAATTGTACTTTTAAATAAACTTAGTTTAACACTTTCTTGTTTTGAAAAAAAAAAAAAACAAAACAAATGTTACGTAACACTCTCAATAAGATTCAAACACTTTTCTGTTAAAAAATCATATATTGTCAAACGCATGTGTATTCGCATACAGACAAACAGATGTATGTTTGATTATGCTTGGATTGTTTTTGTTTGGTAATTTATTTAGCTAATTCTTGAAGAAACTTTCACAAAATACAAAAATATTTTTCATAGTGACATATCTATAAAATTCCTAAATGAATTCCGATGTCAATCAATGAGTTTTTAGGTGTTGCGAAAGTCAACAAGGAATTTTGTGCTATGTTATCGAACCAAAATATGGAATTATAAAATTTGTTACTCAAACTAAGAATTTCGCGGCATTGATTTTTAGTGATCCTGAACATAATTAAATAATTTATGTAGCGTATTGCTGAAGAAACTTTCTCAAAATACAAAAATTTACTTGTTTATGTGGATAATTTGTTTATGTATGGAAATTTATTTAGCTAATTCTTGAAGAAACTTTCTCAAAACACAAAAATATTTTTCATAGTGACAAATCTATTAAATTCCTCAATGAATTCCGTATGTCAATCAATTAGTTTTTATACTCTCTGCAAGAGTATATTGGGTTTGTGCAAATGTCTGTCCGTCTGTCTGTCTGTCTGTCCGTCCGTATGAACAAACAGATTTCAGAGATGGTAAGAGCTACAAGTTCGAGCTTGGTCTCAATCGATCAGATATTTAGTCAGTCAATACAAAAATCTTTTTTTTTTCGATGCCACGCCCCATTGGCCCATAATAAGCAAAAAACTAGACACACCTCGAAAAAAAAATCGGTGTTTTCGGCGAATATCTCAAAACCTATGGCACCTAGGATCACCAATTTTGGTATGGAGGTTCCTAGCGACAGCGTAAATACATTGACATTTAAAATTTTGGACTGCCACGCCCCTTTTTCCCATAATTAATAAAATGAATTCTCAAGTTTCATCATTCAGTATTGCACTCAAACATGATATAGCGTTCAATTATCAATATTGTAACACTTCTAGGTTTCTTGTTTATAGTCCGATTTCAATGCACCTCTATTAAGTCAGAAGCGAGATGTGCGTAACAGGCAAAAGGAGCAAAAATGTAGGTATACAAGTTCCTAAAGACAGTCTTAATATAATAACATTCAAAATTTTGAGCTGCCACGCCCCCTTTTCTCATAAGAACTAAAAAACTTTCCAACATACGCGGCAATTGCTCTATTGGCAATTGTTACGTCGATATCGTATTGTCCACGGCGATTGTCAAACGTAAACACCTCGCTGAATTGATTTAGGACTTCGGCTCCGCTCCCTGCTATCCAGTCCTCCAGCTGCTCACCCCGAGTGTAGTTCAAATGCCCACGAAAACTATCGTGGCGTTTACTGAACCACATGGGGGATACAGCATTTACGTCCAGGCATGGGATGACCGGAGTACTGTTCGCCTGTAGCAGTACGGCATCCATGTATGTTAGGTCCCGCGTTGTCAATTCAGCGTGTGCATGGCAGTACAGTGAGGTCAGATAGAATGAGCCATTTCTACCAGTGACCCTCACGCATACTCCAGCCTCGGTGATGAGCGGCTCGACTGGTAGGCAGATGGCTTCTGGGTCGTCGACGATGACGGCTGCGTTTCTCCTGCGTCCATCGAACAGCTTACTGCCGAACACTCTCATCCCGGATGGGAATCCTGTGATTCGGCCCGCTTCGTCCGAGTACGGCTCCTGCAGCAGCGCAAAGGTGTGGCTAAGTTCGCGCATACGTACACCAATGTCGATGTACGCAACGCGTCCCCGACCACAGCTGGCCTGGATAAGCACAAACATGTTCATGTCTGGACTGCACCCTTGCCAACACTGATCGGGCACGACGCTGAAAGCATCGAATGCCCCGAGGGCAGCCCCTTGAAGCGGCAATTTAGGCAGTCCACCGGCAGTCCGGAGGCTTCAGGAAACTGGGAGCAACAATGGGAGCTGCGGGCGGTCCACCCGAGAGGCTCTGTAGCATCGCGTTCTTCACGGCGAGTGACATGGCCAGTTCATCTAGGCGCTTTATGGCAGCCGAGATCTCCCTCGCCACCATGGCATTCCGAAAGCCCTCTCCAGCTGCGGAAATCTCCGCCAGAACCGCGGGTGTTCCTCCTGCCACTGAAGGGGCAACGGGGGCGGAAACGTGGGCGGGAACGGGGGCGGGAACGGGGGCTGTGGGAGGAACTACAGCGGGGGCGGCGGGAACGGTAGGCGCGACGGGAACATCGGCGACGGTAGGAGCGGCGATACCTGAAGCGAGGGCGGCGGACACATCGCTCTCATCCGCTGAGCTAGCGACTCTCACTCGCAGCTTTTGGGGGCGCCGACCGACACCTCCACCTTGACAAATGAGCTCTCTGCATGACAATTACAGTTGCAGATTTGCGCTTCTTATACTTATCCATTACGTTTAAAATAAAGGTGAGCAATGTAAACAATGTTTTGTTTTTGTTTTTAAAAATGTATTATCTACCTGTTGACTCTGTCTAATTTCTTCGTCCCCCCTTTGCTCTACATGGGCTGCAGCATCCCGTACCCGTTCTTCTACGCGATATGTTTCATTTTGGCGGAAACGCATATGCTGACTCGCATTCAATCACTGTTGAATTTGCAATACTCGCGAACTTCTTCTGCGTAAACTTTGCGATGCAGCGTCTTGTTCGGGTTCTTGCTGCCTAAGCTCAGGGTTATTTTTCCTAAAATTTGAAAGTCGTTGAGAATTTGAAACTCGTATTACTTCAGCATTATTCTGATAATATGCGCGACTACGTTCAATTGCTTCTCGACACCTTTGGCTAGCAGATTTTCTAGTTACACGTGGCATTTTTTTAAAATTTGACTCAAAATTTAAAACGTTTCCCTTTTAAAAAAAATTAAATATACCCAACTAAACACACTTATTTCTGAAAAATTCTGGAAAAAACAAAAATAATATTTTCTGGATAAAATATCTGAAATAAAAAAAATATTCTCAATATTCTGTAAAAAATAAAAATATTTGTAGCAATATGTAAAAAAAATTAATTAAATAATTAATTAAATTAATTAATTAACATATCACTTGTTTAATTGAATTGTACTTTTAAATAAACTTAGTTTAACACTTTCTTGTTTTGAAAAAAAAAAAAACAAAACAAATGTTACGTAACACTCTCAATAAGATTCAAACACTTTTCTGTTAAAAAATCATATATTGTCAAACGCATGTGTATTCGCATACAGACAAACAGATGTATGTTTGATTATGCTTGGATTGTTTTTGTTTGGTAATTTATTTAGCTAATTCTTGAAGAAACTTTCTCAAAATACAAAAATATTTTTCATAGTGACATATCTATAAAATTCCTAAATGAATTCCGATGTCAATCAATGAGTTTTTAGGTGTTGCGAAAGTCAACAAGGAATTTTGTGCTATGTTATCGAACCAAAATATGGAATTATAAAATTTGTTACTCAAACTAAGAATTTCGCGGCATTGATTTTTAGTGATCCTGAACATAATTAAATAATTTATGTAGCGTATTGCTGAAGAAACTTTCTCAAAATACAAAAATTTACTTGTTTATGTGGATAATTTGTTTATGTATGGAAATTTATTTAGCTAATTCTTGAAGAAACTTTCTCAAAACACAAAAATATTTTTCATAGTGACAAATCTATTAAATTCCTCAATGAATTCCGTATGTCAATCAATTAGTTTTTATACTCTCTGCAAGAGTATATTGGGTTTGTGCAAATGTCTGTCCGTCTGTCTGTCTGTCTGTCCGTCCGTATGAACAAACAGATTTCAGAGATGGTAAGAGCTACAAGTTCGAGCTTGGTCTCAATCGATCAGATATTTAGTCAGTCAATACAAAAATCTTTTTTTTTTCGATGCCACGCCCCATTGGCCCATAATAAGCAAAAAACTAGACACACCTCGAAAAAAAAATCGGTGTTTTCGGCGAATATCTCAAAACCTATGGCACCTAGGATCACCAATTTTGGTATGGAGGTTCCTAGCGACAGCGTAAATACATTGACATTTAAAATTTTGGACTGCCACGCCCCTTTTTCCCATAATTAATAAAATGAATTCTCAAGTTTCATCATTCAGTATTGCACTCAAACATGATATAGCGTTCAATTATCAATATTGTAACACTTCTAGGTTTCTTGTTTATAGTCCGATTTCAATGCACCTCTATTAAGTCAGAAGCGAGATGTGCGTAACAGGCAAAAGGAGCAAAAATGTAGGTATACAAGTTCCTAAAGACAGTCTTAATATAATAACATTCAAAATTTTGAGCTGCCACGCCCCCTTTTCTCATAAGAACTAAAAAACTTTCCAACATACGCGGCAATTGCTCTATTGGCAATTGTTACGTCGATATCGTATTGTCCACGGCGATTGTCAAACGTAAACACCTCGCTGAATTGATTTAGGACTTCGGCTCCGCTCCCTGCTATCCAGTCCTCCAGCTGCTCACCCCGAGTGTAGTTCAAATGCCCACGAAAACTATCGTGGCGTTTACTGAACCACATGGGGGATACAGCATTTACGTCCAGGCATGGGATGACCGGAGTACTGTTCGCCTGTAGCAGTACGGCATCCATGTATGTTAGGTCCCGCGTTGTCAATTCAGCGTGTGCATGGCAGTACAGTGAGGTCAGATAGAATGAGCCATTTCTACCAGTGACCCTCACGCATACTCCAGCCTCGGTGATGAGCGGCTCGACTGGTAGGCAGATGGCTTCTGGGTCGTCGACGATGACGGCTGCGTTTCTCCTGCGTCCATCGAACAGCTTACTGCCGAACACTCTCATCCCGGATGGGAATCCTGTGATTCGGCCCGCTTCGTCCGAGTACGGCTCCTGCAGCAGCGCAAAGGTGTGGCTAAGTTCGCGCATACGTACACCAATGTCGATGTACGCAACGCGTCCCCGACCACAGCTGGCCTGGATAAGCACAAACATGTTCATGTCTGGACTGCACCCTTGCCAACACTGATCGGGCACGACGCTGAAAGCATCGAATGCCCCGAGGGCAGCCCCTTGAAGCGGCAATTTAGGCAGTCCACCGGCAGTCCGGAGGCTTCAGGAAACTGGGAGCAACAATGGGAGCTGCGGGCGGTCCACCCGAGAGGCTCTGTAGCATCGCGTTCTTCACGGCGAGTGACATGGCCAGTTCATCTAGGCGCTTTATGGCAGCCGAGATCTCCCTCGCCACCATGGCATTCCGAAAGCCCTCTCCAGCTGCGGAAATCTCCGCCAGAACCGCGGGTGTTCCTCCTGCCACTGAAGGGGCAACGGGGGGCGGAAACGTGGGCGGGAACGGGGGCTGTGGGAGGAACTACAGCGGGGGCGGCGGGAACGGTAGGCGCGACGGGAACATCGGCGACGGTAGGAGCGGCGATACCTGAAGCGAGGGCGGCGGACACATCGCTCTCATCCGCTGAGCTAGCGACTCTCACTCGCAGCTTTTGCGGGGGCCGACCGACACCTCCACCTTGACAAATGAGCTCTCTGCATGACAATTACAGTTGCAGATTTGCGCTTCTTATACTTATCCATTACGTTTAAAATAAAGGTGAGCAATGTAAACAATGTTTTGTTTTTGTTTTTAAAAATGTATTATCTACCTGTTGACTCTGTCTAATTTCTTCGTCCCCCCTTTGCTCTACATGGGCTGCAGCATCCCGTACCCGTTCTTCTACGCGATATGTTTCATTTTGGCGGAAACGCATATGCTGACTCGCATTCAATCACTGTTGAATTTGCAATACTCGCGAACTTCTTCTGCGTAAACTTTGCGATGCAGCGTCTTGTTCGGGTTCTTGCTGCCTAAGCTCAGGGTTATTTTTCCTAAAATTTGAAAGTCGTTGAGAATTTGAAACTCGTATTACTTCAGCATTATTCTGATAATATGCGCGACTACGTTCAATTGCTTCTCGACACCTTTGGCTAGCAGATTTTCTAGTTACACGTGGCATTTTTTTAAAATTTGACTCAAAATTTAAAACGTTTCCCTTTTAAAAAAAATTAAATATACCCAACTAAACACACTTATTTCTGAAAAATTCTGGAAAAAACAAAAATAATATTTTCTGGATAAAATATCTGAAATAAAAAAAATATTCTCAATATTCTGTAAAAAATAAAAATATTTGTAGCAATATGTAAAATGTATGTAAAATTAAATAATTAATTAAATTAATTAATTAACATATCACTTGTTTAATTGAATTGTACTTTTAAATAAACTTAGTTTAACACTTTCTTGTTTTGAAAAAAAAAAAACAAAACAAATGTTACGTAACACTCTCAATAAGATTCAAACACTTTTCTGTTAAAAAAAAAAAAAAAAAAATTGTATTGTAACACTCTTTAGCATTGATCCGCACAGTTCAATGGCTAAAATTGGTCTGACTGAAACAATTAAAAAACATAATTATACCTAGATTAGGAAATGTTTTTAACGGCTGTCAGGTACTTGTCCCACTTTAATCACAGGGCAATATAGACTGGTACTTGTCCCTAATTTATTTAAATAGGTAAAAATTGCATTCATGCATGAAGAGGAAGCAATAATAGGTAATACAACAAAGGTATGTCCGGTATTTTTCCTTAGTCCGTTGATTTCAATATATTAAAATTAAGTTTTTCGTTTTGACTAAGCACTAAAAAAAGTACAGGTATACGGAGCTGACTCCAAAAAATGTTATAGACAAATTGAATTGAATCATATGAATAACCAATATTAGACTAATTGTGACTAGGGCTGCTAAATGAAGTTAATATTGGTTAGATGAAAATAAAATAGATTTTGGGTAATAAATGCTGAACTCGTGAGTTTGGATTCAATTCTTAAAAAAACTGAATAGTTATTTAAAAAACTATTTCGTTCATTTCAACCGATTGTTCCTTCCAGCTATAAGATATAGTAGTCTGATTTCGATGAAATTTAGCCAATAAATGAAGAACGATTAGACATGCATTTTGTGTGAATTTGGTTGAAATCGCGGTTCAATTGGCATTGTCAAAGTGTGGCTTTTTTAACATACATATTATATAATGCTAAGTCAAAGTAACGATCCCCATGTTGTCGCATAATTTCTGTTAATTCAAAGTTCTTAAATAAATTCCATAATGGTGGCCCGACAATAGCACTTTAGGCATCCCGCGTATTTGAAGAAAAAATCCACCTGTCGCCAACTGGAGAAAGTTGTTTCAAATCACCGAAAGCTATAATTGAAATGCCTCCAAAAGACATATTGTTTCGGAAAATTTGCTTAAGGCGCAAATCTATCTGTGACAACATATTTGCACCTACCATTGATTTTTCATCAATAATTATTAGCTTAACATCCATAAGGTTTGAGTGCATAGAATTTAAAACATCGTTGCTAAGAGGTCTTAGCTCACTTGATGACTGATTAACTGGTAGAGAGAATAACGAGTGAAGTGTGAGCCCTCCAATTCCAAATGCTGTTTTCCCAGTTGGTGCACAGAGTAATACTTTGGGTGTATCAGGATTGATACCAGCTCTGCTAGTCGTCCTTAAAATTAGCGATTGATATATCGCTGATATAAGTCGATTTTTACCAACTCCAGCTCCTCCTCCAACGTATTCATAAAATATTTTCTTTGCATTCATGCTATTCATGACATGCGCTTAATATTGACGTTGTTTGCAGTTAAGGGATCGTATCATCGCTTGAAGGTCACTATGACGGAACACTGCTGGTAGTTTTATCATTCGAATAGTGTTTTCGTCAGAGGTATTTTCCCGAGTTCTCCTATTGTCATTGAAAACGTTAACATTTTGTCCTACTTCTGGTATGGCGAGCCCCCTAAATTCATCTTCTAACAACTGAGAAGCTTCAACATCTTCTTTAGCGTTATTTGAGTTATTGTTCTCCTCATGAAATTCTTCAAAGACGTTTAGCAACTCTGACTCATACAAATGTTCATATTCGCTTCTATTGGCTTCAATATGTTCTTTGTGAGTATTGAATGTGTTTTCGTTATCATTACTCAGAAGATCACTTTCCTCATCTCGCCAAGGATGAAACAGCATTATGAGTTCCCTAAAATAATCTGATCTTCTCCACCGCAAAATAAGAGCATTTTTCCTTTGCCTTAAAGAGCCCCTTCCATTTTGCAAAATTAAAATATTGTTAGCTGAGAATTCGTTGTCACCTTCATCTCGTTCATCATTTTCAGCATATTCTTCCTTTCATTATTTACCCTATTATTTGTGGATTTAAAGTATTTGTAGAGAGCAAAGAAGTCAGCTAGACACACATTCTCCATGTAATGATCTATCATACTTGGTACAAAAATATCATTGGAATCAGGGGGAAGTCTCTCTAAATCCTTTTTAGGCTTTACCATTCGCCCTTTGACCTGGATGAGAGGTGTTAATAAAAATATCACCACGACTTGCCTCAGACATGTGAAGACCCAAAATATTGTAAGTTGCCTCTTGGGCAGATATTTTAGTGTCATTAATAAATTTGTTTCCAATGTGTCGCAGTTTTTGTTTAACTGAGAAATTATTGGAATTTATTTCAGACATCGCTTCACGTAACAGTTTTGATACTCCTCTATTTGATTTAATTATGTAGTTTATTATATAACTACAACAGGCATATGCATCTAGGATAAATTGAATATCCATATTCGCTTTATGTAGCTTTAAAATGTCTTTGTTGTATGCAATTAACATTTTATCTGCATATTTTCTTTTGAGAAATATTTGGGGCTTTTGAAGACTAGATCGCAAAGCAAGGATATAATTGTTGTAGTCAACATCTAATTTTGACAAAAAATAATTAAAGTCATTTAGCTGTTCAGTTTCAGCATCCGTAACGGAGGAACCTAAAAGCTCTTTGATTTTCTTCCACACATTTTTATGCCTACTAGAGTTTGGGTAACCCTCTTTCAACGGATACAATATTTCTGTCTGCGGCATTGGGGGATATGGCATATTAAAGCGACAGATTTTTTGCCTATTATCTTCTCTTTGACATGAAGAAGTATGCCGATGACGTTGATACTAAATAGCTTCGCTGAGATCACCTTGAGTAGTTATAAATCGGTCAATAAATTCAATAACTTCTCCCATGCTTTCGGAATTGCTGGCTTCCAATTTTGGGGTATTATTAAGCCAATACATTCCATGTGCATGTGGATGGCCCCTGTGCTGAAATTCTATCCTCCAATAATAATTTACCAGTGGATACTCCCAAAAAATATCAGATTTAAGCAAATTTATTAACTGTCAAAATCTTTAGTCAAAGTACCTAGAGAACGTAACAGGGTCGGACAGAATTAAACGGGCTTTTTCGACGATTGGAAGCTGAGCAGCTTCATCGTCACTAAGGACTCTATTATCGAGAAGACGGGATAAAATTACTAAAAGTTCATTTCATTTAGTTTCCGCTGCAGAAAGGGTATGAAAAATGTTAGCAAGCCGAATTGGCGAATCATTGCAAGTAACTTTTTTTTCAGCATCCCAATGAGCTGGTGACGACCGGAGGCTCTTAACAATATGGTATCCGTCATCTTGTTGTACTAGAGTATTTACAAAAGTTTCCTCCTACATATCGCGAGCTGTCACATTATTATTTCCAGATTTTTTTTCGCAAGCAAATGAAATTGCACTCTTAATTCGCGTAAGCTCATAGCATTTGTACATATATAGTACCTTTGGAACTTTTGTTTTACACCTAAAAACTTTGCTACAAGAAATGGTTGGAAATGAAAGTTCTTCAGCATCATCAGCTGTCATATCTACTGGCTGCCGGCCTTCACTGGGAGCTAATGCTATACGACCAATTGTTTTCAAGTAGCTCGTTGTCTTGTAATTTTTCTTGACCACGAGGATTTAGATTTTCCTCTTGACCAGAAACATTCCGAGCTTCCTCATTGCCTTCTGCTCGTTGACGAAGAAGTTGCTCTTCAGTAATCGCATCTGCTGGATCAGCAACAAAGGGAACTTCATCTTGATCACCAAGTGAACGTAACCAATCAGAAGAAATAGTTATTTCGTGCTTCCGATACAGCTCTGTGTTTACTAAAAAACGCAAAGCCTCAAGAACCCGAGCAGGGCTAATTGTTTCTGTCATAAAATCATGTGTGTATTCCAATTTGCGTTTCAGATGAATCTGCACAACATGACTATTTTCAAAGGTTCGAGGAAGCGCTGTTACAGTTTCTGAAACAGAAATCGGTACATTGACAACAGCGCCTCTAACTGCACACCCTCTCATAGCCAAGGGAAATTATTCTCATGAATGCAATTCTCGGTGAAACAAGGCGTTCTTCAAGGCACGTTAGACTTTGTAAACAATCAGGGATAGCGGGAAAGCCGAAGCCTTCGGACTGACAGATATTGGGAATTTTACCTGAAGAAATACTTTTCCGACATGTAAAGCACATTAAAAAATTATTATTTTCACTAGGAAATTTTTCGGCAAGATAAAATTCTTTAGAAATATCTAAATTTGGATGCCTCCCTAGCCTCCCTATTTCGCTGAAACTGACGTTCCGACTCTAAAGCTCGATGTTGGGGGATTTCCCTATAGGTCAACACCCTAGATACAGTGTTGTTGAGAATTTCCTCTGCCCTAATACGACTTTGAAGACGAGTAAATCTTCTCTGAGAAGAATTTACAACTTGTTCTCGACGCCTTACAATTGGGTTATTTCGAACGTTACGCCGCTGTAATGAATCCCGTTCGCGTTCTGCTGCGCTATATTCTTCGGCCTGGCTACGAGTCCTGTGCTGCAGTGTATTCTCTACCTGTTGTCTCTGTCTAATTTCTTCGTTTCTTCTCTGCTCTACATGGGCTGCAGCATCTCTTGCCCTTTCTTCTGCGCGATACACTTCATTTTGGCGGAAACGCAAATGCTGACTCGCATTTACTGTTGAATTTGCAATACTCGCGAACTTCTTCTGCGTAAACTATGCGATGCAGCGTCTTGTTCGGGTTCTTGCTGCCTAAGCTCAGGGTTATTTTCCCTAAAATTTGAAAGTCGTTGAGAATTTGAAACTAGTATTACTTCAGCATTATTCTGATAATATGCGCGACTACGTTCAATTGCTTCTCGACGCCTTTGGCTAGCAGATTTTCTAGTTACACGTGGCATTTTTTAAAATTTGATTCAAAATTTAAAACGTTTTCCTTTTAAAAAAAAATTAAATATACCCAACTAAACACACTTATTTCTGAAAAATTCTGTAAAAAAAACATATATTGTGGATAAAATATCTGAAATAAAAAAAAATTTTCTCAATATTCTGTAAAAAAAACAAGAAATAAAAGTACAGTGGAGCACGCCCGACCTTATAATACTCTCTGCATTTTCCCCCGATTAAATTATTAAAACCGGTCAAGAGATTTTACAATGTGTAGTACTTGCATTAAAACACGTTGAAACAAAAACAATCTAAGCATAATCAAACATACATCTGTCTGTCTGTATGCGAATACACATAAGAAAGACAATATATGATATGCATATATGTATGTATGTGTGTATTCGGCGCGGTCAGCATCCGAGGGTAGCGCTGCCGCCACACAGGCAGCGTAACCATTCGAACATGTGCTTGTATGATAATGCATTGATATTGCATTCTGTTATCAATATTGTAACGCTTCTAGTTTTCTTGTTTTTGGTACGATTTTAATGCACCTTTCAGGACAGTTTGATATAGTTAGTCTCCACACGAATTATAAATAACAATATTGTACCATATGAGAAAATGCCTTAAATACGGCATGCGAGCTTTAAAAGTTTTTTAATTCACATGAGAAAAGGGGCGTGGCAATCTAAAATTTCTTGGCATTGCATTTATGGGGTCTCTGTAAACCTGAGAACCAATATTGGTGCGCCTACTACTGAGATATTCGCCGAAAACAACGAATTTTTCCGAGGTGTGTCCAGCTTTTGCCTCATTGTGGGCGAATGGGGCGAGGCATCAAAAAAAAAAAAAATTTCTTGTATTAACTGACTAAATATGTGGTCGATTGAGACTAAGCTCGAACTTGAAGCTTTTACCATCTCTAAAATCTCGACTTGTGATGCTGATCTGTATTATATACTTTATGGTATCGGCAACACCTGTCACCTGTTACATAATTTGCACCAACCCAATTTACTGTTTGGTTTAAAAAACGTTATTCACTTCATTATATTCTTAACTTCTAGTTTATAATTTGAAGACAGCAAATGTAGGCCAGATCAAGATCAGAACTTCTACTCACGGAGTTGCGCTTGAAACTTCGGAGCATCTGGTGGTTTCGACGCTGCAAAGACCACACGTCTAAGCACTTTGGAGTTCGCGGGCGCTGCATTGCTTCTAGTTTGAGATGCACCTATCAATGGCATTTCCCTTCGTTGGCGGGAAATCGCTAAGCCAATACTCCGGTCGACGAATATGTCGGTGTGCCGGCGGGCAACAATTCTGACACTCTCCGAGTTGTCCATTAACTTACATATTGTTATTGTTATACCCTTGCAGAGGGTATATTGTTTTTGTCACGAAGTTTGTAACGCATTGAAGGAGACGTTTCCGACCGCATAAAGTATATATATTCTTGATCAGCATCAACAGCTGAGTTGATATAGCCATGTCCGTCTGTCCGTCTGTCTGTCCGTCTGTTTCTATGCGAACTAGTCTCTCAGTTTTAAAGCTATCTTAATGAAACTTGGTACACATGTGTATTCCCTTTGCATGCAGAACATTTGTTAAAATCGGCCAGATCGGATCACTATATCATACAGCTCCCATAGGAAAAATCGGATGAAAAAAAATTTTTTTTGAGCTATGTTAACCAAATTCGCTCCATATGCATTTGGCATAAAATCCCGTGCGCAAACCAAATTTCATCCAGATGGGACCACTATATCATATAGCTGCCATAGGAACAATCGGTTCAAAATGCTGAAAATGCTTAGTATGAAAATTTTCTGTGTCTGTTGTACGATTTAAACCAAATTCAGGCAATACGCATTTGCTATCATTATCTATCTGCCGACCAAATTTTATCCGGATCGTACAACTATATCATATAGCTGCCATAGGAACAATCGGTTGAAAATGCTTAGTATGAAAATTTTCTGTGTCTCTTGTACGATTTGAACCAAATTCAGGCAATACGCATTTGCTATCATTATCCATCTGCCGACCAAATTTTATCCGGATCGTACAACTATATCATATAGCTGCCATAGGAACAATCGGTTGAAAATGCTTAGTATGAAAATTTTCTGTGTCTCTTATACGATTTGAACCAAATTCAGGCAATACGCATTTGCTATCATTATCCATCTGCCGACCAAATTTTATCCGGATCGTACAACTATATCATATAGCTGCCATAGGAACAATCGGTTGAAAATGCTTAGTATGAAAATTTTCTGTGTCTCTTGTACGATTTGAACCAAATTCAGGCAATACGCATTTGCTATCATTATCCATCTGCCGACCAAATTTTATCCGGATCGTACAACTATATCATATAGCTGCCATAGGAACAATCGGTTGAAAATGCTTAGTATGAAAATTTTCTGTGTCTCTTGAACGATTTGAACCAAATTCGCTCCATATGCATTTGGCATAAAATCCTATGTGTACACCAAATTTCATCTAGATCGGACTACTATATCATATATCTGCCATAGGAACAATCGGTCATTGAAAAAAAATTAACGCAATGTGCATGACTACAAGGGTATATAATCTTCGGCTAGCCGAAGATAACCTTTTTTTCTTGTTTTTATTTGAGTACATTCCATCACCTATAGTAATTTATCATAAGTTTTACAATCTCAGCCTTAAAACTTGAAAAGAAACAGCAGCGACATGTGTCTGCACCCACTTTAAATGCTTTCCAAATCGAGAATCGACTTTATGCTTTTGTTCGAGGTCGCTTAAAAAAAATCTTTATTGTTTCAGAAGTCCCATGTGCTCACAGAAAATTATATCTTCGAACTGAATTAAAAATATTTCAATTTGCTATAAAAACATTTTTTTCTGCTTTAGTGTTGATTTGGTACTAAGGCTTATTGTGAAATATTCAAAGTTTTTATATAAAATTCTATTATATCATATATTATATATATTTTATTATATATTATATTATATCAGTATAAGTATACATATGAATTTATAATGAGGGGTAATACCCCTGCCTTTTATACCCTTGTATATTGTTTTTGTCACGAAGTTTGTAACGCATTGAAGGAGGCGGTTCCGACCCCGATATAGCCATGTCCGTCTGTCTGTCCGTCTGTTTCTGTGCGAACTAGTCTCTCAGTTTTAAAGCTATCTTAATGAAAGATCATTTGTGAAAATCAGCCCGATCGGATGACTATATCATAAAGCTCCCATAGGAACCAATCGGATGGAAAAAAATTTTTTTTTTTTAGCTATGTTAACCAAATTTGCTCCATATGCATTTGGCATAAAATCCCATGTGCAAACCAAATTTCATCCAGATTGGACCACTATATCATATAGCTGCCATAAGAACAATACAAATTTTTGTATTCCGAATATTGGTTCGATAACATACCACAAAAATCCTTGGCGTGGACTTTCGCAACACCAAAAAATCCTTGATTGACATATGGAAATCATTAAGGAATTTTAAAGATATGAGAATAAAATTTTTGAATTCCTAAGTTTGGTTCGATAAAATAGCACAAAACTCCCTGCCGTGGACATTCGCAACATCTAAAAATTCCTTGATTAACATTTGGAAATCATTAAGGAATTTTATAGATATGAGAAACAAATTTTTGAATTCCTAAGTTTGATTCGATAAAATACCACAAAATTCCTTGCCGTGAACATTCGCAACACCTAAACATTCCTTAATTTTTTCAGGTTTACCGAAAATCAATGCCGCGAAGTTCTTAGCTTAAGTAACAAAGTTTTGAATTTCGAAGTTTAGTTCAACAAAATACCACAAAATTCCTTACCGTGGACATTCGCAACACCTAAAAATTCCTTGATTGACATACGGAATTCATTGAGAAATTTTATAGATATGTCACTATAAAAAACAGTTTTGTATTTCGAGAAAGTTTCTTCAAGAAGTGGCTACATAAATGATCAATTTATGATCAGGATCACCAAAAATCAATGCCGCGAAGTTCTTAGTTTGAGTAACAAATTTTAGAATTCCGAATGTTGGTTCGATAACATACCACAAAATTCCTTGCCGTGGACATTCGCAACACCTAAAAATTCCTTAATTGACATATGGAAATCATTAAGGAATTTTAAAGATATGTCACTATGAAAAACATTTGAAAATTTTGAGAAAGTTTCTTCAAGAATTAGCTACATAAATTAGCAATTTATGTTCAGGATCGCCAAAAACCAATGCCGCGAAGTTCTTAGTTTAAGTAACAAATTTTTGAATTCCGAATTTTGGCGTGATAAAATACCCCAAAATTCATTGCCGTAGACTTTCGCAACACCAAAAAATTCCTAGATTGACATATGGAAATCATTAAGGAATTTTAAAGATATGAGAAACAAATTTTTGAATTCCTAAGTTTGGTTCGATAAAATACCACAAAATTCCTTGCCCTGGACATTCGCAACATCTAAAAATTCCTTGATTAACATTTGGAAATCATTAAGGAATTTTATAGATATGAGAAACAAATTTTTGAATTCCTAAGTTTGATTCGATAAAATACCACAAAATTCCTTGCCGTGAACATTCGCAACACCTAAAAATTCCTTAATTTTTTCAGGTTTACCGAAAATCAATGCCGCGAAGTTCTTAGCTTAAGTAACAAAGTTTTGAATTTCGAAGTTTAGTTCAACAAAATACCACAAAATTCCTTACCGTGGACATTCGCAACACCTAAAAATTCCTTGATTGACATATGGAATTCATTGAGAAATTTTATAGATATGTCACTATAAAAAACAGTTTTGTATTTCGAGAAAGTTTCTTCAAGAAGTGGCTACATAAATGATCAATTTATGATCAGGATCACCAAAAATCAATACCGCGAAGTTCTTAGTTTGAGTAACAAATTTTAGAATTCCGAATGTTGGTTCGATAACATACCACAAAATTCCTTACCGTGGACATTCGCAACACCTAAAAATTCCTTGATTGACATACGGAATTCATTGAGAAATTTTATAGATATGTCACTATAAAAAACAGTTTTGTAGTTTGAGAAAGTTTCTTCAAGAAGTGGCTACATAAATGATCAATTTATGATCAGGATCACCAAAGATCAATGCCGCGAAGTTCTTAGTTTGAGAAACAAATTTTATAATTCCAAATTTTGGTTCGATAACATAGCACAAAATTCCTTGCCGTGGAACCTGAAAATTCCTTGATTGACATACGGAATCATTGAGGAATTTTATAGATATGTCACTATGAACAAGTAAGGAAAGTACAGTGGAGCAAGCCCGACCGTAAAATACTCTCTGCATTTTTTTCCCGATTAAATTATAAAAACGTTCAAGAGTTATTACAATGTGTAGTACTTGCATTAAAACATGTTGAAACAAAAACAATCCAAGCATAATCAAACACACGTCTGTTTGTATGCGAATACACATACGAAAGACAATATATGATGCATATATGTATGTATGTGTGTATTCGGCGCGGCCAGCGACTGCGGGCAGCGCTGCCGCCACACAGGCAGCGAAAACGTTCGAACATGTGCTTGTATGTTTCTGTCTCGCTTGCACTCATACATTGATATGAATGCGGCAGCGCTGCCGCCACATGTGCTTGTATGTTTCTGTTTCGCTTGCACTCATACATAATATTGCATTTAGTTATCAATATTGCAACGCTTCTAGTTTTCTTGTTTATAGTGCGATTTCAATGCGCCTTTCAGGATAGTTTGAAATAGTTAGCCTCCACAGGAATTATAAATTACAATACTGTACTATATTAACAAACGTCTCAAAACGGAACGAAAGTGGAGAATTATTTTTATTAATTGTGGGAAAAAGGGGCGTGGCATGTCCAAAATTTTAACTGTCAAGCATTTAGGATGTCACTAGGAACCTCCATACCAAAATTGGTGATCCTAGGTGCAATAGTTATTGAGATATTCAACCAAAACACCAATTTTTTCCAAGGTGTGTCTAGTTTTTTGCTCATTGTGGGCGAATGGGGCGTGGCATCGAAATAAAAAAAGATTCTTGTATTGACTGACTAAATATGTGATCGATTGAGACCAATCTCGAACTTGTAGCTCTTACCATCTCTGAAATCTGTTTGTTCATACGGACAGACAGACAGACAGACAGACAGACAGACAGACAGACAGACGGACAGACAGACGGACATGGCTATATCGACTCGGCTTGTGATGCTGATCAAGAATATATATACTTTAAGGGGTCTGCCACGCCTCCTTCTGCCTGTTACATACATTTTCACAAACCCAATATACTCTTGCAGAGAGTATAAAAACATTTTTGTGTTTTGAGAAAGTTTCTTCAAGAATTAGTTAAATAAATTACCATACATAAACAATTTATCTACATAAACAAGTAAATTTTTGTAGTTTAAGAAAGTTTCTTCAGGAATACGCCACATAAATTATTTAATTATGTTCAGGATCACCAAAAATCAATGCCGCGAAGTGCTCAGTTTAAGTAACAAATTTTTGAATTTCGAAGTCCGTAGAGCTAGAGCTTCTTAAGCACATCTTTCGCGGCGGAGACTGGCTCAGCGGGGGCATCAAAGCCGCAGCCCGTAACGCGGTGACGGCGGCGACAGCGCGCGTGCGCTTTTTCCGTCCGACGGACCGCGCAGAGCTAGCGGTGTTGCTGCTCGTCTCGCCCTCCATACTAGGGCCTGTACGACAGGCCACAAAAATGTTCTAGGTGAGCACCTAAAAGTATGCACCACTTATTTAGGTCGAACCGCACGAAAGTTTGCCGCTTTCAAAAGTTAGATGCTGATTACATTTTGATATCTTATATTTACTTAATTTTACTGTTGTATACAACTTAAATTAAACTATTTATACTATTTACAAATTATACAATTATAACTATGAGTTATAAGAGATAGGTTACATAATTAATTAACTTAATATTCTGTTACTCAGGTCGTTAGGATGGAATCTTTTTAAGTGCCTCACAACCCCTCTTCTGTTTTCAACTAGACGTCTTGCTAGAATGTTTGGATGGTTCCTTACTCTTGATATATAGGCATCAGTCTGTTCGTTTAAAACTTCTCCAACTCTGGGTATTTTGAGTTGCGTCTCAAGATCTGCAGTGCGCATGTAGCAAAGCGCTCCAGAGATCATCCTCAGAAACTTTGCCTGGAAAATTCGAATTTTCGACAAGTTGGACTTGGCAGCAATTCCATATACTTGGAGACCATATATATTTGTACATCAATACCTTATTTTTCAGTGACAGCTTTGTTGTGCCTTTGAGAAACCAATACATTTTCTTTAATCTCGCTGAGTTATGTTTGAAATGTGTTTTTAAAAAGTAAGGTTTCTGTCTAAGTAAACACCAAGGTATTTGTAACCGTCATAATGTTCCATGTGCTGTTGCTGTAGAGATATAATTGGACCAAAGCCTGGTCGTAAAGCATAGGTTACATTAGCACATTTTCTAGCATTAATTCCAATATTCCAGGACACAGCCCATTTCTCGAATGCGTTAAGATAGTTTTGAAGTAACCTAGCAGCCTCTTGCAACGAAGTACTTCTTGTCAATATTGCTGTGTCATCTGCAAATGTAGCAATTAAAAAATGTTCAGGATTTTGATTAAATAATGTAGGTCCAGTAGGCATATCATGCGTAAATAATGAATGCTCCAGCAAGAACTTTAAGGGCATCGGTCGATACCGTTCGGCACGTGGGCAGACATCCAAGCAGGATGAGCCGATGACAGGACTTGAGCGACCTCCTGGCGCCGACTAGTCTCATCACAACCTTGTACCTAACCGAGGCACCAAATAGTGCACAGGGCACCATAAGTCCGGCATATGTGGTGCGTTTCGCTCGGGGACTTAGGCCCCAGTCAACCCGCAGCACGCGACTCAATGCTCCGGCGACTCCAGCCAGCTTTCCTCGCAATCCTGCGATATGCGGTTTGAAATTCAACCTCTCGCCGACTGTGATGCCAAGGTACCGGTACTGTGTGACGTACGGCAGACTTGCTCCTGCAAATCGCACCAGGGGTGGCCTTGAAGCGGCCAATCTCCCCTTCAACATCATTACTGCCGTCTTGCTGGTTGAGATCGATACTCCGCCCTGGCTCCCCAAGTTCCCACGAAGGACAGCAACTCCTCTCCTCGTCTCTCCAGTTCGTCTCTCGACCTTCACTCGACGAGAACCAGCAGATCGTCGGCGTATGCGCTGAAAACACACGAGGGCTCCAACCGTTGGAGCAGCACATCCATCATGGTGTTCCAAATGAACGGCCCACTGATGGATCCTTGCGGACAGCCTCGAATTACCTCGACGTCGACCTCTCCAAATCTGCTGGTCATCTTCGCCCTCCGGCCGCAGAAGAAGCTTCTCCACAAGCTGGCTTCCTGGCATCCTAGGGCTATTAAGCGGCGCTCCACTCAATGTTGTCGAAGGCTCCTTTGAAGTCAACGAACAGACCTAGCACGTAGTTCGCCTGGCTGGCGGCTACGCTGGTCTGGACATGCCTCCATGCATCCTCCACGCAGTGTCCAGGTCGAAAGCCGAATTGCCATCTGTTTCCATTCGAGAGTACCTCCTTCATCCGATCCACCATGATCCCCTCCAGCACTTTGCCAAACACTGGCAGCAGGCAGATACCCCGATAGGATGCTGGATTACTCCTATCCTTGTCGGGGCCCTTGAGGAGCGCCACTACTCGCGGGCACTTCCACTCAAGTATGAAAATATCCCTTTGCCACACAACGGGAAAGCAACGTTGTGATGTGCTCGGGGATGGCACGCCATACAGCCTTGCAGATACCGCCGGTGATGCCGTCCAATCCGGAAGAGCGCCTACTCTTCAACCGGGCGACGCATGCTCCAACCTCGAAAGCTTCGAGAGCCGGTGCAGCTTCATTCGGGATGACAATGTCATCACTCGCTTCTGCAACTGCGAAAAAGTTGCGGAGGAGGAGACTCGCGCAGTCGTACCAGGCTACGACCAGCCTGTCACCCGAACGAAGGCATCCCAGATCTGCGGACCTCTTTTGTCCTCGGCATATCCGGTATACGTGCCCCCATCGGTCGTCCCTGTGGTCTCCAACGAAGTTCCGCCAGTGATCCTCCTTCGTCAACAGGATGAGCCTCTTGAACTCGCGGACGGCTGTCCGCAGATGAGTAGCAAGAAGCTGCGCAGAGTCATGATCTCTGCGCCGAGCATCCTGGAGCCTCCGCCTCAGTCTCCTGACCTCCTGGCGTTTGGTACTCAGTTCAGTGGTCCACCACTTTACCTTTCCCGTGGCTCTGGACGGCCTGCGGCCTAGCACCCTGTCGCACACGGACTGTACGGCAAGGCGTAGTGCAGACACCGAGGAGTCCAACGGCGAATTCCTTATATCCTCCAAGGGAAGGTGCTCCAGGATTTCCTCTACCAGTTCCGAGTCGAACAGTCGCTAATTCGTATTGTTGAGCTTCCAGGGCGGTACAGGAGCATATGTGCTCTCAACTGTATCTGGGGACGGCGATACCACAACAGTAATGATGTTATGGTCGCTTAAGTCCCACTCGTCAACACTTCAGGCATAAGCGGCCCATGTAGACGCTGCTCTATTGGCAATTGTCACGTCGATATCGTTATGTAGTGTCGAACGTAAACACCTCGCTGAATTGATTGAGGACTTCGGCTCCGCTCCCTGCTATCCAGTCCTCCAGCTGCTCACCCAGTGTGTAGTTCAACTGCCCACGAAAACTTTCGTGGCGTTTACTGAACCAAATGGGGGATACAGCATTCGCGTCCAGGCATGGAATGACCGGAGTACTGCTCGCCTGTAGCAGTACGGCATCCATGTAGGTTAGGTCCCGCGTTGTCAATTTAGCGTGTGCATGGCAGTACAGTGAGGTCAGATAGAAAGAGCCATTTCTACCAGTGACCCTCACGCATACTCCAGCCTCGGTGATAAGCGACTCGACTGGTAGGCAGATGGCTTCTGGGTCGTCGACGATGACGGCGGCGTTTCTCCTGCGTCCATCGAACAGCTTACTGCCGAACACTCTCATCCCGGATGGGAATCCTGTGATTCGGCCCGCTTCGTCCGAGTACGGCTCCTGCAGCAGCGCAAAGGTGTGGCTAAGTTAATGCATACGTACACCAATGTCGATGCATGCAACGCGTTACCGACCACAGTTGGCCTGGATGAGCACAAACATGTTAATGTCTGGACTGCACCCTTGCCAACACTGCCCCGTAAATCGGGCACGATGCTGAGAGCATCGAATGCCCCGAAGGCAGCCCCTTGAAGCGGCAATTTCGGCAGTCCACCGGGCTTACACACTTCGCTGCAACGTGGCCTTTTTGTCCACACTGGCGGCACACGTCCTGCTTAAAGCGCCTCTGAGACACCTTTTGATCCAATCCGACGCACCTATGGCAAGCATAGGTACGTACGAGCGACCGGCAGCGGTACGAAAACCACTTGATGTAGACCCGTCCGGCCCTCTCAAGTATGGCCAGTGCTCTCTTGTCCACGTCTAGCGTCAGCGACACACTGGCGCCATCTGTGACGGACCAAGGCTTGGACTCCAAGTGCACAGCCTTCTTGAATGCCGCCGCCGTCATTTCCTCCTGGAAGTTGTTTACAAACAACTCCTCCATGAAGAGCTCCGGCTCTATGCTGGTGTCCACATCGAACACCGTCACCTTTGGCCTCACTCCCTGGCTCTGCTGGACTTTCAGTCCAACCTCTGCGAACTTCTTGTTCGCCACCATTCGCTTCATTTCGCTCGCCGACGGTGTGCGGATGATGGCTCCACAGCGCTTCAGCTCACGCACTTCGCGACACGTACACCAAGTGCGGGCCCAACTTCCCGGCGAACTCGCTCAGCGACCTGCTGTGGCGTCTCCTCGAGATTGCTGCTGGTCACCATTGCTGACACAGGCTTCCGGAAGCTGGGAGCAGTAATGGGAGTACTTATTCGGCCGAAAGTATGCTATACTTTTAATCGCGCACAAAAGTATTCCGCGCTGTAATTTGCCTGCTGCTTTCTGATTGCCGGACCAATCAGCGACGAGCAGCGGTATAGTCACACGTACACACTTACACAAGCAGATCGGCGAGATCGCTTATCAGTGGGGCGTCGCTTATTAGCACTTTAAAAGTTGCTTTGTTGTAATAACTCGCGTTGTTTACCATTTGTTAGCGAACCGAAAAACGTAAACAAACACCGAAAACGGTGCGCACAAAGAAAAAACACGTCTGCTCTGGACGACAATCAAAAGCGAACTGAGTAGATAGGGACAGTAGGAATCTCGTTAATCCATTCATGCGCGTCACTAATTAGATGACGAGGCATTTGGCTACATTTTTTTTTTCTGTCGCATTTATCTGGCAAGCCAGCGTTACACCCACAACATAGAATCTTCTAAGCGTGAAGTGATCACATGCGTTACTTTGTACCTTCTTAAGATGTTATGCCAAGGTAGCAGGCTTTTAGATGAGGATACATAGTATTTAGATGGTCAATGTGTTCCGCCACGAAACCCAGTGTGGTACATGAATGTCTTAAAGCCGTAAACTCCGCTAGACACCACCCTGGCACTGATGACAATGCTGTCACCAGCGTTTAGAACACCAAGACCCATCAGTCTTCTTACGGACTGAAAACTCCAGATGCCCCGCCAGTTTAACGTAGCAGAAACGACCTCAATGTCTGCATGTGCCCGAAAATTCCTCCGCAATGAGGTCCGTACGTCCGTCCTGTCATAGATCGCGACTTTGCTATGGTGGGCAGAGTCGAGATCCAGTCCGTCAGTCACAATCTGTGCGTCCAGTACAATAGTCTTGTTCCGTCGGGTAGCCACCAGGTCCGGCTTAAACATCCTGGTCTCTCCCTGCAGACTTTGTTCAGCAATGACGGAAAAGCCTCTTGCCTTAAGCCCCTTCTTGAGGTAATTAACGACTCCGTTGTGTCTAGCCACACGCCTCCCATGCGTACGATGACATTTTTGCAAGATGTGGTTTAGTGATTCGGGAGCATCACAACCTGCACGACACTGCCTCCCCAATTCATGCCTTCCCCTTGTGGTCCGAGACCTCGTAGGTAGGGCATTTATCCGCAGCTTGATCCCATTAAGATAAGCTTTACAGGCTAACAAACGCGTGGGCTGAACAACCCACCCGTGTTGCGGGGCGAAACGCCCTGCTTCACGGAGACTGCTGCCGTCAACAGACATGTGCAATCCGTTCGCCCAGTACGAGTCTATCTTTGAACGTGATGACAGCTCATTAACTTCAGCCTTTAATCTATCTCGGGCCTTGCGTTGCTCGATAACTAGGAAAGCACTTGATTGCTCGAGGTGATTGCTCGAGGTGATTGCTCGAGGTGAGGCCATTTTGTCCCAGATAATCGATTTAAGCGCAACATCGGCGCTATCCAACGAATCGAAGGAATCCCGAGACCCCCTCAAGCGTGAGGGGCATGAAAGAATGCAACTGACACATCCAATGGAAGATCTAACCACTAGACGATAGACCGCACCAGTCTGTCACACTTTCTCAGAACGCCTGACACACTTCCAAGGGTTAGCTTGTAATAAAGTTGTGGAATTAGGACAGTTCTGAGGGCGAACAACTTCTGTTGAGGCTTCAGAGGGGACCGCGTTAATGTATCCAACTTTGGACCGATGTCCTCGGAAGGATTATAACGGGCCCTCCCTTCCGCAGAAAACCTAATGCCAAGATACTTCCATTCCTCGGAGCGCTTCAGAGCTGGACACCTGCGCGAACCTATACAGAATGTATCTGTGGTGATCACAGTACACTTCTGCTTCCGTTGCCCTTTTATACTAACAGTAAAACACTTGTTAGCATTTAAGGTAAGCCCAACGGAAGACAAAAAGTCGACCGTGGTATCCAATAATGTCTGAAGACCCTTTGGTGTAGAAGCAAATAACATCAAGTCATCTGCGATCGCTGCTGCGCTTGTCTTTGCATCACCGACGGAGACACCTATGTCCACGGACCACGACCTGAGCAACCGATCGATGATCAGGTTGAACAATACGGGGGACAAAGGATCACCCTGCTTCACACCTCTCGCAGGAATGAATGCCTCTGAACCCCAGCCATCACCGCTTAAATAGGTGCTACCTCCCTTGTACGTTGTCCGTACGTAGTCGACGAAAGCCTTTGGGGCACCGTATGCGGCAAGCGTTTCGAACACTGCGTCGTGCGACACAAAGTCGAATGCCTTGTTAACATCGAGAGTGCCTATGTAGCAGGACGCATGCCGTCGCTGATGATCCCTCAGGACTAAGTCAACAATTGTCGCGTTATCGGCACAACCGTCAGTAGGACGAAACCCCCGCTGACGCGGATACCATTCGATTGATGAGGTCAATCGGGATGCCAAAATGGCATTCAGTTGTCTAACTATGATTGAAGGTACGAATATCGGACGAAAGTCTTGCGGAAGACATGCCCTTGTCGACTTCGGAATGAAGACGGTTCGGACCATTCGGAAGAGTACGGGCAAATCTCCGCACCAAAGGATCAGATTCATTATGCGAAGCATAATCCCGTTGGGAATATCTCTGGCGGTTTTCGCCGATATCCCGT
Source organism: Drosophila acutilabella (assembly GCA_035046005.1). NCBI lineage: Eukaryota > Metazoa > Arthropoda > Insecta > Diptera > Drosophilidae > Drosophila > Drosophila acutilabella. The sequence goes on from JAWNOK010000042.1 coordinate 2,706,180, forward strand.
CAGGCCCTGGCGACGAAGTCAATGACACTTTATGCGCCCTAAGGTCCCTAACACAAATAGGAGACCATACCCCCTCGAGTGCGTGGCCCATGTTGGGCACTGTGGTTCTGCATGAGGATGGGCTGGGCTGTGTCATGACTTGTTTCCAGTATGGAATCATGATCTCTTGGTTTGGCAATGTCGACTCGTCGGTTCCATCAAGCAAGGATTTAATGCATCGACCTTTGTGTTTGTCCCAGTTACGCTGAACCCTGGCGTACTGTTGCCTTCTACTTTGCCTCCTATTGCGAGGTACAGGGCGGGATACTCTCGCCGGAACGGGGCGGTCGTTCCGAGTCGGAAATAATTCCTGGAGGTAGTTGGACAAACGCTGGAGAGTTGCCACTTTGCCCAAAGTCTGCTCCTCATCTACGATGGATTGCAAAACTTCGACTCTCCAAGATCTTCTGCATGCGACGGGGAGTAAACCCCGAAGCATCCGCATGAGGATATCGTCCGAATGATTCAGTGGAGCGATTGGAGCTCTCCTTGACGTTGAGGGGGAAACTGACTCACTTAAACTAGGGCGACGCCGTATGGTCGGAGATTCATATTGTAGCACCAACGATGTGCGTCGTTTAATTGTCAAATACAGAATGTCTTCTTCTCTCGCCTATGCTTCGGCTCTTCTTTACATATTTATGTTAGTACTCTGTAACAGTGTGCCCTATGTATGTAGTTATTCTAATTAACAGTCGCTTAACATGTATACATATGAGTGAGTTTACGTAAACATAATATGTCAGTGCCAACGCCGATGTACATATATATAACTATGTACAATAACTGATACAATTCGGCCAATCCTGACTGGAGTATTCCTGAACTCCTTACATTAGTTTACTAGTTTGCTTAATATTTAAGAATATAAATACAATTTTGTTTTATACAATATAATTACAATTATTTATTTTACATTATTTTTTATTATTAAGCCAAGGCTTCATATTAGCAACAGCCCAAACTCCTTGGTATTCTTGACTGTTGAAATCCATCTGTATCTTCAACAACATATCTATCATTTCGTAATACTTTTGATATCTTATAAGGTCCTTTGAATTTTGGTATCATATTTTTGCAAATTCCCGTATGAGTGTCCAAATTTTTTATCATTACTAAATCTCCTTCTTCATATACATATGTGAGGTGCTAATCTATTCTTATCAACAGTTTCCTTATTATAATGTTGCAGTTTGTTTTGACAGATTTTAGCCTGTTCACGAATTTTTGGTAAGTCTATTTCTTCATGTTTATCACCCACCTCTTCTAACTTATCTGTCAAGTTGTCATTCTCTTTTCCTCTTTGCATAACTCCAAAGAGCCTTTTACTAGGGTATTGGTTTATCGTTCTTTATATTGTATTATTTAATACATGTTCAACTTTTTCTAAAACTATATCCCAGTGTAGGCCTTTCTTGTATCAATCAATTTAGCTATCATAGGTCCCAAGCTTCTGTTAATTTTTTCAACCTGTCCATTTGCTTGAGGTGAACGTTTTACAATTTTAACGTGTTTTATTTCATTTTCTTCCATAAAACTTTCAAAATCCTTTGATGTTAAACCACTACCCCTATCAGAGACGATACATTTTGGTCGGCTATAAGCCCTAAAATAATCCAATAGACAATTTATCACTTCCTTAGTATTCGTTGTTTTTGTTGCATAAGGTCTAACATATTTTGTGAATGCACCTACTATAACAAAAACATGTTTATTAGCTCTTCCTTTATCAACTGGGCCAAAATGATCAATATGAACAACCTTAAAAGAAACCGATTCCTTAGAAATATTATGTAAATATCCTTCTTTTCCGTGCTTCGCAAAAAAAAGCAATACACTTTAAGCAATTACTTATATGCATTTTCGCTTTCATTTTTATGTTTGGAAGCCAGTAATTTTTTAAAATAATATCAGTCATCTTATCAATCTCAACATGTCCTAACTCGTCATGATACTTATAAAGTACATGGTTCTCCATACCCTCCGGTACGTAATGCAATAGACGATCCTTATCCTTTTTCTTATAAACAACGCCATTACTTATTTCAAAATATTTATGTTCAGATTTTTCCAACAGCTCTTTTAAGTCTTTTAATTTTTTATCTTTATTTTGACACACAATTATATTTTCTTCAAAGGTATTTGCCTCTATAGTTAAAATTTGTGTATTTCTACTTAACGCATCTACATGCTGCATTCCGATGCCCGGTCTATGTTCAATTGTAAAATTGTATTTTTGAAGCTCTAGTAACCATCTATCTATGGAAGGACTCATTGTTCTCTTATTCACTGCTAAATTTAAAGAATTACAACGTTTCTAGTTTAAAACTGTCATATCTGGACTCTGTTTCCGTTAGAAAATTGGATGCATTTTTCCATCGGCTTTCTTCTCCATGAGAATCGCTAGAAAACCTAAAGCACTAGCATCTGTGTGTAACTCCGTCTCATCTGTTGGATTGTATAATGCTAGTATAGGTGCCTTCAACAAATTCCCCTTTAACATTTCAAAACATTCTTATTCTTTTGCCCCAAATTTGAATTCCTTATCTTTTTTTATAAGGTCGAAAAGGGGTTTTGCTTTTGTTGAAAAATTCTGAACAAACCTTCTGAAATAGGAGCATAACCCCAAAAAACTTTGAACATCTCTCGCTTTCTTTGGTACTGGAAAATCTTTAACAGCTTCGAGATTCTTATCATCTGGTCTTATTCTATTCCCTGACACTAAATATCCTAAATATCTTACTTTTGACTGAAGAAACTCACATTTATCAAGTCTTAGCTCCAGCTTGTTTTCTACCAATCGTTTAAAAACTTCTTCCAGTATTTCTAAATGTGATTTGCTATCCTCGGTCCCTATCATTATATCATCCATATATATTATTAATTTTTCCGCCCATATCTGAAAATATTTTATTTACGAATCTTTGGAACACTGCAGGGGCATTGCGAAGCCCAAATGGCATTCTACGCCATTCATACTGTCCCATTGGAGCTATGAAGAAAGTGTACTTCATAGACTCTTCATGCATATACACATGGAAATATCCATTCTTCAAATCTAATTTTGAAAAGTATTTTTTTCTGTCAAGCTTATCAATTAAATCATTAATATGCGGAGTTGGATAATTGTCCTTTAACATGTTCTTGTTGAGGGTGCGATAATCCACACACATTCTCAACTCGCCATTCTTTTTTCTAACCAAGACTATAGCTGATGCATATTCTGATTCAATCATTAAATTACTAGGTTCATTTTCAGCCGGATATTCTGAAGGCAACTCTTTCAAAAACTGTTTTCTTTCTTCTTGTAAGTAATGCAACATATAACATGTTGCACACATTGTTCCTCTTTTATGTCTATGTACATCCTCATTTTCTTCTGACTCAATTTTTACGATCCTGTTCTCTATAAACTTGTTTTGTTCGACTTCATTCATTTTCACTTTTTCTCCATTATCTCTTACACACTTGTTTTTAATATTTTCATTTCCTAAGCACTCATTTTCTTACCCTGAATTCTTAATCGTTTCATTATCCAAACATTCAATTTTATTACACTCAATCTTAGTATTATCATTTCCTGAGCACTCATTTCCAAAACACTCAATTTTAATTTTTTCATTTTCCAAACAATCCTTTTTATAACACTCATTCTTAATTTTTTCATCTTCTAAACAATCATTTCTAATAAACTTCTTTTTAATTTCTAAATCAACATTATCACAGCCCTTATCTTGTAACCATTTAAAATCTGGACACTCATTTTCATTTCCAATATTTACATTACTCTCATTTGTTGAACTCAAAGAACACTCATTTGATATTCAATTAAATGATTTATGCTTATCTATTTTTTGTTGGCTACTGCAATCAGCTAACTTATGCTCGTCTCTACCACAATCGATTACTTTTTGCTTATTTGTATTTACATCAGCAACTTCTTTGTCCTGAACCAACTCACTTATTATTTTAAATTTACAAGTTGCCATGAAATCTCTCCCTAACACCACATCATATCTCATTGACTCATCTGCCACAACATACATATCAAATTCCAATTTTTGTTTATCACATACAACATAACATTTCATTTTATTGAAAATATTCAGTTTACTGTTATTCAGTCCTTAAAAAATCAAATCTTCATTTTTGCATGAAAAGCAGTGACAGTTATTGAGATTAACTAAACTAAAATTTCTGTTAAATTCATTATTTAAATGATGGTTTATAAGAGATATTTTGATGAAACTTATTGGGCTTCCTGAGTCGATGAGGCATTCTGTTGAAATAAAAGTGCTAGAACAATTCTTAAAATAAATGTTCAAATCTCTTACATATTCATTTTCCCGGTTTTTCTTATTTTCTGCACATGTTGATATGTGATGATCCATTTTGCCACACCCATAACAGGCTCCAACCTGTCGTTTTGGTTTTTGACACTCATTTGCGAAATGGCCTGGTATGTTACAGTTGTAGCATCGTTGTTCAGCTTTCGGTTTCACATCTTTGACTCCAGATTTCATCGATGACGTCATCTTGGGCAGTGTAATTTTCTCAAATGCGTGCAGCAGTTGTGAAGGATTTTTAAAGCATTGCATGTGTGCTTGGAATCGTAGATTCTTCTCAGGTATGCCTTCTATGATGTTGTCAATAATTGCTGTCAATAAAATGCTGTCAAAATTGTTGCTGCGCTCACCCTGTATTCTCTCGCTTTCGGCTCTTTTCGGAATGTTATTTTCCAGCAAGAACAATTCCATGCGCATTTTAAGTAGCTGTGTTTCTGCACCGTTCTTTTCGGTCTCCTCTTCGCCATGGTCTTCGCTTGTCGATCTTAGAATTTGTTCGCCGACGACACAACTGTTGTTGTTGTTGTTTGCAATTTGCTCGCCGACGTCGCCACTGTTGTTGTTGTTTGAAATTTGTTCGCCGGCGTCGCCACTGTTGTTGTTGCTTGCAAATTGTTCGCCGACGTCGCCACTGTAGTTGTTGTCCGCATTTTGTCGCAAACTTATTTCACCAGATCCCTCAATAATGTCAGCTTCAGGTGGACCAACTCCTCGTATTGACATTGGGACCTCGCTGAGACGAGCTGCGAGATGGGGTTTATTTCCACTCATTGATAGACCAAGACAGCCAAGCCACTCTCTAAGTTGAACGGCTGTATTTTCGTAAGCGCCAATTGCTTGCATTTTTAATCGATTTTAAATTAAACACTTTTTAGACCCCGTACTCTTTAAAAAAGAGTATAGGGGTCTATTAAGTTTGTCAGAAGCGAGATGTGCGTAACAGGCAGAAGGAGGCGTGGCCGACCCCATAAAGTATATATATTCTTGATCAGCATCAACAGCCGAGTCGATATAGCAATGTCCGTCTGTCCGTCTGTCTGTCTGTCTGTCTGTCTGTCTGTCCGTCCGTCTGTATGAACACCTGGATCTTTTAAACTACAAAAGCTAGAGACACCAAATTTGGAATGAAAGTCCGTTTATTATGTACGCATATCAAGTTTATTTCAAATTTCTGCCACGCCCCTTACCGCCCCCGCAATGAGCAAAAAACCAGACAAACCTCGGAAAAATTTGTGTTTTAGGCAAATATCTCAGTAACTGTAGCACTTAGGAGCACCAATTTTGGTATACAGGTTCCCAGAGACAGCCTTAATATAACGCCATTCAAAATTTTGAGCTGCCACGCCCCCTTTGCTCATCAGAACTAAAAAAATCTCCAGCTTCAATGCCTTTTTGAAGGCATTAAATCAAATAGTACAGTGTTGTAATTTAACATACGCTTAGAGAATTACTATTTCTAACTTTCCTGAAAGTGGCATCAAAATCCTATGTCAAACAACAGAGAAATTACGGTTCAAAGTTGAAGTTATTTTACTGCAAAATCACTGCATGCGCGCAACACATACAAACAAACACAGAAACATACAAACATATGTTCGAACGTTTTCTCTACCTGCTTTGGCGGCAGCGCTGCCCGGAGCCGCTTGCCGCGCCGACCAATGCTATACATACACACATATTTTCTGGGGCTACCGCGGCTAGCTCATTCGCCCCAGGTCGGGGTTGTTAACCAGAGCCCACCGAGCGTACAATCCACAATCATCGATTGTAGAACCTCTACATCGCCACTACTATACTCTACGAAACAATACCAACACTACACAACTATCGGCCAGCTCTATCGGCGGCCTCGATATTTTTGCCGTAACGCCCCCACCCTACCTGTGGCGGCAACATTCGAATTGTTCCGTTGCGCCACCCATAAACAAAAGTATACGCCAGTTCGCTTAATCCATTTCTAGTAAGAAATCCAATTGGAATCCCGCTGAAAAAAATTTCCTTGTGCTACATTTTCCTTGTACGGAGTAGCGACGTTCTCACACAAAAGTGCTACAGCACGCCGGAACAATCTGTTGGTTTGTAGCAATTTCCCAGTTACTTTGATGGACATGCCCACGGGAAAACGAAGTCAGGCAGTCAGTGGTAGGGACTACTTCTGTGCGCGATATTCGCACTAAAAATGTACATTTCTCGTACTAATTTTCCAACTGGGTACTCTTATAACCTAACTCTTATACTAATATCTCCCCGTCCCGCCAAGTATGGCCACCTCCAGCTGAGCAGTGTGCGATGAATTCTCAACACTTATCGATATTCCGATTCTGCTCAGCCCCAGATGCAACAATAGGTATGCACATACATATATGCAAATAATCGGAAGAATGATAGAAGAGAGGCGTGGTGCAACTGGTAGAGTTTCGGCGCAATATGGAACCATCGTATGAATCGCGGGTTCGAATGCTGACAATGACAAAATGTAAATATTTAATTTTAATTTTTAAATTTCATTTTAAAATTTTAATTTAAATAAAATGCAAATGGACACTACTATGGGAGTACGGGTGCCTTTGCATCGGCTCTTCTTTACATTTTAATGTTAGTACTCTGTAACAGTGTGCCTTATGTATGTAGGTATATGAGTGAGTTTACGTAAACATAATATGTTAGCGCCAACGCCGATGTATATATATATAATTAGATATTTGATGTGTTATTAAGTCCAATAAATGCCGCGACACACTCTAACGGCAACGCTGATTTTTATTTCAAGAAAATGCGGGAATTTGGGTTCACGACAACTCGCTTTATTGAAGAACAGCTTAAGACTAACAGATATCTGCTTAATGAATAAAAATGAAAGTTCTGTTTACAGGGATTTAAATGTTTACAATTTGAGGGTGAACGCTTAAAGCTGGGAACCAAGAATTGTGCGATTTCTCAGCTTGTGACTGTGAGCCAAAATATGCTGATCGAGCTATTTTCGATCGTTGTCGATTGATTGGGGGAAATGCGCCGGCTAGGCTGCTCTTTGTTTACAATTGCCGAAATTGTTTACAAGTGCAGCTTGGGAATGTTTACAGTTGGGGAATTGCCGAAAATGTTTACAAGTGCAGCTTGGGATTGTTTATAGTTGGAGAATAGCTTTTTATGTGGAATTCGATGTCTAGGCTGCTATGTACTGTTGTTATGTATGTTGTGGACAGATTCAGTATGAATATGTCACTTCCCTCTCCTTAAGAGGCGAGCCTGTGAGTCATGGTGAAACGGATGGGTAGAGTTTTGGTAGTGTAGATTGTTCCATGTCGATAGTTGTTTCATCTTGTTGCTCGTGCTGTTCTTGTTGTACTTGTTGTTGAACTGATTGTAGCGTTTCGATCTTGGTTTCGTGAATTTGTTTTTTACATTTTTTCTGGATTAATTTTATAGGATTACAAGATACATATTTTAAGTATACGAATATGATTATGAATATAAAGATAATAATTATTATAATTGTATGCGTAAGGGCATTATTCTGTGATACTATTTTTACAATATCAGCATGTTTTATGGGTTTGACTTTAATAATTTCTATAGGTGGATACAAGGGTGTGAGATCCACTTCTGGTTGTGAGTAATTGTCGCTTAAAATTATATTATTTATCTGTAATTTACATTGGTTAATGTTAATTATTTTATTGCCCTGAATATTAAGATTTACATTATTTTGTTGGCAATTTTGTTTTACTGTTGTGTTTGAAATATTCCAAGTTACAATTGTGTTAGGCTCAATGTATTTTATCATTTCTTTTGTATTTATGTGTTCAAAATTACATATTGGGTTTGTGTGTAGTAGGATTTTTGTAATACATTCATCGATAATTTGTTCATTTTCTCTATTATAAATTTTGTTGTCTTTTTCAAAATAGGATGTTGTACTAATGTAGTCAAGTTGATAGCCATCGTGGTCGGGATATGGAATGATTTTAATAGTGTTAGTAGATTGGAAGTCGATTGGAATATGGGATACGATTAGTATGATATTATCTTGGTAATTAATCCAAGTGGATGTTTTAATTAAAAGAATGTTTCGGTTATTAACACTGTCAAGTCTGTCATAGGTAAGTAATTTGGGATTGAAAAGTCCTAATCTTGACAACTGCATGCCCATTTCAATGCTTACTATATATTCTATAAATTGTGATAATTGGTAAGTAAATGTGTCTTGCAATGTTCGTTTGTTTTGATTATCTTTAAATTTTTGCATATCGCTATTTATTATGTTTATTATATCGTTTATGTCTTTAGTTTGAACAATGTTTAAAGATAAGTTTTCAATGTTTTTCTCGAATTCAACTCTGTCATTGTCGTCAAGTGTCCCAAAAAGAAATTTGTATAGTGAGCCTACAATGTTGAATAGTCCGCGTTTATTACGATTCTCATTGTGAAATATTAAGCCATTTAGTTCTTGTTGTAATTTAGTGTATAAATAGTTGATTTGTGATACATTTTTATACTCTCTGCAAGAGTATATTGGGTTTGTGAAAATGTATGTAACAGGCAGAAGGAGGCGTGGCAGACCCCATAAAGTATATATATTCTTGATCAGCATCACAAGCCGAGTCGATATAGCCATGTCCGTCTGTCCGTCTGTCTGTCCGTCTGTCTGTCTGTCTGTCTGTCTGTCTGTCTGTCTGTCTGTCCGTATGAACAAACAGATTTCAGAGATGGTAAGAGCTACAAGTTCGAGATTGGTCTCAATCGATCACATATTTAGTCAGTCAATACAAGAATCTTTTTTTATTTCGATGTCACGCCCCATTCGCCCACAATGAGGAAAAAACTAAACACACCTTGGAAAAAATTGGTGTTTTGGGCGAATATCTCAATAACTATTGCACCTAGGATCACCAATTTTGGTATGGAGGTTCCTAGTGACATCCTAAATGCTTGACAGTTAAAATTTTGGACATGCCACGTGTTGCGAAATAGCAAAAGTCACATTGAGAGAGGAGACAAAAAGGAAGACAAAAAAGGAATAACGGAACTTTGATTTCATTCTCGCATACTCTTCTCTTTTTCTCTTTCCTTACTTTTTGTCAGTTCAGTTTTGGTGACGAGTGCGTACAGACGAAAACAATTGATTAAACAATTTATATATTTGAAGCATAAAATCGATGTGGTATTCTTATTTAATAAATAGATTTGCAGCCTGGTGGTATTAATTACAATAGGTTATGGGCCCAGGCATTATTAAATGATTGTATTCATTGGTTTTATGCAAGTAAAAAATATATGTATGTATGTACATACATATGTGTTCATTTACACGTGTATATTAAAAAACAATCTGTGTAATTCATAAATCAAAAGTGAATTTCGACTGTGAATGGTTTGATGGTCTCGTGTGCATAAATTTATTAATCTTATTAAATAAAACTATAATAAAATATGTTTATTTAATTATTTCAAGAAGCATAGAAAAATCTGGAAACAACGCTGAATTTCACCATCCAATTTGAGCGGCGAACAAGTGCGAGGAGGAGCAAGAAAATTGAGTGAAGTGTGGTCTGAAGCATACATACATATATTATTTTGAGGTTAAGTGCAGTTGAGTGAAAAAAAAAAAAAAAAAAAAAAAAAAAAAAAAATTGAGTGCAGTTCAGAGTAGTTGCGTGTAGTTGTGCGAAACATGGAAAAGAATAAAAGGAATATAAAGCCATTTGACGGCGATAAATACTCAATTTGGAAGTTTCGTATAAGGTCACTATTAGAAGAAAATGACTTATTAAAAATAGTGGATATGGAAAAAGAAGAATTGACTGAAGTAACGATGAAGGCGGATAGACAAGCTAAAAATATTATAATTGAGTACTTGAGCGACTCATTTTTGGTGTTTGCCAACACTGAAAAGAGCTCGAATGAAATTTTTAAACAATTGGACTCAATATATGAGAGAAAAAGTTTGGCGTCTCAATTGTCGTTAAGGAAGCAGTTGTTGGCACTAAAATTAAAAGGAGATTCCAATCTGGTTAACCATTTTCATGTATTTGATGAATTGACAACTGAACTAATTGCATCAGGAGCTAAAATTGATGAAATGGATAAAGTTTCCCATCTCCTTTTGACTCTTCCTACTAGCTATGATGGAGTCATCACAGCAATTGAGACCCTGTCAGAAACTAATTTGACATTGGCGTTTGTTAAAACTCGTCTTCTTGATCATGAAGTCAAACTTAAATCAATAAGCAAAGACACTAGCGCCAAAGTCTTGCAAGCTGTTAATTTCAAAGAGCACAAAGTCTATCACAAGAATAACAAAAAGGTAGTGTTTAAAAATAAAATGAAGCAGAAAATAAAATGCTATCATTGTGGAAAGCCAGGTCATTTAAAAAAGGATTGTTTCATTTTTAAGAAATTAATGTCTAACAATAAAGGAAATAATAATGAAAATAAACAAGCACAGGTAGCAACAGCCCAGGCAGCAACAACACAGCCAGATCGTGGATTTGCTTTTATGATAAGACAGAGAGTAGAGCAGCACAATGAAAACGAGGTTTTATTCATATTAGATTCAGGAGCTTCAGACCACATTATAAAAGAAAAGAACTTGTTCGCTGATTTTATGAACTTGGAATATCCTATTGAGATTTCCATTGCTAAATGCGGTGAATGTATTTATGCTACCGCCAAAGGGATCGTACAACTAAAAAGCATGGGCAAGAATATATCACTGGAGGACGTACTATTTTGCAAGGATGTGCCTCACAATTTGCTATCAGTTCGCAAAATGCAAAATGCAGGAATGACCGTGGAGTTCAATTCTGAAGGAGTCAAGGTCACAAAGAATGGTGAAATTGTATTTACTGGAGCGTGTGAGTATAATGTTCCATTCGTTAAATTTGAAACAAACAAAATAATATATTTATGTAATGAAAAAATATCAAAAAGTGCAGAGTATCGCTTGTGGCATGAAAGGTTGGGTCACATTAGTATTGGACAATTTATGGAAATAAAAAGAAACAGTTTGTTTGATGATATGAATTTATTAAATAAAGTTGAATTAAAAAAGGAGTTATGCGAGGCATGCATAAATGGTAAAATGTCCAGATTGAAATTTGAAAAATACAAAAATAAAGATCATATTAATAGGCCGTTGTTTGTGGTGCATTCAGATATTTGTGGTCCGATAACACCGTGCACAATTGACAATAAAAACTATTATGTTGTTTTTATTGATCAATATACCCATTACTGCGTGACTTATTTGATGACATATAAGTCTGATTTGTTTTCGGTTTTTAAGGATTTTATTGCCAAAGGAGAAGCCCATTTTAATCTAAAAGTGGTAAATTTATACATAGACAATGGTCGCGAATATTTGTCTAACGAAATGCGTGAATATTGTTCAGAAAAAGGTATCAGCTATCATTTAACTATTCCCCACACTCCACAATTAAACGGTGTTTCTGAGCGAATGATTCGAACTATCACAGAAAAGGCTCGCTCTATGGTTAGCGGAGCTAAATTGCAGAAATGTTTCTGGGGAGAAGCAGTTTTAACTGCTACATATCTAATTAATAGATGTCCAACTAGAGCATTGATAGATTTAAAGAAGACACCTTTTGAAATGTGGCATAGTAAAAAGCCTATTTTAAAATATTTAAAGATATTTGGATCAACGGTATACATACATAACAAAGTAAGAAAACGTAAGTTCGATGAGAAGTCGACTAAATGTATACTCGTTGGGTATGAACCAAATGGGTTCAAATTGTGGAATGTGGAGGAAAGAAAGTTTATGACGGCTAGAGATGTTGTGGTGGACGAGATAAATATGTGTCATTCAAGGTCTGTAAAAGATTGTGATATACAGTCTGAAGACTCAGTGTTCCAATTTGAAAAGGAACAAGTTGAAAACACTTGTTTGGAAAATGAGACAGAAAAACAAGATGTGGATTTTCAGAATGAAAGTACTGAAAATGAGGAGTCTTGCTTTCCATTGAATGAAATGGAAAATGTAAAAACTGTAAATGACAGTTCAGAAAAAGTTCTACAGCCTTGCGAAAATTCCACAAATCTGCAGAATACCGATCCAGTGGAAACTACTGGTGAGAACACTGAAATTAGACGCAGTGAGAGGCTAAAAGACAAGCCAAAAATTTCCTATCGATTAATGGAAAAATGCTTGATGAATTCTTATACTAATTTTAATAATATTCCAAATAGTTTTGAAGAAATAAAGTATAGAGATGACAAGTTAAATTGGGAAAAGGCAATAAAGGATGAACTAGATTCGCATTTTGAAAACAAGACATGGGTATTAGTAAAAAGGCCAAGTGATAAAAATATTATTGATTGCAAATGGGTGTTTAGTATCAAACAAGATGAATTTGGTAACTTAGTAAGATACAAAGCTAGACTTGTAGCTCGTGGTTTTACTCAAGAATATTTAACTGATTATGAAGAAACATTTGCACCAGTTGCTCGTATTTCTAGTTTTCGATTTATATTGGCTCTTGCAAATCAATACGATTTAGAAGTTCATCATATGGATGTCAAGACAGCATTTCTAAATGGAAATCTTAAGGAGGAAATTTATATGAAGATTCCTCAGGGACTGTCTCATGATGAAGATACCGTTTGTAAGTTAAATAAAGCTATTTATGGTTTAAAACAAGCAGCTAGGTGTTGGTTCGAGGTATTTGAACAAATTTTAAAAGAAATTGGTTTCAAAAATCTAGAAGTTGATCGATGCATATATATCATAGATAATGGAGATATTTCTCTAAACATATATGTCCTTTTATATGTGGATGATGTTGTTATTGTAACAAAAAATATGGAAACAATGTCGAAGTTTAAATTATATTTAATGAATAAATTTAAAATGAGTGATTTAAATGATATTAGACATTTTATTGGCATTAAAATTGAAAGAAAAACGAATCAAATATTTCTTAGTCAATCAGTTTATATTAGTAATGTTTTAAAGAAATTTAATATGGAAAATTGCAAACCAGTTAGTACCCCATTAGAAAGCAAACTCAACTATGAAGCCTTAGAATCAAAAGAATCATTTGATGCTCCATGTCGTAATTTGATTGGCTGTTTAATGTACATTATGCTATGTACTCGGCCAGATTTAAGTACGGCAATAAGCATATTAAGTAGATATACCAATAATAACAATAAAGAGTTATGGCAGTGCCTAAAGCGTGTATTAAGATATTTAAAAGGTACTGTGGAACTAAAATTGACTTTTACAAAAAACATGTGTTTTGAGAATATTGTTATTGGTTATACAGATTCGGACTGGGCAGGTAGTGAGACAGATAGACGAAGTACTACTGGTTATTTATTTAAGGTATTCGAAAAATGCTTAATCTGTTGGAGCACCATGAAGCAAAAATCTGTAGCTGCTTCGTCTACCGAAGCAGAATACATGGCATTATTTGAGAGCGTTAGGGAAGCATTATGGTTGAAATCGTTAATTAATGAAATAGAGATTGACATTAAAGAACCAATTACTATATTTGAAGACAACCAAGGTTGCATTTGTATAGCTAGTAATCCCACATGTCACAAGAGAACTAAGCACATTGATATTAAATATCATTTTACTCGTGAGCAAATTGAAAAGAAAATAATTTCTGTCAAGTATATTTCCACAGATGAACAATTGGCTGATGTCCTCACCAAACCGTTGCCTGCGGCCAGATTCCTGCATCTGCGGAGTCAACTGGGATTGACAGAATGAAGTATCTATTAAAATTTTGGAATGAACCATATTTTTTGAATAGCAAATGAATTGCTGAATTTAAAGCACTTAAAATTTATGTAATTTAAATGTTTATCTCGATGTATTTTTCTATATATGTATTTTAATTTTATTTTCGATTGGTCTGATAAGGTTTTACTGGGTTTTCCTTAATCCTTGCAGCGAATGCTGGACCATGGTTTTGTATCTTACCCCAGAGTACGCTTACTCGTCAACCGAGGATTTTTTTGTATAATTAATTTGATTTGATGTAATGTAACTTTTGAGGAGGAGTGTTGCGAAATAGCAAAAGTCACATTGAGAGAGGAGACAAAAAGGAAGACAAAAAAGGAATAACGGAACTTTGATTTCATTCTCGCATACTCTTCTCTTTTTTCTCTTTCCTTACTTTTTGTCAGTTCAGTTTTGGTGACGAGTGCGTACAGACGAAAACAATTGATTAAACAATTTATATATTTGAAGCATAAAATCGATGTGGTATTCTTATTTAATAAATAGATTTGCAGCCTGGTGGTATTAATTACAATACCACGCCCCTTTTTCCCACAATTAATAAAAATAATTCTCCACTTTCGTTCCGTTTTGAGACGTTTGTTAATATAGTACAGTATTGTAATTTATAATTCCTGTGGAGGCTAACTATTTCAAACTATCCTGAAAGGCGCATTGAAATCGCACTATAAACAAGAAAACTAGAAGCGTTGCAATATTGATAACTAAATGCAATATTATGTATGAGTGCAAGCGAAACAGAAACATACAAGCACATGTGGCGGCAGCGCTGCCGCATTCATATCAATGTATGAGTGCAAGCGAGACAGAAACATACAAGCACATGTTCGAACGTTTTCGCTGCCTGTGTGGCGGCAGCGCTGCCCGCAGTCGCTGGCCGCGCCGAATACACACATACATACATATATGCATCATATATTGTCTTTCGTATGTGTATTCGCATACAAACAGACGTGTGTTTGATTATGCTTGGATTGTTTTTGTTTCAACATGTTTTAATGCAAGTACTACACATTGTAATAACTCTTGAACGTTTTTATAATTTAATCGGGAAAAAAATGCAGAGAGTATTTTACGGTCGGGCTTGCTCCACTGTACTTTCCTTACTTGTTGAAGTTAGGGATAGTTCTACGAAAATATTCGTTTGCTATTATGATTTCCGTTACGTTAATTCGCAAAGAATGATGTTCAAATCTAGTTGGTAGCTCTAAAGGTTTGTCTGAGAACAGTAAATATCCGTGGTCCGTATCCAAGTTATTGATCTGGATTTGTTGAGCATGACATAGGGTTAGGAGTGTGAACGATGTTATGATTATGAAGTAGGAACCTGTGGAGTTACAATTTGGTTAATTTTCTTATGTTTTTATACTCTCTGCAAGAGTATATTGGGTTTGTGAAAATGTATGTAACAGGCAGAAGGAGGCGTGGCAGACCCCTTAAAGTATATATATTCTTGATCAGCATCACAAGCCGAGTCGATATAGCCATGTCCGTCTGTCCGTCTGTCTGTCTGTCTGTCTGTCCGTCCGTATGAACAAACAGATTTCAGAGATGGTAAGAGCTACAAGTTCGAGATTGGTCTCAATCGATCAGATATTTAGTCAGTCAATACAAGAATCTTTTTTTTTTTCGTTGCCACGCCCCATTCGCCCACAATGAGCAAAAAACTAGACACACCCCGGGGAAAATTGGTGTTTTCGGCGAGTATCTCAGTAACTATGGCACCTAGGGTCACCAATTTTGGTATGGAGGTTCCTAGCGACATCCTTAGTGCATTGACATTTTAAATTTTTGGACTGCCACGCCCCGTTTGCCCACAATTAATAAAATTAATTCTCAACTTTCACTTCGTTTTTAGGCATTCTTTAATATAGTACAGTATTGTAATTTATAATACGTGTGAAGACTAACTATATCAAACTATCCTAAAAGGCGCATTGAAATCGCACTATAAACAAGAAAACTAGAAGCGTTGCAATATTGATAATTGAATGCAATATCATGTATGAGTGCAAGTGAGACAGAAACATACAAGCACATGTGACGGCAGCGCTGCCGCATTCATATCAATGTATGAGTGCAAGCGAGACAGAAACATACAAGCACATGTTTGAATGTTTTCGTTGCTTGCGTGGCGGCAGCGCTGCCCGCAGTCGCTGGCCGCGCTGAATACACACATACATACATACATGTATATGCATCATATATTGGCTTTCGTATGTGTATTCCCATACAGACAAACAGATGTATGTGTGATTATGCTTAGATTGTTTTTGTTTCAAAGTGTTTAATGCAAGTACTACACAATGTAATATTTCTGAACCGATTTTAATAATTAAATCGCGAAAAAATGCAGAGAGTATTTTACGGTCGGTCGTGCTCGACTGTACTTTTCTTTCTTGTTTAAATTGTGTTTTGTAGTAATGAGTTGTTCTATTTTTGTTAGTAATTTGATAATGGTCAGCATCTGTTTGTGTGACGTTTTGGTTGGCTTTAAATGGGTTTTCTAATTTTCCTTTTTGTAATGGACCCTTTCGATATCTAGTATCGACTTCGTATTCATGTCTGTCACGGTTTATTTTATTTATTGTCTTTTCTTTTCTGTCTTGTGTATCTAAAATTGGTTGTCCGGCGTATAAAAATATGTGTGCGGGAGTTTGTCCAGTAGTGTCATGTTTGGTTTTATGGTTGTAAATATAAAGGATAGTTTCTATTTTGCTGAGCGTGTTTTCTTCATCGTTTAATGTATTTATTATTCTGATTTTTTCGTTAATAGTTTTATGAAGTCGTTCAATGTCTGCTTTACCAGTTTTTGATGTGTTTAACTGTATTTCTACTCCTTCACTGTCAAGCCATCTTTTGAGTGCTAAGCTGGTGAATGCGCCGTCTCGGTCTGCTTTTAATAGTATTGGTTTACCTAACTGATTAAATATGCGCATTAATGCGTTTTTGCATTCAATCCAATCTTTTGTTTTGATTTGTTCGAGGGTAGCAAATTTTGAAAAAATGTCAATGCAACTTAGATAATGTTTTCCTTCTGAAGAATAAATGTCTATTACAAATTTATCGCGACAATGCTCTGGTTGGGGAGTTATTTTCATTGGCATGTTTGTATTTCTATGTTCGGTTTTTGCTAGATTGCAGATGTGACATTCGTTTATGATGTTTTGTGTCAACAACTGGCTGTTGGGGAAGTAATAAGTTTCACCGAAAAGTTTGTTTGTTTTCTGGATTCCCGGATGTAAGAGTTTTTCGTGGGTTTTAAGAATGAGTTCTTTAAACTCGGCGTATGAATTTATATTTTTTAACTGAGTTAGGCTTCGAAGAATTTTTGTATGATTAGTGTTTATTATTTCTTTGTGTGCGCTTTGAACAATTTCAAAATCGGCATCACTATCTATAAATAAAACACTAGACTTGGTGCAAAAGTGATCAATTAAATATTGTTTCGCTTTTTCTATTGTCATATTATCATATGTAATGTGGGTAATGGATTTTTTGAAATAATTTTCTTTTCTTATGTTGGGAATGCCTTTGGAAAATATGATCTGTCTTTTAAATGTATTTATAGGTTTCTCGGTAGTAAATATTAGGCTGCTATTGTCATCATCGGAACTATGTTGAGTCTCTTCTCCAAAATATGCTTGCTCTATTTTAACGCGTGATAAAGCGTCGGCTATGTGATTTTCCTTTCCCTTTATGTACTTGATATTAAAGTCATATTCTGACAATTTGACTCTCCATCTAGTTAGTTTCGAGTTTGGCTCTTTCATTTTGTAGAGCCAACATAGTGGTTGATGGTCACTATTTATTTCAAAATGTCGTCCTAGTAGATAATGTCGAAAGGTTTTGTTGCTCATACAATGGCTAAGAGTTCTTTTTCTATGGCACTGTAATTAGTTACATGTTCATTTAAAGTTCTGCTAATGTAACTGAGTGGGTGTCCGTTTTGTGAGAGTACAGCTCCAAGAGCTACGTTACTTGCGTCTGTAGTTAATACGAATTTAGTATTAAAATCTGGTATTGTTAAGATGGGGTCACTGGAGATTAGTTGTTTTAACTTTTCGAAAGCTTCAATGTATTCCGGATTTTTTATGTTAATTTTTGAATCTTTTTTTAAGGCTGTTGTCATGGGTTTGGCTATGTCTGCGAAGTTGGGTATAAATTTTCTATAGTAACCGGTTAATCCAAGAAAACCTTTCATTTCTTTGGATTTCGTTGGAATTGGGTACTTTTGAATTGCCTTAATTTTTTCGGGATTAGGCTTTATTCCTTCTTTAGTTACAATATGTCCAAGGAAAGTAGTTTCTTGTTTAAGAAACTCGCATTTATCAAGTTGTAGTTTAAGATTAGCTTCAGAAAGCTTTTCGAAAACTAGTTCCAGTGAATGCAGATGCTCATCTAGCGATGTGGAAAATACAATGATGTCGTCCAGATACACCAAGCAATGCTTGTTTAATAATGGGCGTAAAACATTATTCATGCATCGTTGAAAAGTTGCTGGAGCATTTTTTAAACCGAATGGCATACGAAGGCATGACCGAATGGCATGACCATTTTTGGTTGAAAAGGCTGTTTTATGTATTGCATCTGGATGCATTTCCAGCTGATGGAAACCTTTCGCAAGATCTATTGTAGTAAAATAGTTGCATCTACCTAGCTTTCCTAATATTTCGTCCATGTTTGGTATTGGGTGTCTGTCGTTAATAGTTATTTCGTTTAGTTTTCTATAGTCGATTACTATTCTAAACTTTTGTTTAACTGACGCGTCTTGTTTTTTTAGGACAATCCATAGTGGACTGCAATAGGGAGAATTACTAGGCCTAATGATACCTTGTTCTAACATTTCATGGATTTGGTTTTCAACCTCTTGCTCGTAAGCCTGAGGATAACTGTAAGGTTTAGAAAAAATTGGGGAGTTATGAGTAAGACTGATGTTGTGTTTCTCTTGGTTGCTGAAGGTAAGTTGATCTCCTTCTCGAAATTGAATATGCTGATAGCACTTTAATAAATTTGTTAATTTTGATTTTTCCTCTTTATTTAGATGATCTAGACGATAAATATTTGATTTTTCGGGGGACTCAGGGCTATTGCAATATTCTGTAGATACAGAATTTGGATAGGCTAAAAAATGATTTTGATTTATTATTGGCGAATCGTTTATTAAATTGTATTTTTTATTGAATAGTGTAACTGTCTGGGATTTGTAATCTATTACAGCTTGGGCTTGTGATAACAACTTTCGGCCAATTAGTAAGTCATAATCTGAAGAAAATTTATGTAAAAGGAATTCACTATTACTCATGAATATGTTATTAGGAGGAACATTGATCTTTTTTGTAATTGTTAATGGGCCATTACTTGTTTGAATTAGACATTCAGTATCTACAACTTGTAGATTGAAAATGTTGGATGTCATCATATTAACTGTAGAACCGGTATCTATAAGGCATTTTAAAGCTGGTCTAGGGCGTTTGATTGGTTGATTGGATACACCGGGAGTAGTATTGATCGGTGCTCTTTGTATAATGGCATTCTGATTTTGTCCGAAACGGTTAGAATCAAATAAGTTTTGTCGGAAATTTGGTCTAGGTGTAAACTGTACTGGTCTTGTCTGAATCGGTACTGGTTGAATTGGTCGAGGTAAATAAGCGTTATTGTAATGCATATTGTTATTGTTAAAATGTGGTTGTGGGGGATGATGAACATATGGCTGATGATTATGATATGGGACGTAAGGGGTGTTATTTGGTTGAAGGAATCGTGGATATCTTTGAAAATGAGGAATGGTTGGAGGTGGCTTATAACTCTTTTCTTGTTTTACTTTAATTGAATTAGAACTTTGACATTGTTCGTCATACAGATTTTTTTCTTGTAATAGATTTATTAATGATCTTAAATCGGGAATTTCGCAATTTATTATTCGGATACAAATGTTAGTGGCCAATTTTTGAACAAGATCGTCAATACTAGTTTTTATTAACCGCGTATACAATATTTTTTCGTCAATGTTATTTTCTAATTCTAGCTTACTCATCAAAGTCCGTCTACGGTATTCGGCTTCTTCCAGAAATTCTCGTACATTTCCTTTGAAAGGTGTGTTCCTGAATTCCTCTAGCAAGATGTGGTTCTTAGTTTGCGTTTTATAGTTGAGTACTAGTTGTTTTCGAAGATCCGTCCAGGTGTTTAGGTTATTCATGCCAAGGGATAGCATAACATCGGCACTAATGCAACGTTCCACAAGTCCAAAAATAATCGATTGTTGGCGTACATCGTTGGTGGTGTACAGGGCCAATATGTAGTCGATGCGGTTGACAAAAGTGTACAGTGTATTTTTGTCTCCATTGAATTTTTCGACGTCCTTCAATTGATTTATTATTTGTGACATGCTGGCGTCAGAAAGGGGTGTTTCGGCTGCTGCTCCTTCCATTTTGTGGTAATTATGTTATGATCGGTTGTAGTTTTGATGTTTTTTATTTTTATTATTATTATTATTGTTATTTTTTTTTCCTTTTTTTTTTCTTTTTCACTTAACCAATGTTATTTTTCTTATTTATTTTTTAATATTTTTTTTTTTTTGTTGAATGCTGTTCAATTGTTTCACTTAGTTTAGTTTATTTCTTATAATTCACTTTGTTTGCTTAATTTCGATTGTTGTTTATTAGTTTTTCTTATAATTCACTTTTTTTTAACTTAATTACGATTCAGTTTATTTCTATTCGTTTGCACAGATAGCTATTTCGAATTTTATTGAGATAACCAGGTATGTCTGGAATTATGTTCTCTTCGAATTCTATCGCGTCTTCTTGAATTATTTTCAAGTTGTTTTGAACATCCGTGGCTTTGGCAAATGCGAGTTTTTTGGTTTACACGTCACTGTCGAGGTTTTTTATAAAACTTGACGCGGTATTGACCGTCGCTTGGGTTGCCTTCGCGTTGGTTGTTTTAGCGGATAACAAAAAAGGATTAGAATTAATAACTGAGTTATTGCATCAGAATCCACACTTTAATGTTATCCTACCGGCTGCGCCAATTAGATATTTGATGTGTTATTAAGTCCAATAAATGCCGCGACACACTCTAACGGCAACGCTGATTTTTATTTCAAGAAAATGCGGGAATTTGGGTTCACGACAACTCGCTTTATTGAAGAACAGCTTAAGACTAACAGATATCTGCTTAATGAATAAAAATGAAAGTTCTATTTACAGGGATTTAAATGTTTACAATTTGAGGGTGAACGCTTAAAGCTGGGAACCAAGAATTGTGCGATTTCTTAGCTTGTGACTGTGAGCCAAAATATGCTGATCGAGCTATTTTCGATCGTTGTCGATTGATTGGGGGAAATGCGCCGGCTAGGCTGCTCTTTGTTTACAATTGCCGAAATTGTTTACAAGTGCAGCTTGGGAATGTTTACAGTTGGGGAATTGCCGAAAATGTTTACAAGTGCAGCTTGGGATTGTTTATAGTTGGAGAATAGCTTTTTATGTGGAATTCGATGTCTAGGCTGCTATGTACTGTTGTTATGTATGTTGTGGACAGATTCAGTATGAATATGTCACTATATAACTATGTACAATAACTGCTACAATATGCTTCTGAGATGGGAGCTGCTTGCCTTCTTAGCCGCTCTACTGTTGCCTTATATCCATCCCTCTGTCGACATTTCTTAATTGCGTCGACACTGCGGTGGGTGAAAACTTCCGCTAGCTTTTTATTTATGAATCTCTCACCATTTGCTGTGAGTTCAATCT
Organism: Drosophila acutilabella; assembly: GCA_035046005.1. Classification (NCBI taxonomy): domain Eukaryota; kingdom Metazoa; phylum Arthropoda; class Insecta; order Diptera; family Drosophilidae; genus Drosophila; species Drosophila acutilabella. The sequence goes on from JAWNOK010000042.1 coordinate 2,728,091, forward strand.
CCTTCCTCGCCATCATGGACAACTCTTCCTCGTTGCACCTGACTTTCACGTCAACACGCAAACGAAGCTGATCAAGCCTGTCTTTGTGCTGACGAGACATGTGAACACCAATTCCGGTCTTCGACGTAAAAGACCGCCCGCATTCACAACAAGGAAACATGGGTTGCACACCAACCACTACGTTCCTCTCCTGATGGGTCCCACGGCTAGAGGCCGTAGGATTTGTGGTTGAACTAAGTTCAGCTATCCGAGACTCGTTTTCGTCAGTTGCACCATCAGTTGAACGGTCCAGTGGGCTGGTAACCCACTGAACCCATTCGCCGCTCGCATTAGCTGCTATATCAGAGTTGCTCTGAGTTAAGCACCCGGTGGATACCACGGGGAGGCCACATATACAGTGGGACAAAATTTGTCTACGAGTCGACTTGACTTCGATGGCTTACGAATTACAGGGCCAAAGGCCCCCCTTCTGCATCTCCATCCTTTGATCCACCAAGTGATAGTCATAGTTACTCCCGCCGTTGACCCGCGCTTACTTGAATTTCTTCACTTTGACATTCAGAGCACTGGGCAGAAATCACATTGTGTCAACACCCGCTAGGGCCATCACAATGCTTTGTTTTAATTAGACAGTCGGATTCCCCAAGTCCGTGCCAGTTCTGAATTGATTGTTAGTTAATTTATTTATAATTTAAAAGAACTAACTTGTTACCCAATTAGTATTCTTGAAAATTTTAGCAAGAAAGTTCCACAATTGGCTACGTAACTAAACTATCCGGGGAACAAGAAACTACCATAAATGATAGAAACTCTATTTACCCAGAACGAGCACATAAACCATGTTATTGTTTCCCAATCAAGCCCGACTATCTCAATCTTCAGAGCCAATCCTTATCCCGAAGTTACGGATCTAATTTGCCGACTTCCCTTACCTACATTATTCTATCGACTAGAGACTCTTCACCTTTGAGACCAGCTGCGGATATTGGTACGGCCTGTTGAGAAGTTTGCGTGTCCCCACCATAAATTTTCAAGGTCCGAGGAGAAAATATCGACACAACAGTATATGTCATGCTCTTCTAGCCCATCTACCATATCTCTCTGCGAAAGACTTCCATGGTATTACGGCTATAAAACAGAAAAGAAAACTCTTTCGATACCTCTCGACGGCTTCTTTATGGTCGTTCCTGTTGCCAGGATGAGCACGAGGCCCATATTTAATAACAAACGGATACTCAACAGGTTACGGAATTGGAACCGTATTCCCTTTCGTTCAAAATTATTCAAGTGTTTTAATTTAGTTACAGATTTAAAATTTGACAAATATTTACTTGAAAATTTTCGGCTTTCGCCTTGAACTTAGGACCGACTAACTCGTGATCAACCACTGCTCACACGAAACCCTTCTCCACTTCAGTCCTCCAAGATCTCATTCGATTATTTGCTACTACCACCAAGATCTGTACCAATGGCGGCTCCATGCAGGCTTACGCCAAACACTTCTATGCACACCATTGTACCTTCCTACTCACTAAAGTTTCAAAATTTATATTACAAGTATATTTTCGGCAGGTGAGTTGTTACGCACTCCTTAGCGGATTTCGACTTCCATGATCACCGTCCTGCTGTTTTAAGCAACCAACGCCTTTCATGGTTTCTGAATGAGTTGTTAATTTGGGCACCGTAACATTACGTTTGGTTCATTCCACAGCGCCAGTTTTGCTTACCAAAAGTGGCCCACGGGGCACATTACAGCATAAACTTAAACTTCATATCAAGAAAGTTAAGGTTCTTACCCATTTAAAGTTTGAGAATAGGTTAAGATCGTTTCGACCCTAAGGCCTCTAATCATTCGCTTTACCAGATAAGATTATTTTATACAACAGTTAAATGCACCAGCTATCCTGAGG